>CM066343.1:52682894-53387894 GCA_033807585.1 Hydrophis major
ACATAGAGCTTTCTCTTTATGCTTTATCACCAATAAATACCGTGTTTCCCCCAAAATAAAACCAGGTCTTATAATATTTTTGCCTCCAAAAGAGACACCAGACCATATTTTTGGGGATGTCTTATCTGCTTACCATAGGACCATCACATCCAGGCCTCCCATGGCCCAACACCTGTCGTGCCGTTGCCTGTCTTTGGCCGCCTGTGGCCAAATGCCACCTGGCTCACCAGGGCCAGGGCCGCCACTCTTGGCAGGATGCTGCGTAGCTTGTGCATCATAAGAAATGACATGGTACAAGGCATCCTGCCACAAGTGGTGGCACCAGCACAACGAGCCACGCAGCCTCCTGCAGTGAGCGGCATCACTGGCACAACGTGCCACATGCCATTCTGCCCAAAGCAACAGCACTGGCGTGATGAGCCACACAGCCTCACAAGGCACCACGTGGTGTCTGGCTGCAGGTGGCTACAGAAGAAGTTGGGCAGCAGCATGACAGATGTTGGGGCATGGGAGGCCTGGCTTCAGCAGTCCCAAGCTAAGCAGGTGTAAGGCCCTAGTTTGATTTTTATGCATGCGCTTTGCCCCACCTTGTACACCCAGAAGGTGGGACGTAGTGGGTAAGGTCTTAACAAGGGCTTATTTTTGGTATAACACTTATATTAGGTGCATGTAGAAAAATCAAGCTAGGGCTTATTTTCAGGATAGTTCTTATTTTTGAGGAAACATGATAGTTGATCGAGCTAGCCTTCCCTTTTTGAGTCGAGAAGTGAGTCCAGGGAAAAAATCAGTGGTAATCAGGAAGAAGCTCAGTGGTAATTTCCAGACCGTATCTTTTCAAATATTTTTTGTACAAACATGAATGATCTAAAAAGATACAAATTTCTGAGCTTAAAAGAATATGTGATTCCAAGCATTTTTAAGGTTATTGTAGTTTGATAGTGTCACAGATGCTTGATGTGGTTGAACAGAAGATGCAGCAAGTTAATATTTTTATTGGTTGTCCTTTATTCACCAGTCTAAGTTTAGTGCAAACATTCCAAAACATTTTCCTCTTTTTTATTTTTCCTCTTTGTATTTTATAAGTAGCTTTCTCTAGTCTTGGGCCCCATTGTTCTTAGAATACCATGCCCATGCTTAACCATTGCTCATAGTGGTTCAATATGATAGGAATTGAAATGTAATAACATGTGGAGATCAGTGACTAGTTTAAACCCATAATGCACAGTTAACTGTGCCTTATTAATGTAATCAATTTGAATTACATTGGATCAGTTTGATACCATTTAGTGCTAAAAATAAAAATCATTTCATGGAATAAGAACACATTGCTTTGATAATTAGACATTTCCATAAAATTATATAATTTGTTGTGACTGCAAGCTTTGATATGTTTTTAGAGCCAAGTCAGAAAGAAGAGGGCTGTGTATGTTCATATTTATTCCTGAACAGAATTAGCTTGTCCTAAAATAATTTTAATACGTTGCATGCAATTGAGTTCTCTGGCAAAGTTGGGTTTTTTTATCCTTAAGTAAACATTGTCCAACTGGTTACACAGAAATTATTTTGTAGTAACAAATGAAACTATTTTGCAATACCAGGACATGTTTCTATAAACAAATTAATCTTTAATTTGTATGTATGTCCTCCAGAATTGTCACGAACTTGAAAAAATGGACTTGGAGGAATGTGTTCAGGTAATTAATTGTACTATTTTAAACCTATTTTCTAGATTATTTAGTTAAAAGTTATCTGATGAAAAATAAATTACAATTTATCAAGAATCTGCTTTATTTTGCTTTTGAGCATCACAGCAAGCAAGCACTAAAGCAAGAAGTATTTTTGAGTGATAATTTGGCTGTAAGTCCGCTATGTAATGATGAAGATGGGGTATAACTAATATATAATGGGTTATTTTCATAGACCTTTATTATACCTAAGAAAAGGTATTCATGGTTATGCCACAAGGTTGAAATAAGTCTCTGAATCACATTTATTCATTTTTATAATGACATTCAGAACTGGAACAAGTGCAGACATATCCTATCCAATTTTTTGGCTATATTTTTGGCTATATATATATACTGTTAAAAGTTTACAGTCCTATAGGACTGCATTATTAGCTGTCCAGGGTCCCATGCAACTCTTGGGATGCAGGTTGGACATGCTTGCTCTGGTCTAGTGAGAAGCAGCTGATCCACTTTCTCTGTGTGGCCCAATAAACATCTTTCAAACTGTGCAATAAATTAGGCAGAAAGTTTCTTCACTCTGATTCATTGGCTGCTTTAAGCAAAAAAGGAAGAGTGTCTATGAAATTTTCTGACATCACATGTCTCTTTATTACACATTACCAGAGAGTTAAGAATAGATCACAGAGATCCCGCTCTGCATACTATTATATTATGAAGATTCACACACATAATAAATAAGAAAAGCTTTAGATTACATGATGGGAAACAAACAACTGGTATGTCATCTACCAGTATCCTTAGTATCAGCCTGGAAATAAGAACAAAGTGGAAACAAAGGTTTTTTTAAAGTCCAGAGGATTGATTTCAGTTCTACATGGTTTGGTGCTTCTTTTTTTATTTTTATCAGATCCCTCCATAATTGTCAGCAATAATTTGTGATTAAGTAAGTTTAAAGATCTTCTTTAGATTAATGTTCTTCTTAGTTATTAATTGTAAAGAGACCCAAATTTTAAATCATATTGAGAAAAATCCTATGTGATCTGAATTAGAAAGACAAATTTTACCTAATTTATGGATACCTTAGCATTATTATTGGCTTAGAAATACAGTACTTTCTATATTAAGAAATTCACATTTTGGCTTTTGGCCCCATCCAAAATTCTCATTGTGGAAATGACCAGAGAAGAATCAGTACTTCTCCTAGCAACTTTCCTCTTCGAGCATTATGTTGTTCCTGGAAACTTCTTGCCAATACAATATAATACAGTTTTAGTTTCAAATATGTCTTTGTTTTCTAGATAACAGACAGCACATTAATCCAACTTTCCATACACTGTCCACTGCTCCAAGTTTTGGTGAGTTACATTTTTCTTGCAGGCTAAAATTTTACCCAATCCATTTTTTCATCTGCACTATAGAAATTTAGAATATGAGTCAGAACGGCCAAGATAATATTTTATTATATATCTTAGATGAAGGGCATTTTTAAGAGGCTGAGTTATATAGCTGAACATATATACCTTATATACAACCAGATAAAACTCAATATTCCCTAAATGCTCTGAACAGGACTGCAGCCCTGTTAAATGTCAACCTAAAAAGATGTTATAAATTATACAAGGGCCAAGTATGCAATGACTTTTAAAAAAGGCACTGCAGAAATCTGAAGAGGAGAAAACATGCACTCTATAAAATATCCTTCTGGAGATTAGTAAGGTGTTATAGACATAGCTGTTACCCCAGTGTCGTGTAGTGGTGGTCCATATAGCTATGACATATTTATGAGTTACCGTATATACTCGAGTATAAGCCGAGTTTTTCAGCACATTTTTTGTGCTGAAAAACACCCCCTCGGCTTATACTCGAGTCAGATTCCCCTCTGAAAAAAAAATGGTGTGTAGCTCCGAAGCTGGGCAGCCGCTTCCCTGCTTCCGTGTTTCCTTTGCAACTTTTAAGCATGGGAGGGGAAGGCTTTTCTGAGCTCTAGGCTGAAAAAGCAACGCGAGCCGAGGTCGCTCCACTCAGTTTCATTTCCTCAGCTCCAGCTGCTTTCAGTCCACTCGGGAGGAGGGGGAGAGAGAGAGAGAGAGATATCATAAGAACGGCTCTTGGTTTTTTATTGCAAGGGAGAGAGTGACTCCTGCCTCCCACTGTCATCATCATCATCTTTTGCGTTAGTGAATCAATTAAGCCTTTCATGATAGTGAGATCGTTCCCCAAATTTCCCTTAAATCAGGGAAGAAATCAGAAACAAACCTTTGGACTGAGAATAAGCCTATTCCTATGATGCCATTTTTGTTCACTTCAGTGTGAAAAGTGTGAAAAAACACACTTCTTTTTCTTCATCTTCTTGTTCCCTATTTACTGGTCTCTTTCAAAGAGGAAATTGTGAACATCAAACTTATTCTCAACTGTCCTAGTGAAAGTTTTTATTGGCATCTATTTTTATTTTTGAAATTTACCAGTAGCTGCTGCATTTCCCACCCTTGGCTTATACTCGAGTCAATAAGTTTTCCCAGTTTTTTGTGGTTAAATTAGGTGCCTCGTCTTATATTCGGGTCGACTTATACTCGAGTATATACGGTAGATTGCATATGACATCAAGCATTTGGTTTTATTAAACTGTAGTGATGGTTTTAACTTTTGTAAGCCTCCACAATCATTTTGGAGATTATTAAGATCCTTTATCAAAGATTCAGATTAAAAAAAAATGCAGGGAGAAAAATTGGCAAACCCAATATATATATGGAATTGGGTTTTTTATTGAAGAATAGGGGATCCATAGGACCTGTGTATTTTCACCTGAAGGATTTAAAATATTGTGTAGGATTTAAGTAGATTGTAGAAGATAATTGAGGCATGGACCTAGTAAATTAGATTGGAAAAAAATCTGTATAGCCAAGCCTGGATTATCACCTGTTGCTTTGTTTTCCCTTTTAATGGCAGAGTTTATCACATTGTGAGCTGATCACCGATGATGGTATTCGCCATTTAGGCAATGGTGCCTGTGCCCATGATCGCTTGGAGGTGATTGAGCTGGATAACTGCCCCTTGATCACAGATGCCTCCTTGGAACACCTCAAGAGTTGCCACAGCCTGGAAAGGATAGAACTGTATGATTGCCAACAGATTACCCGAGCTGGAATTAAGAGACTCAGGGTAAGAATACATTTACATCATTTAATAGATTGATGTGCACATAGTTCTAACTCCTGTACTTGTTTAATTCTTTTATCATCCTAACAATAGCTGCAACTACTTAGAACATATTCTTCAAACTGAAAGTAAGGGATATATGGCATAATATCAGAATATTAGATTTAGTATTCATAGAACTGGGAAGTTATAGATTCAAGCCTCTATTTAACCACAAAATGCACTGGAAATTGGGGGTCAATCATTCTGCCAGTCCAGCCTTTCTCACAGGGCTATCATTATGCGATAAAATTAGAGCAGACTTCCATGTAAATTGCTGAGATAAATACAGGATATAAATGTGACGAATAAATAGCAAATCAGAATTGAAGACTTGTTGCCTGGGTAAGTTAAGAATGAGATGGAAATTAGTTTCCAACTTTACAAAGTAAGTATTCATAGGACCCAGTGACCATTGGTAATTTTCTATTAAAATATCCTTCAATAGATAGCTAAAATTGAATTTATCTCATTACCTCCCTCCTTCTGAAATATTTTGATCTATTTGTGGGCCTGTCCTGCTTTTTTGAGAGAACGTTGATATTGTATCACACTAGTAAAATCTTTCTCAGTGCAGAAAAGCACTTGCATAGTTCATTATTTAAAAGAGCTCAAAATAAGATAATTATATAATAATAGTTCAATAAAATAACAGTTCAAGCATCTTAAGAACTTAATTGCCTGACCCAAATATTACTTCTTGGCCTGATGATGAAATAGCCCTTCAGTGACGCATATTTGCGTCCCTGCATTTGTGAAGCAGTGTCTTTTACAAATCGGTAGAAATCTGTAGAAAGTAAGATTAAGGAAAGTTCTCTTTACAAAAGCAAGAAGAAGAAAATAGTGAAGTAAAAAAAAATTGCATATGCACCAAACCAAAGTGGGGAGGATTGGGTTTCCATAAAATATCTTTTATGCAGAATATTTTTTCTGCATAAAAAGGATCCAATATTACTTCATGTTAAACTTTTTAAGTTTACAATCTTTATTCATGTTTTGGGTATTTTTTAATTTTTCTAAATGGGAAAAAATCTCTTTGTCTTTTCAGACCCATTTACCCAATATAAAAGTCCACGCCTACTTTGCACCTGTAACTCCACCACCATCTGTGGGGGGCAGCAGACAGCGTTTCTGCAGATGTTGCATCATCCTATGACGTGAGAGCCAGTCACCGTGTGAAAAACAAACTGAGTATTTAAATTACCCTTCTAGAAGTTACAGTGGACACCAGTATCTCTGCCAACAAAATGATGCCAGTGCTCCTTTATCAGGGCCTTTTGGAAAACAAAGCAGGGGAAGCTGGTGCAAAACATTGTTCCCCTTTTTTACCCTACGTAAATACACACACACACACACACACACACACAAGTATATACATACTTATTCCAATAGACAGAAGGTCTCTGAAACTGAGGACCTAAATCTATGGGAACTTGCTCCTCCCCCCACCCACCCACCCAATCGCCCCGTGGGTGGATTGCTATAATTGTAAACCATTCCTACAGAGCCTGCTCAGAAGAAATCATGGGGTGACGGGTGGGAGAAAAGAGTTGTTGGCTGAATCACTTTGCACATCAGAACTGCTGTTGCTTCCAAGAAAGGGGAAAGTTGTTCTTTTGACACTGAAAGCAGCAAAAAAAAAGGATGTTGGGATAGAAGGAGAGGTTTATAACTGAGGAGAAACAAGGGTGAGCACTGAACCTTGAAGATACTGTTCAGGTGGGAGGAAAATGTACAAAGCAAAAAGAAAACACAATGCCCTTGGGTATATTTTTTATTTAAAAAGAAAATCATATGTGTGTTAAGGAATGTTAAAACAGCAGCCATTGTGAGATGTAGATTCCTGCGCTTCTGTAACTTCCTTGTTTTCTGTGCCGGCACATACACTGAGCATGTTCATCTTGGAGGTTCAGCAGTTTCTCTTTTATAATATTTGGCTCAGAGGCTTCCTAGATTGTTGTGATGATAAAGCTAGAAATCTGTAATGTCAGGCCTGATATCTTTTCCCCCCACTCTCCTCAGTATCTTCTTTTTTTATATAAACTAGATGTCTAATTCTGAAACTGTATGAAATGACTGAACATATAATACACATGCCAAGTTAATATTTCTTTTCAAAAGGCATCTTTATACTACTAGGAGTTAAAGGTTTGGAAACACAGCTGTGAAATGGGTTATAAAAGTTATAAAAGCAAAAACCCTTTTATAAAAATTATTCCACATTTTTTAAACAATGCAATCTGGTGGGGAGAAGACAGAAGTTTTGTCTATTGTAGTGTATTATGTCCAAAGAAATGGGTGCCTCATAAATCAGAAATGGTATACAAACATAGATTATTCTAATTTCGGTGACATGCCCTTTTCCATTATTAGATGAATTGGAAAAAAATCCTTTTCAGATACCTGGACATTTATGAAAACTACACCAGATGTTTGCATTTTACTTAGGAATAAGTAGAACTCATGATGGGAAAATTCACAAGGTCCAATCCCGTTCATCACTGAAGGATTATATTTACTGAACTTGGTTTGATTTGCTCAAAGCTGCTGTTTCAAAAAACAAAACAAAACACTGGAATCATTTGGAAGCCATTTTTTGTATCAGACATGGTTTAAAATGGTTGTGGGAATGATACAACATTCCAACGTTCTCTTCACAAATAATGCAAATGGAGCCCCAAAACATGCCAAAGGTCACTCTACGCTTTCCGTGATATCCAATAACCTGCTTTTATGAATACTTCTTGTTAGGAATGTTTATCATTTGTTTTTGCCATTCAAATTACTGGACGTGTTGCTTTTTTCCCCTTCTGTGCCAGTATTTAACACAGTATGATTTACATAACAAGTTTATTTTTCCTTTCGCAGGATAGTTAGGTGCAAAATTTAACCTGGAGTTTAGACCTTTGCCAGTGAGGCTCTTCGGTTGTTTGGATTGCAAACTCCCATTATAATCACATTCATCTCAGCCTTCAGATTTGAAGATAGTTCTTTCAAACAACCATGGCGATTATAGTATCATCTTAATATATCCTGTTGACACAGGAAATTGGAACCTACCGTAAAAATGGCAATATTACAGAATGTTCAGTTGATAACAAGATCAGGGAGGCAGAAGGACAAACAAGGCAGGAGACATTAAGCATTCCCTACTTCATGAAAGTTACAGATTTTAAAGGGATGGTGGTGATCACCCACTTCTGGAAGCAAAAGCCCAGCACAGATTGCAAAGTCCTATTCAGAGAACCTTCCACATTTTATATTAATTTATTTTTCTCTTGTCAAGCTTATAGATACTAAAAGAAACTTTCTTAATACCTTAATTATACTAAAAATATTCAGATAGGGTAGGATTTCACTGTTTTATTAAATAGTTCTATGACATATTCTTTCATTTTTCTTAATCAGCAACACATTTATTTCGAGATCAGAAAATTTGTTTTTCCTTTGCACCATATGAAATATTTAAATCTGCGGTGATCTCTATATTCACAATTTCTTTTGCACAGATACTTGCTTTCTTTCATAAACATTTACAATGAATTTTCTCAACTGACCAATATATAGTTTTTAAAGGTCTTTAAACCAATTTAGAATGTTCAAAAAGATATTTAAAAATATATTTTTTAAATCATTTCTCTCTTCCCTACAATCTCTTCTATTTATAGTTTTAAGAAACAATCATCTGGCTCCATTAGAGAAATATGATAAGTGATTATTAACTCCAATATATATTATTGATCCACTGTTACAATGTAAATTCCTTCTTTTTTGAATCACTTAACATCATTGTGATGATTATTATCCAGAACAAATTAGAAACCTGTGTGTATTACTATCTTATCAATGGTTAGCAAAGCTTTGAAGGTAACCCCAGAGTGTTTTGGATTTTTTTTTTTCTATGAATGAACATCTGGGGATAAATGTGTGTTATTCATGTCAAAGTCCCCTTGAGATGAATGGAATTTGTTACATTGCATATAGTGTATTTTAAATGGTTCTCTTGTTCCATTCTATCTAACAGTAGCATAGGGTTACTTGATCAGGGTAAGATAGAAATAGCTCTATGTCCCATTTGGTGTTAAAGGAAGGACTTTGGGCAATTTTTCTGTGAATTTTTAAGATCCAGCATCATAATATGCATTTTACTTGCATTCATGACAATAAGGATTTGCCATGATTGCCAATAATGGACTGCATTTTCTGGAGTTGAAAACCAGAAGATAAGCAAGGATGTTATTAATCTGTTATTTATCTGGATATGACTTCAAAGAGCAGATGAGTCTTAGTATTAATTATTAATGCTAGAAATTCGTTTGGCTTTGACAGATGTCAGATTGATGAAAATTTCCCATTCGCTAAAACTCCATGGGTTGTCCAAACTCAGTTTGTGTTTGCTAACTGTGACAGTCTAGGTCATTAGGAGCTGGGTTAGATGATGTATGACTAAACTGCTGCACAAAAAAAGATCAGTGTGAAGATATGGACTTCAGCAGTTTCATGATTCTAGATTGATGTGTTAAAATAATTTCTATGGAGTCAAGGCATTCTACAGTAGGACAGCTCCCTTTCTCCTAGGCAGGGTGAGAAAATACTACTGCAATAATTTCTAAAAGCACCATTCCTTGTTCTGATTCTACTATGTTCCAAAGAGTCTTTATGACCACCAGTTCTGTCCAGGACACCCTTGATATTCAGACAGTTTCTTCCTCAGACAGTTCTTTCCTCTAATTTTTCTCCTCTTCCAGACTAATATTTCCCCAAGTGTATCAGCAGAAACTCTTAATGTTTGAAGGTATGTCAGAATTTCTTCAAAGCTGGGTCTGGGCCATAAAACCAGTATGTATTTACATGCTAATGCACTCGCTTCACCTCATTTCCATGGTCTCTTGAAGAGACATTAGTCAATGCTGAATTACTAGCTACAAGCCATGTGAACAACATAGTTGACACAGAACCTGTAGCCATTTCTGGGTAACCAGGTAGCCTGAGCAGTAGAGGGCAAAAAAACGAATGCTAGGTATTGTTTCTCAACTGCTGCTTCCAATCTCTCAGCATTTATTCCCAGACATTACCAATGGAGGCCATGATCTTGGTATTTGGTTTGTATTATAAGAGACAAAAAGGATGGGAAATGTCCTAGAGTCTTCCCAATTGAATGAACTCAAAGTGCGAGGAGAGGTTCTGCAACAATCTCCACATAGGTGTTTCCTTACTGCAGATGCCAATGTCCAAACTCTCATCAAATGGGAAAGAGCTGAATATCTAATGGAAGCTGTCCTCAGCTCTATGCAATTTAGATAATTCCATTAAAGAACAGAGAGGAAGGAGGGAAACAGTCCATGAGCCACCAATAGCCAGTCTCAGAATTTACACATGCAAATTTACCCCAGATTAATAAATTCTGTAAAAGCCCAACACAAGGAACTAGGATCTTCCAATTTAAAATTTCCTATGGACACACACATAGTGGATATTTTCTTTGCAGCTCATATGCCTGCTTTGTGCTTCCCTTTGCCTGAAGCATGTAACAAAATCATTTATGATTGAATGGGGAAACCATCAGGATCATGAGGAGTGGCAAAAACTGTATAGATGGAAGGCTAATGGGATTTACCCACAAATTGAACCCACATAACTACTATAAAGACAATGTCACAAATGTCACGTTGGAGTTCATCTCTGCATGTACACTAAGTTACTGTATGCCATCCCACAAGTCTCAAAAGACAAAACATCTCACCCAGGTTCTTGTCGCTACAGAAAATCAAGATCATTCAGGATACCGTATTTCACATTCTTCATTATTGGGGGGAAAAAGAATTATACATTTATCTTGGTTGTGTAATGCATACATTGCAACATCAAATATTAAAGGTGTGGATGGAAACATCCAATATAGAATGTCTCAAGAAAGACAAAAGAGTTTTATTTAGACATTCCCAAGGCACCTCACTATCTTCCATTCAACAGTTCTTGAGATACTGATGGTAATCAGTATAGCCAATCTCATATCCCCAAGTGCTGTCTGTAGGATATACTGATTCAGTCACCCTAGTTTGAAAAGGGAAATGATGTTTACAGACTCTGAAATATTTGGTCTTTATAAAAATAATTTTAGAAAGAATCCACTGTCACCTGGTTCATAGCACTTCAGTGCCATTCTTGACACCAAAGGCAGTTGATCTTCCTGGAGTGAACCAGTCCCTATCCACATACAACTGCCACAAATGTACATGTCCAACTATAACACAATGATAGATTAGCTCAATTGAGAGACCTATCTTGAAAATATAGCTTAATTCTGGAATGCTTGAACAAATCCTCTTAATCTTCAGTAAATTGACAACTGATCTACCGTGTTTCTCCAACAATACGGCCTCCACCAATAGGAAGCCCCACCATGTTTCTTTGAAATTAAGCCCCTCCCCCAAATTTAGACCTATTTTAAAACATGCAAAATAAGGGGGAAGGGCAGGGGACTTGCCGTTAGGAGTGCCCCACAGGCAGCAATTCCTCACCACCAGCCGCTCCTAACGGGTGATCATGGCGAAGCGCAGAGCTCCCTACTCCCACCTTTACTGCAGACACCTTTGGCACCCGCCGCTGTTGCTTTCCCTTCTGCCCATCTGCCAAGCTTGGAGCTGCCGCTTCCATGTTTGGAGTGCCGCCACCATTTGGGGCTCCAAACAACAGCAGTGCTCCAAACGTGGAAGTGGCAGCTCCAAACATGACAGTGGGCGATCTTTTTATTTTGGTCCGCATGAAGTTCAGAGGGAGCAAGAGAGGGAGACTGCGATGCCTCCATCCGAGATGGCAACCTCACTAGTGGATCACAACGTGACTGGAAGCCCGAATCGGCGGGAAACGATGGCAATCTTTTTGGAGCGAGAGGAAAGGGAGAGAAGAGTTGCGAGGCGTAATTTGCAGGAGGAAGTGGGTGTACCCCACGACAGGGAGCCCAAGGAAGAAGGGCCAGTAGGCAACGGAGAGCCTAGAGACGCGCCCGGTAGCTCCGGAAGCAGCCTAGAGATGCGCCCGGGAAAAGGCGCAGATGCTGCCTTGTAGTCCCCAAGCCAACTGCATGCGCCGCCTTTAGTTATGTGCGCTCCGCGCTTTGGGCATCTCCATGTGATCGAGACCCTGTTCTTTCCACCTGGCACCCTTTCTACTTTCTGGCTCTTTAGCAAGGCATTGCGGTCTCCCTCATGCTCGCTCTGAACTTCGCACGGACCAAAATAAAAAGATTGCCCACCATCATGTTTGGAGCTTCCGTATTTGGAGCTTCCGCCGCCATTTGGAGCTCCAAACAGCAGCAGTGCTCCAAAGGCGAAGCCGGTTGCTAAAGAGCCAGAAAGCAGCAAGGGTGCCAGGTGGAAAGGACAGGGTCGCGATCACACGGAGATGCCCAAAGCGCGGAGCACACATAACTAAAGGCAGTGCACGCAGTTGGCTTGGGAACTACAAGGCAGCATCTGCGCCTCTTCCCGAGTGCATCTCTAGGCTTCGCCATGATCACCCATTAGGAGCGGCTGGTGGCGAGGATGCAAGGGTGGGAATTAAGTCACCCCCGAAAAGACATCCTAGCCGTTTTTTCGGGGGTCAAAAAAAATAAGGCCCGGCCTTATGTGAGAAACACGGTAAAAACGTGTGATCTACAAGATTGAGAAATTAATCTCAGACTTCCCAATCAAGGAGTAAATGCAGCAAATATATTTAGATCAAGAATCTCTGTTATTTATGCCTTTACCTTCCCACTAATCTCTTAATGCATTCGATATAATGCAGCTATACCCCATTACTATACTTTTATCCATACCCAACTTTTGTGACCGAGATGAATTAGCCTTCCCCCAAATTCAGGAATTGATTCTCCCTTCCTATCTCAACCCCAATGTGTAATTAAAAGGTGTTTGGCAAAAACTTGGATGTCAGATGTCTGTTAAAGCAGTTTTATTTGACCAGAACAGAGGAATTCAAACCTCATTTTCAACAGACCCATTTGAGTTTCATTCAGCAGAGCTTCGTTGGTTGTTTCCTATATCAAAGTAATCTAGAAGACTTCCAAGTATGCACATGCTGTTAAGAAGTATAGCCACCATACCTATATTTTATTTATTAAATTTGTTTGCTGCTATCTTGCTGTGAGATGACTGGGCTACTTACAATGTTAAATATTGATACAAATGCCTCCAAAGATATTTTATGCATACTTTTCTGGTGTTCTATTTTGTAAAATAACCTTAATTGAAGTGCCTCAATCAAAGTCTCTTAGCAGATGGGTCTAGACTCTAGGGGCATTCAGCTATAAGATCCAACCCACAAGGTCACCCTGCTCTGTAATAGACAAATATGTATATCGCACTTCAGGCCCACCCAGTTACTAACCAAAATCACAAAAGAGTTTCCAATTGGGTTGAACCAATTGTACATATCAACTGAGCTCTCCCACAATTCTGCAAGGGGGATGCCATCTCTCCCCCAGAAGAAATACCATTTCAATTTTTTTGTCTTGCCTCAGACATGAGCAATGATGGGTGAAATTCCCCACTGTAGAATGCTGACTATATTGAAAACTAGTTAGAAGGCCATTATTATTTATGTTCATTCATCTTATTTAATTAGAAATCCAATAACCTGACAAAATATTAATATTGGCATTGGATATGCCTATACCTAAACATTAATAACAAATGCCTCAGCAAAAAATTTCACACAACTCGAGACTTACATATTGTGGAAAACAATAATTCTTAAATATATGAATTACACAGATGCATTTGCCTTATAAACATAATAAATGTGCTGGGCATGACAATATATCTTCAGTGAGTGATCTGAAGACCCTCTAGCTCTGCTGTGTCAATAAAATCTAATGCTCAAGGTATGCTAATGTGATATTTCACAATGCTAAAGCAGTTATTTCTGAAGATAGGGAAAAAAATAACTTAAAAAATAGCAAATCTGTAGTTGTTTTATTTAGTTTTATTTGAAAGTGATAGATGTAGCACCTTAAAAATGCTGTATTTTCAGTAGAAAGATCCATAGATCAAGTTTTACTACTTTTAAGTATGATAGTATGATCTATTCACTTGGTTTATATTTGTTCCTGGAAGGCAGAAATAAAATCATAGATTTGGAAGAGATCATTTAAATTTTTGAGTTTAACCTACTAGTACCAAATTAAAAGACAAATGATTATTTTCTCCAATTGGAGCACATTTGGTGAACTGCAATTCATGATTATTTGTCAGGTGGTGAAGAGGTTACTAATAGAACAGAACAGAACATTGACCAAGTGTGATTACAAATACAAGGAATTTGTCTCCAGTAAACAAGCTTCCAGTGTACATGCAAAACAAAGTAATAATCATAATGAAGGAGAATCCAATAGATAAGGTAATGGAATAGATGAGAAGGATAAATGTAATAGTGTACAGTCATACTACATGGGTTAGACAATCCTTAGACATAAGACAGAACTGTGGAAAGCAGAATACAAGTCCTCAATGGAGGCAAGCTGGTTGCAATGGTTTTTTCTACAAACCTTACTAACCATTGAAGCCTGTACTTGCCCTGTTTGGTTGCTGTGCCAAACCGGACAGTTGCAGAGGTACAAATGACAGATTCAGTCATTCCTGCGTAGAACTGTAACAGCAGCTCCTTGGACAGTCTGAACTTTCTGAGTTGACACAGGATGAATATTCTTTGTTGTGCCTTTTTAATGATGGTTCTAATGTTAATGTCCAATTTAAATCCTGAGAAATGATAGCACCCAAAAACTTGAAGGACTCTACTGTTGATACTGTGTTGTCTGATATAGTAAGAGATGGTAGACTAGGAGTGCTCTTCCTAAAATCCACTCTTATCTCTAGTTTTAAGCATTTTTAGTTTCAGATTGTTCCAGCTGCAACATAGGGTCAGTTGTTCAACTTCCCATTGAAGACTCATCACCATCTCGAATGAGAACAATGACTGTTGTATCATCTGCAAACTTAAATATTTTAACAGAGGGATCTTTAGAGGTGCAGTCATTGGTATAGAGAGAAAAGAGTAATAAATGGAGAGAGAACACATGCCCCTGAGCTGGGGGAGGGGGATGCCTATGCTAATTGTTTGGATATTTCACATTGTTTCCCCAACTTTCCTTCACTTATTGGTTTCTATCTGTCAGAAAGCTTATAATCCATCTACAAGTATGGATAGGGACAATTAGCTGAATCACTTTAAGATGAAGAATTACTGGAATAACGGCACTGAAGTCTGAAAAAGGACCCATACATAAAAGGACCCCTAGGGATTGTCCAAAGGTTGGGTATTTAAAATTTATATACCAAATATATTTAGAATCTAACAATATAATGCAATTCCATGAATTCCTTTAGGAAACCAGTGTCAAAGCACTCACACAAGCACTTTTTAATTAAATAAACATTTTATTGAACATTTTAGTCTGGAACTATACAGTATCTTTTTGAATTTTAAGAATGCATTTATACAACTTGATATTTTGCTTAATGTGAAAAGGCTACTTTGGATATATGGAACATAATTCTCATCTTTAACAAATATATTAGGCATACAGGTTGAAATCTTGCCATTTAGTCCCTTAAATATAGGCTGTAGAGAAATCAGAATATTTCAAGAACATGGAATCTATTCACTGCTCCTGAAAACTGTTGTAGATGTAATAATGCCAATTTACTCAACCAAAATATGCACATGGATCAATGTGTTTCTATTTTATAATAATATAACCTTGATCAAGTTCATAGTGTAGGAAACTTGTTGCAAAATTTTTATCTAGTTGGCATTTTGTCACCATTAGAAAAAAAAAAAAACCTTTCCAAGAAGAGATTTGGAGGAACAGATTGAGTAATTTAAGTGTTCTTCAAACTGTCTTCCAGAATTAAGATTTGGATGCACAGTTAACGGACAAGAAATTCTGTTCAGAGCACAACCTATTTAACTGGAATTCTAAAATCAATGGTATACTATATTATAAGTATTAACTCTTTTTTGAAATTAATACTAGGTCTGTGACACATCAAATGCTTTCCATAACAAATCCATCTACTACAACATAAAAGGAACAGACCAAAAATAGTGTATGAAGATGGACAATTGACATACCATAATTAAAAGGCAATAAGTTTACACGTTCCAAATAATTCCCCTTGAGTAATTGTAGATTTTTCCCCACTTTACAAAGGACAGATCTAGATTTACTGTATTGTACAATATTGCTAGCAAGATTTGTCAGCAACAGTAAATTTACCAATCAATACCTACCTGAAACAAGCCTGTTTTCTTCATATCCTGCACAACAAAATAGAGACTAGGAGTATGGTATATGAAGAAAGCTTTGAGTTGGTAAATTATAATGTAGGTTAAAGCTTTCATCAATATCTGGGAATGATTAAAATATTACGGTCAAGTTTCTGAATGTTCAAGTTTAAATGGGATTTCCTTTGTATAGGAAAGGCACGATTTTTTTTAAACACAAGTTATACATCACAAACTGGATCACTGTTCAAAAGGATAGGCGTGCTTTGTGCTATTGACTTAGCACTTCATATGTGTTTGCATTAATACATTATGTTTATCTGGTATAAAAATAGGCACTCTTGATTACTTTATAATTATGCTACTGCTTTCCTACTGTGCAGGATTTAGAAATCATTACCAAAAAAACCCCCCCACCCAGCTGGTAACAGATGGCAGTAAGATACAGTCATGTTTTAATATAAAAAGATTTAGACAAATAACAGCAATATCCAAATAAAAATAGATTTTTTAAAAAAAGACTGCATTTAATACTAATTGAAATCATAGTTTAAGCCATATGAATCCAGAAATGTTTCTTATGAAAAGACTTAAAATCTAATGGTTTACAGACACTTCTTTTTTGATAGATTATTTAATAGCAAGATTCTGTACACATTTACTCAAAAGTCAGGACTGTTTAGGTCTGGGGTCACCAACCTTTTGGAACTCGGAGACCACCAAACTCATAATTTTAAATCCCAGGGACCACTAACTGGTTCTGTAGGCATGGCTTAATTTGTGGGTGTGGCTTGGTACTGGGCATGGCTGGTATGTAAATATTATAAATATTTATATAAATACTGAATTTTTTATATATAAAAAAGAGCAACTTTTACCCCAAATCAGGCAAAGCAGGCAGGCAGATTGAGTTGCTCACAGAATCACAGATTCATTCAGAGATCTATCTATTTGCCATCGGCTAGCTCAGTCCGTCACATAAAATTTGCTTGTTGTGAGTCTGCACTGAATAATAGAACCTTCAGTCCTAAGGGAGATTCAGCTACGCTTAAAAACAGAGCCAAAGATCTAAAGACTAGCTAGAAAGCAAGAAATCCAACCATTTCCTACTTCCTAGCTAATCTAAATCTCCCAGCACAGCAGAACATCTGATGGTCGGAAAAATAACAATTTAGCAGGCAAGTTTGCTGTGTAAGGAGTGAGTGAGCGGGGAGGGTTCCCGCGGGCCACGTGGGTGGCACAGCCTGGATTAATTGCTTTGGGGGATGCTCGGGGGGGTGAGATTTCTCTGTCTCCCACTAAAATTTTCTTGCGGCCCACCAGTGGCCAGTGGCCCATGGAGTTGGCGACTGCTGGTTTAGGTCACTAGTGGTTATTCATAGATAAGCAAATGAATGAGTGCTATCTAAACTATTTGAGGATCATCCAATCATTTCAATATTTGGCTTTTTAAATTAAAATGCTGACAAAAGTTGGCAACCAATATCCCATAATCCATATTTTATAAATATAAAAGCAACTCATCAAATGTTTGAAGAAGTGTCTTTACCTACCCTGGTGGTTAGAATATATAATAATTTCATATTTATGGAAGATTGTTACTTAGTCTGATGTATCTTATCTTAACTCTTTGGATTTCTCCACCAAGAAACATCAATATCTAACTCTATTTTTCCAGTAGAAGCCAACAAAAACAGTTGGCACTTCTCCCACTGATACTATCCAATGTCAAAATCAAAGGAAGCTACGCTGACAACATTGCAACGCAAAGGAGTGCACAGACAAATCTGCTTTTGGGTTGAGGGAAGGATGAGCAACAAAAGCTAAAGAGGTTTCTTTTACAACCTAACATTTTCTGGCATTATCACACTGAACTAATCATTAATGAACACTTGAAAAGCAAAGCTCTGCATTGCTTGATTATTTTTATAGAGAAAGAAATTGGCAAAAGTAGATGGCCCTGCAGCATTCTCTACAATTCCAGGTAATTGACTGATGCACCATCTGTGCAGTGAGCATGGCTGTTCACCTTCACCACAGATGCTGCAACCATTAGTTGTGGAAAGTACCCAATCAAAAAACATGGTTTTTTTTAAAGTATTCTGTTGGCCCTGCAAATTTGACTAGAGGATAAGTGTTTCCCATACAGAAATATTTCTGACTGTAGCTTGCTTTCCCATACAGCAAAATTAGTCTGTGATAGTCCCCATCCCTCTTGCAATGGAAAATTATTGCCCTTGTAAAGGATCAGCTACCCATATGTTCATTCTCTTAAAAGCATTTTATCAGGTTTCATCACTACAGCAAATGTAAGTCTGATAACATCTTCCTCCTAACAGAAAATGTGGACTTGCGCAAATAATATTAGAAACATAATTATGCAAATAGTCATTTTGCTTGCAACATATTAGATAATCAGTTAATAATATACATCATTCTTTGGAGTCTATGTAAGTGAGGTGACATGGTTGCCACTTTCTTTTTGCAAACAAATACGGGAAAAATTCCTGTAGTTTATTTCAGTACTTCCTGTTGCTAAAATACATAACAGATGATGTCAGCCTTGAGTTATTTGGTGTAGAGTCAACTTGTGGAGTATTGCTATTAATATTCTTATTGCGCCTGCTTTTGCGCTTTTCAGCTCCCCATCTTCTTGCAGGCCAGCAGCACACCGTCGAGGTCCTAGTCTATTTTAGAACTAAATAGTAGCCTTCTGCATTCTGTACTGTAGTGACACATAAGAAAAGACAAAACCAAGTCACTTTTTAAGTAGTTGTTCCTAAAAACAGAGGGAGTTTTCATCCTTTCTTAGGATGGGCCAGTATTGGGTAAGCATGGGGTCTGCTTTTATAGCTTATTAGTGGGAGGATAATCAAATCAATTGCTTCATAGGGACATTTTGTGTAGTCTTCAAAAACCTCTTAAGGGAATATTTATGCTGCAATATTAAATGAATTTGCTGTGCCTTACATACTTAATTGGATAGATATAATATTTTTTTCCAGGATTTGGCTGCCTATCACTTTATTGCAATATTCTCCTGCTGACTTAAAGAAACGCCTTGTTTTGTGTAGTGACACATTGCAAAGCAGTAAGGACAGAAAATTCAGTAATAAATCCCAGGAATCCTAAGCAGGTTTAGTCTGGTCACTGCTTGAATCCTGTTCTGTAATACTGGGGTAGAGTGGGAGAGGGAAGTGGGGAAAATTATAGAGCTCCCAAGAAAATAAAGTGCCAGGTGACACTGATATTACTGTGTTTCTCATAAAATAAGGCCTGGTTGTATATTTTTTGGAGCCCCGAAAAAATGGCTAGGCCGTCTTTTCGGGGGTGACTTAATTCCCCCCCTTGCATCATCTAGAGCGCCCTGCAGGCAGCCTCACCACTAGCTGCTCCTAACGGGTGATCATGGCGAAGCGCAGAGAGCTTCCTACTCCCACCAAACAACTTTGCTGCAGACCCAAGACCTTTGGCACCCGCCGCTGTTGCTTTCCCTTCTGCCCATTCCGCCGCCATGTTTGGAACTGCCGCTTCTGTGTTTGGAGTGCCGCTGCCATTTGAAGCACCGCCATTATGTTTGGAGCTGCCACTTCTGCATTTGGAGCTGCCGCCCTGTTTGGAGTGGCGGCGGCGCTCCAAATGGCGGTGGTGCTCCAAACAGCGGCAGTGCTCCAAACAGCGGTGGGGTTCCAAATGCGGAAGCGGCAGCTCCAAATGTGGCATCAGCTCCAAATGCAGAAGCAGCAGCTCCAAACGCAGTGGCAGCTCCAAAGGCAGAATCGGCAGCTCCAAACGGCAGCGGTGCTTCAAACAGCAGTGATGCTCCAAACATGGAAGTGGCAGTTCCAAACGCGGCAGTGGCATGGGCAGAAGGGAAATCAACAGCGGCAGGCACTGAAGGTCTTGGGTATGCCACGAAGGTGCTTGGCAGGAGTAGGGAGCTCTCTGCGCTCTGCCATGATCGCCCATTAGGAGAAGCTGGTGGCGAGAAATTGCTGCCCGTGGGGCACTCCTAATGGCAAGTCCCCCCTGCCCTTCCCCCCATTTTGCATGTTTTAAAATAGGCCTAAATTTGGGGGGAGGGGCTTAATTTCATTTTATGCCTAGAAAACATGCTGGGTCTTCCTATTGGGGGAGGTTGTATTGTTGGAGAAACATGATACTACCTCCTCGTTTCTGTTCCTCTGGTGGGATGTATTACAGTGTGTATTGAAGGAAATACAGATAGTCCTCAATTTATGATCACAATTGATCCCAAAATTTCTGTTGCTAAGTGAGACTTAGACTAACTGAGGTTTGACCCATTTTATGATCTTTATTGACACACATTAAATGAATTGCTGCAGTTAGGTTAATAACATGATTTTTAAATGAATCTTGACTTTGTTTGTCAGAACACTGCAACTGTCATAAATATGAGCCAGCTGCCAAGTGTCTAAATTTTGATCACATGACCACAGGGATATGCAACGGTTGTAAATGTGAAAAACAATCACAAGCCGTTTTTCAGTGCTGTTGTATTTCGAATGATCACTAAATGAACTGTTGTAAGTCGACTATCTGTAATAATTTTCACTAATTCCTCCTCCTTATATCCTTATATCCTCATGAATCTAGAACAGAGTTGAAGAGGGTGGGGTTGGTGAAATTAAGAAGGAACCTCTTCTACACTGTTTCAGTCTTCTTGTAAACAAAAAGCACATTTCTGGAGTAGAAATTTGGGTCCATGGTGTCTTGGACATTTTGACAACTGAGAGTATATCCAAACTTGAATGATGGGTTTTTTTTGTCTACACACATTCAGGCTTCAATAAATCTTATCAGTCCTGAAGAAGCCAGAACTCTGCTCCTTTCACAGGCAGATCTACCTACCTTTTGTTACAGCTGCTATGAAACAGGATTCATCTGGAAGATTTCTGACCATCTGTGATAACCAGGAGAGAACAATGAAAGGTTAATTCTTGGCTAGACTCCTAAATGTCTGCTTTAAAAAAATTTAACTCTGATTTACTGGAGATGGGGAGTTCAGCTACAGATGCCAATATGGTAAAGGGAGATTGTTAAGACATAAAAAAGCCAGTGGCAGTATCAATAGGAGAGGTGTGTGTGTGTATGTGTACAAAGAAATAGATGGGCTGTAAAAGGCTCTTGGGGGGGGGGAACTTAATAGAAATATAATTTAGTTTGTCTGAAATGCTGTTATATAAGAATCCTCCAAATGGATTGTGCAAAGTAAAGTGCTTCTTAGCTTAAGCAAAGTGGTTTTGAACTGCTGAGTGACCAAAACTTGCATTTTTTATTTAGAGCAAAGATACCAAATTTGGTTTGAAGGTCTCCAGCATGACATCTGGCTACTACAATACTGTGCATATGCTATAATTACCTCTCAGAATCAAAGACAGGTTTAGACCCCTCTTGCCTTTTTGTGGTTTTAATCTTTTAATTACAAAAGAATACAGGAAACTGGTTTGTTGCAAAGCAAAACACCTACAGTCTCATTATTTTGTCCACAAATAGTTTGGGTACCCAAAGTTAAAATCACGGGGCTAGAACATTAGAGGTCTCCTAGTCTAACCCTCTGCTCAAGGCAGGAATCCTTATATCATCCCAGAAAAATTGTTGTTCAATCTTTTCTTGAAACCTCCAGTGATGGAGCACCCACAGCTCTGATTAATCATTCTCATTGTCAGGAAATTCCTCCTTATTTCCAGGTTGGATCTTCCTCTGACAAGGTTCCACCTATTGCTTCTTGTCCTGCCTCAGCTGTTGTTGAGAATAAATTGATCCTCTCTTTTCTGTGACAGCTCTTCAAGTATTGGAAAACTTCTGTCAGGTCTCCCATAAGCCTTTCGTTAGACAAAGTTTCCTCAGGCATTCATTATATGATTTAGCTTCCAGACCAGAGGTGGTATTCAGCAGATTCTAACCAGTTCTGGAGAACCAGTAGTGGAAATTTTGAGTAGTTTGGAGAACCGGCAAATAGCACCTTTGACGAGATTTTACAGTATCCTTCTGCTGCTCACCAAGCCACGCCCACACGCCCATTGTTCCAGACTCCTTATCATCTTTGTTGCTCTTCGCTGCACACTTTCTAGGGCCTCGGTATCTTTGTTGTAACATGGTGACTAGAACTGAATGCAGTATTCCAAATATGGCCTCACTCATGGTGTTACCATTTCCTGTGTTCTTGATGCTATCCTCTCTTGATGCATTGGCTTTTTGGCAGCTACAGCACACTCCTGACTTACACTTAAGTGTTGGTCCACCAGAATACTTAAATCCCTTTCATAGTTACTACTATTGAGCAGGTACTGCAAATCCTGTACCTCAGCACCTTGTTTTTCCTGCCTAAGCACAGGGCCTTACTTTTCTTGCCACTGAGCTGCATCTTGTTAGAGTCCAATGCTTAAGCCTGTCAAGACCCTTCTGAATCTTGAGCCTATTTTCCAAAGTAAGTAATTTGTCCCATAAATTTTCTTTACATATAAAAATAATGGTTAGTTGCAATCTAAATGCTTCCTTTGGGAATGCATTCTTTCCATAGGAAAGGAAAGGAAGGGAGGAAGGAAAGAAGGAAAGGAAAGAAAAAGAAAAAGAAAAAGAAAAAGAAAGAAAGAAAGAAAGAAAGAAAGAAAGAAAGAAAGAAAGAAAGAAAGAAAGAAAGAAAGAAAAAGAAAAGAAAAGAGAAAGGGATAATATTCTTAGTCAATGGCAGAGTCCCCAATTATAATGAAGGAACGCTCTGTCTGCTCCCAGCCAGCCACCTCCATGGCTGTCAGTTTAGAGGGATTCCGCATGTTCTCAAGTGTGTTCATCAACTCCCCAAAATTGGGATTTCAAGGGTTCAGGAAAAAGGGGAGTAGCAAAGTGATTGTTTCACTAGTTCATAATATGGCTTCCATATTACATGAAATTGGTTCTTGTGACTTAGCACATTGTGTGACCTCTGCCAATTGTAGTAAGGTAAATAATAATAATCCATGGTGTGTGCCAATTAGGAAGTCTCCAACTCAGATCTCATTTCTGTCAAGAAGTGATTTAGGCTTTAGGCAAGGAAATACTTTTTTTTCCAGAAATCTGCAGCAAAGCAGGGATATTTTTACTGGTTTGTCTTTCTGGATGGTTGGCATTCTTTTAACTGAAAATAATCTATAAAAATCACTGATAGCTGTTTTGGTTCATAAGAATTTTTTCCCCAAAATAAAATTTGAATTTTTTTTTAATGACTAATAACTCATTACTCATGCACATGGATTTTGAGCTACCCAGAATTCTTCCATCTACATCTGTATGCAAGGTGATAAAGCTTGAGTCTACAGTTGTTAACTATTTTAAAATGCAAAGCAAATGGAATTAATGCAAGAAGGTATATGTGTTGTGTTTGCAGTTCCCAGAATTTCATGCCATCATGAAGCCAAATTGGAGAAGGCAAGATTAGACCAATAACCCCTTTCAGAAATTGAGAAGACAATTTGAAAAGGCTGTTTGGCTGAGAAAGATTACAATTAACTTTTCTTCCCCCTTCTGTTCACTTCATTTGGAGCAAAATTTAGGTTGGATTGTGTATGTTAATCCTATGGAAATGTCATTGAACCTAGTGTTTTCTAGATATGTTGACTATAGGTTTTGGGAGGATGCATGAGAGCATGAGGAGGATGTGTCATGTGGATATTCCAAATTTTCACAATCTGAAATCTAGGAAAATGCAGTAGCTGAAACTGTGATCTGATCTGGATTTCCCAATCAAGCATTGCCTGTTTATAATATGTCCTTTCAAGCATATTTGGCCATAATCCATTCTCAACTGCTGAAATTACTTTATGGAAGAAAAAGAGTCCAATTCATTGGTTTCAGCCAAAGTTAAATGCTGGCAGAACTCACAAAAGATGCTGTGGAGTGAACAAATAAAGACAGCAGGGGGCAAGAGATGGCTGGTTTTATCCATATCATATTTGGGATTAAACTATTATCTCCACTTTACCATGTTTATATAAATAGCAAAACATATCCAGTTAAATCCTACTTAGTTTTTCAAGAAAAAAAGCTGGAGATACAGATATGTGAAATAAGCTTATCCACTTCTAAACTTACTACTAAACAGCATGAAAGACACCTTCCTAATAGAGTACCTTGTTTGATGAGGTAGGTAGCTACGTAATAAGCAAACAAGGAAATAGATAAATAATAATTGGTCACAAGATCCTACCATAATGCTATTGATAAAGAAAGAGACAGGGATGCTATGGGACCACCAGGACTTTCTAAGTACAAAGATCAGCAGAAGTGAATGAGGGCTTTAGGCCCTTTGAAGTGATCTTTGCAGCCAGAATCTTGTAGCATTAAGCAAAGATTAATCTCCTTGAAAGTCCATAGTCAGAATATTACAAGAATAATAATTGTGATCTTCCTATCTCTTCTGTGTTTCAGAGAGGTATGGCTGAATAAGGCTCATTCTTAAAATAAGTCTGAACCATACCTGATCATTAACAAGGATGTGAATTCCTGTAGGCCCCTGTTTGGAAACTTGCTGGACCTGATTGGCTGGGACGCTAAGCAATTCTGCTAATTTATTAGTCAGCTCCGTGGCAGTCAGTTCCTCCAGATATAATTCCTGGTATATAACTTTTGGGAAAGAAACATCAATGCGTGAAATATTGTGCAGTTTTAAGAAATACAATTTTAAAAAATGATTTATACAACAATTATGTGATCGGTGCTTAAAAGTTATGAAGGAGAGACTGTAATCTCCCAAAAGAGCAGCGTAGCTCCCTTGAGCATCATTGTGCCTGCAAATTCCTCCCCTGCTGCTTGCCACACTCCACCTCATCTTAATTTGTTTTGTAGACTCTTTCATCAAAACCAGAAAAAAGAAATGCAACCACCTGGCATGCTGCAATGTAAAACACCAGCTTCCATCATCCTCATTACTTCCAAGAATGCCTCAAAGCCCTAAATGACTCCCTTAGGCATTCTTAGAAAATGGTTTGGTGCTTTGTTTAGAGATATGCCCTTCTGGCAAGAAAAGCTGAGAACTTAGAAGGGACAATGAGTACTGACTTCAATCAGTTTTGTTCTGGGTAAATTAGTGCTTTTGCAACCAGCTACACCTGCCTGGGAACCATTTTGTGAATAGGGAAAATGTCTTCCAAGACAGCTGTAAATTGCTGGAAAATTCCAGAGCCTCTTGTTTCAATGCTTTGCCAGATCGGTTTGTTGTTTTACTTAAATTTACATAGATGCCACTTTTCAAAGCTGCTGATATTAAGCAGAACACAAACATAGTATGCAATATTGCATATTTTTAAAAATGCAAAGCACTGAATGTGTGGCTAAAAGGCCTCCTCAATCAATGGAGATGTGTTTGGATTGCTTTCTGGGAGGTGCATATAGGTACCCAAAATCATATTTATGAAATAATTCTGACTTACCAGATGCTGGGTTTGGGGGAGCATTGTTCCCACTTGCTTCTAGTTCCTTGGACACATAAAGAATGAGACGAGGGCGCACAGTCCTGGAAAAACAGAAGGAAGTCAGGCCACTTTCTGTGATGTACCAAGACCTGGCAGGATAAAATGATTTCAAGGATTAGCTACAAAATTCTCACCAGTTGGAAACTCATTTGATGGTGGCAGTGTTGAGAGGGGATTTGTGGGAGGAGCAGCCTAAATAAAGTCAAGAAAACGGCCACAACTGTGCAACTGAAGCCCCACTTCCTTTTATAATTCAGGTGAAACAAGAAGGACCTCAGTCACGTAGAACATAGTAAATGTTCTATGTGACTGAGGTCCTTCCCCTTTTACCTAAATTATAAAAGGCTTGGGGTTTCAGTTGCGTAGTTGTGACTGTTTTCTTGACTTTTTAGGCCACTCCTCCCACAGACACCCCCCCCCCAACATCTCAATTATATGGTTGCTGAAAGGTATGAGTAAGCTAGACTTCTAAGTTCACAAGTATCACATATATTTTCACCGCAAGTTGGGATGGCCAGATACAAAAAAAAGAACGTTTAATAGCCTGAAAGAAAATGGAATTTGACCCTCTTCTCAGTTCTCAGATTAAGGAGCCCATCCTCTTTTATATTTGACTATTCTCTGAGCTTGTCGATCAGAAAGGTAGGCAGTTCAGCGGTTCGATTCCCTAGCACCAAGTAAAGGAGTGAGCTCCCATTACTTGTCCCAACTTCTGCCAACCTAGTAGTTCGAAAGCACGTAAAAATGTAAGTATAAAAATAGGGACCACTTTGGTGGGAAGGTAACAGCGCTCTGTGTGCCTTTGGCGTTTAGTCATGCCGGCCACATGACCATCGAGATGTCTTTGGACAGAGCTGGCTCTTTGGCTTTGTAACGGAGATGAGCACCGCCCCCTAGGGTCGGGAATGACTGGCATGTATATGCAAGGGGAACTTTTACCTTTATTCTCCCTAAGCTATTTTTATAAATTTCCCCATTTTTTTAAAAAAAGTATTAATTTGGGGAGAAGAGGGAATTGAATAAATCAAATTAAAATTCAGTTGTTATACTGACAACTCAATATAGCTAGCAGGTTGTAAAACAGTATGGGAAGGTATATTTAGGTTTAAAATAACAATAATTAATATAGAATAGGAAGATACCTTGGAGGTTATCTAGAACAATTGCTCAGTGCAGGATTCCCAAACTAGCACATGTCTTCTAAAGGCCATCCAGACCTTTAATGCATGAAGACTCACCAAAATATATAGCCTGTCTCACTATCTGGCAGCTCAAATAGTCAGGAAGCTCCTTCTTTGTCTAATCTGAAGTCCTTCCTAATAGTTAAGCCTTAGGGCTCTGGTTTTCTTCTCATGTAATCACTGAATCACAACAATACTTACTTTGAGAGTGGATTAGATTTGATTTTACATTTCATCATGTGTTTATATTAAAAGTTCAAGCTTGACCTTTGGTGACTTCGTGGGCTGTTTTGTGAACTTTCTTTGGTCTCCTAGGACAATAGTTTCATTCTTTCCCAATGTTTATTTCTCCTTTAAACTCCTTTCTACCTTTATTCATAACTCCATACCTTGCTTTTAGAGCATTTGAAAGTCTAATCCCATCTGCCATTCCACAGATCTGTACAAGATCATTGCGGGACAGCTTGAGCAAATCAGTACCTGGGAGGAGAGAAAAGAATTTGAAATTTGCTGATAATTGATCATTTTCAGAGAGCAAGGCAGAATTGGATAAATGTTTATTTTGCTATATTCTGATCCATCACAATGCACAATGTAGTTACAATTCTTTTCTTTTTTTCATATTCACAATATCAGAGACTGGCAGAGCCCATTTTTCATTCTTATATTTTATTGCATAATTAATATATATGGTGTCTTGCAGAGTAACTTAAGAAAAAAGAAGAAAAAACGTCTAAGAAGAATGTTGTCATTTAAATTCAGCTTTGGTATTTCCTTTATCCTCTACAGAATAGTAGATATACATTTCCTAATTTACAGAATGCTGGAGAAAACTGGGATGTTCTCCCTCACTTAAGAAATGTGTGGGGGGTTTATTTCATGATCTGGTTTAGGAGGCCATAAAAGGAATGGGCCTGGGGGGAAAAATGCAAAATTGCAAGGTTACACAGTCTTGGATGAGTTTATTGGCATCTTCACCCTGGAGAAGAAAAGAAGTCTCACCTGTATAGCTGGCAAAAACCCTGGAATAATTGGAGAACCTGTTTTTGAGTAACCACTGTTGAGTTTCCAAAATGGAGGCACTTGGACTCAGGGTCTGAAAACAGGCAGACAATTTAACAGGCATCTTTAACCAAGTCCACCAAAACAGGTTAGAAGAAACTCTCTGATAACAGATTCTTTGGAAGGGTAGAAGCTCTTGTCTAGACTATTGGTTTTTTTTTCAGCGCCAAATTGGATAGCAAAAAATTTATTCTGGAACTGAATTAGCCCTTATGAATCCCGTAGCCATATTTCATGATGTTCATATAATACATCAGAAGCCATCTCATTCCAAAAACCTCTGACAAATGCAATAATTTTAAATAAATGCTTTCTACACAAAAATAAGTGTCAGAACTCCAATTCATCTTTTTTAGTCGTTCGTCCTCAAATTAGCCAAGAAGTCATATTCTCTTATTAAAAACCTCTCCTCCTTAATCCAGATGATTATAGTTGATTACTGATTCATGGGGATTAGGAAATTCTTCAATGCATGCTGAAAATATGCTTTTTTATTATGGTTCGTGTATTAAGAGTAAGTGTTGCTGTTACATAAATTGTAGAAAGTATTTTACTTCAATATCCATTAGGTAGCTAAGTAATTCACATTCTGAGGGATAAAGACCCCTTTCAAATGTGAAACGGTTACTTTGAGTGCAAAAGAACCCATGCTATTTTTCTAGCTTAAAATACTTCCAAAAGCAATACAAATACTTTCATTTGTGGTCAGCAGCTGTTTCAAACTCAAATTAGGCATTTTCAAATACAGAATAGTTGATATTTGAAGTATTTTGCCCACTGCTAATATCTTGCTCCATTGCTATGGCTCCTGATTACATGGGTAAATATTTAGATTTTCATTTTGTAAACCACATGAAAACTGTCAGAATTTTCTTACATTTATTGTAACAGTTGGAAAAGTTAGAAGTAATGAAAAGGAATTCTCAAAATCTGTGCTTTAAGCAGCTTTGTGTACAATAAATTCAGTGCTGTAGGCAAAATATTGGGCAGCCACCACCAACCTGCAGATGCATTGAACTACAGCTTCTGACATTCCCAGATAACCCTTACATATGTGGAGTCTATTGTAGTAGGAAAAACTGGCTATGGCAGAAGTGTATAATATAAAACAGAAATAGTGAACCTGGGGTCTGCCTGGTGTGCTCAACAGGGGTGGAATTCTACAGGTTCACATCTATTCCCTAGAAGGTTGTTAACATTCTAAGCAGTTTGGAGAACTGGTTGTTAGAAGAAATTACTGGCCTAATCCTGTAAGAAAGGCAGGAAAGAAACATTCCGGTGTTGCTTACAGAAACTGCCTCTCCGTTAACCCTTATTACATTCTTGGCAGGACTAGACTTCCTGTCTCAGGAACTTCTCTGGAGTTTTTTCCCCCCTCCTTTGATGATACTTTGCTTGTGTAGAGTGACCATTCAAAGTTACAATGGCACTGAAAAAAGTGACTTATGACCCTTTTTCACACTTACAACTGTTGCAGCATCCCCACAGTCATCAGAAGCCAGGCGAGGAGATGCGTGCCTCGATGTGAGTGATACTGGGTTGGCCATGCCCGGCCATTAACATGACCACCAAGCCACGCCTACCAACTAAGCCATGCCTACAGAACTGGTTGTTAAAAGATTTGAATAACACCCCTGGTGCTGACGTGAAATTCTGAGTATAACTTACAATTAGATTAGGCTTAATGATGTTGGAAATTGTGATTCAGCACATCTGGAGCAATAATCCTGGAGCAATAAGCCATTGGGAGCACCAAGTGTTACCCGTTCACAATTTAAGACAATATATTGTAGGTAGTGGATGAGGTATCCTATGAGTTTGTTCCTCTTCCCAATAAATGAATGTTGGGAATAGCAACACCATTTATCGTAACATTTTAATTAAAATGTTGATTAGCCAAACATCAATTAGCTGCAAACTTTGGGTATTTTGGATGTTCTTTCATCCAACTAAATTTCATCCATTTTAAAAAATTAACTGGAAACAAAATGTTACCATCAGAGGGCACCCTTACATTGTGTTTATTTGAGTGCAAAGTAAACAGACAAAAGTTTTATTCAAACTTTTGACAATCCCAGCTGACATCACCTATTAGTAGATTGTGTGGCTTCATCAGTCTAGTGTCTTTGTAAAGACAGTCATTTCTGCTGATCATTTTAGTCTACTGCTGGTAATTTGCAATATTCTGCGCTAAAGCAGGGAAGGCAGAATAATTAGCAAGGTCATCAATGATCAAGTCATCTCATAGTTAAGTAGTAGAATGGTTCACAAAATGCAATTTCTCTGAAAGCATTTGCTTTAGTTTACTGAAAAACAGGATCTGGACAAATTCAAAATACCAAAAGATCCATCTGGATTTTATTTAAACTTCATTTATTATATTTTAATAAATGAATAGTTTATTCATGAATAATTCCACCTGCCTACATATACTATTGGTTACCTCTGCCGTGCTCTCTGATGAGCTGTCCAAGGCATAACTGGGTGAGGAGCAGACCCTGCCGAAAAGAGCAACAAAGACAGTTTATCTTAAGATATCCCAAGACCAAACTAGAGAAGGAATGCCGTTACAGATGGCTCGGCATAGTGTACCTTTCAGGGGTCTGAAGTTTGAAGGGATGTGGAGAGACAAGACCAGGAGTTGGTGGAGGACTACTGATATTGCTGGAAACTTCAGGCCAAGGGGCACACTAAGGGATAGCATAGCAAGAAATAGATGGGAGAAAAGAAATGTTAGATCCTGGAATTTGCATTCTGCAATTGCTGAATTTAAAGCAAGTTTACCATTTTGAAATTAAGCAGGATATTATGGGAGAAGTCATGGCAGGTTGGCGTGTTGGAATTGACTATCCCAAGTGACATTTTACTGCATGCTTCATTAGCAAAGGTATGAATGCATCAGACTTTTTTTTTGTATAATCCCAGCTATTATAGTCTGCATAGTGTGCAAACTAATGGTTTAGTGAAATATGTGAATTCAGCCATTGAAGTTTATTCAACAAATCATTGTTAAAAATAAACCAAGGTGTGTGTGTGTGTGTGTGTGTGTGTGATCATCATTTTAGCCATTGTGTATCCATTGCAGGATGAAGGCCTCTTCCGCATGTTTCCAACCTATAAAGTCCTGAGCTTTCTTTTGCCAATAGGGCCAGCAATAGTTGCTGATGTTGTCGAACCATCTTGTTTTAGGAAATAAACATAGATAATGTTGTGAAAAGTTATTTTTGCTTTTTATTTCAACCCCATAAATTCTAGATTTTAGGATTCTTCTTATCCTTGGACTGACTTCTTATGCTGCTAATGAAAATAAATTTTTAAATCACACAGAGCTCTTTAGCAGGACATCAGAAAAGGATGCGAGAAGAAGCACAAGTACCTCTGTCAATACTGTGCTGTCATATGAAGGCTGGTACTTCTCCCGCTCCTGGAGGGACTGTTTTTCAATCTTCTCCCTATCTGTTTTCTGTTTCCGGTCTGCTCCTTTGGGCTGGGGAAAAAACAGCCTCACTTAAAATATAGCAGATATTCAGCAATACGTGACTCATGTCAACTAATCATGCATCTCATGATACTTCTCTGCATATAATAATGCATGTTGGATAACTAGTAATGGAGCATATGACCAACCTCTGTTGATGGTTTTATCTTCCAGACAATCTAACATTCTTCCTGCTCCTTAGATCCTTAATGTTCACATATGAACAATATTGCCCAAGACTGTTACCACCCAACAAAAATGCATATGGATCAGCCTTTAACTCAGCTCTCATTCCATTTCCAAACAGAGAAGCCTGCTTGGCAGCAGTGCTGGCTGAAAATACATGGTGCCCTTAGGCCAATGTGAAGATTTCCATTTTTAGAATGATTTGGAAAGAGGGATGACATTGACATCCCCTAAGGTTTGACACCCTCCACTTTAACTTGGCAATGATTATTTAACTCTGTCCTGCTTTCATTATACTGTATCCAGGGCAGGGAATAGGAATTGTAGTATTCTTGTAGTAGGAATCTTTACTTTCAACCACCGCGTTTGCTCCTACTGAGTCAGGCAACATTACCTTGAAGACTTTGATGAGACAGCTGGCGGAATGCAAGTGTTCCATGTGCTCACCCTTCTCATTGGGCTTGAAGGTGTCAACTTGGATGCGAAAGGGGACCCCTTTTTCCCCACCATTCTTACGAAGTGTGAACTCAGTACTAATGCAGTGGACCTGTTTCAAAGAAGGAAAGAGGAAACAGACAACCCTCTCTCAACTGGGAAAAATGCTGCTGGATCAGACCATAAGCATATCTAGCCAGCAGATGGTCCCCAAGTGGCCAGTGAAGGACCTGGGCACCATGCTTTCCTTCACACACTTTCGGTTCCCCATAATTAGTGTGGAGGGGCAATTAATTTTCTGGAGGTAATACACAATCACCAACTAATCAATTTTCTACAGCCTTGAAATTCATAACTTGTGAAATTTCCTGTGATCAGCTGGAATGAGAATACCGATGGTTTGTTACAGCTGATATTGTTGATCTTGACTGGCAATCTACACAGTTTTGGGGTAGAACATTTTTTTAATGTATTACCCTGGTTCCTTTTATGTGGAAAGCAGATACTTTGATATTGATCTACAGCCTTTCTTTTTGAAGCCAATTTTGCATCCCCTGTACATAAAAGCTGGGGTTATACAAATCAATTGTTGCAATTCGAAGGTCGTTGTTTAAGAAGCAAAAACATCATTTGAACACAAGGAACTGAAATTAGCAGGTAGGGTAGTCACAGGGTTGCCCGAATATAATAAAAATTGTGAGGGGATAATTGGTGGAGGACCCCCTAATATAATCTACTGCTCATTAACCATGAAATGTTCACTAACTTAGTGAGTTAGAACAAAGAAGAATTGATGGCTGAAATCCCAAATGAGGAACCATCCATGCTGAGCCATTTTGTTGCAGATTCCCCCCGACTCAATCTTTTTCATATGTATTCTACAAATTTCTATCATCATACCAGATATTATAATAAAATGATTTGGGCTAATTTGTTGTGTAAAGCAGTGACAATTTCAGAATTATGCAGGAAACAAAACTAGGAAGAGCTAAACCACAATATTGGTGTGGTCCTGTGGGAAACCTGCTTTTTTCTTATTTTTTTAATAAGATTTTTATATTACCTTTATTTTGTAAGTAACTCAAGGCAGTGAACAAAATAATATTCCTTCTTCCTCCTAGTTTCTCCACAACAACAATCCTGTGACGTGAATTCAGCTGTCCCATTCCTCACCCAGCCAGCTTTCATGCCTATGGTGGGACTAGAACTTATTCCCCTAGTTTCTGGACCAGCACTTTAACCACTGCATCAAACTGGATCTTTTTTTTCCTGATTGTTGGTGTGGGGGGGAGGGGCCTTTCATTGCTTTTAAGCCTGTTGTAAAATTTGCACAACTGTTTTCATAAAAGTAAATGAAAGGGCAAAGGGATGAAGGCAAACCAGTTGACCAGCAGATTGCTACCCACCTGCACAAAGACTGAAGTGCGCTTAGTTGGGTCCCACAGGAATTCTACAGTATTGAGCAAAGTGGAGGGCATGTGGGGCTCCAGAATGCCCACAGACATGGGGATATCTACAACAGGCCAGAAAAAGGAAAAACCTATCAGAACCATAAAAAGGGAGCGAAGGATCTGGGGGGCAGGGCAGGGAGAGGAAGCTGCATGGAATTAACCATGGAAATCCCACTTCGATCAAGAGTGTTTCCCATACTTTTCTGCCCCACACCACATTGCTTCTCAACTTTTTCATGGGGATGGTTGGCTTGACAACCCTGCAGTTCCCTTTCCAAGGAAGGAATGGGGGGAGAGGGTCTTGCAGGGTCAATAAAAATCAACAGGATGGTCACCACTCTGCCCTGAAGACTTTGCCTCTTGTAAACAAAGAAATGCATTAATGATCATATTTTATTGAAAAAAATAAAGGACAAGCCTGAAGAAAGAGCAAATCTGAAAGAGGATCAAAAACATGTTATGTTTAAAATTTTTGTTTTACAAATAAAGCTTCAAGTGCAAAACCAAGACAATAAATAAAACTAAAGGACAGATTTCTATATCTTGACTTTTTTGACTCACTAAAGGGTACCTAAGTGCTTATAAGGGCAGCAAGTGTGTGTTTTTAATTACAATGCTCCTATTGTGTGGTGTAATGGATGCAGAGGATGGCAAGTATAGATTAAAGTAGAAAGGTTCTACCAGCCAAGCACAGACTAGGCATGAAAATGGAGAAAGACAAAATATTAGATGGTGGTGAAACAGCAGATAAGCCAAGAATTGTGTCCCAAAAGCTTGTAATGGGAGTGTGGTAGAGATTCACTTAACAACATTGGTAAAAAAAAGGCTGTAAAACTGGGCATGATTTACAACATCCACCTCACTTAGCAATGAAAATTATGGTAGCAGTTGTAATCATAAATCAAGTGTTATCTGTCCAGCAGAGCTGAAATGATCAATCCATTTCTCTCTGTTCGGAGCAGGCATTCTCACAATTACAATATCTTTGGAAGATTCTTATGAAAGCACATTCCAAGCTAGAGATTTAGGTAGATAATACCACTTCTTCCCCCTTTGAAAATACACCTTACCGATATCCAGGATGCGGTCACCTGGCCTGTTCCATCTCCATCCCTCTAACTGCTGGTGTTCCGTGTACTGCAGTCTTCGGTCATGGAAGACTACCCTGATTACACTCTGATCAAGAAAGAGGGGGGAGGGGGGGAGGGAGAGAGCCAACATTTTAAAAATCCATTTGTACCACCAAAGTGTTGCATTGAGTCACGGACAACTGGTCCTTCTTTAGGCTGCACATAGGAGAAGTACTGTGAGATTGCTTTAATTAGATTTAATGGTTGCAGCACTCATCACACACCAAAGAGATTTTGGGGTGGTGGGAATGAATTTTTGGACTCTGCGATTTTTGCCTCAAAGACACTGAATTGGTTGAGCTATACAAAGTTCTCTTCCGATTAATTTTCAGTCCACTATCTGTTGAACAAGATTTTCTTCAGGCAAACTCTGCAAGCAAATCATGATAGGAGTACTCAAGATCTGAGAGTTCCTGAAGAAAACAATTGTTTCTCTGGGAAATCATGATTAATTATGGGTTCTACCCATAGGCACTGAATTGGATCTTTTAGAAAAATAGTAATATGTTGCGTGAATGAGTTCCATAGTTTGTTATAAGATGAAGCTTCATGAGGACTCAATTTTAAAAAATGCCAATCAATTCTCCTATTCTTTACCTTCAGCAGCTTCCGTCCCTCAGCAAATTCACCTATTTTGGGATTACACAGCATCCGGATTTCATACGATTGCCCTGGAAAATAATAATACAGCATTTGGAATGTGAAATTGGCCAAATATGCCAAACATTGCCCCAAAATCCAAAATATCATCTTTTAATGTTCCATGTTTGTTCTCTAATACATTTTCAAATGCTTGTTATTTAAAAATACAAAAGCTATTAAAAACATTACAGCTGAATATTAGTTTATAATTTTTTCTTCCTTTTATTATGACTGATCTTTAGATATATTTTAAAATGTTGGGTGTGTTTTGAAGTGGAGGCAGTCTTAAGGGTTGAGCTCTTACATTACGGGTGTCAAATTCAATCATGTCACTTGATGTGACATATTGTGAAATTTTTTGCCCTTGCAGAGCCAAGGTGGGCATGGCCCACATGTGACCAATCCAGGCCGCAGGCCGCAAGTTTGACAGGTCTGTAAAATGGTGCTAATCTATGATTTGCTTAATCATACTTGAAAAACCCATGATTGTGCTAAGACATAAATTCACCAAGCATGATAGCTTAGTTCATATCACATAGAAGCAAAAATATTCCAGTTATTTTACTGTTAATCTTACATTTAAATTGATCTTAGTCTTAATCCAACCAATAATAATCCATAACCGCACTTCCACAGACCATCTATAATTTTGCTTTTAAAATGATCTGCTCCACCTTGCTTGTATAAGTGTTTCTCAATGTAAGCAACTGTCTGGATTTCAAAGTCAGTAGGGAATTCTGGATATTGAAATTCACACAGTTTAAAATTGCTCAGGTTGAGAAATACTGAATTATATGAATAAATATATTCACAGCAAGCAACAAAATTTTAAACATCCATTTGTGAAAATAATCTCTATTTCAGTAGAATTTATTTCTATATGTCTAAATTCAGTTGCTAAAACACAACTTGCATTCTTGTACCAATGCTATGCTGTATTAGTGTTAAGGCAGCCAAAAAGAAGTAACCCATTGTGGAGACCCAACCCATGTGGCTAGTTTTTGGTAAATATATTGTGCAAGCCTTGACAATGAGTTAATTCAGTAATCAGATTAAGCATATTGTGTAAACACAGTATACAGTTCTAACAAAAGATCTTCTGCTGGATAAAATGCAACCTTTAACTTTTAATTAGAAAGGCAATCAATCTTGCAATGTGTTGGGATTTAAATAGTTGAAAGCCTTATTGTTACCTGGTTCAGCTGTCAGTTCATGGAAGGTCTGTAATTTACCTTTCTCTTCCAACAGTAGAGGCTTTGGGTGGTGTGTGAGTGTGTGTGTGTGTGTGTGTGTGTGCAGTCATTTTTGTGTCACAATGTTATATAGGCAGTGGAATCTTGTCTGTACTGTGTTAAGTTTACCACTAGGGGGAAGTTTTTAGGTAGAATTTGGTCACTTTTCTTCTCTCTCCTGCACCACCTCCTTTGATTTATAAAATCTTACCTTGGTTGAGATAGGTGAGAGTTTCCTCATGTTGTTTGACAGCTGGAGAGGTAACAGCACACAGAATATACTGGAAAGATGGGCAATGCTGCTCAGCTGATGTTGAAATGTTTGGTTCTTCCTGCTTTAGGAATGGCAGTGCCAGTGGCTCTCTGCAAAAGCGAAAAAGATATGGATAAGAGGTAAAACGTCACTTTGGTGCAGTGGTTAATCCATCAGACCACAACTGTGAAACAGTTGTATTGTAATCTTGTCTTAGGCACAAAGCCAACTGGAGGTCAGTCATTCCATCTCAGCTCTAGGAAAGCAAACAATGGCAAAGAATTCCAAAATTTTACCAACAAAAACTTCAGGAAGTAGAATTTACCAAGAGGCTATTTGTGTGTATGTTTGTGTGTGTGTGTGTGTGTGTGTGTGTGTGTATTTGTGAGAGTGGGGAGGGAGGGATAGATTTTTTGAAGTAAAGTTCTAAATCATAATATGTTCAGAAGCCACAAAATTACTGCCAAAATATACTGTTCAATTTGTGTAGCTACCCATCTCACTTGTGATTCTGAATAGTTCATATAATTAAACGACTATAAAACAATAAACATTACAAAACACAATAAATAACACCATTAAAAGTAAAAAAGATAATCAGCAGGAAGTTACAAGTCATATGTCAATCAACACAACCATCTTACAGACTTCACATCACCACGGTCTTCCCAATTATGATGGCACAACACCATGTCTTCAAAACCTTTTAAAAGGCAAGTAATTTTTGTAAGATCTTGCTGTAAGTACCTATGTAGTAACTAAAAGGCAGGACAATGAAAGGAAGAGTTACAAAATGCACTTTCTCTAAGATTATTTGTTATTTTTGCATCTTTTTTTTCTTTTTACTTTTGCAAATAAGCAGGAGGTAGTAGATCACTGCAGCTTTCTAATTCTTGGTTGCTTCATGTTAACAATCTTCCCTTCTGAATCCTGCACTGGTTGTAAATTCCTCAGCAGAGCACATGCTCAGAAACACTTAATTTTTAGCACATCACAAATGTCAGGGTCTTTATTTAGCATCTACTTTGGATCAGCAGATCTTACAGTTTTAGTAAAAGCCAGGGAAAATTTTTCAAGTATACCTGTCATACTATGCAATGATAATGCACTTACTAACCATTATTTGAATGCTGAGTCTCCATTGGTTTGTTTACTTTAAAATTAGTTCTCTTTCGCATTCTGTTCTGTATTGATATTGTTAGTATCAATTTTACAAGTGCATGCTGTTTGATGTAAAATATATAATTAGTCTTTATCACAAAATATACCAGTATTAGTTATTAGTAGCAAGCAACAATTTTGAAGGGGAGGAGTAAAAAGAGAAGATTCTCTTTCCCTGTTCCCACAGGTGTTATATAGAAGTCCAGTTTTCCATTTCATATAAAAAGGCTGTATCATAAAAAGGCTATTGTAAATGTTGCTAGTCAAATTACTAATAATAGGGTCGCCTTGGGCCAATGGATGACTATCTACTTAATGTATTTCACAGAAACATTTCATGCTTTCTGGAATTGATTTCTGACCTTCAGCTTTCAAACTGAAATGGTTCTTTAATATATACAAATGTTTTGGTGCATGGCCACAATTCTGGACTTCAAATGGCACCTCTTCCTCTTGAGATGCCATTAAAGTGAGCTAGTGAAAGAAGGTTCGGCTACAGAAGCTGGAGGTCTTATAAGGGAGAAGAGTAGTTGTAATGAGCGAGAGTGTCAAAATTACAAAGGCTGCAAGGGCTTGTGCATGATTAATATTTGTGTAGAAGAAGATACTTTAATACTTAGGCCCTAATTTTCACAACAAAACAGCCCTTCAATGCAATCCAAAACAGATAAGGGGAGAAAAAGAGAGGGTGAAATAGCAATTCCAGAGAACAGGGGCTCTCTGCATAATAGGAATGATGGCAGTCAGGGAATTCGAATGGAATTAAGAAAGGTCTCCCTATTAGCCTCTGAGCAACATCCAGATCCTGCTGGATGTTGAATATGGTCTTCTCAAGCAGCAGCAGAGCATAGATGGGCCCCACATTCCCTGCTATGCCATTCTTAAGCTACCTACCTATCCCCAAAAGTTAAAAGCGAACATGGTCGAAACAAGATCTGTCACTCATGTCAGTATATACCAAAGAAATGGACAAGATGTGCTGTTTTTTTCTTTTTTTCTTGATCTGGCTCTGATACCAACACTGCACTCCCTTCACTTAACCACACAATGGGAAAAACAGTGATGGTCAGGTCTAAGTGGCTTTAAATTTAGAAGAGATCAACTTATGGATGGGAAATCTTTTTATCCAGGATAGCACCATGCAAATCCTATGTGAGTAGAAGGACAGCTCTGCCTATGAGGTACTGGGAAGAGGAAGGGAGAGAAACATTGCAAAGTCTTCACCTTCTCTGATAGTCTGTCTGATAGGCAGTGAGCTTTCCAAGCATTCTCTTGAAATAAACAAAATTCTGGAAATTGAATCAATACAACTATTTCATATATACCCAATCATGAACAAGTTAACTGACTTGCATGCTTCCCCCCACCTGCTTCTTCTTACAGATCTCGGCTGTTGGCATAGCTGGAAAGAGAGGAATGAAAAAAAGAAGCTGCTCACCTTATGAGATTGTTGCCAGGACAAGAATACACTTCCCCCGGACTTGGCCAGTAATGATCAGGTTGGCTATGCCAAAAAAGCATGACTGATGGATTTCCAAAGGTAGACTAGAGAAGTGGCAGGAATTCAGGGAAGGGGAGAGAGAAGTCAAGTCCCAGCTCTTCAGCAGTTACTTGGTGCTCTGGAGCGTCATTTCTTTTTTCTTTTTATGCACCTGCCGGCCAAGTAGGTGTGGTCAAAGAAAGGTGTTGTCTGATTGGCTGAGGTGCTATGGAGAACAAGTCTTTTTTCTTTTTTTTACACTATTTCCTCTCTGGTAGACCAAAGCTGCATAATTTTGACCATTAAATGACTTTTAGTCATTGCCAAGAGGCAAAATATATTTTCTTGCCTCTGCAGAGTCATAAGGAAGGTATGAGATTTTTGGGGAGGAGGGAAGGAGGAAAGAAAAGCAAAGAAATGTCAGGAAAGTAAGGACAGTCAATACTTCCAACAGTAGGTATAGATTCACCAAATGTGAATCCTTAACTTTTAGCTACACATTCTGAAAAAAATCCCTATTAAATGAAATAAAAAGGTGTGGGATTTTTAAAACCTTCTTGTAAATAAAGAAAGAATGCAAAATAGTTTTGTTTGTTTTTAAACACTAGATCAATATTTCTTCACCTTGTGATTTTAAAATATAGAGACTTCAACAACCATCTGGCTGGAGTATTCTAGAATTGAAGTCTACATATCTTAAAGTTGAGAAGCATTACCCTACATCATCATTATCATTAGTGCTACAGCAAACTGAATGACAGAGGAAACATGAATTGGAATATGTTTACCTATTAAGTGTTTTATTTTTTCAGGTGCAGTTCAGTTAAAAAAATCCAAGGTGACAGCAGAACATAAAAAAAACAAGCCATTGTTCAGATGGGTTGTCTCGATAGGATGATTCTGGAATCCTTGCATCTTCCAGTCCACACACACACACACATTCCAAAACTTTGTTTGTTTCAAATGTTTTTACTTTGCAGTTTACCAGGAAAGGCTTTCAGGAGAACTTCCAATGTATCACCATTAAGACAGGTCTGAGCCTGCCCAGTTTGCAAGGAGCTGCAAAGGAAAGGGTAGTGTTGCTAGTTGCCAGCAGAGCAGTGGAAAAAATCCAGGGTAACTATCTATCAACCATACTGAAGATATAATCTCATTTCTCTTCCTCTCTACAGCCTTATGGCAGAAATACCAGCTTTGGGGATAAAATATGAAAACGCACCATGATCTTTTATCTTTCTCTCATTTTAAAAAAAAAAGCAAAGTTGCTTGCCAGAATATGGGTGAATCATTTTGAATATGTGTAGAATGCTTTTCCTTGAGTATTGAATTATCAATCAGCTTATCTGCACCTCAGAGAATTTCCAGGCAAATAACTGGTCTTTCTGGCTAACATGGACTCTTGAACTTCTTGCTCTGGTCAGGAGGGGTTATTCAATAGAAACTTCAAAAAGGCAACCAAATCATGCCTTTTCCAATGTTGTGTCAACTTTAATGGTACCAACAACGAGGCTAGGCAGTAAAGCAGGGTAATTTACAAAGGCTGCTGACTCCTGGCACAGGGAACAAGTTTCACTTCAAAGATATCCCTAAATAGACCCAATATTTCTTCCCTGTAAGTAAATGGTGTAACCCTTTTTGAGCATTTATTTATAAGGTCATTTTTAAAAAAATCTGCCTCCAATAAACAATTACCTGATCAGTTGACAAAACACAACACAGTGAAAATACAAAACAAAATGACAACATTGTAAAACAGGAGAGAGGATTCTGGCAGGAAGAATACATACTGTATATTGAAATCATTGCCAATTTTAAAACGAATATGCATTGGCAAATATACTATATTAGGAATCAGGTGAGCCTTCCTTGGAAGAAAAACCCACTAATAAGTAAGAAAATGTATTCATAATCATAGGCCACTTGTTTGTTATGTATTACATACAAGTAAAAAGAAAACAATGGAGAAAGATGAAAAAACACTAAAGTTGTTCAAACAGTACAGTAAATTAATTATGCCATTCTGTGAAGTACAAAAACATACATTATTTATTTATTTCTATTGCATCTCAGTGTAAAGCTGTGTCAAAGCGATTGGTTTTCACAACTTTCACGCACACCATTGCAATATAGCATGGAGAGAGTAAGCAGTGGGGTACCACAAGGTTCCATCTGAGGCCCAGATTCTTCATAAATGACTTAGATGAGGGAATAGAAGGGGAATTTATCAAATTTGCAGATGATACTAAGCTGGCAGTAATAGCCAACACACTAGATGATAGACTCAAGTTCCAGATGGATCTTTACTGCCTAGCCTACACACTTGAATACTGGGCCCTAGTTAACGAAATGAAATTCAATGTAGAGAAAAGTAATCTCACACTGAGGTAAGAAAAACGAAAAGTACACATATAGATTGGGAGAAACCAGCAGTAACTATAAGAGTGATCTAGGAGTCTTTGTGGACAACCAGCTAAATATGAGCCAACAGTGTGCAGTGATAGTCAAAAAAAACAATGCAATTCTAAATTCCATTAACATTATGCTAAGTTGCAAGATCACATGAGGTACTAATGTCACTCTGGTCTATATAAAGCCTTAGTAGGACCATACCTAGAATACATCCTCCAGTTTTGGTCACCACACAATAAAAAAGATGTTGAGACTATAGAAAAAGTACAGAGAAAAGTAAGCAGAACGATTAGGGGACTGGAGACTAAAGCATATGAAGAATGGTTATAGGAACTGGGCATGGGTAGTCCAGTGAAGAGAAGGACCAGGGGAGACATGATAGCAGTCTTCCAATATTTTGAGGGTCTGCCACAGAGAGTAAGGGATCAAGCTATTTTCTAAAGCACCTGTAGGCCAGGAATAATGGATGGAAACTGAGCAAGGAGAAGTTTAACCTGGAAATAAGGAAAAACTTTCTGAAAGTAAGAACAATCAACCAATGGAACAGCTTGCCCTCGGAAGTTATGGGAGCTTCATCACTTGAGACTTTCAAGAAGAGATTGGACTGCCATTTGTCAGAAATGGTGTAGGGTTTCCAGCTGGGGGGTGGTTGGACTAGATAACCTACAAGGTTTCTTCCAACTCTGTTATTCTGTTCTGTTCTGTATCCTCATGGTTACATGGTCAAAATTTGAGCACTTGGCAACTGGCATTTATAAACTGCATAAAGTGCAATTTATGATAGCTAGATTGTCCTGGGGTCATGTGATCTCCATTTGTAAACCTTCCCAGCTGGCCTCTGACAAGCAAAGTCAATGGGGGAAGCCAGGTGCATTTAATGACCATATGATTCACTTAGTAACTATGGCAAAAAGATAATAAAATGCGGCAAAACTCACTTAACTGCCTTGCTTAGCAATAGAAATTTTGGGCTAAAGTCTGGGTGTAAATCAAGAACTTAGCCACTCCTTCCTATTTTTAAGACATGATTCGGAAAGTATGTTTTCCAATATGATTTACTAGGACAGTTAGATAGCAAAGATATTGTTAAATTAATGCACCAGACCAGACAAAATAGGCACACAATTATGATGCAAATGGCTTGGAAAAAAGGGAAAGTTGAGCTGGGAACTGATTGTACATTCCTTTGATAAAATAGAGGATAAACATGCATCATCATACTACCGCTATGACTCAGTGCACTTGTGTCAAATGTTGATGTCACCAGACACATGACTTCATCGCTTTGACTTCATCATGCTTTGCTGTGGATTCTGCTGTGCTTCAGCAATTGCTAAAGAGAAAGATCTCCAATATGGAGTCAGTGAGCCAAGTCCTTTTGCCCTTTACTTATTTAAAAAGAAGGAAAACAGTAGGGAAAATTAAGGGTGGGGAGAAGCAACAGCAATAACAAAAAGTGTTGTGTGAGTATGAGTATATAAAGGCTTTTTACATGTGTATACATGCATGTAAAGTTTTGTACAGAAGTTACAGTAGATGAGCATATTTCATTGTTAAATCATCCACATGATCTTTAAGCAATTCATTAATAAATATTCGTAAATTGCAAATAATAGTAAATGTTTATTGGGGCCATACAGTTCTCTTTCCAATGTTGAACACATTTTTAGCAGTAGAAAGGGCATATAAAATCTATTTCCATTGCCTAGCCATCAATAAATTTTTAGTTTGTTGAATTAATATATATATATAGTGACAATTTATCTTTTCTGCCTTCTGCACAGCTTTCTGACACCCTTTGACACCATGGAAGCAAGAGTTCCAATCCTAAAAGGGCGCCAGAAGCGACCACCAGACTTTCACCTTTGCCACCAAGAGTACCTGTACACCCTAAAAGGCTGCCAAAGGTGACCAGCAGACTTTCACCTTTGCCACCAAAAGTAGCTGTCAACCCTAAAAGGCCACCAGAAGCGACCGCCAGACTTTCACCTTTGCCACCAAGAGTACCTGTACACCCTAAAAGGCCGCCAAAGGTGACCAGCAGACTTGCACCAAGAGGCCGAACTTGAAGATTGAATCTCAAGCTTTGCATGCTTTGCTTTGTTTGATGCTTTATTAATGTTTACTGTTTTTCTTAGTTACATAGTTATCTGCTATTCGTATTATTCCTGTTTACTGATTATCTTAGTTTAGAGTTAATTTTTTTCTCTTCTTTTAATAGTGGAATTTATAATTCCAGGCGGGGGGTCTGCTGTCCCAGCCAGTCTATGGGAATTGGATAGTTATTTAGGAATTATGAGATGTCCCCTTAAGGGAATGTACCATGGTAAATGTAGTTAAAGGTATCCTGGGAAATGTAGTTCATGTCACGTGGTCACATCTGTAATCCTGATTGGTCACTAATTTGACTCTCAATGGGTTGAGGGAGTTTCCCTCACTTTTGCCTGAACTCCCTAACTCATAGAAGCTGCTTTCTATCGCTACGAGATGGGTTAGGAGATAACCATCTTTTACTTTTCTGCCTTCTGCACAGAGGTGGATTCGAAACTGTATAGATGCAGATAGATAACTCAACAAGACATCCATAACAAATTACATTTATTGGTTCATCAGGTATCCTCATAACTCATGTTTGTGATGAAGTTCTTCTTTAATGACCAATCCTTTATCTGCCTTGTAGTAAAAGATGGTTATCTCCTAACCCATCTCGTAGTGATAGAAAGCAGCTCCCATGAGTTAGGGAGTTCAGGCAAATGTGAGGGAAACTCCCCCAACCCATCGAGGGTCAAATTAGTGACCAATTGGGATTACAGATGTGACCACGTGACATGAACTACATTTCCCAGGATACCTTTAGCTACATTTACCATGATGCCTCTCCTTAAGGGGACAGCTCATAATTACTAAGTAACTATCCAATTCCCATAGACTGACTGGGACAGCACATTATCAGTATGTAACAATTTCAAGACAATACAAAAGTATTGCACCTTCAGAACTTGATGAATTATCCATTTCTTATTCCTTTTCTATACAAATGCAATTGGTTCCAGTAAGTCTGATATGCTGTTTGGTTTTTTTGCTGAATAAGTCATAGTCTAAAATCTGTTGAATTTTTTGATAACAGGCATTAAGAGTGTTGTACATTATTCATACAGAATGGGGATTCCTTGTTCTACTCAGTCTTTAAAATTTGCAGATCGAATTCATTTCACACAATTTCAATTAGATAATTAAATGGGATAAAAAGCCTGCTGGGCGAACCACTATTATAATGATGGGAGGCTGATTTTTCTGGAAGTCAAGAGTCTATAAAATATCTCTCTCATCTTTATAGTAAGTAGAATCAAAGATTGAATCAAGGGGCCACAATGTCTAAGATCTCATCAATTGTTTACTAAACTCTTTGACTAGGATCAAGTGTAGTGAGAGATGCAGAGAATGGACACAAGAATAGATAAGACCTACGTAATTTCATTTGGTCATAATACTTAGAAGAATATATGTTAATATGTCAATCAACATATCAAAATATTGCACATACCATTTTCAAATTAGAGAACATGTTCATCAAAATAGTGTGGTTTATGATACTCAAAGCCAATGGGAGATTTCCAGAATCAGATTTCTCCTGTTTGCTCTCATTGGTCATCAATCTGAACGATTCATAGCCATTTTATAGCAAGGCTAAAACTCAACTGAAGTGAGCCTAGATAATTAGCTGCTGTCCACAGTGTTTCCATGATAACCATCCACTCAATAATTTTGCCAGAAAAGAGATGACAATTTCAACTGGTTAAGGCTTAATGATAGTCTTTGCGGTTCAGAAGATACAGCTTTGGAAAAGGTTTCTCAGTTGTGTAATTCATAGCAACTAAAACATCTGTTCTCCAAATTAAAAATATATATTTCTCCTAAGAATGGTAGCACACATTTGATAGCTCAGCCTTCCCTAATATTTCCAAATCCCATGGCCAACCAGCTGCTTTGGCAGTTGAGATCCCAATGTATCTGAAGAAAACCAGATTGAGAAGGGACGAGCTTAGGGCTATAAACTAAGATGCAATAATAGACCTGAGAAAGCCAGACTATCCAAAGTTCTCAATTTCTTCTTTTGCCAGCAAATTAAACTAGTACCACCAACACAGGTCCAATTGGTACCCTGGATGTGACCTTTGACTTGGCCTATCAATAAAAACCATAGCCTTGGTGGAGGAAAGCAACTTTATCTTCAAAAACTTTGCAAACACTACACATAATTTGCCTTCAAAAGTAAAGGCAAATTTGCCTTCTCTTTTCCAAAATTGAAAGTGTAACTTTTGGAAACAACTGTCTGCAAATCTGGCAATAGACTTGTAAAAAGATCCCTTCCTCACAGATAAATAAACATGAATCCATGCATACAAATACCACAATGACAAATGTGTTTCTAGTAAGCAGTAAGGAATAACATGCAACATAAAAGAAACACTGAGCACTTCATACACATAGTTTTAGAACAATAGTACATTAAAATGGCAGATTATGTATTTATTTATTAGATTTATCTCCTGGCTTTCTTTTTAGTACACAATGCATTGGCTTGCTCCTTTTGTTTCTCCCCACAGTAACAGTTGCATAAGATACTTTGGGCTAATAGAAATCTCTCTAGAATCACCCAGTAGCTTTCATGTGCGTGATCTAGATCCTGGTCTTTTGGCTCCCAGCCTATCGCTTTAGCCATTGTCAGTTTTCATATCTGAGGTTAATAGGATAAGGTCTTACATCACAATTTATTTTAAAATCCCAGCATGTCAAGCATTACTGTACAGCTGGATCATATGTTTATTTCCTGCTCATATTCTGAGACAACATCCTGCAAGATTATGGAGAATCAGAAAGCTAGCTGGAGCTGATTGATCATGACTGCCAAAAGTGCTTCTGTCATGACTAAATCTATCCTCCCATGGCAGAGGAGAGCTGGTGATTTGGGGATAATAGGGATTATGGTTAATATATGTGGGGTGGGTGGGGAATGGAAATCTATAGCTTTCCGGATGTCAATGAACTACAATTCCATCGCTTTTGTTTTCATGCTTAAATTCTACCTCCCTGCTCTAAGGAGAATTGAACTAATAATGGGTTAACTTAAGAGGCAACACTGATATTAATTATTGTTGCATACAGTAAAACATACAGTTACCTGGAGTATCTAGGAGGTCAAGGAAGAAAAGAAAGAGATCTGACGCAATAAGAGAGGATGCATTCTTTCTACTCTTGCACAACTTTGCTGGAAACTTTTCCATTTTACAGAGAAGTGTTATAAATGTTTCATTATATAAAGCCACATAGTTGGACAATCACTGCTGGAATGAAATCAGGCCCGGGAGGAGGGGAAATTGTTGCTTTCTTACCTGTTGCCAGATCATTTCCAATTGTGCTACGGTTTAGTAGCGTCACTTTCAGCATCATAAAAATTAAGTTTCAGCGCATGGTAGTCCAGGTGTCATATTTAGGGAAGCTTAATTGCATCTGTATTTTCTACCTGGGATCTGCAGGAGGTAGGGGAAATATTAGGAGGAGAAATAACTTGGTGGTAGACCGCATTCTTTGCACGCATAAAATCCCAGTTTCAATTCTCTCCAACATTTCTAGTTCAAAGGAACTGGGTGGTAGGGCTAGAAAAGTCCTTTCATGAACTCTTGGAGAATCTTTGCCCGTCTGATTAATAGTGGGAAGATATTAAATCTGAAGCAACACATTTGTTCTTCATAGAACCTCGAGTTCTCAGTAATCAGACAAAGAATATTTATCATAGTTAGGATACTTCTAGACTTCAGTGACTTTTTTGTCATTGATCTCATCTGATACCACTTGAAATTTTGATTATTTGTAAACTTGTGGAGCTCACAAAGAAGTGACTGCCAATAAGTTATAGGTGGTTGTTGTTGCCTTTTCCTGCCCACTCAGCTTCCCACAAACCATGTTTTTTCTCTCCTTAAAAAAGTGAAACATGTTGCTCCACAGCTCCTTATCCTGCACTGATGGCTACTCATTGTGTAGGCATAATGATCTGCCAAGAATTAACTGTGGGGGGGGGGGAGAGTGTGCTGACCATCCCTTCCAAAGAGAGAATATCCCATTTCTTTAAAAACTAGATGGTGAAATGTTACCATTTCTACAGGAACATCACTCCCTCACATGATTTCATTGGAAAATAGATCATGAGAGCTATAAAGATATGCCAGGACATTTCAGGCTGGTAATCACCTAGTCATAGAGCTGTGTGTTCAGTAAAAGTCGTGCTTCAATCTGCATCTCCATCTGGAAGAGTTCTTAGAAATTTGAAACAAGAAACAAAACAATAGTTAAGATTACATGAAGTGTTAATGCCACTTTATAATGCCTTGGTAGGACTACCGTTGAAATATTCATCCAGTTCTGGTTGAATAAAAAAGATGTTGAGATTCTGGAGCTGGTTATTCAGCAGGTTCTGACCAGTTCTGGAGAACCGGTAGCAAAAATTTTGAGTTGTTCGGAGAACCAGCATATACCACCTCTGACTGGAGGTTTTACAGTCTCCTTCCCCTGCCACGCCCATCAAGCCACGCCCACAGAACCGGTAGTAAAAAATTTCAATTCCACCACTGCTCTGGAAAGAGTTCAGAGAAGAGCAACAAAGATGATTGGGGGACTGGATGACAAAACTTGATGAAGAATGGGTGCAGGAATTGAGTATGTCTACTTTAATGAAAAGAAGGACTAAAAGTGACATTATACCAGTAGCAATAATATCTAAGGGCTGCCACAAAAAAGAGGGGGTCAGTCTATTGTCCAAAGCACCCAAGGGCAGGACAAGAAGCAATGGGTGGAAACTAATCAAGGAGAGAAGCAACTTAGAATTAAGGAGAAATTTCCTGACAGTTAGAATAGTTAATCAGTGGAACGACTTGCTTGCAGAAATTGTGGGAGGAGGTTTTTAAGAAGAGATTGGAAAACCGTTCGTCTGAAATGGTATTGGGTTCCCTGCTTGAGCAGAAGGTTGGACTAGAAGACCTCCAGGTTCCCTTTCAACTGTATTATTTTGTTATAGTGTTAAAAAATCCCTAAACTTCTATATTGTAGAAGAGAGGGGATTGGGTTCCTGCTATTGTTAAACTAAGAGGAATCAGAAATCTTTGCTGATCAGCCAGCAGATGATTAGTATATTCAATTTGTGGATATTTCCACTCATCCAGGTCATAGTTATCTCAAAATTGCTTTTTCAAAAGACAACTGGACTGTTTTTCCCTTGAGAAAGAAGACAAAGAAATCCACTTTTATATCTTATATACACTTCGCCTTCTATCTTTTCTAGACTTAGATAGGCAAGTGAATGTCTCTCACCTATAAAAGAACTTTGTAATTTCTACATAATGACATATGATCTGCTGTTAAAAGTCAGTAAGCCATGAGCCATGACTAATGGGTATTCTTAATTTTGCTGGTTTATTAACCCCCAGTTTGGTGGAACACTTTTAGATAAGTCTCAAATTTTGGGTGCATGTTTTAATGTGTATTTAGACAACAAATACATATAAACAATTTGTTTTAACATTCATGTATGTATAGTATGAATACAGTGAGGAAGTTGCTTAGCTGTTTTAATTACAGAAATATTCACTCCTAATACAAACTTTTCAGACTCCCTACAAGTAGGTGTTGGGGAGGATCATACCTGAATGTAGGTAAGGCAATACCTGCATTATATAATACTTATAACAGGTATTATAATTTGTTTCTGCAAAAATTTGGGGAGAAGGTCACTTGTTCAGCATCACCTATTATGATTATGTCCAAAACAAACTTTCACTCCAGGGTCTCATTGAATTAACTCAGCTGCCTAATAAAGCTATACAGACTCCTAAGCTAGGAGGATTTAAAGACAAAAAGTACATTTGCTTAGTAACCTAAGTAACCTTTTAAGTTACTGAGTAACTATAGTAACCTATTTTAATCGAGAATAAATTTGGGACAAATTCAAAATATACTTGTTATAATAATTTTGAAGTCTTAGTTTGCTTTTAATCTTTCTTTTAAAATATAAATAGAACCTTGATGTAAACAACTATATTCAGTATAAATGTTTTAATAATTTGATATCATAGTCTTCAGCAATGGCTAAATTATATTAGTAATTAGAATGTAAAATTAAAATAAATCTGATTGCTTTTCTTCTCAGTTGGATTAAGACAAATTTGTTTAAATGTTCTTCATTTCCCTTTCCCTAAATATTAATTGACCCAAAACTATCCAGTTCCCACAGGTAAAAGTTTCCAGTTTGCTTTTTATTTAATCACAATGGACTGCAGTGATTATTAGCTGGCAACTGTTCTGTCCCTTAATTAGCATTCTTGAGATCCCTGCGCTTTGATTGGCTAAAGTGCGGGGCACTCTGATTGGTCTATTTGAATCGCGGGAGATTCAAAGTGGTGCCATTGGCCGCGGCCGCCGCGGCTAAAAGAATAAAAGCTGCGAACCTTTTGCAAAGCGCCAGTTCGGTTCCTACTTTAATAAAAGAGCATGATTTGAAGTCACCGACTCCTGGCATCATTTTCGAGGACACGACACTGGCGACGAAGGTGGGATCCCGACCCTGAACTGAACCACGTGTCCGACGGAAGCCAGACGAACCACCACGATGGTGAAAATCGCACCCCCCGCACCCTTCAACCCCGCCACCGAGGACTGGGAATCGTACTCCGATTGATTCCGCATGTTCCTCGAGTGCAGCAATCTGAAGGACGCCACTGGCCCCATGAAACGCGCCGTCTTCCTGACCCACTGTAGGACCGAGGTTTTCAAGATGGCCAAGGCGCTTGCCAAACCCGCCGATGTGACCGCGATGGATTGGAACGTCCTCGAGCCAATACTTCGGCAGCACTACGCTCCAGAGGTACCCATCCTAATCTGACGCAACGAATTCTACTGTCAGGACCAACGGTCGGGTGAGAGTTTCAGCGACTTCGTCGCCGAACTACGACGCCTAGGGGGGCTCTGCGAATTCGACAACCTGAACGACGCCCTGCGAGACAGAATCGTGCTCGGCTTGTGGGACCCCGTCCTCCAGAGCCGGCTGATGGCCAAGGGCAACATCAGCCTAGCAGACACCCTCACCGCAGCCGCAGCTGCCAAAGCAACCCGAACATCCACCGACTGCATGTGCAGACCGAACGCTGGGGACCGCAGCGGGAACAACAACCCTGCAAGGTCGGCCGAGGCCTAACCCGAGACGACCACCCACCAGGGCGATTTCCACTTGGCATCGGGCACTTCCGATGACGAGGAGGACATTCATCGCCTCCAGACAGGCCGCGACCCACGGAACCGGCGGGGTCGTAAGTCGAGGACCAACTGTGCTGGTTGCGGAGGCGACCACCCCAGGTCCGAATGCCGGTTTTTTGAGTCGATCTGCCGGCATTGTGACAAGAAGGGACACATCGCCCGTGTTTGCCGCCTTAAAAAGAACCGCAGCCCGGCACGATGGGACCAGAGCGACCGGAGGAGAGAGAGCACACCACCCCGGAACAGAGATCGCCCCTCGGACAACAGATGGGACCGGAACGGACGATCCCTACGAGGCGGCGATAACCGGCGAAGAGAGGAGACCCATCAGACGGTCACCATCGGCCACGCCATAACCAATGACGCCCGGAAGGTCCATGTGGAGGTAGGCATCAAGGGCCAGCCATGCAAAATGGAGGTGGACTCTGGGTCCTACCTCTCCATGATAGCATGGCATGAAATAAAGCACTTGGTGCCTACCATCCAAAGGAGGAACCTAGACAGCCAGAGACTCATCGTAAAGGACTACCAGGGAAACCACATCCCGGTAGTCAGAACCAAACACTTCAACATCACATATAAAGGGCACACCGAAAGGCTTCCCCTGACAATCGTCGACCGCAACCGCCCAAGCCTACTGGGACTGCAATGGTTCGCCCCGCTCGGCATCGCAGTCACGGGAGTCGACCACGTCAACGATGACAGCTGGGAGCAACAACTGGCTCGGGAATTCCAAGAGGTCTTCGACGGAAACCTAGGCAAGTACCGAGGGCCCCTTATATCATTCAGCCTAGACCCAAACGTCCCCCCAAAATGCCTGAAACCAAGGCGGGTGCCATTCGCACTTAAACCCAAGATAGACGAGCAAATTGACAAGCTCGTCAAGCAAGGGGTCCTACAGCCAATAGACCACGCCCGGTGGGAGACCCCCATAGTCACCCCGATCAAGCCCGATGGGTCGGTGAGGATCTGTGGGGACTATAAGGCCACCCTAAATGGCGCACTGCAACAAAGCGCCTACCCCGTCCCAGTAGTGCAACACCTACTGCACTCACTGGGAGGGGGCAAGGTTTTCGCCAAGCTCAACCTCGCCCAGGCATACCAACAGTTGCCAGTCGACGAGCAAACGGCAGAAGCGCAAACCATAGTCACCCACCGGGGAGCATTTAAATGCAACCGACTCCAATTCGGAGTCAGCGTGGCACCGGGAATATTCCAAAGCCTAATGGAAAGACTATTGCAAGGCATCAAGGGGGTGGTACCTTACTTCGACGACGTCCTAGTGTCGGCAACCAACCAAGCCGAACTAGAGGGTCGCCTAAGGGAGGTCCTAACCAAATTCAAAGAGACCGGGCTCAAAGTCAAGAGAGAGAAATGCCAATTATACATGGAACGGGTTGAATTCCTAGGATACCTCCTAGACCGTCACGGCATTCACCCCACAAACCAAAAAATCAAGGCCATCAAAGAAGCCCCCACACCCAAGTCGAAGACGGAACTACAGGCATTCCTGGGGCTATTTAACTTTTACAATGTTTTCCTGCCCCAAAAGGCGACGGTGGCGGAGCCCTTGCATAGGCTCCTGGACAAGGCGGCGACTTGGACTTGGGGGAAACTCGAGCAAGCTGCCTTCCAAAGAACAAAGGACCCTCCCCGATGGAAAAGAAGCACCCATCCCATTCTTTTCAAGGACCCTCACCAAACCGGAGCGGAACTATAGCCAGCTGGACAAAGAGGCTCTGGCTATTGTTGCCACTGTAAAAAGATTCAATGAGTACCTCTACGGCCGGACATTCACCATCATAACCGACCACAAGCCGCTGCTGGGAATCCTTGCAGGAAACCGGGCCACCCCGAACATTCTGTCTCCCCGAATGACAAGGTGGTCCGAGTTCCTGGCAGCCTACAACTACGGACTCATACACAGACCGGGTAAGACGATCTCCCATGCAGACGCCTTAAGCCGCTTGCTGCTACCGGAACCTGACACCGACCTAGCACCCACGACGACCACCCTCAGCATAGAGACTCTACCCAACCTGCCCATAACTGCATCAGACATTGCCCGAGAGACTAATAAAGACAAACGTCTGGCGTGGGTGTTGCATTGGGTAGAGAAAGGGTGGCTGGAAAGAGACAACGACGAGTCCATCAAAACATTCCGAAACCGCCAAATGGAACTCTCATTATTAAAAGGGTGCATACTATGGGGGGATAGGGTGGTCATTCCAGAAAAACTACAAGGGAAGGTTCTGGAACTACTACACGAGGGGCACCCTGGCATCGTTAGGACTAAAGCCCTGGCCAGAAGTTATGCTTGGTGGCCAGGGATGGACAAACAAATTGAGACCTGGGTAGCAAGGTGCCAACGATGCCAGGAAACTAGGCCAAGCCCACCCACAGCACCCATCCTAGAGTGGGAAACCCCCAGGGGACCTTGGTCTAGGAACCATATAGACTTCGCCGGGCCCACAAAAGGACACACCTTCCTTATAACAGTAGACGCTTACTCCAACTGGCTGGAGGTAAGCAACATGAAAACAACAACCACGGAGGCCGTCATCAAGGAACTCTGCAAACTCTTTGCAACGCATGGCCTCCCAGACGTCGTCGTTTCCGACAACGGGCCCCAATTCACCTCGCTGGAATTCGAAAAATTCCTAGCGGAAAGGGGCATCCGCCACGCGCTGACAGCACGGCGCACCCGGCGGCGAACAGTAGGGCGGAACGGATGGTACAATTCACTGAGAAAACCATCCGGAAAATAGACCACGGGGAGATCCAGGAAAAAATAAACAAACTACTCTTCACCCAACACATAACTCCAAATACCACAACGAATAAGAGCCCAGCTGAACTATTAATGGGGAGGAAATTAAGGTCCCCACTCGACAGCTTACGCCCCACATATAATCCGGAGAAGCCCCCAGACTCAAACAGCAAACACCGAACTTTCGCACCAGGCGACCCCGTATACGCAAGTAACCTGACGGGAGACCCGCTATGGGTACCAGCCGTCATCACACAAATAACAGGCCCACACTCATACCGGCTGCAAACAGCAGACGGACGAGCGTGGAAACGCCACATCGACCAATTAAGGTCGAGGACTACCAACTAAGAGACCACCGACGCACAAACAGGCGAAACCGACCCCCACAACACAAACCAAGGGGGGAGGGAATACCCCGGGGACCAAAACCAAAGAAGAATAAACCAGCCATACTTACCGGAAAGCAGCCAGCACGACCCCTCGCCAGGAAGAGACAGCCAGGCCAGCTCGACCGACCCGGGGAGACTGAGCGGGAGCGGCGAAACCCGCAGCTCAACCAACCCGGGAGGCCCAGGAGGGAGCTACGGAGATCGGCCCGGCCTGACTGACCAGCCGGTTCCCACGACGGCATCAGGAGCAACAGAGATCCCGACCGAACCGGCCGGGATCCAACCTACGACTGAGCTGCACAAGTCCAGTAGGCTCAGACAGAGCCCCGCCTACCTACATGACTATGCGATGTAAGGACCAAACCAAGAGGGGAGGGGTGTTCTGTCCCTTAATTAGCATTCTTGAGATCCCCGCGCTTTGATTGGCTAAAGCGCGGGGCACTCTGATTGGTCAGGCGAGCCGCGCCGATTGGCTCGCTAAGAATCTCCCGCGATTGGTCTATTCGAATCGCGGGAGATTCAAAGGGTGCCATTGGCCGCGGCCGCCGCGGCTAAAAGAATAAAAGCCGCGAACCTTTTGCAAAGCGCCAGTTCGGTTCCTACTTTAATAAAAGAGCATGATTTGAAGTCACCGACTCCTGGCATCATTTTCGAGGACACGACAGCAACTGCTATGGGAAGTATTTATTTTCTTTGCTGGCAGTATCTCGCAGCAGATTTATCCTCTTCTGAAACAGGTTGTCTGCAGTCAGGAGAAAATGAAGGAAATAAGTAAGTCAAGGAGTGACACTTTGGTTGGAGGTGAAGGTCCTTAAGAAGAGTAAGAAGTGTTGGGGCAGGGATTCAGGACACCAAGGGTACTCCTAATTTGCCAAGGGCGACAGAGTGCTAAGAAGTCATTTGGTAGCATTTCTTCCTACGCAGCCTTTCTGACTAAGAAGGTTTAGCAAAGGCCACAAAGATAGGAGAACTCTAAGATGTGTGAGTCATAAATGCTGCCGTCGGTAGCTTTGGCAGCCTACAACTGTCCTATTATTTTGTTTGGACAAAAAAGATGATCTTGGTCTCTAGATGAACAGGATGGATGATTTCACTTCCTATTATTCTGTGCATATAACATATATTACTCTGGTGACAGCTAAATATAGCAGGGTTTAAAATAAAGCTTCAAGTTTCTAGGCCTTCAATCATCTACAGCCACACAAAAGGATTTGGTGGTGAAAAGACAGAGCTTCTGTTTTGTTTCCAAGACTTCCTGGCCTCTTTCAGGAAAGTTTATCCTGAGAACAAATGAGCTATGTCTCACCTGTTGGTCTTCTTCACAACCTATCTATGTGTGGCAAAGTGGTCAGACTTTCCTTAGTCAACCTCTTGATTTTCCCTGTGTGAAGTTCAGGAGGCAAATCCTTCCTTACAGAGTTGCAGCCACAAAAACTGTTCTTTTATTCCCTTCCATTGAAAGCAACTAGAAGGACAACAGTACTTTTGGCTCACAAAACAGACACAGAACAACAGAAACAACAACAGAGAACAGAAGGCTGCATTGAAAGGAGCAATGATTGAATCTACTGGCCCTCAGTTATCAGGGTTGCAGAAAAGGAGCTGATGCATTCTTCTCTGGATAACGGGCCCTCCAGCCAGGGTTGTCAGAATGGCTTTGGCTAAGCTGACTACTGGAGACTTCTGCTTTTCTTTTGGTTTTGGTTTCTGTGGAAGGAACAGTTTCCTTCTGCTCAAAATACTTCATTGCAAGACATAGTGCTCTCTGCTGAAGAGGCTAAAGCCCTTTTAGTTATTTCACTGTGTAGTTCAGGGATTCAATTTGCAAGAAACCTGCCTTGAATTGTTTTCCTTTTTTTTTTTTTTTGAGAGGGGAGGAAAAATGAAGAGGCAGGACTTGTGTGTGTGTGTGTGTATGCAACAGGGACATTGTATTCTTAATTGTGAACAGTAAAGTTGCAAAAAGGCAGTGCTGAATTTCAAAAACAAAAGGCGAAAGAAAGGAAGGAAATCTTACAATCTGTCTTTGCATTCCATGCTGAGCTTGGGTTGTGTGTGAGGGAGAACGAAGATGGGGTTCACACAATATGCTGTTTTAATGTTGATTACTTCATTTAGCGTGCTGGCTTGGCAGTCACTATGGGATGTAAATTATTACCATGAACAGACCTAACTGAGTATGGCTATATTCATTGCATCATGGCAAAGGAAACCAAGCCAAAAAAAGAGGGGAAATGGAGATAAGGTGATGCTGATTGTGCTTTCTAGGCATAAAAAATGAATGAGAGCATTTTCTAGACTATTGTCCCTGAATCAGATTTGGGCCAACTAGGTGTTAGATCGGGTAGATCGGTTCCCACAGAGACGCGAGACCTAAAGTGATCATTCAGCTCTTTATTGTGTATACAGACCAGTACAAGACCTGCGAGCCGCAGCATCCCTTCATATAGGAATTGCTTGTGGCTCGGCGGCCAATGACAGGGCTTTGAATCTCCCGCAATTGGCTTGGCCAATCGGGGTTGATTCTTAGCGCGCCAATCGCGGCTGTTTAGTTGGCCAATCAGGTTGCAGTCCGTGTGGATTCAGGGTTTGGAGTATGCTAATACAGAACACTAGAAATACCGGAATATAGCTGCAACTATCTGGATAACCACCATATTACAACAAAAGAGGGATTGTATCCTTCTGTTTCCTTGCAGTGCAAGTGTTTCTCAATGGCAGCAACATTAAGAGGCATCCACCTCAACTCCAAGAATCGTCTGCCCCCCTCCCCCCCAACCAGCATGGAGTTCTGGGAGTTGAAGTTCAACACATCTTAATAGCAACTGGACTCTTTTTCTTCTTGATCTGAAACGTTCACCATTTCACTATATGGATAAAAACAAAATGTTTTAAACCAGAAAGAAAAGAAGCCCAATTGTCATGATTCAGTTTTGAGACAACTCCACCAGGGTGATTGGGAATCTTCATTAACAACACAACTTAATAGCAACAGCACTTAGACTTATATACAGCTTTATAGTGCTTTACAGCTTTCTCAAAGCAGTTTATAGAGTCAGCATATTGCCCCCAATAATTTTACCCACCTCAGAAGGATGGAAGGCTGAGTCAACCTTGAGCCTGGTGGGATTCGGTCTGCCAAAATGCAGGCAAATTGCAGGCAGCTGGCAGTCAGCAGAAGCAGCCTGCAGTATTGCACTCTAACCACTGCGCTACCACGGCTCTTATGCTTAATGTTGCTGAGGTTGAGAAATACTGTTGTGGTGGCCATTCATCGCTTTGCAGCTAAGATTGCTGCTCTTATGCAATCACTGTGTTCTCAAAATCAGTTTTAATTTTCCCCTCATAGCAATACAGTCCCTCCACCTTGCTGGTTCTCCAGCACCCATGCCTACTCTCCCATGAACAGGATCCTGACCTGATTCTTTTTCTTCAAAGAACCTTAGCTTTCGGTTTTCCTCTCTTGCAAACAACGAGGAGAGAAGCTGCAGTCTTCCAGCCCTCCTGACCCATTTATCTTCATTGTAGAGCTGAGCATAGAGAACATGAATCTATCTCGTATTTTTCTCTATTACCCTTGTAAAAGGAAAGAAAATGTGCATACAGATGCAACCTTCAATTAGTTACAAATGGTAAACGAAAAATGACATAAAAGAAAATATCCTCAAATTGAGTATATAACAAAGCAATGGGGAATGTTTAAAACAAATTATCTCCCGCTATTTGTTCTTCTTACAATACACAAAAATTATAGATTGTACTTGAAAGCCTTCCATTCTGCTTCACCATCGTCTATAGCCAATTCCAATATCAAGAGAGATTACATATCAACTATTTACTGACAGAGATCAACTTTCTGTTGAGATCCCGTGTAATAATTTGTTTAGCTGGTTCTCCCACCTAGAGGTTGACTGTCCTTAATATGACATAGATTCTCTACCTTAGGGAACATTTTAAAGAGACCTGATGCACAAATGTACAGCAATAATTTTCCTTAACAATTTTTAATACCAAATAAAGCAATAATAAACTATATGTTTGACTGCAGTATGCTCCCAAATCACAGGTAGTAGTAGTCTTTATTAAACAATCTCAGATGTGATATGATTTTTTTTTAATTATTGTGATAATCTTAATTTAAGAAATCAGAACAAGCATAATGGTGTATAAATAAGCCTGCTGAACTAAGCCAAGAGATTTGCCTTTAAGTTTAATGAGATGTAAATCTCAAGGAATTGGCCTATTTGTATTAAATGTACTTGTAGGTATTACAAGAAGACAGGGGGCAACCCAGAACAGTGCTCCTATTGCTGGACATCTTTTTTTCTGCCCAAGCAATTTTAGAGGAGAAGTACATTGTATAACCTATATCAGGGGTGTCAAACTCAATTTCATTGAGGGACACATCAGGATTGTGGCTGAACTTGGGGGAGGCCAGGGTGGGAGCATGGCCAGTTCAATATTTATTGAGGCTCTGTTTTTGGCCATGACAGCCTGCCCATTTTCAGCCACGATGGCCTCCTGCAGCCCTCTGCCAGTGAAAATGAAGCTCAGGAGGGCCACACACGGCCTCCCTGAGCTCCATTTTCACTGGCAGAGGCACCGCAGGCTGGTCCTTTGCTGTTTCCAGGGTGGGCCCACAGATCAGATGTAAGCACCCTGAGGGCCTGATCCAGGCCTCAAGCCTTGAGTTTGACATCCCTGGCCTATATCATTTCTTTTCATTCCTCTCCTATAGCCACACTACTAAAGTCTGATTTTTGCTAGAGTTAAGAACTAGGGCTGGTATAGGTATGAGAAGTATCTAGAAAGGGGGGAAAAACACAACAATATCAAAATTTAAGGAAGACTTTGAACAACATCCATTGTGGCTGAAAAATTCTGGGAATTGATATCCACCTATCCTAACATTTTCCAGGCTGAGAATCACTGCCCCAGAAAGACTTAACCAGTTTAAACACCCAGATGTACTAGTAATTTGGCAGCATCCTATACAGTTAGCTGTTCTTTTTAACATTCAACATGATTTCCCAGCCCACTGCAAAGATACACAATGTGGGGCAACAAAAATCCGATTCTACATTTATCGGTGCAAGTGCCTATCAGAATTCAGAAGTCTAGTGAATAAATGACAACCACTGTCATCCTTGGCAGCAGGACCTCGTTTTATTTTAGACATTTCCAGAAGAATAGTTCTACTTATTGTTGGGGGGAAAAAATCAACCATGTCTTGATTTCTATGGCTTATGTGTGATCCTGATCTTCACAATCTTGCTGGATTAGACCAAGAGTCCATACGATAGAGCTTTCTGTAGTAGTAGCTTGCAAGAAAAATGTGTGATGCTTATGGTGCCATCAGGGAAAGATTATAGGGCAGAAAATGCCTATAATTTCTCACTTAGTAGAGCAAGCAGGACCAGTCTGTTTCTCTTTTTTTCCTCTTTTCCCAAAACTAGAACCTTTTCCAAAGGGTGGTATCTTCACATAGTGTGTTCAATATAGGATAATTTGAACCTGATCATTTGAGCCTGAAGTGCAAACCTCTTGTTTTATTTCATGAACCATTTGTTTGTTTTCTCGACTGTCCATGATATTCTCAGGGGTCTTCTCCATTACCAAAGTTCAAAGGCATCAATATTCTTCCTGTGCTGTTTAAAAAAGTCCAACTTTTGCTTCCATAGAATGTTACACAGAATGCCATAGCTTAAATGATTCAAAACAGGATGGTATGGCTAATTTTCACATAGATGCCATGTTACTGTACCCAGCTTGCTATAGCAATTTAAGAGGGGCCAGGGGGTCCTTTGAGATAAAGACAAGTCTATTCATTCTCCCTTCTTTTGTCAAGTGTGGAGATAAATCCCCATGATACTGAAGATGACCAGTATCTCCCCAAACCATAGTCAAAGCCTATCTAGATTCTTTTATTCCATGGAGAATGAAGATTACAGGTAATCTTCAATGTAAGGATACAATCAGAAGCAGAATTTATTAAACTAAGTAAGGCAGTTGTTAAGTGGCTCATGCCCATTTTTACAATATTTTTGCCCTGGTTGTTAAATGAATCACTGCAGTTGTTAAGAGAATCATATAGACATTAAGTGAATCTGGCTTCCCCATTGACTTAATTAATCACGGGGATGCTACAATGGTCATTCAGTGCAAGGACCAGTTGTAAGTGTCTTTTTAAAGTGATATTGTAACTAAAGGTCACTAAACGAATGGCTGCAAGGCAAGGACTACTTTATAGGTTCTCTCCTTCCAATAACTGCTTTACAATAAAGTAGATTCTGTATAGATATCTATGAGGACCACATATCAATAAGTAGGGAGATAATGTTAGGACAAAAAATGGGAAGAACCAGCCAAAAATCTAACTGAGATGTAATTAAAGCTGGTAATTTAAATCATGATTCTTCCCTCTGTATTTAATAATGTCTTTTTTCCTGTCAAATTAGAAACAAATGTTCAGTATTAACTTTTGGAAGAGTTTTAAAGTTGCATCTGAGACTTTCAGAGAATGGAAGTAGCCTTGGGCCTTAAATCAAGCATCTTTTATCAATTTAATGATGACAAATGACCATTCTAGAAAGAAAACTTTGTCAGCACTACAAACATCTTCCTTCACACCCACAATGTGCAATGCCATAAGGAAAAAAAATGAGATTCTAAAAACACACATGAGCTGAATATTAATTCATAAGGAAAGACAATATGGCCCAGTGAATTGCACAACTACTTGACCATGATACCAATCCTTGCAACATATGTAGTCATATTGCATATACGCCTTGACAAATGACACAAGGGGCACATGTGTATATAAAGTTTCAACCATTTTTATCTTTAGTCATAAGAACTCTTGCATTTGGAGATTTGGATTAGAAGACCTCCAAGGAACTTTCCAGCCTTATTATTCTGATTCAATAACTCCATGAAAATTAGGATTCATGAGAAAGCAAGATGGCTGCCTTAGCTTTGGCTCAGCTGGAATGCAGGGACCAGAACTAGATTAGCAGTTCCTGTGAAAGTATACAAGTAGTCCTTGATTTACGACCACCGTTGAGCTCAGAATTTATATTGCTAAGTAAGAAATTTGTTGTGAGTTTTGCCCCATTTTACGATTTTTCTTGCCACATTTGTTAAGCATATCTCTGTAGTTGTTAAATTAGTAACATGGTTGTTAAGTAAATCTAGCTTCCCCATTTACTTTGCTTGTCAGAGTATCACAAAAGGGGATCACATGACCTCAGGACTGTATGTAAATCACATATGCATCTGTATGTAAATCACATCTGTATGTATCTGTATGTAAATCACATGAACATGGGGATACTATAAGTGTTAAGTTCTGCACATGGTTGCAAGGAGCGGAGACGAGGCAGTGAACAGTGAACTTCAACTCTTTATTAAGCATACTGAACAGAGCAATCACCTAGGGCAGCAGCAGCCCTTTTATAGGGTTGGCTGCTGTCCTATTAGCCAATGAAAAACATGGAACTGTTAAACCCTTGAACCAATGAGTGTTGGCCCGTTAACAGCCAATCAGATTTCCCAGAAAGGACCAATCCAATGTCGCTATTATCGGCCAATCAGAAGTGCAGGATTAGAACCCTGCTTTTTACTTAAGGTTGTTAAAACTTTATTAAACGCCTTTATTAGTTCATAACACCCCTCCCCCCTAGGTTCTGTTTGAGGGGTGCGGTAACGTAATCGCGTAGATAAGCAGGTCGTTTCAATTGCCTATTAGATTTGTGCTGTCCCACCAGTTCCTGTCTGTAGTCCGGTTCTGGTGGAACATTTTTTGATTTATCTGGTACAGGTGGTTCTGCATCCCCACAGGACGACTCAGCGCCGCTAATTCTGTCATCGTTGTCCTCCGGTTCCTGTGGGCTCGCCTCCGTTGAGGTATTTCTCTGTGGCGAGGCACACCCCCTTCCTGATTCTTCTTCATGGAACACGCCTGGCTACTGACTTTCTTCGATTTCGTCATCCAGCATTTCGAATTCGGTTCCCTCGACATCCCCTCCCCCCTCAGTTTGAGGGTTACAGGAGTCATGGGAACTGGGTTGCAACCTAGAGCGAAGCTGATCTATATGGCGTTTCCATATTTTCCCGTCCATTGTTTGTATGTGGTACGATCTGGGCCCGGTGGCTTGGGTTACGGTTGCTTCAATCCACAACGGTTCGCCAGAAAGATTTTTAGCAAAGACTAAATCGCCTACCTTGAATTTGCGGCACTTTCCGCTAGATCCACAGGGTTTCTCTGGCGAGTAGGCTGGGTGGAGACAGTCGAGGTGGGAATGAAGCCTGCATCCCATCAACAGTTCAGCTGGTGTTTTGTTGGTTACGCTGTGCAGGGTGATGTGTTGCAGTAGGAGTATTCTGTTCAGTTTGTCGTCAATGTCCCCATGGTCCATCTTGTGGAGAGTTTTTTTAAGAAGTTGGACCATGCGCTCGGCCCTTCCATTGGCCACAGGGTACGCCGGCGAAGTTAGCACATGGCGGAAGCCCCGGTCCGCTAAGTATTGTTCAAACACCAGGGCAGTGAACTGGGGTCCATTATCAGAGACTAAAACGTCTGGCAGTCCATGTGTTGCAAATAGTTTATTTAATTTGCGGATGACTGATTCCGTTGTAGTAGTCTTCATCTTGTGGATTTCGAGCCAGTTGGAATAGGCATCCACTGTTAGGAGGAATGTATGTCCCTTAGTAGGTCCCGCAAAGTCAATGTGGATGCGGGACCACGGCCCCCGGGGAGTTTCCCACTCCGTTGGAATCGCTCTAGGTGGAGCACTGTTGACTTCTTGGCATTTTAGACAAGTCTTCACCCAGGCTTCGCCCGGCCACCACGTGTAGCTTCATGCGAGCGCTTTCATACGCACGATGCTGGGGTGACCGTCATGCAATGCTTTCAAAACTGTTCATTGTAACTGCCCTGGGATGACGACTCTGTCTCCCCATAGGATGCAGCCCTTCTGCGAGAAAAGCTCTGTTTGCCAGTTTCTGAAAGGGCCGAAGTCATCAGGAGTTTGGTCTGCTGGCCATCCTCGTTCAACCCAGCTGAGAACTCGCGCCAGGACAGGATCTCATTTCGTTTCGATAGCGATGTCTCTGGCTGTTAGTGGCAGTGAATCTAGGGTTTCAATCTGGAGTGTCATGAGGGTTGGGGCTGGGTCGTCGACGGTTTCCAGAAGTGGGGCACGGCTCAATGCGTCAGCGTGGAGAATGGCTTTTCCCGGGCAATGTTGTAATTTATAATTGTACGCAGCTAAGAACTCCGACCAATGAGTCATTCTGGGTGACAATATTTAAGGGGTTGGTTTGTCTTCCGCAATAATCCCCAGCAAGGGCTTGTGATCGGTAATTATTGTGAAGGCTCGTCCATACACATATTCATGAAACCGTTTCACAGCAGGTACAACAGCAAGAGCCTCTTTGTCAATTTGGCTATAGTTGTGTTCAGCCCTCGATAAGGTCCTTGAAAAATAAGCAATAGGGGCCTCACTACCGTTTGGTAACACATGGCTTAAAATGGCTCCTACTCCAAATGGTGACGCATCACATGTAATGGTTAAAGACAAAGTCTCGTTATACTGCATTAAAACAGCATCGGAGGTTAGTAAGTTTTTCACTTGTCGGAATGCATGCTCCTCTCGATGTCCCTAGACCCAGGTGGCTTTTTTGTCAAGCAGTCTATGTAGGGGCTCAGCTATGGTCACCTTCTGGGGCAAGAAGATGTAAAAGTTAATGAACCCCAGGAAAGCTTGGAGGTCTGTTCTATTCTTAGCCCTTGGTGCGTTTTTGATCGCTCTTAGTTTGACCTCAGTGGGGTGAATTCCTTGCTTATCGAGGAGGTACCCCAGGAACTCTACTTTCTCTATACACAGTTGACATTTATTTTTTTTAACCTTTAGGCCGGAGTCTTTAAATTTTTGGAGGACCATTCTAAGATGCTTCTCTAGTACTTCTCTATTAGGGGCCGCAATTAAAACATCATCAAAATATGGTACGACTCCCTTGACCCTTGTAAAAGTCTCTCCATCAGACTTTGGAAAATCCCTGGGGCTACGCTCACTCCGAATTGGAACCGGTTGCATTTAAAAGCGCCTTGGTGTGTAACGATAGTCTGCGCTTCCACAGTTTTTTTATCTACGGGTAGTTGTTGGTACACTTGCACTAAATCCAATTTAGCGAAGATTTTTCTGCCCCCCAGGGAATGGAGAAGGTGTTGAACCACCGGCACCGGGTAAGCATTCTGTTGTAGGGTGTGATTGAGGGTGGCCCGGTAGTCCCTGCAAATTCTTAACGATCCATCCAGTTTGATGGGTGTTACAATTGGGGTTTCTCAACGGGTGTGGTCAGTTGGTTCTAAAACACCCTGGGCTATTAATTTATCAAGCTGTTCGTCGACCTTTGGTTTTAGAGCAAAAGGCACCCGATGAGGCTTAAGGCGGAGGCTTCAGGGTTAAGGTTAAATTATATCGGGATCCCCTTGTATTCGCCTAGTTTGTTTGCAAAGATGTCCTGGAATTCCTGAATGAGGGCCTCCTCCCAGTCGTCGCTTCTGGTTTGGTGAATGCCGGCTACCTCGATCCCGAGTGGGGCAAACCATTGAAGGCCTAACCAACTAGGCCGGTCACGATCGACGATGGTCAGCGGTAGCGATGCAGTGATACTTGAATGATACTTGGACTTGGCTGGAGCCGACGACGGAATTCGGTTCCCCTGGTAATCTTTGAGTATAATTCTTTGGGCTCTGAGGTCTTGATGCTGGACGGCAGGGATTAACTGTTTGAGGGTCTTCCAGGAAACCATCGAGAGGGATGACCCTGGGTCAACTTCCATCATGCAAGGTTGGTTCTCGATGGTGACCCTCACTCGGATCTTCTTTGCATCTAACAATGAAACGTGACCGATGGTAATGGTTTGGTGTGCCTCTTCCTGTCTCATTGAAGTGGCAAGTGTTTTATTTCTGTAGGAGTGGCTGTTCCATTGGTGGTTCAAGTGTTCCCGACTCACAGGACAATTCCCTGTGGTCTGGCAGTAGATGTTTTCTCTCCGAATTGGGCTGGATCCTCGCTTGCTTCTACAGACCTTCCCGATGTGGCCTCTTTTCCCACAGGAATGGCAGAGCGCGTTGAGGAATTTGCAATCTGATCGCGGGTGGTTTGCCACACAACCTGCGCATTGGTGCGGTAGTCTTCGATTCCGCGGGTTGCATTAGTCGCATTTGGACCGGAGCCGGTTGTCCTCCTCCTCCTCACTTTCTGATGGAGATTTGAAGTCCTCGTGGTGGGTCGCTGTTGTGTGCCTTTCTAGGTGAGGTGAGGTATCATTGGCGAGTTAACGGAGCGGTGCGTTGGTGCAGCGCATTCGGGCGGCCGACTTCCTGGTTGCTTTTGCTGCAGTAGCGTCTTTGATGACATCGGCAAGATCGATGTCCCCTTTGGCCATGATCTTGCTCTGCGCCGAGTGGTCATCTAATCCCAGAACTATTCGGTCTCTCAGAGCTTCTTCGAGGTCTGCAAACCCACAGAGGCCTCCCAGGTTCCGAAGGTCCACGATGAAATCTGCGAAGCTCTCTCCTTTCCATTGGTCCCTTAGATAAAACTCATGTCTTCGGACAAGCGTTGGTACGGCGGGTGCATAGTGGGCCCGTAGAAGGGGCGCGAGGACGTCCCAGTCCATGGATTTCACCTCAGCCGGTTTCGCTAGTGCCTTGGCCATCTTAAAGACGGCAGGCCTGCAATGGGTCAGGAACACTGCTCACTTTTTCCCCATAGTTGCGTCTTTCAAGTTGTTGGTCTCCAGAAACATCTGGAACTGGTCCATGTACAAGTCCCAGTCTTCTTGTGCTGGGTCAAATGGAACGGGTGGTATGGCGCTGCCGGACATGGTTTCCGTTGTCGATGCGCCTTCGGCCACGTGCTCTGTTTGGTGCTCTGTAGTGTTCAGTCAGCTCTGATGTCTCTGCATCCCACCTTCGTCGCCAGTGTTAAGTTCTGTGCATGGGTGCAAGGAGTGGAGACGAGGCAGTGAACAGTGAACTTCAACTCTTTATTAAGCATACTGAACAGAGCAATCACCTAGGGCAGCAGCAGCCCTTTTATAGGGTTGACTGCTGTCCTATTAGCCAATGAAAAACATGGAAGTGTTAAACCCTTGAACCAATGAGTGTTGGCCCATTAACAGCCAGTCAGATTTCCCAGAAAGAACCAATCCGATGTCGCTTTATCGGCCAATCAGAAGTGCAGAATTAGAACCCTGCTTTTTACTTAAGGTTGTTAAAACTTTATTAAACGCCTTTATTAGTTCATAACAATAAGGGTCATAAATGTGAAAAATGGTCATAAGTCCTTTTTTCAGTACCGTTTTAACTTCATATGGTCACTAAATGTACTGTTGTAAATCAAGGACTACCTTTATTCAACACATCTCTGACTTGTTTAAAATCTAAATCTGTCTTTTGCAATAGCAATTTTCTTCTAGCTTGTCCAGCACCTTGTGTTCTGAAAAGTTGCTGATTTATATGATAAAAATCTGCTTTGGAAATTTTACACGGGAAGGTGTGTCATAAATTATCTTATTTAAATAAATAACATAACGGAAGTGTTCAGCTTGAATATGTGAACAAAATGTATTTTTCAAGAGTCTTTTTGGACCTTGTAACTATTTTACACAGAGCTGATCGCCCCACCCTTTACTGCTTTAGGAATTAGCCTTTGAATGAAAGAGCCCACCCTATTGTTGTGAAATAGATCTCTGCCTCTTTCTCCACAGGGGACTTTTGGCACTTTCCCATTTGCCTCTGTTGAAGTTTATTTGTAAACAAATAAGCAAAGGATGTCTGACATAAGTTGTATCTCTCCCCCTACCTTTAAACCCCCAGTCCCCATTTCCCTTGTTTATATAGTATACATCCCAGAGGCTCTCATACTGTCCTAGAAACTGGATATGTGTTTGATGTCAAAACATATGAAGATCAAAGGCCTGAAGAAGAGTAGCAGAGAGAAGAATTCACATCCTAAGCCGAGATGACTGGATTCCAGCTGTAACTCCCTAGTAATATTGTTGCTTGTGTGTTGCAAAGAGAGGAAGAGTATATACCACAGCAAAAAAGAAATAAACAGGTACAGGGTGGAGTAACAGTTTTTATCATGTAGAGGGAATGGTAAGAATCATTATTTAATTTTAGTAAAAAAAATCTCACTGTAGTCTTATGTTTCAGTCTTAACAGAAAGGTGTTCTAGGATGGGTCGCCATTTAATTTTTTTCAAATAAATTAAAATAAATAAATATGTCTGCATTCTAAGTGTTCACAGATTAGGGTCAACTCCTTGGCTGCTGCTAACTGCTCTCTCCTTCGAAGTTTTTTTTTTTTTTTAATCTTTAAACAAGACTTGTGGTGGAGTTGCTTTCACAAAGTGAGTGGTTCTCCATAAAGAAGCTTGTATGGATACTCTCCAGCAGAAGCAGACAGGTTCTCTCAATGTGTATTGCTGCAGATGCAGAGCAAAAGTATTACCCAGAGATACATTTATTTTGGACTCCCCACCACTGCCCCAATGAGTTGCTTGCTATCTAAGAGTTCCCTTTTTCCCATTCAAATAAATGAAATTGAAGAATTTGCCATTCTAAGTTGCCAGTTTTGATATGCTTTCTTGGTAATCCTTTTGTGATATGTACTAGTTCTTTTAAGAGAACTTTATGTTTTGTCAACCTTCTCTCTCCCCCTTTCCTTCTTCTTTTCTTTCTCTCTCTCCTTCCCTCCCTCTCTCTGTCACACACAACCCCTGTCACTGTTACTCCTAACCTTTCTATAAACTGCACATAGCAATCTAGTGTAGTAGACAATTCCCTCCATTAAAAAAAATAAAATAAAATTTCATTTTTATTCCCAGTGTTTCGACTGAGCAGTATCCTGCTACATACATTCAGTTGTGTAAGCAAGTGCAAATATCACTTTGCAGACTGCTGCATGTAAAATGTTGTTTCTTTTGATCTTAAGTTGAAGAATCTGTGCTCATCCTAATATTGCTAAACTATAACCTGCAAAACCTTCAGAAGCCATGGCAAGGAATGCTGAGAGTTCATAGAATCTTAGAAATCTAGTCCATTCCCTTTTTCCATGTAGGATCCATTACAAGAATATTTCCCAAGCTGGTCAACTATGTGTGGGCTTGCATTCCTAGAATAAATAAATGGTTATACTCGGGGTGGGATCCGACCAGTGCAACTACCGGTTCAGTGATTTTACGTTTTGCGTGCGCATATGCGCTTCACACGCATGTGTACCTGACACACACTGCGTGCACGTGTAGGTCATTGTCAGCTAGCTGCCTGGACAGCTGAGCAGAACTGTGCATGGGTGCGCAGCGGTTGAAAAAGCACTTTTTCCTGCTTTTTCAACCGCTGCTGTGTCACGCAAAGCAGCTGCGGTTGAAAAAGCAGGAAATAAAGGTCAGGCAAGAGCCTGGGTGGGTGGGTGAGCCATAACAGCAGCAGACATAGAACCGATTCTATGTATGCTCTCTGTTTGCTACTCTTCAGAGCAACCGGTTCTACAGAGGTGGATAGAACTGGTAGAATCCCACCCCTGGTTATGCTGGCTGGGGAATTCTGGGAATTAAAGTCTATACACCTTGAAGACACTTGGATTGGGAAACACTACCCGAGATCTCAGGCAAATGACTTGACAACTGTTTCAGGACCCCCAATGATGGAACACGTTGTTTCATGTGGCAGTCTGTTCCACCAGCAGACAGTTCATACAGATGGGGAAGTTCCTCCTGACACCTACTCTGGATCTCCTTCCTTGCCATCTCAGTCTCTTCTATGTAATAACCCTTCCAATTACCTGAATATTGTTATCAAATTTCAATTTGATCATCTCTTCTCTTGGCTAATTATAAGCAGACCCTTTCTTGTTCCTCATAGGTCTTGATTCTAAATCCTTCATAACTTTGATAACCCTTCCCTGAACTTGCAGTGAAATTTGCAGTTTGAAAATTTCAACCTTTGCCATCCAAGTCATTGATAAAAATATTCAATCGAACCCTGTGGAAATCCACATATTAGTTCCCACAAGCTAAAGTGCAGCTAGTAATGAGTTGTAACTCAGTGGCTTCCAGCAGGCTGTTGAGTCTCCATCTGTGCTTTTCTTGCAGACTGAAATGTGGTTATATTTGCATTACATACTAACTCCACGGTTAAGTGATTTTCGTCTAATTCATTGCCTCAGTTCACAAGTACAAACTGTAAAGGAGCTACACCAGCTGGACTCACGCTGAATGATAAACAAGCCAACATAACACAGATCACACTTTAGCTTCGTGAATTGTGTGAACTTCTATTGGGCCAAACGTTCATTCTCCAGGTACACACTTCACCCAGTCTACCCCCTGCCTCTCTCCAGATCCCCAAATGTCCAAAAACTATCAACTGTTAGTAGAAGAAAGGTGAGGCAACCATTACAGGCCTTGGGTGTGGGGTGGGTAATTCTGTACTTTGGATGTTTTCTATGTACACATGCCAAGTTTTCCTATCTGTTTTCAGTAAATAGTGTTTCACGTACAATGCTAGTAAAACTGCAAGCCCTGCCTGTCTGTTAAGGAGGAGGAGAATTTTATGGAACAAAAGAAAGGCTGCTTTTTTCTTTAACAGGTAACTCTTTACAGCCATTTATTTTGGTCTGAAGCTGAAATGCTTCCTTCTTTGTAGAGTGCTTAGGCATTTTCTCATGCAAGGCCAAAGAAGGTTTTTCACACCTCTGTTCTGCAGATGATGGCCTGTTGCTGCCTGCCCTGTTACTATTTCAACTGTGAAGCAGGTTGTTTCCTTTCTTTTCCTACTACCACCATGGCTACTCCAGCTTTACAATAAGTTCTGCACTGGTGACATTTGTGGTCTATTTGAGGAATTTAAATCTTCCCTTTCTTCTAAGAGTTCAAAGCAGAATGCATAGTGCTCCATCTTTCTTTAAAAAAAAAAAAAAACCCTCTATAATATAGCAACTTGTAAGTAGGGGGAAGAATTAGTCATAATCTAAATTAGAGCTGAGTGTCCCAAGCACAAATCCTGGGTGCTGGCCAACTGATGTAGAAGTAGTTAATTCTGAATGTGCAACTCATGTGAATGGCAGCTTCTGCAGAAATAAAGAAATAGCATACATTATTTTTCTGTCTGCTTCGTGCCAAGTACATTTGATTAGAAATAAGGCCATTTTGTTGAAAAATGAACATATGGAGCCTAGGGGAAAATGTAAATAAAAACATTAAATATTAAAAATAATATAAGGAATCCATATATTTTTTAAACATAGGAAGAAACAAGTAAAGCCCACCAGGGTTAGCTCAGTGGGTTACAATCTGGAATGTAATGCAATTTCTTGGGCTATGGCTGGTATCATCTGCTACCAAGTCCTATACGGGTTCTTATATTAACTATTGAGTGTGACTTCTCATTTTGACATCTGCATTTTAAATTCATTAGTTGCCCAAGTGTCACTGGGAAGGTAGAGGCTTCTCAGAAAAGTTCCAGATTGCAAGAACCTTCAAAGAATTATAGCGCCCCCTGCAGCCCAAGAACAAAACAAAACTAAATTAAACGGAACTATCTCAAATACACATCACATCTCTTACATTTCATTTCTTTATTTATTAAAATTATTTGCAGCCCATCTTACCACAGGCAACTCTGGGCAGCTGACAACTTTTAAATCAATAAAACCATAAAAATAGACAATTCTAATAATGACAATAAAAATACATATTATAATTAAAAGATGGAGGAGGAAGCAGGATGCATGTGTGCGTGGGGGGAGGGGGAGATCTTCTACTAGTTCATCAAACACCTGCAGTTTAGGGGCTCCAATTCAATTGGCAGAGCCAATTCTTCAGGCTCTTGAGGAAGGCCAGGAGGGTGGGAGCAAATCTTACTTTGGAGACCAAGATGTTCCAAAGGGAAGGAGCACCACAAAGTAGGCTCTACTGCTGGTCTCCAGCAAGCTGGAATTTGTTGACCAATGGGTCTGCAGTATACCTCCTTTGCCAGCACAAGGGGGGGGGGGGATGAAACAGTTCCTTAGGTAACTTGGACCCATGTTGTGTAGGGCTTTAAAGGTGATCATCGACATCTTGTATTGAACTCGGAGGCAACCCTGCAATCAGTGCTGCTCAAGGAAGAGTAGAGTAACACGGCTACTCTAGATTCCCCAAACGCTGCCTGTGCTAGCCATACTCTGCATTAGTTGTAACTTCTAATTGCCATTCAAGGGTAGCTTCATGTAGAACACATAGAACTAGTCTAGGCATGAAATGGCCAGGGCCTGAATGTCTAAGAGCAAGACTCTTTGTAGTGTATTTAAATAGAGACTTCTAGGGCGATGTTCCTATTGGTTAGCAGAAGCAACGATACGATTGGTTAGTAAAGTTAGTATCTGATTGGCCGCCTATAGCGGTGGGAAGTTTAACTAAATGTCATTGGTTGCGAGCCGTAGAGCAGCCACTATAAAAAGGGCTGCTGCAGTTCGACTGCAGTTGAAGTTACTGTTTATTATTAAAGAGCTGAAGTCAACTCCGGTGTGCAAGTCTCTTTACTGGTGACAGAACACTGGTGATGAAGGTGGGATTAAAGAGACAAAGACTGTAAGCACGTGGCAACGGCAGCCGAAGGACCAACGAGATGGCTGGCAACAATTCGCCACCCGCACCGTTCAAACCAGCCAAAGAAGACTGGGAGTCGTATATTGAAAGATTCCTGATGTTTGTAGAAAGCAACGAGCTGCAAGGAATCACTGACTAAAGGAAGAGAGCCGTATTCCTAACGCATTGCAGTCCGAATGTTTTTAAAATGGCCAAGGCATTAGCAAGACCAAATGATGTTAAACAGATGGCATGGCCAGACCTGAATCGGATGTTGAGAAACCATTACGCACCGGCCGTATCCAACCTGATTAGAAGACACGAGTTTTACAAGCGTGACCAACTAGAAGGCGAGAGCATTGGAGACTTCATAGCAGCCTTAAGAGACATTGGGGGGGCATGCTAATTCCTCAACATGGACGAAGCCATGAGGGATCACATAGTCCTTGGACTAAGAGATGCAACATTACAGAGCAAACTACTAAACCAACCAAATATCACTGTGAACGAAGCCATTACTGAAGCAACTGCCGTTGAAGCCGCAAAGAGATCTGCAGCAAAAATGAAGCAGATGAATACAACAGGCAGCCCGGGCATGAACAAAGAGAAGAAGACAGAAGGAGCCCAAAAGCACGCTGCCACGACCTCTCACCATGAGGACATCGAATCATCAACCGATTCAGATGACGAAGACGAGGAAGTGAACAGACTCTACTCAGAAAGGAACCAGAGAGAGAGAGACAAGCAGAAGATCCGAGTTCCAGTGTGCGGGTTGCAGCGGAAACCACCTGAGATCTGAGTGTAGATTCCTGGTTGCCACATGCTGGCATTGTGAGAAATGGGGGCACATCGCAAGGGTATGACGAAACAAAAAAAGCTATAGTTCAAGGGGACAAGGCAGTACCCCCCCCCCAGAAACAAACAAAGGACAACCGGAAGCCGTTGGAACCATGACAACAAAAGTCAATGGAAAGATTAAAAGGAAGAAACGCACCAAACTATCACAATTGGGATGGCCAGAACAACAAACACTAAGAAGATTCGAATCAACGTCCTGATTGAAGGCGAGCCGTGCGAGATGGAAGTTGACTCTGGTTCGTATTTATCAATGGTGTCATGGAACACAATAAAAAGCCTGTGTTAAGCCTGTGTTCCCCAACCAGGGTTAAGGAGACAAGCTAAACAGAATGTGCAGCGTTAGTCAGATAGGCACACAGATAAATGAGTGAGATAAGTTTGTATGTTTGTTAACATACAGTAAAAATAACAGATACGCTTGTTCTATCAAAAATATAGTTTATTCCATTTAGAGTTTATAGCATAGTCAAAATAACAGTCCATTAATCATGTATCGTTTAGTCAGTCCATTCAAGGATATTCAATTAGCAAAGTCCGTGTAGAATATCCAATGTCAGTTCACTTAAAAATAAATCAGTCCTTTATCTCTCTCCCGTTCCAGTAGGGAAAAACACAGTCTTCATCCAGTAATTAGGGATCATCAAGTCAGAGAGAGAGAGCTGCCCTTGTCTCGCTTCTTTTATGGTGCTATTACAACCACTCCCTTAATTACATTCCTACAGTTAAAATTGCAGACACTTTAACTAACAAACCATGATAACATATTTATTATTTTACCTAAACCAGTTAGGGTAAACAATGCTATCCCTAACATTCTCCCCTTTTAGGAAATAATAATAAATATAACTAATAACTATTTACATCTTTAAATCATGTTTGTTACAACTCTCTTTAAACTTAATTACTCCTTGAGCTTTTGTAAATTGGTCTGCAATGTTTTCTTCTGTCATGCAGTATTCCAATTCAATTAGCCCATTTTTAACAGATTCTCTAACATTTAAGTATCTTAAATCAGTATGCTTTGATCTAGTTTTTACAGCTATATTAGTAGCTAACTTTATGGCTGCCTGGTTGTCCTCATACACAATAATGGAATTTTTAACAGTTACACCCATGTCTAATAATAACTGTTTGTACAAAATTAAGTCAGTGCACAGTAATGACAGACATGAAAATTCCGCTTCCATCGTGGACAAGCTAATATGCTGTTGTCTGATTGACCTCCACCCTATTAGTGTCTTACTAAATAATATAGCCATTCCTGATGTTGATTTTCTGGTGTTTATGTCAGTTGCAAAACTTGCATCTGCATAGGCACTAAGACTCAAATCACCCTTTGGTTCTATATACAATGCATGGTTCATTGTTCCTTTAAGATATCTTAAAATTCTCTTTAATGATTACCAATGACATTGATGTGGATCTGAATTAAAACGAGCCAGCTGATTAACATTATAAGCTATATCAGGCCTTGACCAATTGCTTATATATGATAAGATACCAATCAAAGATTGATATATAAACTTATCAAATTTGGGACTTTGATCATTAGTTTGGCAAACTTCCTGACTCATTGGAGTCTTTGCCGGTTTACAAAGTTCCATTTTATATGTTTTAATTAATTGGCAATTTTTATCTTCTTGAGATATCTTAAATCCATTTTTTGTTTTGTTAATTGTCAATCCTAGATACTTTTTAATTTCACCTAAATGCTTTAATTTTATCTTTTTGGCTAATAATGATATAATCTCATTAGCTTCATTTTGTGGGGAGACCGGGTGGTTGTTCCTCAAAAATTACAAGAAAAGGTGCAACCATGCTACACGAAGGACATCCCGGCATAGTAAAGATGAAGTCCCTGGCCAGAAGCTATGTTTGGTGGCCAGGAATAGATAAAGACACCCCCTCAGCACCAGTCCTCGAATGGGAGACACCCAGAGGCCCCTGGTCAAGAATCCACATGGATTTCACTGGCCCCACAAAAGGTTATACTTACCTGATCATCGTGGATGTCTATTCCAATTGGTTGGAAGTCATCATCATGAGTTCAACAACAACAGAAGCTGTCACCAAACAACTAAAAAAACTTTTCGCCACCCACAGTCTACCAGATGTAGTAGTATCGGACAATGGGCCACAGTCTACAGCCTTGGCTTTTGAACAGTTTTTTGCAGAACATGGAATACGACATGCTTTGACAGCACCAGCTCATCCGGTGGCGAACGGTAGAGCAGAACGCATGGTTCGTTTTACGAAAGAAGCACTGGAAAAGCTTGATGGAAGTGATATGCAAAAAAAACTCAACACCATGCTCACCATCCAACATATAACACCATGCACGACTACAAACAAGAGCCCAGCTGAACTTTTGATGGGAAGAAAATTGTGATCTTACTTGGATAGACTGCACCCTACCTACAACCCAGAAAAGCCACCAGAGTCGTCCAGTAAGTACCGCTCCTTCTTACCAGGCAATTTAATCTATGCAAGAAATCTTACCAGAGAACCATTGTGGTTACCGGCAAGGATTACACAAATCACTGGCCCTCATTCCTACCACCTAGAAACCACCAATGGCAGATCGTGGAAACGACACATCAATCAGCTACGGTCCCGACACATCGAACGAGAGACTGACATTCCCCGAAATGCAGAACAAACATTTTTCCAAACACCCCCAGACATTAATAAAAAAATCCAGAGGGGGGGGGAACAAATTAATAATAAAGAAAATGAAAATCATCCATTTATAAAATACCAACCGGAAACAGAGAACCCAGAAAGAAATAAAAATCACTTACCATTAGAAGACAATGAGAAACAAGAGGAGCTGAAGGAACCTCAGGGGAGAAGCAGCCAGGCCGACTCGACCTGCCCACACACAGCGAGGAGACCACGCTGCCCATCCAACAAACCCAGACTGCAGAGAAAGACCAATCAACCCAAGGCACGACCAAAGTGGCATAGTCGAGGCACCCTTCCTGGAGATTCCAGAGGGAAGAGTGGAACAGACAGCTGGCCTGTCCGAACCGGCGGAGACCAACACAGGGACTGAACTGCGCAGGTCAACAAGGACTCACAAGAGCCCCGCCTACCTGCGCGACTTCCTGCGCATTACATTGGAACGAACCAAGAGGGGAGGGGTGTAGTGTATTTAAATAGAGACTTCTAGGGCGATGTTCCTATTGGTTAGCAAAAGCAATGATACGATTGGTTAGTAACGTTAGTATCTGATTGGCCGCCTATAGCGGTGGGAAGTTTAACTAAATGCCGTGGAGCAGCCACTATAAAAAGGGCTGCTGCAGTTCGACTGCAGTTGAAGTTTATTATTAAAGAGCTGAAGTCAACTCCGGTGTGCAAGTCTCTTTACTGGTGACAGAACACTGGTGATGAAGGTGGAATTAAAGAGACAAAGACCGTAAGCACGTGGCAACAGCAGCCGAAGGACCAATGAGATGGCTGGCAACAATTCGCCACCCGCACCGTTCAACCCAGCCAAAGAAGACTGGGAGTCGTATATTGACAGATTCCTGATGTTTGTAGAAAGCAACGAGCTGCAAGGAATCACTGAATAAAGGAAGAGAGCCGTATTCCTAACGCATTGCGGTCCGAATGTTTTTAAAATGGCCAAGGCATTAGCAAGACCAAATGATGTTAAACAGATGACATGACCAGACCTGAATCGGATGTTGAGAAACCATTACGCACCGGCCGTATCCAATTCCCAAGTTGCAAACCAGATCTGCCTAGGGTAGTACAACCCCATCCAGATCTAAGGATGCTCATGTCCCAGATCTTGAAGCTCCAAAACCACTCGATCTAGCCAGGATTCAGCTGAAGTTTATGGTATGATCCTCCATCCAGGCCCCCACATTCTCCAAGCACCATGAGAGGGCAGCAACAGTACACTTGGATCACCAGGGGTGGAGATATAAAATTGATTGTCATCAGCATACATCAGTATTTCAACCAATGATGACAGATGATCTCACCCAGTGACTTCAAATAGATGTTAAAAAGACTGGAGAGAATATAAAATCCTGCGGCCCAACACAAAAGAGCAGCCTGGATTTCTTACTCCCTATTAACAGTGATTGGGGCCAGCCTTGAAGAAAGGAACTGAACCAGTGTAAGACTGTGCTGCCCAGCCCTAAATCCTGTAGCCAGCCCAAAAGAAGATGGCTGAAAGGTCAAGGATGATTGCACTTTCCCCCATTCCACTCTTGCCAGAAATAGCGTTAGAGATTGTTCTGTCCCCTCATTAACATTCTTGAGATCCCCGCGCTTTGATTGGCCAAAGCGCGGGGCACTCTGATTGGCTAGGTGAGCCGCGCCGATTGGCTCGCTAAGAATCTCCCGCGATTGGTCCATTCGAATCGCGGGAGATTTAAAGCGGTGCCATTGGCCGCGGCCGTGGCGGCTGAGAAATAAAAAGCTGCAAGTTTTTCCCTTAGCCCCAGTTCAGTTCCTGACTCAATAAAAGAGCTTGAATTAAGTCACCGACTCCTGGCATCATTTCCGACGACATGACACTGGCGACGAAGGTGGGATACTGATCCTGAACTGAAGCACATGTCCGACGGAAGCCAGACGAAACTCCACGATGGCAAACATCGCGCCTCCTGCACCCTTCAACCCTACCAGCGAGGAATAGGAATCGTACTCAGACAAATTCCGCATGTTCCTCGAATGCAGTGACCTGAAGGACGCCACCGGCACAAAGAAGCGAGCCATCTTCCTGACCCACTGCGGGGCCGCAGTGTTTAAGATGGCCAAAGTGCTTGCCAAACCCGCCGACGTGACCACGATGGACTGGGAAAACCTCGAGCCAATACTCCAGTGACACTACGCTCCAGCCGTGCCCATCCTCATCCGACGGCACGAGGTCTACCGCCGGGACCAATGGTCGGGTGAGAGTTTCAGCGACTTCGTCGCAGAACTACAGCACCTAAGGGAGCTGTGCGAATTCGACAACATGGACGAAGCCCTGCGAGACCGAATCGTGCTCAGCCTTTGGGACCCCATCCTCCAGAGTCGGCTGATGGCCAAGGGCAACATCACCCTCGCAGATACCCTCACCGAAGCCACAGCCGCCGAAGCTACCCGAAAATCCGCTGATCTCATGCGCCGACCGCACGCTGGGGACCGCAGCGGGAACAACCACCCTGCAAGGTCGACCGAGACCCAACCCGAGATGACCACACACCAGGGCGACGTCCACTCAGCATCAGGCACTTCCGACGAGGAGGAGGAAATCCACCATCTCCAGTCAGGCCGCGATCCACGGAACCGGCGGGGTCGTAAGTTGAGGACCACCTGTGCCGGTTGCAGAGGCAACCACCCCAGGTCCGAATGCCGGTTTTTCAATTCAATCTGCCGGCATTGCGACAAGAAGGGACACATCGCCCGCGTCTGCCGTCTCAAAAAGAACCGCAGCCCTACACGATGGGACCAGAGCGAACGGAGACGAGAGAGCACACCACCTCAGACCAGAGATCGCCCCGCTGACAACCGATGGGACCGGAACGGACGATCCCTACGAGGCGGCGAGACCCGGCGAAGGGAGGAGACCCATCAGACGGTCACCATCGGCCACGCCACAACCAACGATGCCCGGAAGGTCTACGTGGAGGTAGGCATTGAGGGCGAGCCATGTAAAATGGAGGTGGGCTCCGGGTCCTACCTCTCCATGGTAGCATGGCAAGAAATAAAACGCTTGGTGCCTACCATCCAGAGAAAAGGCCTAGACAACCAGAGACTAATCGTGAAAGACTACCAGGGAAACCGCATCCCTGTAGTCGGAACCGGACAGTTCAAGGTAACCTACAAAGGGCACACCGAAAGGCTTCCCCTGACCATCGTCGATCGCGACCGCCCAAGCCTACTGGGACTGCAATGGTTCGCACCACTCGGCATCGCAGTCACGGGCATCGACCACATCGCCGACGACAACTGGGAGCAACAACTAGCCCGGGAATTCCAAGAGGTGTTCGACGGAAACCTAGGCAAGTACCGAGGGCCCCCTATATCATTCAGCCTAGACCCAAACGTCCCCCCAAAACACCTAAAACCAAGGCGGGTACCATTCACGCTTAAAACCAAGATTGATGGGAAAATTGACAAGCTCGTCAAGCAAGGGGTCCTACAACCCATAGACCATGCCCAGTGGGAGACCCCATAGTCACCCTGATCAAGCCTGATGGGTCGGTGAGAATCTGTGGGGACTATAAGGCCACCCTAAATGGCGCCTTGCAGCAAAGCGCTTACCCCGTCCGAGTAGTGCAACACCTATTACATTCACTGGGAGGGGGCAAGGTTTTCGCTAAACTCGACCTCGCCCAGGCATACCAACAATTGCCGGTCGACGAGGAAATGGCAGAAGTGCAAACTATAGTCACCCACCAGGGAGCCTTTAAATGCAACCGGCTTCAATTCGAAGTCAGCATGGCGCCTGGAATATTCCAAAGCCTAATGGAAAGGCTGTTACAAGGCATCAAGGGGGTGGTACCTTACTTCAACGACGTCTTAGTGTCGGCAACCAACCAAGCCGAACTAGAGAGTCGCCTAAGGGAGGTCCTAACCAAATTCAAAGAGACCGGGCTCAAAGTAAAGAGGGAAAAATGCCAATTATACACGGAACGGGTTGAATTCCTAGGATATCTCCTAGACCGTCATGGCATTCACCCCACAAACCAAAAGATCAAAGCCATCAAAGAAGCCCCCACACCCAAGTTTTAGAAAGAACTGCAGGCGTTTCTGGGGCTGCTTAACTTTTATAATGTCTTCCTGCCCCAAAAGGTGACGGCGGCGGAGCCTTTGCATAGGCTTTTGGACAAGGCTGAGACCTGGACTTTGGGGGAAATGCGAGGAAGCTGCCTTCAAGAAAACAAAGGACCTCCTCACTTCGGATGCCGTCCTTATCCAGTACAACGAGACCCTACCCCTAGCCGTCACATGCGACGCATCACCGTTCGGCGTCGGCGCTGTCCTCAGCCACACTCTCCCCGACGGAAAAGAAGCACCCATCGCGTTCTTTCCAAGGACCCTCACCAAACCGGAGAGGAACTACAGCCAGCTGGACAAGGAGGCTCTGGCTATCGTCACCGCAGTAAAAAGATTTCACGAGTGAAATCCTGCCTACAATTACGGACTCACACACAGACTGGGTAAGACTATCTCCCATGCGGACACCTTAAGCCGCTCACCGTTACCGTTACCTGACACTGACCCAGCACCCACGACGACCACCCTCAGTATAGAGACTCTACCCAACCTACCCATAACCGCGTCAGACATTGCCCGAGAAACTAATAAAGACAAACGTCTGGCGCGGGTGTTGCATTGGGTAGAGAAAGGGTGGCCGGAAAGGGACAATGACGAGTCCGTCAGGACATTCCGGAACCGGCAAACGGAACTCTCATTACTAAAAGGGTGCATACTATGGGGGGATAGGGTGGTCATCCCGGAAAAACTACAAGGGAAGGTTTTGGAACTGTTACACGAGGGGCACCTGGGCATCGTTAGGACAAAAGCCCTGGCCAGAAGTTACGCTTGGTGGCCAGGGATGGACAAACAGATCGAGGCCTGGGTAGCAAGGTGCCAATGATGCCAGGAAACTAGGCCAAGCCCACCCACAGCACCTGTCCTAGAGTGGGAGACCCCCAGGGGCCCTTGGTCTAGGATCCACATAGATTTCACCGGGCCCACAAAAGGACACACCTTCCTAATAACCGTAGATGCTTACTCCAACTGGCTGGAGGTAAGCAACATGAGAACAACCACCACAGAGGCCGTGACCAAAGAACTTGGCAAACTTTTTGCAACACACGGCCTCCCAGACGTCCTCGTTTCCGACAACGGGCCCCAATTCACCTCGCTAGAATTCGAAAAATTCCTAGCGGAAAGGGGCATCCGACACGCGTTGACAACACCGGCGCATCCGGCGGCGAACGGTAGGGTGGAACGGATGGTTCAATTCACAAAGAAAACCATCCAGAAAATAGACCACGGGGAGATCCAGGACAAAATAAATAAATTACTTTTCATCCAACACATAACCCCAAATACCACAACGAATAAAAGTCCAGCCGAACTGCTAATGGGGAGGAAAATAAGGTCCCCACTCGATAGATTACACCCCACGTATAACCCAGAGAAACCCCCAGACTCAAGCAGCAAGCACCGAACCTTCGCACCAGGCGACGCCGTCTACGCGAAAAACCTAACCGGAGACCCATTATGGGTACCGGCCGTCATAGCACAACTAACAGGCCCACACTCGTACCAGCTACAAACCGACGGACGAGCGTGGAAACGCCACATCGACCAGTTAAGATCGAGGACGACCACCCAAGAGACCACCGACGCACAAACAAGCAAAACCAACCCCCACAACACAAACCAAGAGGGGAGGGAATACCCAGGGGACCAAAACCAAGAAAGAATAAACCAGCCATACTCACCGGGAAGCAGCCAGCACGAAACCTCGCCAGAAAGAGACAGCCAGGCCAGCTGAACCAACCCGGGAAGACCGAGCGGGAGCAGCCAAACCCGCAGCTCAACCAACCCAGGAAGCCCAGGAGGGAGCTGTGGAGAGCGGTCTGGCCCGACCGACCAGGCGGTTCCCACGACGGCGTCCAGAGAAGTAGAGACCCCGACCGAACCGGCTGGGATCCAACCTACGACTGAGCTGCGCAGGTCCAGTAGGCTGAGACGGAGCCCCGCCTACCTATGGGACTACGCAACATAAGGACTGAACCAAGAGGGGAGGGGTGTTCTGTCCCCTCATTAACATTCTTGAGATCCCCGTGCTTTGATTGGCCAAAGCACGGGGCACTCTGATTGGCTAGGCGAGCCGCACCGATTGGCTCCCTAAGAATCTCCCGCGATTGGTCCATTCGAATCGCGGGAGATTCAAAGTGGTGCCATTGGCCGCGGCCGCCGCGGCTGAGAAATAAAAAGCCGCAAGTTTTTCCCTTAGCCCCAGTTCGGTTTCTGACTCAATAAAAGAGCTTGAATTAAGTCACTGACTCCTGGCATCATTTCCGACGACACGACAGAGATCATGCTATCTCTGTCCTATATCAGAGGCTGAATCCTGACTGGAAGGGGCCAAGATAATCATTTTTATGCAGGGCCCTCTGAAACTGTCAAGCAACCACCTTTCCTATCACCTTCCCTAAAACAGGAAGACGGGAAACTGGATGGAAATTGTCCAGGCAGGCGGGATCTAGTGGATTTTTTTACTTTTTAGGACTGAGTGAACCAGGGCCTACCTGTCTACAAACTGGAAATTACCTCAGGGATCTGGAACATATCATTAACATTACACATCAGGGCCATCTTCCTTGTAACAACCTGCCCTCTGGCTCCTATAGCATTCTATACCTGTCACTATGGGCAACAGTTTCACAAAAAGCAAAGGGTATCTACCTGAACATTGTCCCCCAAAATCTATAACCAAGCACAGTTCTTGCCTTGGCTATGGTGATTAGGGATTATGGAAACTGAAGTATACAACACCTATTGATAAATTATCATATAGTAACCATAGTTTCTTTAAACAACCATTGTCCAGATATTTAGGATTGTAATATTTAGGATTGTAGTGGGCATCCAGAGAGATTTGACTTTGGGAAATTGTAGCTAACAAATAATTAAAATGACAATAAGTGAAAACCTAATAAAGCAGTTTATCTCAATCTTGGCAAGGTTGAAGTTGACTGGACTTATAGAATTCCCTAGCCAGCATGCTAGCTGGGGAATTCTGGGAGTTGAAGTCCACCCATCTTCATCTACAGTGAGAAACACTGTAATAAAGATATACACACCAAATGAAGCATAATTTGAACATTTTTAAATGAAAAGAATGAGCAAATATCTAAAAATAACAAACTTCTATGAACCGATCGGCAGCTTTATACAGGTGAAACTCAAAAAATTAGAACATCGTGCAAAATTTCATTTATTTCAGTAATACAACTTAAAAGGTGAAACAAATATATGAGATAGACTCATTACAGGGAAAGCAAGATAGTTCGAGCTGTGATTTGTCATAATTGAGATGATTATGGTTTACAGCTCATGAAAACGTCAAATCCACAATCTCAGAAAACTAGAATATTACATGCAATCAATAAAACAAGGATTGTACATAGAACAATATTGGACCTCTGAAAAGTATAAGTATGCCTACGTACTCAGTACTTGGTTCGGGACCCTTTTGCAGCAATTACTGCCTCAATGCGGTGTGGTGTGGAAGCTATCAGCCTGTGGCACTGCTGAGGTGTTATGGAAGACCAGGATGCTTCAATAGCGGCCTTCAGCTCTTTTGCATTGTTCGGTCTCATGTCTCTCATCTTTCTCTTGGCAATGCCCCATAGATTCTTTATGGGGTTCAGGTCAGGAGAGTTTGCTGGCCAATCAAGCACAGTAATCCCACCGTCATTGAACCAGGTTTTTGTGCTTTTGGCAGTGTGAGCAAGTACCAAGTCCTGCTGGAAAATGAAGTCAGCATCCCCATAAAGCTCGTCTGCAGAAGGAAGCCTGAAGTGCTCCAAAATCTGCTGGTAGACAGCTGCGTTGACCCTGGACTTAATGAAGCACAGTGGACCAACACCAGCAGATGACATGGCTCCTCAAATCAGCACAGACTGTGGAAACTTCACACTGGACTTCAAGCATCTTGCAGTGTGTGCCTCTCCATTCTTCCTCCAGACTCTGGGTCCTTGGTTTCCAAATAAGATGCAAAAGTTGCTCTCATCAGAAAAGAGGACTTTGGACTACTGAGCAACAGACTAGGTCTGTTTTTCTTTAGCCCAGGTAAGACGCTTCTGACATTGTTGTTCATGAGCGGCTTGACAAGAGGAATACGACATTTGAAGCCTATGTCCAGGATCCGTCTGTGTGTGGTGGCTCTTGATGCACTGACTCCAGCCTCAGTCCACTCCTTGTGAAAGTGCCCAATACTTTTGAATGGCCTTTTCCTGACAATCCTCTCCAGGCTGCGGTCATCCCTGCTGCTTGTGCATCTTTTTCTTCCACACTTTTCCCTTCCACATAACTTTCCATTAATGTGCTTTGATACAGCACTTTGGGAACATCCAACTTCATTTGCAATTACCTTTTTGAGGTGTTCCCTCCTTATGGAGGATGTCAATGATGGTTTTCTGCACAACTGTCAGGTCAGCAGTCTTTCCCATGATTGTGATTCCTAGTGAACCAGACTGAGAGACCATTTAAAGGCTCAGGAACCCTTTGCAGGTGTTATGGCTTAATTAGCTGATTAGAGTGGGACACTTTGAGCCTAGAATATTGAACCTTTTCACAATATTCTAATTTTCTGAGATTTTGGATTTGGGGTTTTCATGAGCTGTAAGCCATGATCATCTCAATTATGACAAATCACAGCTTGAACTATCTTGCTTTGCATGTAATGAGTCTATCTCATGTATTAGTTTCACCTTTTAAGTTGCATTACTGAAATAAATGAACTTTTGCACAATATTCTAATGTTTCAAGTTTCACCTATACATTAGAAAGAGAGAACATGGGGAAGAAAGACCATATATATACACACACACACATGCACAAACATTTGCCGGCAGGGCGGATGGCCATGAAAGCTGGCTACGAAAGCATTAAAGAGTCTTGCTGTCAATCCTGCAATGTGACATGGGAAGCAGGGCGGCCTGTCATTGTTCTTGTCAGGTAATAACATACCTTGGCCTGATTTTGGGTAGTGGTGGGCAACTCTGACAGCTTGAGTTTCTCTTACTTTTTCCATGTACACATGTGTCTCACCTCATTTACATAGCAGCTTGAGATGTTTTTAAGCATACGTGCATGCTTGTACACATATACACACACATTCACAAACCATCTGTGTTTTGTCTAGTTTTCTCAAGCATCTTTTTGTTTACAATTGTATAGTTTCTCATGCAATGTTGCCTAATATAAAGAATATTCACTTAATTTTCATGAATTTATGTGATATGCAAGCATGAACATCTTTATATAATTTTATTCATTGATTTCATTCAGTTTTTTAAAATTATTGAATTGTTCTACATACCCATGAAAGTATGAATTTTGAAAGGTATCTGAGCTTTAATTCATGCATTAAAACATGACATTAAATGAAACTTACTTCAACCATGAACTAAATTAATATCTCTCATTTCTTAATATGACTTCCATTTTGTTTTTAATAGCAAATATTTCAAGCCATAAGTTATGCTTTATCTTTTTTGCCAACTCGCCCAATTACAAGCTTTGGAAAGCTCTTTCTGCCATCCTTCCAATCAGGAAATGAAGAGAATCAGCCAAGAGAGACTCACAAACAGGGTTATTTCACACTATTAGCACCAGCCTAAGAATACCTACAAGTAGATAATAAGAAATGTCTGGGCCCAGCTGTGCTACCTATGTCTTCTATAATGAGGCAAGTTTTATAGAGGAATTGGCTTGTATGTTTTGGTATTTTGAAGTGTTAATGCTTCTCAGTGCTTCCTTGCTTTGCTAGTAACTCTTAAAAGCCTGTTAGGTGAGGTCCCAGTATACACAACATTAGTTTTTCTTGACAAGAAAGTTGGACTTGTGATCCTCCGAATTCTGAAAAGAAGTCAATGAGAGAGTCATTGCACTGCAGCCAAATTCTGCAAATTAGATGATAAAATATGTGACAAATAGGCTTACTTTTAATGTTTTATTTTATTTTATTTTATTTGCTTGTCAAACATGTACAAGATAACATGTATAGGTATGAACATAAACACGAACAAAGGAAGTAAATACAGATAAATGGGAATAGTAAGACAGGGATGGTAAGCATGCTGGTACGCTTATGCATGCCCACTTTATGGACCTTAGGAATGGGGTGAGGTCCATGGTAGACAGTTTGAGGTTGAAGCTGTGAGGGTTTGAGGCTGTAACAATGGGGTCAGGTCAAGCATTCCAGGCATTGACCACTCTGTTGCTGAAGTCATATTTTCTGCAATTGAGTTTGAAGCAGTTTACCTTGAGTTTGTATTAATTGTTTGCCCGTGTATTATTGTGGTTGAAGCTGAAGAAGTTGTTGAAGGCAAGATGTTGTAGCAGACAATTTTGTATACTATGCTTAGATCAGAACACAGGAGGCGCAATTCCAGATTGTAGAATCAGATTGTGGATTGTGGAAGCAGACTGAATGCACCAATTATCACATTAAACAAGAGGAAAACCTTCTATGTACCAATTCCACCCGCGCTTTCTTCAATTTTGTAAACAACAAACTAAAAGACTCAAGGTCCATTCCACCCCTGAGAGGACCTAATGGTAAAGATTGCAACGATGACACCATTAAAGCCAGCATCTTTAACACATACTTTGGCTCAGTATTTGTAAACAGCAATGGATCATGCCGAGTATTTCCCAGTCGAACCACAGACAACAGCAGTGATATAATACATATCAATTTTACAGAAGATAATGTTCAAAAAGCACTACGCAATCTAAAATCATCTCTATCTATTGGACCGGACGGAATATGTGCCTACTTCTTAAAAAAGCTATCCACTGCCATAGCCAAACCTCTAAGCATAATCTTTGAAAAATCTTTCAGGACCAGCTCCTTGCCAAAACTATGGTCACAAGCCCCATCTTCAAAAAGGGAGACCCCATTATTTGTATTTTCTGTAGTTGAAAATTACAGACTAATCTCTTTATGCTGAGTCACCTGTAAAGTCATGGAATCAATTATTAACCAATCCATTATCCTCCACTTAGAGACAAACAACCTAGTCTCAAATAAACTATTTGGTTTCAGAAAAAAATTATCCTGTAATCTGCAACTCTTACACTACAAAAACATATGGGCTACACAACTCGATCAGGGCAAAACAATAGACACAATCTACGTAGACTTCTGTAAAGCCTTTTATTCAGTGGTACATGACAAACTACTCCTAAAACTAAAACCTTATGATATCTCTGGACACTTGCATAACTGGATAGAAGCCTTACTGTCGAACAGACAACAAATGGTCAAAATTGGGAGTGTCCTATCAAATTCTGTACCTGTCAACAGGGGTGTCACCCAAGGCAGTGTTCTAGGACCAACTCTCTTCATACTCTACATAAATGACCTCTGTGATCATATTAAGAGCAATTACCTTCTCTTCGCAGATGATGTAACACTATTCAACACCACCAACAATACTGCTACCCTACATCTTGACTATGTATCAGAATGGTCAAACAAATGGCAACTTCAAATCTCAGCAAATAAATGCTCTGTCTTACATATTGGCAAAAAAAATCAGAAAATAAAATACAAGCTGATAGTCAAGACCTTGTTGATGATCCAAACTCTGTCAAGGATCTTGGAGTACTCATCTCGAATGGTCTACGTGCTAGAGTCCACTGTAACTGCATAGCCAAAAAGGCATTAAGAGTTGTAAACCTTATCCTGTGTAGTTTTTTCTCTGGTAATATCATACTACTAACTAGAGCATACAAAACATTTACTAGACAAATACTTGAATACAGCTCATCAGTCTGGAACCCGCATTACATATCTGATATTAATACAGTTGAGAAAGTCCAGATATATTTCACAAGAAGAGTTCTCCACTCCTCTACGCTTATGCCACCAGACTTGAAATTCTAGACCTAGAAAACCTAGAACTACGCCACGTTCAGTCCAATCTAAGTATAGTACATAAAATTATATACTACAATGTCCTACTTGTCAATGAATACTTCAGCCTCAACTATAACAATACAAGAGAACACAATAGTTACAAACTTATGGTAAACCGCTCCAAACTTGATTGCAGGAAATACGACTCCAGCAACAGAGTGGTCAATGTCTGGAATACTCTACCTGACTCTGTGGTTTCTTCCCCTAACCCCAAAAATTTTAACCTTATACTGTCTACTATTGACCTCACCCCTTTCCTAAGAGGTCTGTAGGGGGCATGCATAAGCGCACCAATGTGCCTACGTCCCTGTCCTATTGTTTTTTTTATTTTTCTTATATGTATCCATTTCATGTATTCATAACTGTGTTTATACTTATACCTGTTATCTTATAATCGCTTGACAAAATAACATAAATAAAAGATAAAAAAAATTGTCCAAGCCCAAAGTTTCAAGCCTGGAGGCATAGGGAATTCTATGTGACTGACACTGAATGATTTCAAACTGAACGTATATGTTACTATAATATTATACATCTATGCCAGAGTGAGAGCTATTGCTGGATTGTGGGAGAATGCTGGATGAGAAGTTATGGGAGTTAAAATCCACCCATCTTAAAGTTGCTGAAGTTGGAAAACATTATACTTTGCCAGTTAAAGGTATCTATGAGGATGTTAAATGGCAGCTTCAATCAGGTGACCAAAACCTACGTTGACTTTTGTTTTTTTCCTCCTCTATAGGCACCCTAATTCCAATACTTTACTGCTCTTGATCTGGTCTGTAAACAAGGTCACTGCAGGTGGCCACTGAGTAATGAGGGAGAAAATGTAGCAATAGTATAATCCCATGTATGATTTATGTAGTCATTACAGGTGGCTGTTCTTCGCCAAACTTGGCTACTTCTGAAAAGCTAAACAAAGCCGGCCCTTGTTAGTTCTTAGCAGTAAAGCAACTAGGAAGTTCCAGGGCTGAAGGCTAGACTGGGAATTCAAAAGAAGATCCAAGGATTATAACTTATAACTCTTCTGTATCACATGCAACAGTAGATTACATTCTTACTGTTGTAGCTTGAAAATATTCTTGGCTAAAATGACATTCTCTGAATTAATTTGGCATGATATCAGTGTGAACTAATGCTCTCTATGCATAGCAAATCCAAGAATAGATCTGTGGCTTTTATCTAGCACCTTCAAAACAATGGTCTCCAATCACTATGGAAAAAGATGGAAGGAATTAAATATGTAAATTAAATTAAATTTATAGCACTAGTGACTATATGTTTAGTGTAGTCATATTTTGATCAGATCATTTAAAAAATCAGCAACTGCATTGACAACATCTTGTAGGATAGCATTTCAGATAACAGATAATCAGAGTTGGAAGGAAACTTATAGGTCATCTAGTCAAACTCCCCGCCCAAGTGAGAGACCCTACACCATTTCTGACAAATGGCAGTCCAATCTCTTTTTGAAGGTCAAGTGATGGCGCTCCCACAACTTCTGAGGGAAAGCTGTTCCATTGGTTGATTGTCCTCACTTTCAGAAAGTTTTTCCTTATTTCCAAGTTAAATCTCTCCTTGTTCAGTTTCCATCCATTATTCCTTGTCTGGCCTACAGGCGCTTAAAAAAATAGCTTGACTCCTTCCTCTCTGTGGCAGCCCCTCAAATATTGGAAGACTGCTATCATGTCTCCCCTGGTCCTTCTCTTCACTAGACCAGCCATGCCCAGTTCTTGCAACCGTTCGTTGTATGTTTTAGCCTCCAGTCCCCTAATCATCCTGGTTGCTCTTCTCTGCACTTTTTCTAGAGTCTCAACATCTTTTTATAGTGTGGTGACCAAAACTGGATGCAGTACTTTAGGTGTGGTCTTACCAAGGCTTTGTAGAGTGGTATTAGTACCTCACTCGATCTTGATTGTATCCCTCTGTTAATACAACTTTGGATTGCATTAGCTTTTTTGGCTGCTGCTGCACACTGCTGGTTGTCCACTAAGCTGGTTAGTGTATTTAGCTGGTTGTCCACTAAGACTCCAAGATCCCTATTACAGTTACTGCTATTGAGCCTGGTTTCACCCAGTCTATATGTGTACTTTTGGTTTTTCTTACCTAAGTGTAGGAGTTTACTTTTCTCTACAATGAATTTCATTTTGTTAGATACGGCCCAGTGTTCTAGTCTGTCAAGATCCATCTGGATCTTGAACCTATCTTCTTGGGTGTTAGCTATTCCTGCCAGCTTAGTATCATCTGCCAATTTGGTAAGTTCCCTCATTTAAGTCGTTAATGAAGATATTGAAGAGCACTGGGCCTAAGACGGAACCTTGTGGCCCTCCACTGCTCCATGTAGACTTAGACCCATTAAGCCTGTGTTATAGTGTATTAGGAAAATTCAGAAAATGGGTTAACTCAGTAACTAGTTAGGTATTTTGGATTTCAGAGAAATGTGTCATTCTTCACAGTCATGGATAGGCTACATAGAACCCTCCCCTTCCGTTTGTTTTTATTTCTAATACTAAACAGCTATAGTCAGCACAATTGATGAGAAATAATGGTTACCACAATGCACTATGTATCTGAAAGGATTCGAACCATCCAGCCCTGGCCAAAGAGATTAATCTTAGCAAAACTTTGTTGGAAGAAATATCCATCTGGATTCAGTTCCAAGTGGGGAAAAAGACACTGGAAACATGGAGGCTGATTGGGAAGATGGTTTATTGATGGACAGGACCACATGGATTTGAAGTCCTGGTGCAGCTGAACACATGGAGTTGAGAGAGAGAGAGAGATTTATACCCTCCCTTGGGCCTTGTCCTTGAGCTTTCTGTTCCTATGCAAGAAATGTTTTCTATTGGCTGGGGTCGGATTCCCATGGGGCTATGCAGGGGTCATAGCTAACTTTTTAGATTGTCTGAATTAAGTTTGGTTGAACCTTGCTGGGTGATGTAATGTCCCCAGGTGATTTCACAATGCAGCAAGCCCTTCTGCTAGAAGGGTAGAGGGCTAATCCTATTATGTCCTGAGGGTCATGTCTTAATCCCATCACCCTGGAGCTGAAAGTCTAATTGTCTTGCAGATAGCCTGGCCCAGTCTTAATGTGCACCTAATATCTGCTGGGGACAAGGAGCTGCAGGAAGCTGGTTTGTCCTTAAAGATATGTCCTTAAAGACAAAAGTTTCTCCTTTTCTCATCCAGGGAAATATAATATTCTGCCTTTTTAATATTTCCTAGAATATTTCATTCTTCTAGGAGTCGGCTGGGTGCTAACTTTCTATACCTTTAAATTAGTTTTTGCTATTATCCACCACTATTTTGGCTTTGAAAGTTACACCAAATCTATAGTATAATCTGACATATTTTCAGTTTTTGTTCCAGCCTTTTCCCAGTCAGGGACTTGCCTTGCTGGTAAAAGATAATATAATAGTTGTAATTTCATCAGCCATCAGCCGAGAAGGTTTTGCACATTTTGTTTTATCTCCAGATTTTTGTCACTCCTGGAAATCACATGTGATCTTCCAAGTGGAATGTACCTGTGGGCCACATCATGTTGCAGCTATGTAGATATGCCCTTTATTCAAATGGTTCTTCATTGAGGAGAGGAGATTTAGCAATGTGGTTACATTTGTCTCAAGTAATATGTCATCCTTCTGTACCAGATGGCTCAGCAGGGTGGCAGGTGGGGTTCATCATTCCTTGACTCTCTTAAACTTTTATCACCATCATTTCCATCTCAGCAGCATTTTTGCACACACATTTTGCACCATCATTTCCATCTCAGCAGCATTTTTGCACACCCTTCATCCTGAAACTAGCTGCATTGCAGCTTCTTAGCACTGGGTAATAAACCCATGCATGGTAATCAACTGCTAAATATAGCCAATGCTGGAAGCTTTTTATACGCAAGTACACCTGACTTAGCTGAGAAAAGAGGAGGGGCTAGGAGATTTGAAAGGATGTTCAGAATGCTTCTTCAGCAAATACTTGGACTTCATGACCCAATAATTATTGTTATTGATATTATTTCTTCTATTATTATTTCTTTGTGTGTTCCTCAAATATTTATATGTATCCATCAGTTTGCTTTTGAGTACATATTAGCCTGATATATATATGTCAGGCTAATATGTGCTCAAAAACAAACTGATGGATGAACTGGAGTTAATGATTATATTTGGTTTTCATTCAAAGCCGCAATTTAGTTCTGTGTAACCACATGGTCTGGCAGTCAGTTATTCTCATACTTATATGAAAATAACCCTTACTGACTTCAAGGGGGCTAATTGCTAGGGAAATGGGAAACTTCTGATGAGGGATGGAATTCAAATTTTTTTACTACCAGTTCTGTGGGCGTGGCTTTGTGGGCATTGCGTGGCGTGACATGATGGGAGTGGCAAGGCAGGCATGGCAGGGGAAGGACACTGTAAAATCTCCATTCCCACCCCACTCCTGGGGGAAGGTTACTGCAAAATCCCATTCCCTCGCCAACCCTACTAACCTGCTTTCTAGCTCTGTTTCCTGTGCAGGGCAACAAAAGAAGACCCAGCCGATCAGCTGGGACTCGGGAGACAGAGAATAGATGGTGATGATGCCAATCAAAGGTGGTATTTGCAGGTTCTCTGAACTACTCAAAATTTTCGCTACTGGTTCTCCAGAACTGGTCAGAACCTGTTGAATACCACCTCTGCATCTGATACAAATATGAATTCCCAATGATTTTTCTTCTATAGGACACGTATATTTTCTATCTAAGCATCTTTTTGATTTTCTACATTCTCCAGCTATTTGTACTACTGAATGTATAAAAAGATGTAGATCAGAACAGAAGCCAACTTATCCACTGATTTTGAGACCCAGAAACATCCTCCTTACCTCCAGATGCTTCAGGGTTAGGAATAGCCATTCACTCGGGAAGTGTAGTTGTAGTTCCTATGTAGCTATTGTCTTCTGATATTGTCATTTGACGTAGTTTATCCTTCCTTGAACTGGTACCCAGGAGTATGTTGTCCCATCATCTCTTGTCATTCTATCATTATTTAAGACAATTGAATGGTGAAGGGTCAGCAAAGGTTGCCCTCATTCTAAAACTTAGCCCTATTGTCAAAAAGTGCCACTGTCTCAGCCTATGTCCTTCAGATTCCTTGCTCCCCTCAGTTTTTCTCTGATTATCTCATTTCTTCTCTTTTTGCCTGTCTGTTCCTTTCCTTTTGTGTCAATCCAGATGTATCTATTTCCTATGTGGTTGTGTTATCTCTTTCTGTCACACTTCATCCCCCTTGTCTCCTCCATGCATTTATCTCTCCATCCTTCTTGAGCCTCAGTCTTGCCTATCTGTCAGTTAAACCACCACACACAGTTAGAGAACAACCTCATTCATATTAAATGAAATAGCATTCTTTAGAAAGCAAAACAAGACTAGTCCAGTAGGATTTCCTTCTGGGATAAGAGGTCAGAGATCTTTTTAAACCAGCCTGAGGAACAAAATCTGATGACAGTCCCTTCTGTTCAGCTCCCTAATTGAAAACACACACAGAGAGAGATTATTTAACCTAAATGTTAATTTACTCTGACAGTCATGGAGAAATGAATGGTTTTCTGAGTTGCACTGTGGAACAATAGCAACCTATACTTACATGATTTGACTTTGATAAGTTATTCAGTCAGTTTTACAACAATTATTTGAGATAAGCAAGTGATATTAAAGGTAGTCCTCAGCTTACAATCATAGCTGGCATCAGAATTTTTGTTGCTAAGCAAGGTGATTGCTAAGTCAGTTGTGCTCGATTTTATCACATTTTTGCCACAGTTGTTAAGCAAATCACTATAATTGTTAACTGAATCACCCAGTCATTAAGCAAGTCTCATTTCCTCCACCAACTTTGCTTATGAGAAACTGAGTGGGAAAGTCACAAATGATGACCACTTGACCTTGGGATACACGCCAATAACCAAATGTCCAAATTTTGATCATGTGAAAATGAGGATGCTGCAAACGTTGCAAATCACCTTTTTGTAACTTTGCATGGTCACTGAACCAATAATTATAAGTCAAGGGCTACCTTGCATTCTATTTTCCAAAAAGATAAATGCTTACCTGTTTGGCTGCCAGGGCTAAAATAAGATAAAAACCAGTTTCTTCCAGACAGTAGTAACACAGGTAGATAAGGATTGCTCTCTATTTACTGTACTCTGCATATTCCCTTTCTTTGCTCAGGTCAAAAATAGAACAGACGAGGGTGAACATGCTAAAGTTCATATCAGATGGCTAGATCTGCTATGATAGAAATATTGTTGAGGGTTGGCGCAGTGAATTATAGAAAGTAACTTATTCCAGCCGAAGTCAACCCTATCATGAAGCAAGAGAGAGCAAGTTGGTTCAGATAATGGGTGTGGCACAGTTGACACGGACCAACAAATCTTTTTCAAGCTATTTATTTCCCCACCTGGTACCTTCAAGAAGCATTAGACTTTACATTCCATTTTTCTTCATCAACAAAAGCAAATGTCACTGTTAGGCTGCATGGCCAAAATATTACTTGAAATCCAATCTGTAGAGTGCCAATTTGGAGAGAAAGTCTTTAAAAAGTTTGGCCCTAACAAATACTGATCTGATATCCTCAGTGCAAAATGGTTCCATGACCTAGTCTTCCCCTATTTATTTTTAGAGCAAGCACATCATTCATATTTTTATTTGCTGCATCGATTGTTAAGTCTGGAGCATGGGTGCGAATAATGGAGACGAGCCGGTAGAAACAGTGAACTTCAAACTCTTTATTTACATGGTGTGACAGCTCAAACTGGAGGGCTGCTATAGCCTTCCTTATATAGGCAACTTATTAACTATTCAACCAATAGCAATCCTGGAGCGCTAGCTCCGTTAACCAATGAGAATGGCCTGTTAATGGCTAATCAGATGTTCCTGAACGGACCAATCCAATCCTGCCATTAACAGCCAATCAGAAGTGCAGGGCCAGAACCCTGCACTTGGCTCAAGATAACTTTATTTGTCATTATTCATTCACAACACCCCTTTCCCCCGGCTTCTGCCCACGGGGCGCGGTTACATAGTCCTTGAGGTAGGACGGTTGTTTTATCAGTCTTTTTGATTTTCGCAAAGTGCCTGGTGGTTGGCTGCACTTCTGTTGAGGTAGATCGTTGTTTAACGGTAGGGGTGCCTCTGGTTCCGAGTTCACGTTCCCGTCATCACCGATATCACTGGCCACTCCCTGAGGTGAACTCACTCCGGTCCCCGGTTCCTGTTCCTGCGTTTCAGTTCCGTTTTCAGTCCCTTCAAAAAGGTTTTCCTCTAGTTGCAATTCGTTTTCCTCTGTATCTCCCCCCCCCTCAGTTTGGTCATAAGGGAGTTCGGAATTGTGTGACAGTAGCCACGATCGTAGTTGATCTATGTGGCGCTTCCAAAGTCTATCATCAGGGCACTGAACGAGGTATGATCTTGGGCCGGTTACGCGGATTACAGTCGCTTCTACCCACAGCGAATCGCCCGATAAGTTTTTAGCAAATATTAAATTGCCTACCTGGAAGGTACGGCATCGGCCGCTGGATCCGAGTGGCTTTTCCGGTTCGTAGGCTGGGTGTAACCGATCAAGGTGGGAGCAGAGCTTTTGTCCCATTAGCAGCTCGGCGGGAGTTTTGTTGGTGACGCTGTGAGGTGTGATGTGCTGTAGGAAAAGGATTCGGTTGATTTCCTCATCGATGTTGTCATAGTCTATCTTTTTTAGAGTCCTTTTGATGAATTGTACCATGCGCTCAGCCCTACCGTTGGCCAGGGTGCGCAGGTGAAGTAAGCGCATGTCGGATACCGCGGTCAGCCAGGTACTGTTCAAAAGACAGCGCGATAAATTGGGGCCCATCTGGTAATCCGTGGGTTACAAACAGTCTTTCCAGTCTTTTGATGACCACTTCGGTGGTCGTATTCCTCATTTGGTGAATCTCGAGCCAATTCGAGTAGGCGTCAACGGTTAGCAAAAACGTGTGGCCTTTGATCGGCCCCGCAAAGTCCAGATGGATGTGGGACCAGGGTCCCTGCGGAGTCTCCCATTTGGTTGGGGTTGCTTTTGGTGGAGCGTTGCTTACTTCTTGGCATCTCTGGCAAGTTTTAACCCACGATTCGATTTGTCTGTTGATGCTTGGCCACCATGCGTATCTTCGTGCAAGGCCCTTCATGCGCACGATGCCAGGGTGGCCATTGTGCAAGATTCTTAGCAGTGCCTGTTGGAGTTGTTCTGGGATAACGACTCTATCGCCCCAGATGATACAGCCCTTCTGCAAGAACAACTCTGTTTGATGGCTTTTGAATGGTGCAAAGTCGTCTGGTACTTGGTCCAATGGCCATCCACATTCCACCCATGTGAGGACTCGTGCTAAGATGGGGTCACGTTTTGTTTCTCTCGCGATGTCACGGGCAGTTAATGGCAGCGTATGGAGTGTCTCGATCTGCAACGTTGTCATCATTGGTGCAGGATCGTTGTTAGTTTCAGGGAGCGGTGCACGGCTCAACGCGTCAGCGTGGGGAATGGCTTTACCGGGATGATATTGTAGCTGATAATTGTAGGCAACCAAGAATTCTGACCAGTGGGTCATCCTGGGAGAAAGTATGTAGGGAGTTGGATTATCCCCAGCGATGATCCCCAGCAATGGTTTGTGGTCAGTTACAATGGTGAAAGCCCGGCCATACACGTACTCATGGAATCTTTTAACAACTGATACAATTGCCAGGGCTTCTTTATTGATCTGGTTGTAATTTCGCTCAGTTTTCGAGAGCGTTTTTGAAAAGTAAGCAACAGGGGCTTCACTACCATTAGGTAATACATGGCTCAAAATGGCGCCCACTCCAAAAGGCGATGCATCACATATGATATTTAATGGCAAGGTCTCATTGTACTGCATTAGTACGGCATCAGAAGTCATTACGGAATGCCTGCTCTTCTCTGTGACCCCATACCCAAATTGCTTTTTTATCTAGTAGGCGATGTAAAAGTTCAGCGACAGTTGCCTTGTGCGGCAAAAATACATTATAGAAATTGATGAGGTCTAAGAACGCCTGGAGGTCGGCTTTGTTCCGGGGTCTGGGAGTGTTTTTTATTGCTCTCAATTTGCTATCGGTAGGGTGAATACCCTGACTGTCAATTAAGTACCCTAAGAATTCAACACGATCTGTACACAGTTTGCACTTATTTTATTTCACTTTCAGGCCTGCTTCTTGGAATTTTTGTAAAACCAGTCTTAAACTATCCCGTAAAATTTTTGGAGTGGGGGCAGCAATGAGCACATCGTCAAAATAGGGGACAACGCCTTTGATCCCCTGCAATAGTCTCTCCATTAGGCTTTGAAAGATCCCTGGGGCTACACTGACTCCAAATTGAAGCCGCATACACTTAAAGGCATCTCGGTGTGTTACGATAGTCTGTGCCTGTGCCGTTTTTTCGTCAACCGGCAGTTGCTGATAAGCCTGAGCTAAGTCTAGTTTAGCGAAGACTTTTCCGCCCCCCAGGGAATGGAGGAGGTGCTGCATCACCAGCACCGGATATGGATTTTGTTGCAGGGCGTGGTTTAGGGTGGCTCGATAGTCCCCACAAATTCGAATTGAGCCATTCAGCTCAATTGGGGTCACGATTGGTGTTTCCCATGGGGAGTGGTCGGTTGGCTTTAAAACTCCCTGAGCTATCAACTTATCAAGCTGTTCATCGATTTTTGGCTTTAGAGCGAACGGGACTCGACGAGGCTTAAGGTGGATGGGATATATCTTTGGATTAAGGCTAAAGGATATCATGGTCCCCTTGTACTCGCCTAGCTTTTCCGCGAAGACGTCCCTGAATTCATGGGCGAGGTCTTCTTCCCAGTCACTGCCACCGATTCGGTTAATGCCTGCCACTTCAATGCCGAGTGGTGCGAACCATTGCAGGCCTAACAGGCTAGGCCGGTCCTTGTCAATCACCGTCAGGGGTATGTACGCCGTGCGGTTCTTGAATGCAACCCGGACTCTACTGGATCCTACGACTGGAATCCCATTCCCCTGGTAGTCCTTTAACATGAGCCGTTGGAATTGAAGCTCTTGGCGCCGGATAGTGGGGATGAGTTGCTTGAGGGTCTTCCAGGAGACCATTGACAGAGACGACCCCGAGTCAACTTCCATTTGGCAAGGTTGATTTTCGATGTCCACTTTGACCCAAATTTTCTTAGCGTCTAGTGAAGAGGCGTGGCCGATAGCGAGTGTTTGGTGGGCCTCTTCCCATCTCGTTAGGCGATTCATGGGTCGGTTTCTGTAGGAGTGGTTTGCTGGTTCTCGCCTTACAGGGCGATTCCCTGTCGATTGGTGGAGATTGGTACCCTTCGCGGTCTGGCTGGGTCCGTGGAGACTTCTGCAGACCCGTCCGATGTGGCCTCGTTTCCTGCACTTGTGGCAGAGCGCGTCGCGGAATTTGCAATCGGAGTGGTAATGATTGGCGCTGCAGCCAGTGCACGGTTGCTGGGACTTTGGGTAACGGTCCCGATCGGACCGAAGGTGATGGACCTCTTCTTCGTCACTATCTGACGACGAAGAAAGGTCCTCATGGTGGGTCGTCTGCAGCTGCCCTTCTGCTTAGGTGAAACTTCGCCGGCCGGTTGGTGTGCTGGAGCGCGATTTTGGCGTAGCTGTGCAGCCGACTTCTTGGTCGCCTCCACTGCTGTAGCTTCACTATGGTGTCTTTAAGGGTGATGTTGCCCTTTGCCATTATTTTGCTCTGTACGTTTAGAGCATCTAACCCGAGAACTATTCGGTCTCTCAAAGCCTCCACTAGGTCGGTGAAATCGCAAAGGCCTCCCAAGTTCCGGAGGTCTGCAACGAAATCGGCAACGCTTTTTCCTTTCCACTGGTTTCTTTGATAGAACTCGTGTCGTCTTATGAGCATTGGAACGGTCAGTGCATAGTGAGCCCTTAGTAGCGGTTCGAGGACATCCCAGTCCATGGCCTTCACTTCAGCCGGTTTCGCTAATGCCTTAGCCATTTTGAATACCGTCAGGCCTCAGTGTGTTAGGAATACCGCCCGTTTTTTCCCGGTTGTGGCATCCTTGAGATTATTCGTTTCCAAAAACATTTGGAAACGGTCCATGTAGGACTCCCAGTCCTCTTGAGCTGGATCGAATGGAGCGGGTGGTACTACGCCGCCGGACATGGTTCCGCCATTGTGCGCTTCAGCCACGTGCTTAATTGTCTTCGTCGTTGGCTTTGATGTCATCCAATCCCATCCTCGTCGCCAGTGTTAAGTCTGGAGCATGGGTGCGAATAATGGAGACGAGCCGGTAGAAACAGTGAACTTCAAACTCTTTATTTACATGGTGTGACAGCTCAAACTGGAGGGCTGCTATAGCCTTCCTTATATAGGCAACTTATTAACTATTCAACCAATAGCAATCCTGGAGCGCTAGCTCCGTTAACCAATGAGATTGGCCTGTTAATGGCCAATCAGATGCTCCTGAACAGACCAATCCGATCCTGCCATTAACAGCCAATCAGAAGTGCAGGGCCAGAACCCTGCACTTGACTTCAAGCTCAAGATAACTTTATTTAACATTTATTCATTCACAACATCTATCATGTTGCTATTATTAAAACAGCAAAATATGTCAAGCATTGTTTATTAAGCTTCTCTGCTAATGATAACATAGAAAGATGTGTATATACTGAAATCCTTTTTTATTTTTAGACTAGTTCCTAAATACAGTATATTAGGATGAATTCAAAATTTGTAACAACTTACACCCACTGAAACAATTAACACTGCTTATCTTGAATAACTTCAGTCCTATTATTTTTAAAATCTTCTCTAAATGTGTTCAAATTTGAACTCAGTCCCCCAAATTTTAAAACTGTTAAAACTTCATCTTTCATTCCAATGTTGCATAGAAAAAAGAGGGATACATTCTGGGGTGGGATTCTACCAGTTCACACCTATTCTCTAGAACTGGTTGTTAACACTCTAAGCAGTTCGGAGAACCGGTTGTTAGAAGAAATTACTGGCCTAATCCTGTAAGGAAGCCAGGAAGGAAACATTCTGGTGTTGCTTACAGAAACTGCCTCTCCGTTAACCCTTATTACATTCTTGGCAGGACAAGACTTTCTGTCTCAGGAACTTCTCTGGAGTTTTTTCCCCCTCCTTTGCTGGTACTTTGCTTATGTGGAGTGACCATTCAAAGTTACAGTGGCACTGAAAAAAGTGACTTATGACCATTTTTCACACTTACAACTGTCACAGCATCCCCACAGTCATGAGAGGCCAGGCGAGGAGATGCGTGCCTCAATAATATTGAGTTGGCCACGCCCAGCCAGTAACATGACCACCAAGCCACATCCACCCAGTCACATGACCCCAAGCTGCGCCCACCAACTAAGCCACACCCACAGAACCGGTTGTTAAAAAATTTGAATCTCACCCCTGGATACATTCCTTCCTGTGGTGGATCAGATTGCAATAATTTAAACTTTTTAAAAATAACAAACATGTATTTATTTTTATTCATTCATGTATTCATTTCAAAAGGTATTTTGCTTTTTGATTAATCTAAAGTCAGGCAAGTTCTAATTGTATTTTTCCCCATTGTTACAAAATAAGTTCACTAGCTTTTTAGACTAGCAAGTGTATTAGAGCATTTTAAGATGGGAGTAGGGAGATACACGTTATCTGAACATTTGGGAGGATATATGTTAAGTCCTGGGCATGGGCATCCACTGTTAAGAGGAAAGTGTGTCCTCTTGTGGGTCCCGCAAAATCGATGTGGATACGGGACCATGGACCTCGAGGCGTTTCCCACTGAGTTGGGGGAGTCTTTGGAGGAGCGGAGCGAGTCTCCTGGCATTTACTGCATTTTGCTACCCAAGTCTCTATCTGTCTATCTAAACCAGGCCACCATACGTAACTCCTGGCTACTCCGCACAATGCCTGGATGTCCCTCGTGCAGCATTTTCAATACTCTATATTGCAATTTCTCCGGGACTATGACTCTGTCTCCCCATACTATGCAACCTTTCTGGGAGGATAGTTCTGTTTGACGATTCCTAAATGGCTTGAACGTGTCATCGGTTGCACTGACTGGCCAACTCTGTTCTACCCAGCTGAGGACTCGTGCCAAAACAGGGTCCTTTTTTGTCTCTAAGGCTATGTCTCGAGTGGTTAGTGGTGGCGATTTGAGGGTTTCGATTTGTAATATGGTTATGGTTGGAGCAGGGTCTTCTATAATGTCGGGTAGTGGAGAGCGGCTGAAAGCGTCAACGTGGGGAATGGTTTTCCCCGGGTGATGTTGCAATCGGTAATCGTAGGCAGCTAAAAATTCTGACCAACGTGTCATTCTTGGTGATAAGATATGGGGAGTTGGTTTGTTTCCTGCCAAAATACCAAGTAGCGGCTTGTGGTCTGTAATTATGGTAAAGGGTCTCCCATATACATATTCATGGAAGCATTTAATTGTGGATACAATAGTGAGGGCCTCTTTTTCAAGTTGACTATAGTTCCTTTCGGTTTTAGACAAAGTTCTCGAAAAGAACGCAATGGGTGCCTCATTTCCATTTGGTAGGATATGGCTTAAGATGGCTCTTACTCCAAATGGTGAGGCATCACAGGTAACCGTCAAAGGGAGAGTCTCGTATTGCATTAATACAGCATTGGAGGTTAAAAGGTCTTTTATCTCTTTGAATGCTTTCTCTTCACGCCGTCCCCAAACCCAAGAAGCTTTTTTATCGAGAAGTCTATGTAGGGGCTCGGCTACAGTTGCCTTCTAGGGCAAGAAAATATTATAAAAGTTAATGAGTCCCAGGAAGGCTTGAAGGTCTGTCTTATTCCTAGGTCTTGGGGCTTTTTTGATTGTGGTTAGTTTTTTTTCGGTGGGGTGGATTCCCTGTCTGTCGAGAAGGTATCCCAGGAACTCCACCCTCTCCATACAAATGTTGACACTTGTCTCGTTTTACCTTAAGACCCGCATCTTTGAATTTCTGCAGGATTTTTCTGAGTCGTTGTACTAATAACTCTTTAGTGGGGGCAGCTATTAGGACATCGTCAAAATAAGGCACAACGCCTTTTATGCCTTGTAATAGTCTCTCCATTAAACTTTGGAAAATGCCCGGCGCCATGCTTACTCCGAATTGGAGTCTATTGCACTTAAAAGCGCCTCTATGTGTAACTATTGTCTGGGCTTCTACAGTTGTTGCGTCTACAGGGAGTTGCTGGTACGCCTGAGCTAAGTCCAATTTCGCAAATATTTTTCCGCCACCCAGGGAATGAAGAAGGTGTTGAACCACCAGTACTGGATAAGCGTTCTGTTGAAGAGCATGATTTAGGGTGGCCCGATAGTCCCCGCAAATTCTTAACGAACCATCTGGCTTCATGGGTGTTACTATTGGGGTTTCCCAGTGGGCGTGGTCAATCGGTTCCAATACGCCCTGGGCTATCAGTTTATCTAGCTGCTCGTCGATCTTCGGTTTTAAGGTGAAAGGTACTCGACGGGGCTTAAGCTGAATGGGAGCTACATCAGGGCTGAGATTAAATGATATAGGGGTCCCCTTGTACTTGCCTAATATTCCTGTGAACACGTCCTGGAATTCCTGAATGAGAGTCTCTTCCCAGTCGTCATTTCTGGTATGGTGTATGCCGGCTAGTTCAATTCCGAGTGGGGCGAACCACTGTAACCCTAACAAGCTGGGTCGGTCACGATCGACGACAGTCAGGGGAAGCATTGCTGTGCGGTCCTTAAAGGATACTTGGATGTTGCTGGAACTGACAACTGGGATTCTGTTTCCCTGGTAGTCTTTCAGGATGACTCGCTGCGTGCTGAGGTCCTGGTGAGAAATGGCAGGGATCAGCTGTTTGAGGGTTTTCCAGGATACCATCGATAGAGACAATCCTGAATTGACCCATCACACACGGTCGATTCTCAATAGTAAACTTTACGCAGATCTTTCTTGCATCGAACGATGAAGCGTGGCCAATGATAATGGTTTGGTGGGCCTCTTCTCGTCTCATTGAAGAGGCAGGTGCTTGGTTTCTGTAGTAGTAGTGGTTGTTCCATTGGTGGTTCAGACGGTCCTGGTTCTCAGGAGGTTTGCCTATCTCCCGACGGAGGTTGTTCTCCCTTCGGTTGGGACTGGACTCTCGTCTGCTTCTGCAGACCTTCGCAATGTGGTCTTTTTTCCACAGTTACGGCAGAATGCATCGAGAAATTTGCAGTCCGATCGCGGGTAGTTTGCCCCGCAACCCACACATTGGCGCGGATGTCGCTGGTTCCTTTTCTCTCGTTCCGAGCGGAGCCGGTTGACCTCCTCTTCATCACTGTCTGAGGATGACTCGAGGTCTTCGTGGTGGGTAGTGGTAGCGTGCTTCTCAGTGGCGAGTGGGATCTCGTCGGCGAGTTGGCGAAGAGGTGCGTTCGCTCAGCGCATTCAAGTGGCTGACTTCCTGGTTGCTTCTGCGGCAGTAGCGTCAGCGATGACATCTGTAAGGCTGATGTCGCCTTTCGCCATTAGCTTACTCTGTACGTGTGGTGCATTTAAACCCAGAACTATACGGTCTCTTAGGGCTTCCTCTAAGTTTGCAAAACCACAAAGGCCTCCTAGGTTCCGGAGGTCAGCTACGAAATTACCAACGCTCTTGTCCTTCCATTGGTCCCTCTGGTAAAATTCGTGTCTTCGTATCAGTGTAGGTACTGCGGGTGCATAATGGACCCGGAGGATTGGAGCGAGGGTGTCCCAATCCATGGTCTTCACTTCCACCGGTTTTGCTAATGTTTTAGCCATTTTGAAAACGGTGGGGCTGCAATGAGTCAGGAACACTGCTCGTTTCTTGCCAGGCGTAGCATCTTTTAAATTGTTGTCTCCAGGAACATCTGGAAGCGGTCCAGTCTTTGGTTGCTGGGTCGAATGGAGCGGGTGGTAGGGCGCCGCTGGTCATCTTGCCATCTGTTGCGTGCGCTCTTTCGCCACGTGCTCTGTCTTGTCCGATGTGTTCTAGTCAGCTCTATCGTCTCCGCATCCCACCCTCGTCGCCAGTATTAAGTCCTGGGCATGGGCGCAAGGAACGGAGATGAGACATCGGAGGGTGACTTCAACTCTTTATTAACAAGAAAGAATGGAGCAAAATATCTGGGCGGCAGTAGCTCTTTTATAGAGCTTGCTGCCGTCAAAACAACCAATGAACTGAGTCTATCGCTTTCATAAGTGTCCAATCAGGGGTTCCCGTTAACAGCCAATCAGACTGGCCAAACCTGACCAATCACGACTCGCTATCTACGGGCCAATGAGAATTGCAGGATTACAAGCCTGCTGTAAGACGAAGCTGTTGAGGGTTGTATCGCTGTGTTGGCTTAATCCATAACAATATAAATGTACTAGATGTAATAACTAGGATTAGATTCAAACTAAGAAAGCAATTGGCTGGAACAAAATAAATTAGAAGAAGCGGAGTAGCTTCTCTTCAACTTAGAGGTGGTTGAGGCCTACTCTCTTTTTAAATGCAACCCATAAAGGACTGGGGTTTTGGTTGTATGTTACGGGTGCCCTCTTGATTTTAGTAACCTCCCTGAATATCTTTGCCTCTAAGAGTGGCATCCCTTACAAATTAATCTATGGAATGCTCTGGATGTATTTCTGCCATTCTAGGTCCTGAATAAGTTCTTCTGGGATACTGGGAGGCAGTGTGGGATCTGTCCAGGGTTCAGTTCCCCCAAGGCTCATCTTTAGATAAAACAGGAAAGTCTTTTGTTTAAATCCTGGGAGAGCCACTGCTGGGCTGTGAGAATTTCTGCACTAGCAGTTCAGAACCTTACCCTGCCATGGCTGTGGCGATAAAAGCAGTGTTCGCATTTATGATTTATTACCACTGCTGTGGCTCATTGACACTATAAATCATTTGTGTAGAAATCCTCAGTGTAAAGGCCATACCACCTGAGATGAGGAAAAAGCGCTGCCAAGGCTGTCTCTGATCTTTGGTAGTTGCCCAATTAAGAGATTTAATGTTAGTTACTTATGAAAATAACAAAAGGTATACTCAAAGCCAAAACAGCCATTTTTCATGCTCTGCCAGCTTCACTTAGCTCTGCATTCTGAGTGACTAATTGTTTCAGCTACTTGTAGCAAAAAGATCCAGAAGGCTGAGTAGATCTGAACAGCTGACCAGTCTCATGGGGCGAAAACTTTTGTGGACTTTTACATTTCTCTGTGAAAGTCACTTCTAGAATTGAGCAGAGTATTATTTGAAATAAGAAAAGTAACTTTGGTAATATATTCATTTTTATGGTAGCTATTTTCCCTATCATTGAACAGTTGTAAATTCTTCCATTTCTCCAAGTCCAACTTAATTGTTGAATTAACTTTGTGTAGTTATCATCTTTAATTATTGCACATGTTGCTGTTAAGTAGATTCCTAAATATTTCACTTTCTTTACTATCTGAAAGTCTATTTTCTTTGTCAATTTCTTTCTCTGTTTATCTGTAAGGTTTTTTACTATTGTTTGTTTATTTTCAATCTGGCAACTTCTCCATATTCCTCTATTTTCCCTTTCAATCTGGGGCCAATTTCTAATGGTTTTTCTAGTACAGGGGTGTGAAATAACAAAGGACCGATCCGCGGTGCCTCTGCCAGCAAAAACAGAACTCAGGAGGCCATGCAAGGCCTGGCTGGGCTCCGTTTTTGGCTGCAATGGCCTCCTGCACCCCTCTGCCTATGAGGCCACATGCTCCATTTTCACTACAGGAGGCTGATGCAGTTGAAAATGGAGCATCAATGAGTGACATTGAGCTGGCCATGTGCCTCCTGATCCCCCCCCCCCAATCAAACATAACCCTGATGAGGCCCTCAATAAAATCAGTTTTGACATCCCTCTTCTAGTAATAAAAGCTAGGTCATCTGCAAATACTAGTAGTTTGTATTTTTCTTTTTTCTTTTGATTCCTTTTATTTCTGGATCCTGTCTAATATTTCTAGTTAACACTTCCAATGATAATATAAATAATAGTGGAGATAGTGAACATTGTTGTCTTGTGCCTTATTTATATAAAATTTTTCTGCCACATCTCCATTCACCATCACTTTTGCTGTCTGGTTTGTGTAGATCGCCTTAATCATACAATATTTATACATTTTTTGCCAAATTCCATACATTTTAGTTGTTGCTCCATAAATTGCCAATTTACATTGTCAAATGCTTTCTGCATTGCTAGTTTTTGCTAGTTGTTTTTCACAATGTAATTCATAGTACTCCATTGTATCTAAAATTATTCCCACGTTGTTTCTAATTTGCCTTTTAGATAAATCCACTTTGGTCAGAATGTATAAACTTGTTCAGAGATCTTTTTAGTCTTTATGTTATTATTGAAGCAAATATTTTATAATCGGCATTTCATAAGGATATTGGCCTATAATTCTTTATTTGTGTTAGTTCTGAATCTTCTTTTGGAATTAAAGTGATTCTGGCTTCTGTCTCTGTGTGTGGTATCTTGGCTTCCAATAAAACTTCATTATTTATTTTATTTATTGAATTTATATTGCCGCCCATTTGCCCATGGTGACTCAAAGTAGCTTACAGAATATAAAATCACATTTAAAGCAATAAAAACTAACAAAAATAATAAAAAAAATTAATAGAGTACAAATTATATACCTCCAACTGACAAACTCAATGTATCTTTTTTTAAAAAGATTTTATTAATTTTCTACAAACAAACAAGACAAACAAAACATTAAAACATCAACTCTCATATGTACATCCAGTGTGTCAGTTGGTTCATCAGTTTTGTGCATTCCTTTTGTAGTCTCAATTACAATTATGTTACATAACAACTCATATTGTCATTCCGAACTTATATATCCTAATATCACTAAGAAAAAAGAAATTTTTGACTATACTTTTAATCATTCATGCTTTATGAGATAACAATACTTTAACCAGTTTATTCTGTAACAAATCATATAATCATACCAAATCAATCCTAAAAAACCATTTATAAATATTGTTCTGTCCCCTCATTAGCATTCTGGAGATCCCCGCGCTTTGATTGGCCAAATCGCGGGGCACTCTGATTGGCTAGGCGAGCCGCGCCAATTGGCTCGCTAAGAATCTCCCGCGATTGGTCCATTCGGATCGCGGGAGATTCAAAGCGGTGCCATTGGCCACGGCTGCCGCGGCTTGGAAATAAAAAGCCGCGAGTTTTGCCTTTAGCTCCAGTTCGGTTCCTAACTCAATAAAAGAGCTTGATACTAAGTCACCGACTCCTGGCATCATTTCCGACGACACGACACTGGCGACGAAGGTGGGATTCTGATCCTGAACTGAAGCACGTGTCCGACGGAAGCCAGACGAAATTCCACGATGGCAAACATTGTGCCTCCCACACCCTTCAACCCCGCCAGCGAGGACTGGGAATCGTACTCCGACAGATTCCGCATGTTCCTTGAATGCAGCAACCTGAAGGACGCCACCGGCACAAAGAAGCGAGCCGTCTTCCTGACCCACTGTGGGACTGCAGTGTTTAAGATGGCCAAAGCGCTTGCCAAACCCGCCGACGTGACCACGATGGACTGGGACGACCTCGAGCCAATACTCCAGCGACACTACGCTCCAGCCGTGCCCATCCTCATCTGACGACATGAGTTCTACCGTCGGGACCAACGGTCGGGTGAGAGTTTCAGTGACTTCGTCGCAGAACTACGGCACCTAGGGGGGTTGTGCGAATTCAATAACATGAACGAAGCCCTGCGAGACCGAATCGTGCTTGGCCTTTGGGACCCCGTCCTCCAGAGTCGGCTGATGGCCAAGGGCAACATCACCCTCGCAGATACCCTCACCGAAGCCACAGCTGCCACAGCTACCCAAAAATCCACCAACCGCATGCGCCGACCGAACGTCGGGGACTGCAGCGGGAACAACCACCCTGCAAGGTCAACCGAGACCCAACCTGAGATGACCACCCACCAGGGCGACATCCACTCAGCATCGGGCACTTCCGATGAGGAGGAGGAAATCCACCGTCTCCAGGCAGGCCGCGACCCACGGAACCGGCGGGGTCGTAAGTCGAGGACCACCTGTGCCGGTTGCAGAGGTGACCACCCCAGGTCCGGATGCCAGTTCTTCGATTCAATCTGCCGGCATTGCGACAAGAAGGGACACATCGCCCGCGTCTGCCGTCTGAAAAAGAACCGCAGCCGTACACGATGGGACCAGAGCGAACGGAGACGAGAGAGCACACCACCCCGGACCAGAGATCGCCCCACTGACAACAGATGGGACCGGAACGGACGATCCCTACAAGGCGGCAAGACCCGGCGAAGAGAGGAGACCCATCAGACGGTCACCATCAGCCACGCCACAACCAACGACACCCGGAAGGTCTACGTGGAGGTAGGCATCGAAGGCGAGCCATGTAAAATGGAGGTGGACTCTGGGTCCTACCTCTCCATGGTAGCATGGCAAGAAATAAAACACTTGGTGCCTACCATCCAGAGAAAAGGCCTAGACAACCAGAGACTAATCGTGAAAGACTTTCAGGGAAACCGCATCCCTGTAGTCGGAACCGGACAGTTCAAGGTAACTTACAAAGGGCGCACCAAAAGGCTTCCCCTGACCATCGTCGATCGCGACCGCCCAAGCCTACTGGGACTGCAATGGTTCGCACCACTCGGCATCACAGTCAGGGGCATCGACCACATCGCCGACGACAACTGGGAGCAACAACTAGCCCGGGAATTCCAAGAGGTGTTCGACGGAAACCTAGGCAAGTACCGAGGGCCCCCTATATCATTCAGCCAAGACCCAAACGTCCCCCCAAAATGCCTAAAACCAAGGCAGGTGCCATTCGCGCTTAAACCCAAGATTGACGAGAAAATTGACAAGCTCGTCAAGCAAGGGGTCCTACAACCCATAGACCACGCCCGGTGGGAGACCCCCCATAGTCACCCCGATCAAGCCTGATGGGTCGGTGAGAATCTGTGGGGACTATAAGGCCAACCTAAATGGCGCCTTGCAGCAAAGCGCTTACCCCATCCCAGTAGTGCAACACCTATTACATTCACTGGGAGGGGGCAAGGTTTTCGCTAAACTCGACCTCGCCCAGGCATACCAACAATTGCCGGTCGACGAGGAAATGGCAGAAGCGCAAACCATAGTCACCCACCAGGGAGCCTTTAAAAGCAACCGGCTCCAATTCAGAGTCAGCGTGGCGCCTGGAATATTCCAAAGCCTAATGGAAAGGCTGTTACAAGGCATCAAGGGGGTGGTACCTTACTTCGACGATGTCTTAGTGTCAACAACCAACCAAGCCGAACTAGAGAGTCGCCTAAGGGAGGTCCTAACCAAATTCAAAGAGACCGGGCTCAAAGTAAAGAGAGAAAAATGCCAATTATACACGGAACGGGTTGAATTCCTAGGATATCTCCTAGACCGTCACGGCATTCACCCCATCAACCAAAAGATCAAAGCCATCAAAGAAGCCCCCACACCCAAGTCGAAGACAGAACTGCAGGCGTTTCTGGGGCTGCTTAACTTTTATAATGTCTTCCTGCCCCAAAAGGCGACGGCGGTGGAGCCTTTGCATAGGCTTTTGGACAAGGGGGCGACCTGGACTTGGGGGAAACGCGAGGAAGCCGCCTTCAAGAAAACAAAGGACCTCCTCACTTCGGATGCCATCCTTATCCAGTACAACGAGACCCTACCACTAGCTGTCACATGTGACGCATCACCCTTCGGAATCGGCGCTGTCCTCAGCCACACTCTCCCCGACGGAAAAGAAGCACCCATCGCGTTCTTTTCAAGGACCCTCACCAAACTGGAGCGGAACTACAGCCAGCTGGACAAAGAGGCTCTGGCTATCGTCGCCGCAGTAAAAAGATTTCACGAGTACCTCTACGGCCAGACATTTACCATCATCACCGACCACAAACTGCTGCTGGGAATCCTTGCAGGGAACAGGGCCACCCCGAATATTCTGTCTCCCCGAATGACAAGGTGGTCCGGGTTTCTGGCTGCCTACAATTATGGACTCACACACAGACCGGGTAAGACTATCTCCCATGCGGACGCCTTAAGCTGCTCACTGTTACTGGAACCTGACACCGACCCAGCACCCACGATGACCACCCTCAGTATAGAGACTCTACCCAACCTACCCATAACCGTGTCAGACATTGCCCGAGAAACTAATAAAGACAAACGTCTGGCGCGGGTGTTGCATTGGGTAGAGAAAGGGTGGCCGGAAAGGGACAACGACGAGTCCATCAGGACATTCCGGAACCGGCAAACAGAACTCTCGTTACTAAAAGGGTGCATACTATGGGGGGATAGGGTGGTCATCCCAGAAAAACTACAAGGGAAGGTATTGGAACTGTTACACAAGGGGCACCTGGGCATCGTTAGGACAAAAGCCCTGGCCAGAAGTTACACTTGGTGGCCAGGGATGGACAAACAGATCGAGGCCTGGGTAGCAAGGTGCCAACGATGCCAGGAAACTAGGCCAAGCCCACCCGCAGCACCCGTCCTAGAGTGGGAAACCCCCAGGGGACCTTGGTCTAGGATCCACATAGATTTCGCCGGGCCCACAAAAGGACACACTTCCCTAATAACCGTAGATGCTTACTCCAACTGGCTGGAGGTAAGCAACATGAGAACAACTACCACAGAGGCCATGACCAAAGGACTCGGCAAACTTTTTGCAACACACGGCCTCCCAGACGTCCTCGTTTCCGACAACGGGCCCCAATTCACCTCGCTAGAATTTGAAAAATTCCTAGCAGAAAGGGGCATACGACACGCGCTGACAGCACCGGCGCATCCGGCGGTGAACGGTAGGGTGGAACGGATGGTTCAACTCACAAAGAAAACCATCCAGAAAATAGACCACGGGGAGATCCAGGACAAAATTAATAAATTACTTTTCATCCAAATACCACAACAAATAAAAGCCCAGCCGAACTGTTAATGGGGAGGAAAATAAGGTCCCCACTCGATAGATTACACCCCACGTACAACCCAGAGAAACCCCCAGACTCAACCAGCAAACACCGAACCTTCGCACCAGGCGACGCCGTCTACGCGAAAAACCTAACGGGAGACCCATTATGGGTACCGGCCGTCATAACACAACTAACAGGCCCACACTCATACCGGCTACAAACAATCGACGGACGAGCATGGAAACGCCACATCGACCAGTTAAGATCGAGGACGACCACCCAAGAGACCACCGACGCGCAACCAAGCAAAACCAACCCCCACAACACAAACCAAGAGGGGAGGGAATACCCAGGGGGCCAAAACCGAGAAGGAATAAACCAGCCATACTTACCTGGAAGCAGCCAGCATGAAACCTCGCCAGAAAGAGACAGCCAGGCCAGCTCCACCAACCCGGGAAGACCAAGCAGGAGCAGTGAAACCCGCAGCTCAACCAACCTGGGAAGCCCAGGAGAGAGCTGCGGAGAGCGGCCTGGCCCGACTGACCAGGCGGTTCCCATGACGGCGTCCAGAGAAGCGGAGACCCTGACTGAACTGGCCGGGATCCAACCTACGACTGACCTGCGCAGGTCCAGTAGGCTGAGATGGAGCCCCGCCTACCTACGGGACTACGCAACGTAAGGACTGAACCAAGAGGGGAGGGGTGTTCTGTCCCCTCATTAGCATTCTTGAGATCCCCGCGCTTTGATTGGCCAAAGCGCGGGGCACTCTGATTGGCTAGGCGAGCCGCGCCGATTGGCTCGCTAAGAATCTCCCGCGATTGGTCCATTCAGATCGCGGGAGATTCAAAGTGGTGTCATTGGCCGCGGCCGCGGCGGCTTGGAAATAAAAAGCCGCGAGTTTTGCCTTTAGTCCCAGTTCGGTTCCTAACTCAATAAAAGAGCTTGATACTAAGTCACCGACTCCTAGTATCATTTCCGACGACACGACAAATATAATGTCAAATAACAAAGTAATAACAAAATAGCAAAATAAAGATATTCCTTACTGTCTAGCATTCTAAATATTCTATTATCGTATTTTATCATCTAGCCATTGATAAAAAATATCCCAAATTTCATAAAATTGTTTATCCTCTTGCTCTCTAATTTCAAATGTCAATCTACTCATCTCAGCACATTCCAATATTTTCTTAATAATTTCCTCCTGTTATGGTATTTTCCAAACTCAATGTATCTTGTAGATCTTTATAAATCTCTGCTCTTTATAAATCACCTGGACCTGGTGTTTTGTTATTCTTTTGTCTTTTAATTGCCTCTACTAATTCTGCCATTGTTATTCTTTCATTCTACATATTTTTCACTGTTTCCAATACTTTTGGTAGGTTGGCTTTTTCCAAGTGTTGTGTTATTTTTTCCTCTGGTATCTGCAGGGCTGGTTCAGGAACTCTGGGAGTTGAAGTCCACAAGTCATAAAAAGGCCATTATTCCCCACCCCTTTAAATATACACCCTGTGTATATTTAAAGTGAAAATAAAGCAACATATTTCTCTGTTTCTATGCAGGATTAATACCCTGACTTTTTCTCAAGAATTTCTGGAGCCATATGTGGTACACATAGAATTCTCCCATACATTCCACACACAACTCCACAAAATAACACTATGTGTCAGGTTTGGCCCACTGAGCTTTCATGGCTGAAGATGAACTTGGAACTATGTCCATTATTTTAGCCCAACATTTTAATCACCAGGCTACAGCAGCTCCCAAATGCAAATCTCCCCTCAAGTTGAATTAAACTCTTGGTAACTATCTGGCCTCTTCTATTGCTTTCTTCTAATGTGGTTTTTCTTCTTTCTTTTGTTAAGAAAATATTGATGAGTCCATGAAGATTGATGTGAAGGAAACCTTATCTTACTTTTCTTGGTTATTTCATGTATCAGATGCCAAAATATGGTTACTAGCCTTCCATAATGGGCAAAAAACCCAATCTTGAAGAACAAGAAAAAGAGCTGCTACCAAGACAATGGTCAGGGAAAAGAAAACTATGTCTCAGACAGAAACTGTCACCTGACATGAATCTCCCTAGTTATCCCAAAGCTAAAGGTAAGGTTGTTGTTGGATGCATATTCAAACTTGGAATATTTTATTTTTATAATCTTGTAATAAAAGTAATGTTGGTCTGCATGACTTATGACTAGTTTGTTTACCTTGAAGGAATGACACCCTCCATAAGATTATTCCCTTGAGTTTTGTTGGCAGGGTACAGATAACCCTCAACTTACAACCACAATTGAACCCAAAATTTATGTTGCTAGTGAGAAATTTGTTAAGTGAGTTTTGCCCCATTTTACAACTTTTATTAAGTGAATCACTACAGTTCTTACATTTGTAACAGAATTGTTAAGTCTGTCCAGTTTCCCCATTGACTTTGCTTGTCAGAAGGTCGCAAAAGAAGACCACATGATCCAGGACATTACAACTCTCATAAATGTGAGTCAGTTGTCAAACAGCTGAATTTTGATCATGTCATCATGGGGGCGGGGGGAGAGCTGTCACACAAGTGTGAAAAATGGTAATAAGGCCCTTTCTTCAGTGCTGTTATAACTTTGAATGGTCACTAAATGAACTATTAAGTTGAGGATTACTTTTACTTTCATTAACCCTAGCCAAGTTAATGAGATAAAGGGGGCTTGAACTACAAATCATCATGGGGTCACTGGATGCTGGCTGTTTTCCTTTTGTATGAAAAACTCAATTTAAGGAATCTTCAAGGACCATGTCTTGAAGCTTCCCCTCATCAGGTTGCATGGGTGCAACACAGATCAAAATAAAAACTATCAATATAAAACTACTTGGATTCTTTTCCTGGCTTTGAAAAATGTAAAATTATCATTATGGTGCCAAAAAAGCACCCATGTACCTTTTAGAGCAACTTTGTTGATAGAAAATTATGCTCAGTCAGATTGATTGGATTCAAACATGGCTGGTGAATAAATTTACACTGCAGTTTAGATGCTGTGTCATCAGTGATATATTATGCTACTTCATCCATTTGTTCCCATGTCAATGTTTATATCATATTTACAGCTGCTGAAGATTCACTCTCTCCCCTGTGGATAAACTCAACCTGGCGTTCAGCATTCTCTAGTATGGTTGGAAGCATTTAATTTAATGTGATGGTTTCTTTCCCAATCACAGATGGGTGACCCACTTATTGGGACTAAATTGGGACGAAACCTTTGCTGAAGCTCCAAATAGCCTTTTTGCCTGAGTGACCAATCTGGCACTAAAAGTAATAGTTTTTTTAAAAAAATCTTGGGAAATTATCATAATCAACCAGCTGGTGGATAGAATCCATAAAAGAGAGTGAATCTGATGTGGGAACTGTATGACAAGCAAAACATAGAATTTAGGTGATATGTTTCAAAAGGAATATCAAAAAACATCTCACAGAAAAGGGGTGAGGGAAAAAGATAGTCAAGAATTAGAAAAGCAAGAGAGAAAAAAAAGAATGGAAAATCAAGGTTTCTTCTGCTATTATCATTCTCTATGCCTTCTACCAGGACTTATTCACTTTCAGTCCATTCTCCATCTTATAGCATTGATAAAATGCATCTGGAGCTCTTATTAATATCCTCACACATGTTCTCATTTAGGTGGTTTCTGTTGTTGTTGTTAGTTGTGAAGTCATGTCTGACCCATCACAACCCCATGGACAACGTTCCTCCAGGTCTTCCTGTCCTCTACCATCCCCTGGAGTCCATTTTAGCTCACGCCAACTGCTTCAGTGACTCCATCCAGCCACCTCATTCTCTGCTGCCCCCTTCTTCTATTGCCCTCAATCGTTCCCAGCATTAGGCTCTTCTCCAGTGAGTCCTTCCTTCTCATTAGGTGGCCAAAGTATTTGAATTTCATCTTCAGGATCTGGCCTTCTAAAGAGCAATCAGGGTTGACTTCCTCTAGGACTGACCGGTTTGAGCACTTTGCAGTCCAAGGGACTTCAGGAGTCTTCTCCAGCACCATAGTTCAAAGGCCTCAATTCTTTGGCACTCAGCCTTCCTTATGGTCCAACTTTCACAGCCATATATTGCAACTGGGAAAACCATAGCCTGGACTGTTAAGTTTTGAGCATGGGCGAGAAAGAATGGAGACAAACCTCTGAACAGTGAACTTCAGCTCTTTATTTACATCGTGACTTTCTCAATTTAACAGCAGTAAAACCTGCCTTATATAGGCAAACCTTGTAATGGTTAACCAATAACGAGCTAGGAACGCTAGCTCTTAGAACCAATAAGAACTCTCTGTTAAGGGCCAATCGGATTCCCCGAAACGGGCCAATCCGGTTCGGCCGCTAAACAGCCAATCAGAAGTGCAGGGCCAGAACCCTGTACTTACTCCAAGCTCACACTTTATTAATCTTATTGCATACACAACACCCCTTCCCCCTGGCTTCTTATTTCAGGGCGCAGTTACATAGTCCCTTAAATAGGACGGTTGTCTTTTTAGTCTCTTTGATTTTCGTTGTATCGGCTGGTTGCAATCCTGCTGAGGTAGATCGTTGTTTGGTAGTGGGGCTGCCTCTGGTTCAGAGTTCACATTTTCTGCAATTCCCTGAGGTGCAAACGTTTCTCCCTCCGGCTCCGCTCCTGAGTTTCTATTAAATCGTCGGGTTTCCTAGGACTTCATCTTCTTCCGTACTTCCCCCCCTCTCAGTTTGGTCATAGGGGAGTTGTGGACTGGCCGCTGCAAACCGCGACCGTAATTGATCGATATGCCGTTTCCAAAGTTTATTGTCAAGGCATTGCACAAGGTAGGATCTGGGGCTGGTTACATGTACTACTGTCGCTTCCACCCACAACGGGTCACCCGATAGGTTTTTTGCATAAACCAGGTCTCCTACTGGAAGGTGCGACAGCGGCCGCTGGATCCTAGTGGTTTCTCCGGTTCATAAGCCGGGTGCAACCAGTCGAGGTGGGAGCAGAGCTTTCATCCCATTAGCAGTTCAGCGGGAGTTTTGTTGGTGACGCTATGTGGGGTGATGTGTTGCAAGAAGAGGATTTGATTGACCTTGTCATCAATGTTGTCATAGTCTACCTTTTGCAAGGTTTTCTTCACAAATTGGACCATGCGTTCTGCTCGGCCATTGGTCGCAGGGTGCGCAGGCGAGGTGAGCACATGGCGGATGCCGCAGTCAGCGAGGTACTGCTCGAACGCTAGTGCAGTAAATTGTGGGCCGTTATCGGATACCAGGATGTCTGGTAATCCGTGGGTTGCAAAGAGTCTGTTTAAAATCTTAATAACTGCCTCGGAGGTCATAGTCGTCATGCGATGAATTTTGAGCCAATTTGAGTAGGCATCGACGGTAAGCAGAAAGGTGTGGCCCTTGGTTGGCCCCACGAAGTCCAGGTGAATTCAGGACCAGGGTCCATGTGGTGTCTCCCATTCAGTAGGCATGGCTTTTGGTGGGGCGTTGCTGACTTCTTGGCATTTGGGACAAGCTTTAACCCACTGTTCAATTTGCTTGTCAATGCCCGGCCACCATGCGTAGCTTCGTGCAAGGGCTTTCATTCACACGATGCCGGGGTGGCCATCGTGCAAAGTTCTCAGCAGTGCTTTTCGGAGCCGTTCTGGGATAACGACTCTATCGCCCCAGATGACACAGCCTTTCTGGGAGAAGAGCTCGGTCTGTCGAGACTTGAATGGTGTGAAGTCATCTGATAATTGGTCCAATGGCCATCCGCGTTCTACCCAGCCTAGGACTCGTGCTAGGGTGTGGTCGTGTTTGGTTTCTCTCGCGATGTCTCCAGCGGTCAGTGGTGGCGAGTTGAGTGCCTCGATTTGCAACGTGGTTACCGTTGGTGCCGGATCGTCGAGAGTCTCTGGAAGCGGTGCTCGGCTCAATGCGTCGGCGTGGGGAATGGCTTTCCCTGGGCGGTATTGCAACCGATAGTTATAAGCAGCTAAGAATTCTGACCATCGGGTCATCCTAGGGGATAATATGTAGGGAGTCAGCTTATCTCTGGCTATTATCCCTAGCAACGGTTTGTGGTCAGTCACAATAGTAAAAACCCTGCCATACACGTATTCATGAAATCTTTTCACAGCTGAGATGATTGCGAGGGCTTCTTTATCAATTTGTCCATAGTTCCGCTCTGTTTTTGAAAGAGTCTTTGAAAAATATGCAACAAGGGCTTCGTTCCCATTAGGCAGTACGTGGCTCAAAATGGCGCCCACCCCGACAGGCGATGCATCACAGGTTATAACTAATGGCAAAGTCTCGTTATACTGCATGAGTACAGAGTCAGAAGTGAGCAGGTTTTTAACATTTCGGAACGCCTGTTCTTCACGGTAACCCCATAACCAAATTGCTTTTTTATCTAACAATCGGTGTAACAGTTCAGCGACAGTTGCTTTGTGCGGTAAAAATACATTATAAAAATTGATGAGGCCTAGGAATGCCTGGAGATCGGCCTTGTTTCGTGGCCTGGGAGCGTTTTTGATCGCTTTTAATTTACTTTCAGTAGGGTGAATGCCCTGGCTATCAATCAGGTACCCTAAAAACTCAACACTGTCAGTACACAATTTACATTTGTTTTTTTTAACCTTAAGACCGGCTTCTTGGAATTTTTTTAGGACTAATTTTAACCGGTCCTGTAAGATTTTTTTGGTAGGGGCTGCAATTAATACATTGTCAAAATAGGGGACCACGCCCTTAATTCTTTGCAATAACCTTTCCATAAGGCTCTGAAAGATCCCTGGGGCTACACTAACTCCGAATTGCAGCTGGGTACATTTAAAGGCACCTCGGTGCGTCACAATAGTTTGGGCCTGTGCCGTTTTTTCATCTACTGGTAATTGCTGATATGCCTGAGCTAAATCCAATTTAGCGAAAACTTTCCCGCCCCCCAGGGAATGGAGGAGGTACTGCACCACCAGAACTGGATACGCGTTCTGCTGCAGGGCGTGGTTCAAGGTGGCCCGGTAGTCCCCACAAATTCGGATTGACCCGTCTGGCTTAATGGGTGTTACAATAGGGGTTTCCCATGGGGAGTGATCGATGGGCTCCAACACCCCCTGAGCTATCAGTTTGTCGAATTGTTCGTCGATTTTCGATTTTAAGGCAAACGGAATTCGACGGGGCTTCAAGCGAATGGGAGCTACTTTTGGATCTAGGCTGAATGAGATCGGAGTCCCCTTGTACTCGCCTAAGCTGTCCGCAAAGAGGTCCCTGAACTCAGAGATAAGGTCTTCCTCCCAGTCACAGCCACCGACTCGGTTTACGCCGGCCACTTCAATGCCGAGTGGTGCGAACCATTGGAGGCCCAGTAGGCTAGGCCTATCTCTATCGATGACCGTTAAAGGTAAGTACGCTGTTTGCTTCTTGAAGGAGACTCGGACTCGGCAGGACCCGATGACAGGGATTCGATTCCCCTGGTAGTCCTTGAGGATGAGGCGTTGGAAACAGAGATCTTGGCATTGAATTGTGGGGATGAGTTGCTTGAGTGTCTTCCAAGACACCATCGAGAGGGACGATCCCGAGTCGACCTCCATGTGGCAAGGCTGGTTCTTGATGGCTACCGTGACTCGGATTTTCTTAGTGTCCAAGGCTGAGGCGTGACCGATAGTGATAGTATGGTGAGCCTCTTCTCTTTGCAAAGCTTGATTTCTGTAGGAGTGGTTTACTGGCTCTCGCCTTACAGGACGGCTTCCTGTCGATTGGCGATAGTTAGCCCCTTTTGAGGCCTGGCTGGGTCTTGGCAAGCTGCAGCAGACCCGTCCAATGTGGCCTCGTTTCCCGCACTCATGGCAGAGTGCGTCGCAGAATTTGCATTCGGACCTGGCATGGTTGGCTCCACAGCCAGCGCAAGGGCGTAAGGGCTTTGGGTGAGGGTCCCGGTCGGACCGCAGTCGATGGACCCCTTCTTCGTCGCTGTCTGATGACAAAGAGAGGTCCTTGTGGTGCGTTGTCGCTAGCTGCCCTTTTGAACTAGGTGAGATTTCGCTGGCCGGTGGTGGTACCGGAGTGCGGTTTCGGCGTAGTTGTGCAGCCAACTTCTTGGTTGCTTCCGCTGCGGTAGCATCGGCGATGGTGTCAGCAAGGCTGATATTGCCTTTCGCCATCAGCTTGCTTTGGACGCCTGGTGCATCTAATCCCAGAACTATGCGATCTCTTAGTGCTTCTTCTAGATCGGTGAATCCGCAGAGGCCTCCCAAATTTCAGAGGTCTGCTATGAAGTCGGCCACACTTTCTCCTTTTCGCTGGCTTCTTTGATAAAACTCGTGAGACTCGTGAAGTCGGCCACACTTTCTCCTTTTCCCTGGCTTCTTTGATAAAACTCGTGGTGTCTCACGAGCGTAGGCACGGTCGGAGCGTAGTGGTCTCGCAGGATAGGTTCGAGGTCGTCCCAATCCATGGCCTTCACTTCTCGGGGTTTAGCCATCTTAAATATGGTTGGACCGCAATGCGTTAGGAACACCGCCCGTTTCTTTCCTGGTGCGGCGTCCTTTTAGTTGTTCGTCTCTAGGAACATTTGGAAGCGATCCATGTAGGACTCCCAGTCCTCTTGGGTTGGATCGAACGGAACGGGTGGTACGATGCCGCCGGACATGGTTCTATTGTTGGCGTCGTCTATCACATGCTCGGTGTTCTTCGAAGTTTCGTTGGTTCAGATATCTCCATATCCCATCCTCGTCGCCAGTGTTAAGTTTTGAGCATGGGCGAGAAAGAATGGAGACAAATCTCTGAACGGTGAACTTCAGCTCTTTATTTACATCGTGACTTTCTCAATTTAACAGCAGTAAAACCCGCCTAATATAGGCAAACCTTGTAATGTTTAACCAATAATGAGCTAAGAACGCTAGCTCTTATAACCAATAAGAACTCTCTGTTAAGGGCCAATCAGATTCCCCGGAACGGGCCAATCCGGTCCGGCCGCTTAACAGCCAATCAGAAGTGCAGGGCCAGAACCCTGCACTTACTCCAAGCTCACACTTTATTAATCTTATTGCATACACAACATGGATTATACACACTTTTGTTGGCAGGGTGATGTCTCTGCTTTTTACTATGCTGTCTACATTTGCCATAGCTTTCCTTTCCAGGAGCAAGCGTCTTTTAATTTCTTGGCTGCAGTCCCCATCTGCGATGATCTTGGAGCCCAGGAAAATAAAATCTGTCACTACCTCCATTTCTTGCCCATCTATTTGCCAGGAATTGATCTTAGTTTTCTTAATGTTGAGTTTGAAGCCAACTTTTGCACTCTCCTCCTTCACCCACATCAAGAGGCTCTTTAGTTCCTCTTCACTTTCTGCCATTAGATGGTATCATCTACATATCTGAGGTTGTTGATATTTCTCCTGACAATCTTAATTCCAACTTGCGATTCATCTTGCCCCGCCTTTCTCATGATGGGCTCTGCATATAACTTAAATAGGCAGGGCGACAGTATACAGCCTTGCCAAACTCCTTTCTCGATTTTGAACCAATCAGTGGTTCCATGTCCAGTTCTCAGTTGCTTCTTGAACCACGTATAGATTTCTCAAGAGATAAATAATACGGTCTGGTACTCCCATTTCTTAAAGAACTTGCCACAATTTGTTGTGATCCACACAATCAAAGGCTCTAGCATAGTCAATGAAGCAGAAGTTGATGTTTTTCTGGAACTTCCTAGCTTTCTCCATGATCCAGTGTATATTGGCAATTTGATCTCTACTTCCTGTGCCTCTTCGAAATCCTACCTTTACTTCTGGTAGGTCTTGATCCACATACTGCTGGAGGCTAGCTTGTAGGATTTTGAGCATAACTTTGCTAGCATATGAAATGAGTGCAATGGTGCGGTAGTTTGAACATTCTTTGGCATTGCCCTTCTTTGGAAATGGAATGTAAACTGACTTTTTTCAATCCTGTGGCCACTGTTGAGTTTTCCAAATTTGCTGGCAAATTGAGTGTAGCACTTTTACTGCATCATCTTTTAAGATTTTGAATAGCTCAGCTGGAATACTGTCACCTCTACTAGCTTTGTTGTTGCTCGGACTTCCTAAGGCCCATTTGACTTCACATTCCAGAATGTCTGGCTCGAGGTCAGTGACCACCCCATCGTGGTTATCAGGGACGTTAAGCTCATTCTTGCATAATTCTTCCATGTAATTTTGCCACCTCTTTTTACCCTCTTCTGCCTCTGTTAGGTCCCTGCCATTTCAGTCCTTTATCATGCCCATCTTTGCATGAAATGTTCTCTTCATAGCTCCAATTTCCTTGAAGAGATCTCTGGTCCTTCCTATTCTATTTTTTTTCTTCTATTTCTTTGCACTGTTGATTTAAGAAGGCATTCTTATCTCTTCCAGCTATTCTCTGGAATTCTGTACTCAATTGGATGTATCTTTCTCTTTCTCCCTTGTCTTTCACTTCCCTTCTTTCCTCCACTTTTTGTAAAGCTTTCTCAGACAGCCATTTTGTTTTCTTGCATTTCTTTTTCTTTGGGATGGTTTTAGTTGCCACCTCTTGTACAGTGTTGCCAACCTCCATCCATAGTTATTCAGGAATTCTGTCTATCAGATCTAATTCCTTCAATCTATTTGTCACCTCTACTGTATATTCATTAGGGATATGATTTAGTTCATACTTGAGTGGCCTAGTGCATTTCCCTACTTTCAATTTTGCAATGAGAAGCTCATGATCTAAGCCACGGTCAACTCCTGGTATGACTGTATAGAGCTTTTCCATCTATGGCTGCAGAGCACATAGTCAATCTGATTTCTGTGTTGACTGTCTGGTGATGTCCATGTGTAGAGCTGTCTCTTGGGTTGTTGGAAAAGAGTGTTTGCTATGACCATCGCGTTCTCTTAACAAAATTCTACCACCCTGTGCTCTGCTTCATTTTGTATTCCAAAGCCAAACTTGCCTGTTATTCCAATTATCTTTTGGCTTCCTATTTTAACATTCCAATCCATGATGATAAGGACATCATTTTTTTGTGTTAATTCTAGAAAGTGTTGTAGGGCTTCATAGAACTGGTCAACTTCAGCACCAGTGGTTGGGGTAGCCTCTTCAGCACCAGTGGTTGGGGTATAGACTTGGACTACTGTGATGTTGAATGGCTTGCCTTGGATTCAAACTGAGACCATTCTGTCATTTTGGGGATTGTATCCCAGTACTGCTTTTCCTATTCTTTTATTGGCTATGAAAGCTACTCCTTTTCTTCTGAGGGATTCATGCCCACAGTAGTATACCTGATGATCATCTGAATTAAATTCACCCATTCCTGTCCATTTGAGTTTGCTGATTCCTAAGATGTCGATGTTCAGTCTTGTCATCTCTTGTTTGACCATGTCCAGCTTGCCTTGATTCATGGATCTTATATTCCAGTTTCCTATGGAATATAGATCTTTACAGCATCAGGCTTTCCTTTCAGCACCAGATTCATCCACAGCTGAGTGTCCTTTCGGCCTTGACCCAGTCGCTTCATTCTTTCTGGGACTATTAGCACTAGCCCTCTGCTCTTCTCCAGTAGCATATTGGACACCTTCCAAACTGAGGGACTCATCTTCCAGCAACATATCTTTTGGCCTTTTGGAAAACCCTGGGTTTTCATGGCAAAGATACTGGGTTGCCATTTCCTTCTCCAGTGGATCATGTTTTGTCAAAGCTCTGTGCTATGTCCATCTTGGGTGACCCTGCATGGCATAGCTCATAGCTTCATTGAGCTATGCAAGCCCCCTCACCATGATAAGTCAGTGATTCATGAAGGGGAGGCGTTTCTAGTTGCCTGAAAAAAAAATTTTTTTCTATGGGGATCAAGTGTATCCATGTGAAGCTTATCAAATGCATAAGCCACTGCCTACTATGGGGAGACTGGCTGCTTCAGAGGGGGAAGATGAAAAGTGCCAAGAAAGTACCTGTTGTGTTGGGAAAAGAGACTCAAGATCCAGGTTTTTTTTTTCTTTTAATTTTCTTCTAGGAACTGAACACGGAGAAACCGCGGGAGCCTTTTTTATCACCGGCTGCTCACAGCTTGTGGCCAATGACAGCTCTTCAAATCTCCCACCGCCATAGACCAACCCATCGTAGGTAAGTATGCAAATATATAACACCCCTCCCCATGTGGTCCACTTTAACCAATCCGGGCCCTGTCTATATTACGTAGTACCTTAGGTAGGCGGGGCTCTTATGGTTCCGACTGGACCTGCTCAACTCAGTCGTGAGTTCGCCTCTGACCTGTTCAGACGGGGTTGCTGTTTCTCCCGTCCTTTTCCAGGGGGCCTCCTGGAAGGTAGAGTCAGCCATGTCGCTCCCGCCAGGCCTTTCCTGGCTGGTTGAGTCAGCTCAACCTGATGGTTCTTCAAAGCCTGCTCCAGTGTCCCCAAGTTGTTTTCTTCTTCTATGGTTACAGGTACGTGTTTGCGATTTCCAATCGGGGCTAATGTTAGTATTGGTTGTTGTGTCATTGTTAGGGTTTGTTTTGTTAATTCTTTTACTTGTGGAGGATCGCCCCCTCCCCTTCTATTTGTGTTTGAGGGGTCTCCCCCCTCTCTGGTTTGGTTATTTTTGTGTAATGTTTGCAGCAATTATTTTATTTGTGGAGGTTCTCCCCGCTCTCTGGTTGGGTTGTTTTTGTTAGAGGTTGGTGGAGGGTCTCCCCCTTCTTCTTCCTATTGTTTGTGTGTCTCAGTGTGGTCCTCTATCTGATTTGGTCTATGTGTCTCCTCCAGCTCCTCCCGTCCTCTGTGTCTACCTTGTATGACCGGGGCCCTGTTATTTGGGTTATTTTTGTCGGTATCCACAATGGTTCCCCCGTGAGGTTCTTTGCATAGACTTGGTCCCCTGTTTTGAATGTGCGGCACTTACTGAAGGAGTCTGCTGGCTTTTCTGGGCTATATGTGGGGTGTAGTCTGTCTAGGTTTGATCATAGTTTCCTTCCCATTAATAATTCTGCTGGGCTTTTATTTGTTGTGGTGTTGGATGTAATGTGTTGTATACTTAGTAGTTTGTCTATTTTTTCTTGTATATCTCCAGGTCCCAATTTGTGTAGTGTTTCCTTTGTGTAACGGACCACGTGTTCCATCCGTCCATTCATAGCCAGATGTCCTGGCACTGTTAGTGCATGCCTTATCCCTTGTTCTGCCAGGAACCCCTCGAATGTTATTGCCATGAATTGTGGTCCATTGTCAGATGCAATTAAATCCGGCAATCCATGTGTCGTAAAAAGTTTCCTTAGTTGTCTAATAACAGTTTCTGTTGTGGTTGAGTGCATGATGCTTACCTCCAGCCAATTTGAATAAGCATTTACGACTATTAAGAATGTGTGTCCCCTAGGTGTTTCCCATTCGTGTATAAGTGCAGAAGGGGGTGTAGGTCTAGATTCTTGGCATCGTTTGCAAGTTGCTACCCATTTTCCTATGTCTTTATCCACCATACATAACTGCTAGCCAGGGACTTCATTCTGACAATACCCGGGTGACCCTCATGCAATAATTCAAGTATTCGTTTCCTTAATATATTTAGTATGACCACCCTATCTCCCCATAGTATACATCTCTTTAAGATTGATTGTTCCATTTGTCTATTCTGAAATGGTTTAACAGTCTCATCACTTACAGTCTCTGGCCACCCTTTACCTACCCAGTTTAAAATCCACGCCAGGTTTTTGTCCCTCGCGGTTTCCATAGCAATGTCTGTCGCTGTTATGGGTAGGTTTGTCAATGTCTCGATTTGAAGGGTTGATGTGGTTGGTGTGGTCGTCTAAGTCAGGTAGGGGGGAATGGCTCAGGGCGTCAGCATGTGTTATGTTCTTTCCTGGTTGGTAGATCAAGTGTTAGGTGTAGTTTTGTATCCTGCGAGGATTCCTAGAAGAGGTTTATGGACAAGTGAAAAAGGTCTGCCATAGATATACTCATGGAAATGTTTTATTCCTGTTATTGCGGCCAATGCCTCTCTGTCTAGTTGGCTGTAATTCCGCTCCAGTTTAGATAGAGTTTTTGAATAGAATGCGATAGGTGCTTCTCTTCCGTTAGGTAATACATGGCTGATATGACACCGGTGCCGAATGGTGATGCATCGCATGTTAGTGTTATTGGAAGGGTCTTGCTGTATTGTATTAGCACACAGTCTGATGTAAGTAAGTTTTTTATTTCCTGGAATGCTGTTTCTTCTCGTCGCCCCCAGGTGCAGGTAGCTTTCTTATCAAGCAACCTGTGCAGTGGTTCCGCTATCGTTGCTTTCTGTGGCAAGAATACATTGTAAAAATCAATAAGTCCCAAGAAGGCTTGCAAGTCTGTTTTATTTTTGGGTCTTGGAGCTTCCTTTATTGCTCTGATTTTGTTTTCAGTGGGGTGGATCCCTTCTTTGTCCATGAGGTATCCCAGGAATTCAACTTTGTCAGTGGCTAATTGGCACTTCTCTTTCTTTAAGTCCCGCCTCTGTAAACTTTTTAAAGACCTCCCTTAGGTGGTCTTTCAGTTGTTCTTTGTCCTTGGCTGATACTAATAATCGTCAAAGTATGGTACCACCCCCTTTATTCCTTGCAATAGGCGTTCCATTAAACTCTGGAATACCCCTGGGGCCACGCTAACTCTGAATTGCAGTCTGTTGTATTTGAATGCCCCCCTGTGTGTCACAATTGTTTGTGCTTCCACTGTTTCTGGGTCAACTGGTAATTGTTGGTAGGCTTGCGCAAGGTCCAATTTTGCGAAGATTTTACCTCCCCCTAAAGAATGTAATAAGTGCTGTACCACTGGAACTGGGTATGCACTTTGCTGTAGTGTGTGGTTAAGGGTTGTATTTCAGTGGCCCCAATCTTTTGGGCACCAGAAAGTAGTTCCATGGAGAGAGGTTTTTCCATGGACTGGAGGGGGTGTGGTTTCGCATGATGCCTGCATCCCGCAGATGGGGCTTCATTTGTTTGTGCAGCCCAGTTTTTGGCATGCCATAACCTGGTGCCAGTCCATGGACTGGGGACTCAGGGACCCCTGATCTAGTTAATCACTTAAATATGAGCCAGCAATGTGTGTCAGCCCCCCAAAAAGCCAATGCAATCCTAGGTTGCATTAACAGAGGGATAAAATCAAGATCATGAGAAGTACCAGTACCACTTTATAAAGTCTTAGTAAGACCACATCTGACTGAGTCCAACTTTGATCACATTATAAAAAAGATGTTGAGACTTTGAAAAGAGTGCAGAGAAGAGCAACAAAGATGATTAGAAGCCATGAGGGCATATCTTCTGAGAGGACTGGTTCTATGTCCAAGGTTGCACAAACAATTGCTGGTTTAGCCAGTATTTATATATTAATCAGGGAAGCAGCTCTGTTCTGCCCCTCTGCCTGCCCCTTAATTACTAGCTGAATTTAAGGCAGACAGATAACTCTACAAAGCATCCATACAAAATTTCTTTATTGGATCATCAGGTATCCTCATATATAACTCGCAGTTATGTCAAGATTCATCTCAATGTCCAAATCTTTGCATAGCTGAATTCATAGTGTAAAAGGATAATGAACTTTTCATCCCCATAATGAAGAATCAAGGGGGTGAGGCACCAGCATGCTGCTGGGGTCCAGGCAAGAGTGAAGAAACCTCCCCCAACCCACCAAAGGTCAATTCAGTGACCAATCAGGATTACAGATGTGACCACATGACATGGACTACATTTCCCAGGATGCATTCCTTTAAGGAGACAGCTTCCAATTCCTAACTAACTATAAACTGTCTGGGTAGCACAAGCATCTTGTACTTTTCCACAAAATGCTTTGGATCAACCATGATTATGAAGAAAAAGGTCCCATGCAGTAGCTCTTTAAAATGCAGCAATCCAAAGGACAGAAATATATGTTCCTGGGCAGTGCAAAAGCTGAATCATGCTTTTTTGGATTAATAATAATTGTATATTACTGCATATATGTGTGGTTTGGATTATTTATTATTTATTCAGTGTGTAATAACTAGAAACTTGTTTATCATTCAAAAAAACTGAACTCCATACCTACTTTTCTCAAATTCTATACTTTTTCCACTCTCCTCCAGAGATTTTACGAGCAAGGAACTTAATGCTGATGTGTTTATTCTAGTTTAAAGGCCAAGAAACATAAGGATTACACATTGGTGTTATTGTCACATATTGTAGAGGTTAATATATTTCTTTACTTTCATTGGTGACTTTTCTGGCATTGTCACATGTTGTTTAGTGACCTTTTTTCATGGAGAACACGAAAGGACACCCTTGCCAAAGGTCAGGTGGGTCAAGTAAAGCAGGAAATGGGCAGTGAGAGGGATCTTGGGGTCTTAGTGGACAACCAACTAAATATGAGCCAACAGTGTACAGCAGCAGCCAAAAAAGCTAATGCAATCCTAAGTTGCATTAACAAAGGAATACAATTGAGATCAAGTGAGGTACTAATACCATTTCTACAAAGCCTTAGTAAGACCACACCTAGAGTACTGCATCCAGTTTTGTTCACATTATAAAAAAGAGACTCCAGAAAAAGTACAGAGAAGAGCAACCAGGATGATTAGGGGACTGGAGGCTAAAACATACAACGAACGATTGCAGGAACTGGGCTTGGCTAGTCTAGTAAAGAGAAGGACCAGGGCAGACATGATAGCAGTCTTCCAATATTTGAGGGGCTGCCACAGAGAGGAAGGAGTCAAGCTATTTTCTAAAACACCCAAAGGCCAGACAAGGAATAATGGATGTAAACTGAATAAGGAGAGATTTAACCTGGAAATAAGGAGAAACTTGTGAGAACAATCAAACAATGGAACAGCTTGCCCTCAGAAGTTGTGGGAGCATCATCACTTGAGACTTTCAAGAAGAGATTGGAGTGCCATTTGTCAGAAATGGTGTAGGGTCTCTCGCTTAGGTGGGGGGTTGGACTAGATGACCTAAAAGTCCAATTCTGATTATCTGTTGTCTGTTATCTGAAATGCCATCCTATAGTCATCAGAATGTATTGCATCTTAAACCAGTGAAACCATTTTGGCATGCAACAATTTCTCATCAGAATTTCCTCCCATCCAAGGCAATAAAAATAAAATAAGAGCAAATAACAATTTAAGTGGCAGTTCATATCCCTGAAGTCCAAATTTTCTGCTTGGGGAGATTACTTCACTCTGTGACATAATACATTCAGCCTTGATTCTAACATTTCCTTCTCCCTTTTAATTTTTATCTATGTTTTCTATTCAAAGCAATCCCAACGACCAACTATACATTCTAATAGCTTGCAGAGAAAAGCAGTTTAGTGACAAATAACCCATCCCTTGCATCAAAGATCAAGCTTAGGAAGAGCTAGAATTTTTTTTTACTGTTCCTGTGTTTCTGTTTATCATCAAGCAATCAAGGAAGAAAAGACTGCAATATTATTTTGGATGCCTAGTATCAAAAGTGGCACTTTGGCTCTTATCCCTCTTCCTCCATTCAACTCAAAGGGCAAATTCAACCTTTTCCTCACCACAAATCACTTTAAATATTAAAAGCACTTTTCTGCTGCTTTCATTATCGCTGCCTCCTGATCTGCTTTCCCAGATCGGTATATTTTTATCTTTTTTTCTGTTAATCTGGTTTATTTGTTCTTTCTGAAGAAATTCTCTCCTTCCCCCTTCTAACAACAATGATGCCAGTTCCAGGGATTTCTTGCCTTCTGTCTTGGGGTGAGGGAGGATAATCTTCCCTTTGAACAGCTGCTGTAATTTGCCAGGAAAGTAGGGGGTAGAAAAGATGAGGAACGGGTTGCTCTTGTGTTCATTGCAAGGTCATTGGTGTAGACAATGGCTCATTTCCTTCCTACACACACATCTTTTAAAAAAAAAGCACACTCACATTTCAACGGAGTAAGATAATTTATGGTTTTCTTCCTCCAGAATTTGAGGTGGGGGGAAATACTTTTGACTGTTTATTCCCTCTGCCTGATGACTTCACCCGACCTATTCATATGCTTCCCACCACTTTTTACTCATACAGCTACCACCAACCCTGTGCACTGATTGTGCCAGATGTATATTATGCAGGGATCATGAACACCCATTCTCCTCCTTCCTCTGACCTTCATCTCCACATCTCACAGTCTTAGCCACAATATCCAAAGAGGTCTTTGCTCTCACTCAGAAAGCCTGGCTGAAACCAGAAATCTAGGACAGCAAAAATGAATGAAAGCAAAGTAAGTTTCCCATAATTCTTCTTATTCTTAGGCCTAACTTACATTTTATGGCAGCACTATCCTGCCCTGACAACTGCAAGCTTCATCCTTGTTCATAATTGTCCTCATCCCCAATTCAGAAAGAACCAGCCTTAAGTTGCCACTAAATGAACTAATGTAAAAATAGTGTTTTCCCCCTTAAGACAATACTATCTCACAATAACTCAATTTGTAAAATATATTATTTTGGAGGTGAATCGTCAGTCTGGTGAGAGACTCCAGGCAAGAAGCATGCCTAGAAGTAGTACTTTTAACTTTACTGTAATAATGCATCTGTATTTTCAGACTTGCCAGAATCTGACATGTCTGAAAATACATCTTCCTTCCACATACAATCCCAGAAATTAGAGATGGTCCCTTCTGAGATATATGCTTCTGCATTTTCAACTGCCTCTTATTTGACCACTATCTAGTTTGCCATTCTGCCTCTTGTCTCCCAAGATCATTATTCCACATATCAATACATGAGGTCAGGCAATCCATTGTAGCTATGTATTGGAGAGTGCAAAGATGTATTGGAGAGTGCAGGCACAACCTTCCCTTCTAATCACTAGACAACCTCCCTGCAGCCCAACCTTTGTCCAACCTGTTACAGAGCACTTTCTGAGTTCCTTTTGTCATCATAACTTTTCCCATTTGTTCATTTTGAATCCTGTGCATGTTCTCTTAGGTTGAAGAGAACATGCATGGGGAAGAAGAGACAAATTTGTGCAATCTCCTATGAACAATATTTTGAAATGCTATCAAGACATCTATACTGTGGAGTGTAGCAAATCCACTTTTCTTGTAGCAGCATCCAGAAAATTAAGAGGGCATTGAATTAGTTTATTATTCACTTATTCTCAATTTCCCCATAATTATCCAGTTAAGTTATTCATAGCACCCACTTTTCTTAAATAAGAGATATAAGATAGTTACAAATCAACTGCACCTCTATAACTGTCTGGTTTGGTTCTGCAACCCAACAGGACAGACACAGATTTCAGAGGACAATTAGGACTGCAGAAAAAACAATTACTACCCACCTGCCTTCAATCGAGGACCTGTATACTGCACGAGTCAAAAAGAGGGTTGTGAAAATATTTACAGACCCTCACATCCCGGACATAAACTGTTTCAACTCCTTCCCTCAAAATGACGCTATAGAGCACTGCACATCAGAACAATTAGACACAAGAGCAGTTTTTCCCCGAATGCCATCACTCTGCTAAACAAATAATTCCCTCAACACTGGCCAACTATTTACAAAGTCTGTATTACTATGAATCTTCTCATCACTCCTTATCACCAATCCCCTCCCACTTGTGATTGTAGGACTGTAACTTTGTCACTTGTATCCTTACTATTTATACTGACTCTTTCCTAGTATGATTTGATTGCTGATTGTACCCTACGAGTATCATTAAGTGTTGTACGTTATGACTCTTGATTCTTAATGAATGTATCTTTTCTTTTACGTATACTGAGAGCATTTACACCAAGACAAATTCTTTGTGTGTCCAATCACACCTGGCCAATAAAAGTATTCTATTCTATTCTATTTCTAGTCAGTTTCAATTTTCTCATAGGACCTAAGCACTTGGACAAGCACTGCAGACTTTGAGCTGTTTCTATGGCTTTCCACATACTTTTTATTATGTCATATTTTAAAAACCTAGTGATGACCCAATGTGAAATAGATGTTTTAATCTAACCAAAAATCAACATGCTGGTGTGTTATGGCAGAAACTCATGTGTCAGGAGCTACATAAGTTTATAGGGCCAAAATTTGTGTTATGATACATATTTCATCCATTGATCCTCCTTATATGGCTGTGAATGCTCACGGGATAGGACAACCAGTTTAGAGAAATCCAAGCAGAATCCTGAAGATAGACACACTCTGATAGATATTTTCCCTACAGACTTATCCTATGCTGAAGGGGGGTGGCAACAAATTTGGGGGAGAAAATTGATCATCTTACTTACAACTCACATCAGAACATCACGATGGTTTGGAATAGATGGACAAAAGACATACTGGGGAATTAAGAATAAGAATTACAAATTTTATTTTGGTTCTGCCCACTGAAGGAACTGTGGATAGCATTTTACTCAGCTGTGAGGCATAGCTACACCCTAATTAGTGTTTTGTAACATCCTTATGTTGGCTTTCCATACCTAATCTTCAACAGCAAGGCATAAGGAATCCTCCCCAAAAGAGAATAATGCTCCTCTTTCTTAAAGAGGAATCAGCCCAGGAAAGACTGGTTTAATGGAGGAGTATCGCTTGAGAGATTCCTGCAAACTTTTCTAAAGGCATGAAGCTAACTTATGCAGACACAAGCATTTCAAGAGCTGAACAAATCAATGTCATACCTTGAAAAGGAAGAGAACTAAGAGCTTGCCTTCACTAGCATTTCTTAAGAATAAAGTACTCTTTTACTTTTGCTCCAAGCTGGAAACAAAGTTATATGCTAGACTCCTTGCATGGCCATGAAAGAAATTGCTACTTTGAGTGGAGAAAATCAAAAGGTGTTACAGCTGAGACCGATAGCTCACTACTTCAAAAGGATGAAAGAGAACAACTCTGAAAAGTGGGTGAGTGTCCATTTTGTTCTTTTAGATTTAGAATCTGTGTGTGTGTGTGTGTGTGTGTGTGTGTGTAAACCAGTTATGACAAAGCCAAGCTGCTCCTGAAAAATCAAACTTGAAGAGCCTCCAAAGCGTAAAAGACTAGGAAGCTTCGCTTGCGCTAGTCAGAGGGGAGGGGAGAGTAACTACGTGGGGTTGTAAATTCTGTTTCGATTTGCATAAAAGGGGAGGTCCGAGTGGTAAGGAGACTCATCAGCATCGGCTTCAGAGTGATTTAGAGTGAGAACCGTCTGTGGTCGCTTAAAAGAATAAGTCGGTTTTTTGCTTTCCTAAAAGGAAACTTAAAGTGGAAGGAGGAGGAGAACCCGCAAAAAATTATCCCGGGGGGGCCCGGGAGAATAAAGCTTCTTGGTCCATCGAGGAGGGAGAAGAGGCGGCTTTGGATTTAAGGTGGGAGAGGAGGGGCGGAAGAGCTCCAGTCCGCAACCCTTCCGGAGAACTGTGTTCATCTGCTTCAGCTCCGGACGTCCCCTCAGCTCAGCCGGACCCGTCCTAGGCGCACCATGACCGAAATTACCGAAAAGGAGAACGACCCCCAACACAGCACGGATGCGCAGCAGACCCCGAGCACCGGCTCCAGCCTGCAGGAAACAAAGGTAGCCATCTCCCTCCCTCCCTCTAAACTAAGCGAGTTATTGATTGGCGCACTTTTTCAGCCGCCGTCTCCCCCTCCAGCGCAGCTCTCCTTTCCCAGGGCTACTCTCCGGATCGAGGAGGCAGCGAGCGCTTGTGATACCGTAGAGATGTTTTCTCCCTGGTTGTCTTCACAGAGCCTCTCGCCCATTCTTCCGCCCCGCCCCGCTCCATAACTAGTTCTCCACGAGCCCCGAGCGACCGCGTGGTTTCCCCCTTGCCCGCTTCCTCCAGTCCCATCTTTTCAGCTCCGCGCTTGCTCCTCTTTCGCCCGCCTTTCCTCCCTGCAGTAGCCAAGCCGCGTGTCATCCTCCTGACTGGTTTCTTCATCACCGCAGTACTGTATAATCTGTTTGAAGTAAGCGGTAGCACGCTCTTGTTGCCCCTTCGCTCATCTGGCGCCCTCTAGATTGCGTTGGATGTCCGGACTGATAGTCTGCAACTCATCTGGAGAGTGATGTATATCATTGTTAGATATTTCTGGGATTCCTCTAAGGAGGTGTGCATGTGGCAGGGTGGGTTATAATTGTATGGGGTGAGCAGATGGGGGAGAGAGAAGAAAGAGCTGTTTACCATCAAAAGACACTTCCGAATCTTCCCAGCCTGATTTTTCCCTTGATTAATCCTGGATATAGGAGCGGATATACATATTTATTGACATTTAAGTAGAGAAGCACTTTACTTTAAATATCTGAGTTAAGTATTTTCCATGTCCCATTTATAATCTGAAGGCCAAGTTGTAGGGCAGATAATTATATAGCTGACAGTAAGAGATACAGTAATGCAATAGTGTGATCTCTTTGAAGTTGGATTTTTAAAAACATAAAAAAATTGTTGTATATCCCCATTGTCATTCTCCCCGCCTGATAGCCTTAATGTCCAATTTAAATAGTTAATAGGATTACCAGAAATATCGTACAATACATACATATTTGAGAATCTAAAATATCACTTCAGTGTTATCTGTGAAATAAGTGTAGGAAACTGAGGGCACTGCCACTCAGTACACATGCACACATACTCACAGGGACAGAGAGAGAAAGAGAAATTTGAGGAGATTGAATTTGAAAAGGTTACTATCTGGAAATCATATCTAATTCTGAAGGAGGGCAGTCTTGGGGAGAACAGGGGCATTGGAAAGTAGCAAAAATTCGCTCTCTGTGTGTGTGTCCACATGCATGTTTCAATGCAGCAGGGTTATTTATTACAATATGCTTTCATTATAGGCTTTGTGTTATAATAGTTGTGTTCTTTTGTGTCTTAGGAACACGCTTTGGAGGGGAGAAGGGGAAGAAGATGGGGAACAAAATTATTTTGCTATGGAGAAAAAATGCTTGAACTATATCAGCAATTTATCGCAAGAGCAGCTAAGGAGGCCACTAGCAAAGCATCCAGTGGGTAGCAAAATGTTCTTTTTTTGCTGCTTATTTCCTAGATGCTTCTAGCATACAGAAGAATATTACTTCTGTACATGGAGGCTCCACTAATTCAGTTGGCTAATTAGCCTATTCTCCCTTCATAAAAGTATGCAAATTGTTACTGTTTGTTTGTTTTTTTACATAGGTGATAACATTTCCAGTTTGAAAAAAGAACTAGTGCAATACTGAAAAGAAGTGTTGACTTCTCTAGAATTTAGTTTTGGCAGCCCAGTGGTTACTCCCTCTCTGCTAGAGTGAAAATGCACTCAACGTCAACACTTCTTTTTCCTGTTTTTACACTCCTGAGAGACCCGAAACCAAAAATAGACATTAGGGACTGCTATACCTAGGAGAGTGTGGCCTGACAAGAAGCTTGGTACATATATTAGAAATGAGATTTAAAAGATTAACTTTTTCCAACCAAGCACTCTCCACGCATTCAGACTACAATTTCCATAACCCTCGACTCTGTATGGTTGAGTACAATGTATAACCTAACATACCTGGAAGGTATTTCCAAAGCCTGACCCATTATGATCAGTTATATTAATCTGCAGGTGCAGTCCAGAATCATGTGTCAAAATTTGGGTTGTGATAAAAGCAATGAATGTCAGTTATCAAAAATAAGGGGTGTTTTCAGCCCACACCAGTTGTTACTAATGTATGCTGTGAGGTGGAATGTTGCAGGCTCTTTCTGCTACCAGTTTAGAGCCCTGCTGATGTCAAAACTGTGACGTTGGTGGCTAATGCACGTAACATTTTGAGTGGGCTTAAAATTCTAGGCAACATGTGCAGTTCCAACAGTGATGCTGCAGGTTCCACCCCTGCCAAATTTGTACAACCAACAAAAGATGCCCCTGTGTGTGTATGTGCATGCATGATTGTCTCTGGCATGCACGGCAGAATATGTTCCTACTTTACTCTGCAATTCCCTCACTAGGAAGTTACCTCTGTAAGGCAGGAGGCAGATTCAGTGCAATGCAGGTTTCCTGTCTAGGTGAAGAATCCCCACATGTCTCTGAACTCTATTTAAGGTCTGGCACTTTTCCTCTCATATTATCAATCGCTTATCATTCTTTAGTCAAGCTGCTGGGTGTCCATCACCAAATCTGTGGGGTGAATCCACTGTTGCTTTAGAGGTTGACAGAAATGAAGGAAGACCTTATGTCCTGCGTTTTTCTGGACCACATTGCTTGTGTCACACAACCCAAGAATTTTGGTTTGCTTAAGTTGGAATCATCTGAGTCTGACCTGCACTGGTGGCAGAAAATCCCACTGATGCCCCTCTCCTCCTTTAGCAGAAATGTAATTACCATTGTTGAGTAATTAACTGTGTGCTGCCCTTTCATGGCACTTATAATCATTCTGCCTAATAGTACAGCCACCCACGATTTCAAGGACTAATAAGAAAAAGAGTCACATTTTTAATGCTTTTGTGATGGTGGGAGAATCATTGTCTATATGAAGGATGAAACTTATCAGTGGAATGGCACAACCTAGCTTTCTTCTTGATAGGCTATATTTCATAACACAAAGAAGCTGATGGGAGTATGTATTTGAAAAACACAGGGAAAGCCAGAAGAAATAATCAAGAATGCACCCTACTCATCCAGAGGCAGAAATGGTGCTCCTTAATTCCATTGTTTGGATGAAATTGAGTAGAAACAAGGGCAAGAGTCAGTAGGAATGTAAAGAATTATAATTGAATAAGGGACAAATGTTACAATAAATTAGGGAAGGCTTTCCCCCTACATTTTTTCTGATTAATCCCCATTTCATGAATCTGCTATTTCATTTCCATAAAAAGCAATGTAGAATGTGCCACCTGATTTACCATTATGAAAGAAATCACAGCAGGGGAATGTGATAATTTTTGAAGTGGGAAAAATCGTGTTATAGGATGGGAGAGAAGAGAGTTAATTCAGGTGGTTTGTTTAAAGACACAGGTATATCTACTAAGTCTGTGAGTATTTGTGCACTAAGTTGTGCTTTTAGAGCAGCTTTTTCAAACTTGATACTCTCCATTTTCGAGGGCTCCATTTTGGAGAGCATCGATGTACAGAACTATCATGTTCAAAAAGATCCCTTAAATACCACCCCAGGGCAAAACAAGAAAAAATATAACTGTTCATTTGATAGTTTTTCTTAGTGATACTTCTTAAAGATGTGCTAGCCTCAGGCCAAAATATTAGGCTGGCTTTGCAGAATTGTTTTGAACGATATACCTCCTTTCTTCTTTTCTCCCTAATTTCCCTCCCATTTTTAAGACTTTTCTTTGGTCAAGCCAGTTGCTTAGCCAACAGCCTATCTATGGATTTGGTTGTAAGTCCAAGGAAGGAGCTCTGGGTTTTATTTTATTGGGGGGAGACAGTTCAGCAGCCCAAAAAATCTCTCTACTAAAACTAAAGTGATTAAGCACCCAAATATTCCTGATGTTACAAGAATTAGCTTTTCCCATCTCCAGGGGAGGAAGTTTGGCATTATATAAACTTGATGGAGTTTTCTTTAGGATTCTTTAGGAAACTGAAAATATGGTGCTTTGTTTGCTTCTTCCCTAAACAACAAATTTTCCCATCTTTTAAAATTTTATTTAAGGACAAGATATCTCATCAGAACATAAAGATCCTGCACATTTATGATATGTAAAGGAAATCTGATGTTTTTTACAACAGCATATTGACTAGGATGAAAGACAGAGATTTCTGCTGATCTGTACACCCCCCACCAATTCTGATTATAGAAAGACTTACAAACAAATGTCTGTAAAATTCCAGCACAATTATAGTAATTTATTTTTGAGAAGGATGGTGGTGGTTGTAGAGGTTAAAGGAGTTGTGTAATAATTGCCTGTTCTCAACATATAACAAAGTTCCAGGACATTTCCGCACCGTTTTGCTTTAGATCTGAATTAATTTGAATTATAGTCTCTGTCCTGGAATGAAATTGATTTATTCCTGACTTTATTCCTGATTTATTCCAGTTTATGGGAAACCACTGAAAACTGGCACTTTCCTTTGCACTGTTATTATTCTGCAAATCTCATAGACAATCTGCTTTCTATTTGGCAGGAGGACCCTGACTCCAGGGCATAAACTGCCATTATGGTTACATGTCCAAGGGTCTTATTCCTGAAGCTTTCCTCTCTCCTTATTGCCTCCCCTATCATAGAAGTGGTGAAATTTCAACAGTAAAACTTTGGGGGATGGAATCCCTCCACAGGCTCCTTCTCAGTGTTTATTCTGATGGTGTAGATTTGATCTTGGCAAGGTGTTGCCTGTTATCTTGTTGCAGCACCATGAAAGATTTTAAAAAGGATAATCAGCACTTCGAATTGGATCTGGAAACCGACCAGGAGCCAATGCAGGATGGATATGATCCTATTCTGATGGGTTTGTCTTGTCAGGAGCCTAGCCACTTCACTGTGAATTAGCTGTAGCTATTGAGATCTCTGCAAAAGCAGCACCACATAGAGTATATTACAATAGTCTAACAATGGGTCATCATTGCCAAGCCATTTGGTTAAGATTGTAACTTCACTGTGAATTAGCTGTAGCTATTGAGATCTCTGCAAAAGCAGCACCACATGGAGTATATTACAATAGTCTAACAATGGGTCATCATTGCCAAGCCATTTGGTTAAGATTGTAACTTCACTGTGAATTAGCTGTAGCTATTGAGATCTCTGCAAAAGCAGCACCACATGGAGTATATTACAATAGTCTAACAATGGGTCATCATTGCCAAGCCATTTGGTTAAGATTGTAACTTCACTGTGAATTAGCTGTAGCTATTGAGATCTCTGCAAAAGCAGCACCACATGGAGTATATTACAATAGTCTAACAATGGGTCATCATTGCCAAGCCATTTGGTTAAGATTGTAACTTCACTGTGAATTAGCTGTAGCTATTGAGATCTCTGCAAAAGCAGCACCACATGGAGTATATTACAATAGTCTAACAATGGGTCATCATTGCCAAGCCATTTGGTTAAGATTGTAACTTCACTGTGAATTAGCTGTAGCTATTGAGATCTCTGCAAAAGCAGCACCACATGGAGTATATTACAATAGTCTAACAATGGGTCATCATTGCCAAGCCATTTGGTTAAGATTGTAACTTCACTGTGAATTAGCTGTAGCTATTGAGATCTCTGCAAAAGCAGCACCACATGGAGTATATTACAATAGTCTAACAATGGGTCATCATTGCCAAGCCATTTGGTAGGATTGTAACAAGTGCAGCTGCCAAAGCTGAGCAAAGGCTATGGTTTCCGGCTCCTATTTCAGCAGAAGCCATGAATCCATACAGTTAGTCCTTGCTTATCAACTATTGTTCAGTGACTATTGGAAATTACAATGGTGTTGAAAAAAAAATTTTTTATTGCCCCTTTAGAACCTTTGAGGCATCTTTCTACCATGTGAGTGCCATTACAATCAGTGCACAAAGTCCTGTGCCTGATCTGTGTTTTTTCCTTGCAAAGCAGAGAAATTGAAGAAAAAGGAATTGCAAAAAAGTAAGTTGTTAACTTCTACACACCAAAAGCAATATGATTGTACTAATGGCCCAGTAGCCATAGGACACTATGTATAGCATGCTCTTGAAATCCCTTCTTCAATCTCTCTGCTCTGGGATGGGAGAGTAAAAAGCAAAAGTGATTTCTATAGGCGCTCTCTCCTTTGTCTGCCCTCTTGTCCCCATTTACCTCCCTCTCCTCTGCCCCCAAAGAGAGACTGGAGAGGGATTTCAAGAGAATAAGCTGTTTGAAAGCAATACAATCACACCAGTAATACTAAAGGATCACACAAAGAAGATATTGCTTTCAGAAATTTTTCTCCTCCCCTCTTATCCCCCAGAGAGATTGGAGAGAAAGGGATTTAAAAAACGTAAGCATGTAGCGTGCTTGTGACATCCAGCCCTGGGCTGTAGCATGGTCACACTGCTTTAGATATGTACAAGTCAGCATGTGGCCACCTGACCGTTGTATAGAGTGGCCAAATGGTTAGGAAACAAATGGAAGCCAAAAATTGACTGAGTAGTTTTGTATGTTTTCAGTCAGAAACAACAGTTATGGTCATGTGATTTCTGCCTAGTGACCACCTCACTTAGAAGTGGAATTGCACATCCCAATACAGTCACTAAGCAAGGACTACCTTTAAAAACCCCCAGTCCATGAACCAAGTCCTTGAAAAGGAATACTACCCTGTCAAGAGTACCTACCAGGTTTTAAAAAATGCCATGATGATTGCTGGCACCAAACATCTCAGTTTTGGCAGAATTTATTCTTTTTTCCCCCATTTGTTTCAGATCCTGCCCAAGCACTAATTTAGGGTTTCCATATGTGCTTTGTGCAGTGTCAAAAAGCCATTTGTCCCTAAGTCCAGGACTGTCCTTGATATCTTTTCAGATAATAAATGAAGAGCCTGCTTAATCCTGCTTTTATTAATTTGGAGAGAACAAGTATTGTTACCTTCAGCCTAAAACTCATATCGCCAAATCCTAGAAAATATTTACCTAATGCGTCTCTGATTATTTATTCAGAAGAGATTCTAATCATCATCTCTGATGAAATCTGATTTAATTTGAATGTTAAACCAGAAATGCTTTCATGAAAGATTTAGATTCCTTAACAACAAGATGTGAGAAGAGTTTTACTGGTCAAGAACTACCTTTAATCATCTGTTTCCAAGCAAGGGCTGCATTCAGATTGGAACCAAAACCAGGATGTAATTGTGGGCTGGGCATAAAAATAATGGAGCTGAATCATTTGTGATAAGTATATTCCTTACAAGCTTCACCTAGGGTTTGGCTACATTTTTTTGTGAGTAATGTCCCAAATTCTTTGGGGAACTTTGTGTGTAATTCCAAATTATGAATTGTCCAGTTTGTTTAAAAGCAATTGTAGGTTAAATATGCTTGGACTTGAGAAAACTTGTGTTTGGTCCTCTTCTGGTGAAGAAGTATTGGGGGTGATATTAACAAAAATTAGGGTTGTAAGCAGAGGTTGTATTCAGCAGGTTCTGACCAGTTCTGGAGAACCAGTAGTAGAAATTTTGAGTAGTTCAGAGAACCAGCATATCCCACCTCTGACTGGAGATTTTACAGTATCCTTCTGCTGCCATGCCCACCAAGTCATGCCCACAGAACAGGTAGTAAACAAAAATTAATCCCACCAATGGTTGTAAGATGATATTTAAAAGAACTTGAATGAATACAATAGGAGTTATATACCTTAGTCTGTTCCCCTTGCAGTTAATTCTCTTTCCCTCTCCAGCTTTCCCTTGTTATCCTCTATGAATGGATCATTTCAAAAAGTGGAACTAGAAATTAAAAGAGAAAGAAGAACTAAAGTCAGAGATTTTGATTTTGTTAAGAGCAGATAGCTGAACTATAGGAGTTGCTGCAATCAGATATATCTATTAATTTAAATTGCTTTTAAAGGGTTTGGACGAATTTGTGTAGGATCAGGCAGTTTGTCAATAATATTTATTTACAATTCCAGGATCATATCTTAATACAAGATGACCACACACAGCAGCAGAAGAAGATTATCACTAGATTATGTTAGTTTTTTGAATGCACCTGGTTGGGCATTACATGGCACAACACTGAACTAGAGGCCTGAATCAACAGCATCTTTTCTTACAGTTTTGCCAGAAAAAAGGAAGGAGAAGGGAGTTTGGAGAAGATGACAAATCTTAACAGCAGCTGTCAGTGCCAAGGAAGCTCCTGTAGAATCTTGCATCTCAGGAACATTTATTGTACAGGAGACTTAAAGCCAGTAAACTGGACTGTTGGTGCACTGTGCTTAAAAGCCGAGGCTACTGCTAAAAGAAATTGAAATCACTTGTCAGTTCTGAAAGAGCTTTGGGGCACAGTCACAGGAAAAATGGCAGCCTGAACATTGGCAGCCTTCGCTGAGTGGTTGGCACCAAACAGGACCATGGCCAAGATCCAGGTTCCAAAGCTATCTTCCAGAATCTTTTTGCTTGCAGTAGGGATGAACTTACTCTTGCATGCTGGCCAAGGCAAAGCAGCCTTGGATTTAGTTCTCTTCCTTTCCCTTCCCAAAATGACTGCACTTGCACTTTTTTCCTGCAATGTGTCATGCTGGATGTCCAGGTGAAAACTGTCTGTCTGTCTACTCCAAGCAGCTAGAGCAGGCTGGTCTTCCCTTGTGAGGTGCCAGGGTTTTTTCAAAAAGTACAAGTGACATTTTATCCAGGCTGACAGGAGAAGAAGAGCAGGCCATGGCATTCCCATAAAGAAGACCAGGAAAAGCTAGCTTTGTTTTCAGAGCCATCCTTTCTTAGTATATCACCTTCCTTATTATAGAGCAGGGGTGTCAAACTCAAGGCCCATGGGCCAGATGTAGCCGGTGGGGTGCTTAGACCTGGCACATGGGCCTGCCATGAAAATAACAAAGGACTGCAGCATCTCCGAGTTCTATTTTTGTTGACAGAGGGTTGCAGGAGACCATCACGGCTGAACATGGAACCTGGGCTCCATTTTTGCTGACAGAGAAGGCCATAGTGGCCGAAAATGGAGCTTCAATAAGCGATGTAGAGCTGGCCACGCCCCTGCTCCCCCCCCCAAGGTCAGACTCAATCCTGATGTGACCCTAAATGAAATCAAGTTTGACACCGCTGTTGTAGAGGAAGAATTGTGAATAGATCCAGGAACATGGAATTGGGGCAGAGTCAAGCTAAGGCTTCTGGACATTATTGATTGGAGCATACCATGGGCATTTTAAATTTTATATGATGCAAGAATTGAGTCAAGGTTCAAACTCTCCTTGCCTCCAATCATTTGGAATATTCACTTTGGTGGGATTTACTCACAAATTTGCTACAGTGGCATAAAATTTCAATGGTTTCTGTCATGCCAGCTTAGGGAAAGAACAAGCATTTAACTTTTATTATGAGAAAGAAGAAAATTAAAAGATGTACATAGAGGTTCTGGTGTCTCTGTTATCTACATATTGTAGTTGTGATATGTATAAGAACGTGTAAGTGTGAGAAGGACTTTTTCTTTTAATTGTTTCTTCTGTTTTAGACAACATCTGCAGCTTGTTTATGAAAGCCAAGGGATTCTGTTGTTTAAAGCCCATCACTTATTTATTTGTTTGTTTATCGAATTTGCATGGCTGCCCAACTGCATAATGTCTCAGGGCTATATCTCTTATTAAGACAGTTTGCAAGAATAAAAAACAAAGAGCCATGAACATCCAGGAAGAGCAAAACAAGCACACCCCTTTAGCATAAAACCATCTCTACTACCCAGACCAGACCAAGGCCTGGGGAAAAGCTAGGTTTAAATGAGTAGGGATGATATTGATTTCAGAGGTGTGGAGAAGTGCTGTTGCAAAGACCACATAGTGCAACAAAGACCAGGTTTCTTGGATTCAGCTCAGGTTATGAAAGTTTCTGGTTCTGCATAATGCAAATACACTCAGGCACTTGATGTTGCTAGGGTTGAGCCTGTGTCTGTTCTTCCCCCATCCAGACCCTAGTCACTGTCAAGACCTTGACAGCATGATTTCATTAGACTGGGGTTAAGCTACACAATCAGGCATGATCTGTGTATTGATGACACTTGACCCCAAACAGGTGGATGATCTCATCCAATGGTCTCATATGGATATTGAAAAGGAGGGGAAGAGTGCTGAGCCTATTGAATCCAGCACATCAGAGGTTTTGCACTCAGTCTCTACTCCCAGCCCCCACAATGCCATCACCTACTGGAACTAATTACTGGGAAAGAACCACCATAACATTTCTAATCCCTAGAGGCCACCCAGAAGAATACTCTGTTTGACGGTATTAAAAGCTTCTGAGAGATTGAGAAGACCTATATGGTTTCACTACTTTATTCTGTTTCTACCAAAAGCTGTCAACAACTGTGTGACCACTGTTTTCTCAATACTGTGTCTGAAACTGTCTAAAAGTTGTCTAGATAATATAAGGCCCTCTGAATATATAAGGTGGCTGGCTGAACCAAGGTGTCTAGAGTGTTGGCTCAGGCAATAGCGTCTTGAAAAGAGGACATACCATTTATTTCCTCCAAGGCAAGTAGAACCACATCACTTTCAGTCTGTCTTTCAATTCTACCAAGAACTATAGCATCTAATGAAGTTCAATGCTTAAGAAGAGAATTTACTATCAGGAAGAGGAAAAGGGAGAAGTTGAATGAGAGTAGCCCAAAGAAAGGTTGCTGCTTCATATATTTGGGTGTGTGATGCTGTCTCTAAGGTGGAGGGAGAGAAAACCAGCATCTTATTGAATTTAATCCAATCTTGAATCAGAAAGCCCTTTAAATAAAAACATCTTCCAAGAGAGGATAGTTGTCTGTAAAGGAGTATTTTGGCATTTTTAGGGGTCGTGAAGAAAAAGAGGGGTGGATGTGACAAAGACAGGGACAAAAGCTGAGCTACTTGTCTTCATTGAATCTTCCTTACTGCCTCATTTATAGACCTTGGCTAATGTGCCAAGCTGTGTGTCTTCTGTGAGCATGTATAATATATAACACATGCCTATTTCAAGCATCTTATCTTCTTGTAGGTCTCAGTGGGGGTAATAGAAGGAAGCATGGCTTTATTTTCAGTGTTCTTAGCTACCAAAAATAGACCCAGCACCCACTCTAAACTGGTTTGATGTCTTGTAAGATCAAATTAAATTGGATGTTGGAGATGCTTCATTATATCGTCCTTCTCTCTTCATTTCTTGTAAGATCAGTCAAGTGGGGAAGCAAATTTGATCAGGACTACAGTATTGGAGAAGACTATTTTAGTTGTTTCCCCTATTCCAGCTTATTCCCACCTGATTCTCTGTAAAGAAAAGGTGCCAAAGTGTCTTTTTTTATGAAATACTTCAGGTAATTCGGGAAGAAGCAAAACATAATAGTGAGTTAGGGCCTTAACCAAGTGACTTATCATCTCCTGCTTGGCCTGTTGCATTGTACTTTACCCAAGGCTGCCTTTGAAGACTTGTCAGACACTGCAGGTGGGACAGAATGCAGCAGCCTGATTGTTTAGCCACTGGGAATTCCTATAACCATGTGTTACTGCACACTGCACTGGTTACCAACAGGTTTCCAGATAAAATTCAAAATGTTGACCTATAAAGTTCTATGTTGCTTGGCTCAAGGTAGCTAAGGGAGCGCTACCCACCCTCCCATCTAAAAGTTGGCTGGGAAAGGCTGGACATAAAACTTTTAAAGTATGGGTATAGTGTCCTCCAGAGAATTGAATGGGCCCAATTTGCTAGCATTCAGAGAACAACTTAAATTATTTTGTTCTGCAACGTATTTGCATTGTGATTGATACTTCAGTGATAAGGATCCTAACTGGCTGCTATGTAGGTGTACAGGTAACTTTTAAAGCATTTTATTTTTGATGTATGACTGTAGCTATTTTATTGTTTTGTGATTTTATTTATACATCAAGAGCAATGTACAGTGACATAGCATGTAGAATAATGACAAGGGGAATACATGACAGCAAATAATATGACTGGACTTTTTTTTTTTGCCATTGCTTACTTAAAACTGGGCAAAGATTCTGCCAGGCAAAACAATTTTGAGAGAATTCCCAATTTTGGGCATCTTGGCCGGAAAAATTCTTATCTCAAATACTGTGCTTGCTTGCAATATTTCTAATCCAATAGACCCAAAGCAAGGTATGAGAAATAGATGAGGTTCCTATTCTGGCTCACATACAAACATGACTCTTATCTTATTTTGATCCCAGGGCATTTAAACTAGAGAGGCACAATCTGAGAATTCAAGCTATGTATCCTCCCCCCAAATATAGACCCTCCATAAGTTGGCAATGAATTGTACTTTAGAATATCACAGAAGATAATATTTATTATGTGCAAGGAAAACAAAGTTGAACTTCAAATTAAATGTAGAATTTACCTAGCTCTAAAACATATTGGTTCTGGCTTCTCCTGTTTGTTTATGTGCAGCCTCCTGGCACATTAATCAAAATCTTGATGAAGCTTTAAGTCGTGGATTTCACCAGAAATAAATCAATTTGCACACCAATTTTGAACAGGGAAGTGCAATCCATTCTAGGCTAAAGATGGAAAGTCTCCAGTCCAAATAATCACAACTATTTGCTTTTGATCCTGAGTCTGTTCCTCCCTTTGTACACACCCCTTCAAAATCCTCATTTATGCTTTTTCCAAAATGCTCCCCTTGGATTGAGTTTGAATGGAAGTTGGCATCTAGCACAATGATACAATCAGTTAAATATCAGTCTGGCTGAATTTGTTCTACTCAGCCCAACGGGAACTGCAGTTGGTACCAATTTAAATTTTTCCAGGCTAGCTTCAAGCCTAGCCATTGAGAATGCAATATAATAATTCAACTTGAAGACAACAACATGACTGGTCAAACCATTTCAGTTTTTTCCTATTGCTGCTCTATTGGAGCAAATTCTAACAGAAATAATTGTAAACTGCAAGCACCATTTTCCAAACTGTGACTCCCTCCTCCTTCCCTTATCTAATGAGGTTTCTTCTCTGAATAAAACTGCTGTTCATTTACCTCCATCATTCATGTTGTGAATGAATAATACCAATAAAGTATATTGAGCTTGAAGTCAAGTGCAAGGGTTCTGGCCCTGCACTTCTGAGTGGCTGTTAATGGCAGGATCGGATTGGTCCGTTCAGGAGCATCTGATTGGCCATTAACAGGCCATTCCTATTGGTTAACGGAGCTAGCACTCCAGATTTGCTATTAGTTGAAGTTGCCTATATAAGGAAGGCTATAGCAGCCCTCCAGTTTGAGCTGTCACAATATGTAAATAAAGAGTTTGAAGTTCACTGTTCTACCGGCTCGTCTCCATCATTCGCACCCATGCTCCAGACTTAACACTGGCGACGAGGGTGGGATTGGATGACATCAGAGCCAACTAAGACAACTAAGCACATGGCTGAAGCGCACAACAGCGGAACCATGTCCGGCAGCGTAGTACCACCTGCTCCGTTCGATCCAGCTCAAAAGGACTGGGAGTCCTACATGGATCGTTTTCAAATGTTTTTGGAAATGAATAATCTGGAGGATGCCACACCCAGGAAGAAATGGGCAGTATTCCTAATGCACTGCGGCCCGGCGGTTCTCAAAATGGCTAAGGCATTAGTGAAACCGGCGGAAGCGAAGGCCATGGACTGGAACGTCCTCGAACCGCTACTAAGGACCCCCTATGCACCAACCGTTCCAACGCTCGTAAGATGACACGAGTTCTATCAAAGAAACCAGCGGAAAGGAAAAAGCGTTGCCGATTTCGTTGCAGACCTTCGGAATTTGAGAGGCCTTTGTGATTTCACTGACCTAGAAGAGGCCTTGAGAGACCAAGTAGTCCTTGGGCTAGATGCTCTAAATGTACAGAGCAAAATAATGGCAAAGGGCGACATCACCCTTAAAGATGCCATAGCTGAAGCTACAGCAGCGGAGGCGACCAAGAAGTTGGCTGCCCAACTATGCCAAAATTGCGCTCCAGCACACCCACCGGCCAGCGAAGTTTCACCTAACACAGAAGGGCAGCTACCGACGGCCCACCATGAGGACCTCTCTTCGTCGTCAGACAGCGACGAAGAAGAGGTCCATCGCCTGCGGTCCAATCGGGAAAGATACCCGAAGTCCCAGCAACTGTGCGCTGGCTGCGGGGCCAACCATTACTGCTTCAACTGCAAATTCCGCAACGTGCTCTGCCACGAGTGCGGGAAACGAGGCCACATCGGACGGGTCTACAGAAGCCTCCTCGGACCCAGCCAGACCTCGAAAGGAATCAGTCTCCACCAGTCGACAGGGAATCGCCCTGTAAGGCAAGAACCAGTAAACCACTCCTACAGAAACCGACCCGTGAATCGTCTAGCGAGATGGGAAGAGGCCCACCAAACACTCACTATTGGCCATGCCTCTTTACTAGACGCTAAGAAAATTCGGGTCAACGTGAACATTGAAAATCGGCCTTGCCAAATGGAAGTTGACTCGGGATCGTCTCTTTCAATGGTCTCATGGAAGACCCTCAAGCAACTCATCCCCACTATCCGGCGCCAAGACCTTCAATTCCAATGGCTCGTGTTAAAGGACTACCAGGGGAACCGAATTCCAGTTGCAGGATCCAGTCGAGTCCGGGTTGCATTCAAGAACCGCACGGCATACTTACCCCTGACGGTGATCGATAAGGACCGGCCTAGTCTGTTAGGCCTGCAATGGTTCACACCACTCGGCATTGAAGTGGCTGGCATTAACCAAATCGGCAGCAGTGACTGGGAGGAAGACCTCGCCCATGAATTCAGGGATGTCTTCGAGGAAAAGCTAGGCAAGTACAAGGGGACCCCAATATCCTTTAACCTTAATCCAAAGATAGCTCCCATCCGCCTTAAGCCTCGTCGAGTTCCGTTCGCTCTAAAGCCAAAAATCGATGAACAGCTTGATCAGTTGATTGCCCAGGGAGTGTAAAAGCCAACTGACCACTCCCCATGGGAAACACCAATCGTGACACCAATTAAGCCAGACGGCTCCATTAGAATTTGTGGGGACTATCGAGCCACCCTAAACCACGCCCTGCAACAAAATCCATATCCAGTGCTGGTGGTGCAACACCTCCTCCATTCCCTGGGGGGCGGAAAAGTTTTCACTAAACTAGACTTAGCTCAGGTTTATCAGCAACTGCCGGTTGATGAAAAAACGGCACAGGCACAGACTATCGTAACACACCGAGGTGCCTTTAAGTGTACGCAGCTTCAATTCGGAGTCAGTGTGGCCCCGGGGATCTTTCAGAGCCTAATGGAGAGACTATTGCAGGGGATCAAGGGCGTTGTCCCCTATTTTGACGATGTGCTCATTGCCGGCCCCGCTCCAAAAATCTTACAGGAGCATTTAAGACTGGTATTACGAAAATTCCAGGAAGCAAGCTTGAAAGTCAAAAGAAATAAGTGCAAACTCTGTACCGATCGTGTTGAATTTTTCGGGTATTTAATTGACAGTCAGGGTATTCACCCTATCGATAGCAAATTGAGAGCAATAAAAAACACTCCCAGACCCCAAAACAAGACCGACCTCCAGGCGTTTTTAGGCCTCATCAATTTTTATAATGTATTCTTGCCGCACAAGGAGACTGTCGCTGAACCTTTACATTGTCTATTAGATAAAAATCAATTTGGGTATGGGGTTACAAAGAAGAGCAGGCGTTCCGTAATGTGAAAAAACTACTGACTTCGGACGCCGTACTGATGCAGTGCACTGAGACTTTGCCAATAAACATTACATGTGATGCATCGCCTTTTGGAGTGGGCGCCATTTTGAGCCATGTGTTACCTAACAGTAACGAAGCCCCTGTTGCTTACTTCTCAAAGACGCTCTCGAAAACTGAGCGAAATTACAGCCAGATCGATAAAGAAGCCCTGGCGATCGTATCAGCTGTTAAAAGATTTCATGAGTACGTGTATGGCCGGGTTTTCACCATTGTAACTGACCACAAACCATTGCTGGGGATCATCGCTGGGGACAAGCCAACTCCCTGCATACTTTCTCCCAGGATGACCCGCTGGTCAGAATTCTTGGCTGCCTACAAATATTGGCTACAATATCGTCCCGGTAAAGTCATTCCCCACGCCGACGCGCTGAGCCGTACACCACTCCCTGAAACTATCAACGATCCTGCACCAACGATGACAGCGTTGCAGATCGAGACACTCCACACACCGCCATTAACGGCCCGTGACATCGCGAGAGAAACAAAATGCGACCCCATCTTAGCACGAGTCCTCACATGGGTGGAACGCGGATGGTCATTGGACCAAGTACCAGACGACTTTGCACCATTCAAAAGTCGTCAAACAGAATTGTTGTCACAAAAGGACTGTGTCATCTGGGGCGATAGAGTCGTTATCCCAGAATGACTCCAACAGGCACTGCTAAGAACCTTGCACGATGGCCACCCTGGTATCGTGCGCATGAAGGGCCTTGCACGAAGCTACGCGTGGTGGCCAGGCATCGACAGACAAATTGAATTGTGGGTTAAAACTTGCCAGAGATGCCAAGAAGTAAACAATGCTCCACCAAAAGCAACCCCAACCGAATGGGAGACGCCATGGGGACCCTGGTCCCGCATCCATCTGGACTTTGCCGGGCCGACCAAAGGCCACACATTTTTGCTAACTGTCGACGCCTACTCGAATTGGCTCGAGATTCACCGAATGAGCAACATGACCACTGACGCGGTCATCAAAAGACTGGAAAGGCTGTTTGCAACCCATGGATTACCAGACGTTCTGGTATCCGACAATGGGCCCCAGTTTACTGCGCTATCTTTTGAGCAGTATCTGGCTGACCGCGGTATCCAACATGCGCTCACTTCACCTGCACACCCTGCTGCCAATGGTAGGGCTGAGCGCATGGTACAATTCGTCAAAAAGACTCTTCAAAAGATTGACTACGACAACATCGACGAGGAAATCAACCGGATCCTTTTCCTACAACACATCACACCTCACAGCATCACCAACAAAACTCCCGCCGAGCTGCTAATGGGACAAAAGCTCCACTCCCACCTCGATCGGCTACACCCAGCCTACGAACCGGAAAAACCACTTGGATCTAGCGGCCAATGCCGTACCTTTCAGGTAGATGATTTAGTATTCGCTAAAAACTTATCGGGTGATCCGCTGTGGGTAGAAGCGATCGTAATCCGCGTAACCGGCCCAAGATCATACCTCGTTCAGTGCCCTGACGACAGACTTTGGAAGTGCCACATAGATCAACTACGATCACGGCTATCGTTGCGCACTTCCGAACTCCCTTATGACCAAACTGGGGGGGGGGAGAAGATACAGAGGAAAGCGAATTGCAATTTGAGGGAAACCTTTTTGAAGAAACTGATAATGGGACTGAAACGCAGGAACAGGAACCAGGGACTGGAGTGCGTTCACCTCAGGGAGTGGCCAGTGATATTGGTGACAACGGGAATGCGAACTCGGAACCAGAGGCACCCCTACCGATAAACAACAATCTACCTCGGCAGAAGTGCAGCCAACTGCCAGGCACTTTGCGAAAATCGAAAAGACTAACAAAACAGCCGTCCCACCTTAAGGACTATGTAACCGTGCCCCGTGGGCAGAAGCCGGGGGAAAGGGGTGTTGTGAATGAATAATACCAATAAAGTATATTGAGCTTGAAGTCAAGTGCAAGGGTTCTGGCCCTGCACTTCTGAGTGGCTGTTAATGGCAGGATCGGATTTGGAAGCATCTGATTGGCCATTAACAGGCCATTCCTATTGGTTAACGGAGCTAGCACTCCAGGTTTGCTATTGGTTGAAGTTGCCTATATAAGGAAGGCTATAGCAGCCCTCCAGTTTGAGCTGTCACAATATGTAAATAAAGAGTTTGAAGTTCATTGTTCTACCGGTTCGTCTCCATCATTCGCACCCATGCTCGAGACTTAACAATTCAAAAGATAGCAGGCCTAGACTTCCAATATTTCCATGATTTGGTTAGATCAAAATGAGAATAACAATTGAGCATTATCTGTATAAAATCCAGCCCATTCCTTAGCAGGTGCAGATTCTAGTGTGATGTGCATTCTGAATACATTACTAGGTTGACACATTTCACTAAACACTATGATTTGCTTACTATTATCTAAATGTATGTCAACTTTGTCACTATGATTTGCAATCAGTGGTCTGTGTCTTAGTGTGAGATATAATCCCACCAATACGGTAGGTGGTGGCAACCATGAATATCAGTGGAGAAGGAGAGAGATAGTTAAAAACATTTCCAGAGTTGCAAACTTGTGAATTGGTTCTTGAAGCATCTGGAGGATATGTAGTGTTGGAAGTAATAAGAGCAGTTGAAAGTTAAACATTGTACATCATTTCATAAATATGGGGGAAGGAGAGCTTTTGAAAAGGTTAGGAGCTGAGTCGCCAATGAGACTTATATTTGCTAAGCTGTTTTCACAGCAGCTGTGTTAAAAATAGCTTGAGCTGCATGTCAATAAATATTAGCCTTTTTTATAGTGTCTTGGCAGGTTCTTTGAATGTTGCAGAGGGTAAAAAACCGAGAAATGGCAGTTTGAGCAGGAACCTGGAATCTGCTCTTTTGAATATCCGTTTAAAACAGCATCATAGAGAGGTTGGGTGAAGGGTAAAACCTCACCCTCTCTTGGCATAATCCCTCCCACTGGGTGCTCCACAAACGTGTGGGGGCCACAATTCCTATAACACCGACTTTGCATACTGGCTGTATATGCTGGAAGTTGTGATCCCAATATGCTATAGTTCAGGGGTCCCTAAACTTGGCAACTTTAAGACTTGTCAACTTCCAAATTGAAGTCCACAAGTCTTAAAAGTTGCCAAGTTTGGAGATTTCTGCTATAATTGGAGGGGAACAAGGAGAGAAGACATGACAGTGATGCTGAACCTTTCTCTGCTGGCATACCACCCCACCCAAACAAAAGAAAAGCAATTCTTTGCATATTCATCTGTTTTTTAAAAAAATAAAGTGTCAGCCCTCAAGATACCTTCCTCTGTTGCTTTTCTGCTATTATTTCATTATTTCTCTGGGCTGTCATGACAATGGTGGGAGGGGGGATTTTGCTAGGGAAGAAGACTGGAGGTGTTTGCATTCCTTGCTGGGCTAGCAAAGGGAGGGGGGATTCTTTTCTTTAACTTTCCATTTCTTGGCTATCTTCTGTCCTCTTTTGCGCAACTGCGAACTTTTATCAAAATATGTCAAGGTCATTTGACAAGACACCTAATCACCATCTGGAGATGACCACCTGAGCTTATTCAGAAGTTTTAATTAGAAGAATAATTTGAACTTTGGGGGGTGGGAACAAACCTAATTCTTTGTATGTGGATTCTACCCGCCAATTTCTCAGTTTCGGAATTGATTTGTAGCTTCCACTTTATTTTCCAGTGAAAGGATAACTTTGCTTTACATCATGGAGTCTGAGTATTTCTTTCTTGGGATCTAAAGGGAGCACAGCCTGACATTATTCTGAAACTGACCCACATCAACCCACCTGGAGAAAACAGCAACTTTTCTTCCGAGGGGGTTTCATCTCATGTCGTCTCCAACCAGCGATGGATCAGGGAGCTGGATCAGGGAGCTGTGGGGGAGCAGCCAATGCTGCTACCAGAAATGTCGGTGACTGACTTGCTGGCTGACTTGACTCTGGAAGAAACCCCAGCCGAGATGCCCAGATGGTCATTGGGGATTGGTTGGAGAGACTCTGAAGACCCCCCTCCTCCCAGAATCACTGTAAGACAAAAAGGTGCGAGGGAACGGCTGTGGCAGGAGGGGGAGGAGATGGAATGCAGACTGGATCAAGCCGGGAAATTTCTTATGGATGTTTCTGAGAAGCCTGGCACGGCTCAAAGGTATGAGGGGGAAGAGGGAGCGAGATCAGCCCGGGGAAGTCAAGCTATCCCTATCCCCCTTGCCCAGCCTACGCCAGCGCAGCCGCCCGCTGCCACCCGGGGAGCCCCAGCAATAGGAGTGGTTCCTGGAAGACGCCACCTGCCCCCCCTAGATGAGAAGTTTGGAGGAAATGCCAGAGATTTGGGATTTTTCCTGGTACAAGTTGGGAGTTATATGGCAGAATTTGAGCGGGAGTTCACCTCTGAAGCAGCCAAAGTGAGATGTGTTACCAGAACCCTGGAAGGGATGGCAGCAGACTGGGTGGTGACTTTGTACAATGATAACTCCCCCCAACTGCAAACCCTCGATGTTTTCATGACTGCACTGAGGAGAAGGTTTGAGGACCCTCTGGCAGAGAGAAAGGCCAGAATCAGAATGAAGACCCTAGTCCAAGGGGGGAGATCGGTGGCAGACTACACCCAAGAATTCAGGCAGCTGGCATACCACATCCGAGGTTGGTCCCAGGAGGCCCTGATGGAAGCCTACAAAGATGGCTTAAATGAAGATGTATACCACACGTGCATCTCCAGAAGGGATCCACGTGATTTACAGTCGTGGTACTTGCTGGCGGAAGAGGTGGACATTGATCTAGCCCGAAACAGACACAGGGGAGGTCCCACCTGGAGAAAACCGCTCCCCCCCATCTCCAAGAGACCTCAACCGGGAGGGGTGGTGGCAAGAGCCAAGACCATGGCATGTTTCCGTTGTGGGAAGGAGAGCCACCGGATGGCGGATTGCCAGGTAAAGATGAACCCACTGAAAGCGCGGGACCACGGGAGGAAGCCTAAAAACCCCTCAACCAAGCCTCGTGAGACCGGGCTGAAGACAAGAGAGGTTGTAGAGGTTGCCCTTTCGGCAGGAGAGGAGCTGGGACCTCCAACCCCACTCAACGAGAACGAGACAGATTCGGAAGATGACGTCCCAGTAAATCCTAACCAAGGGCCCATGACCATCCCAATAAAGTTAAGGCGGCCCATCTCTGGGACTGAGGGAGTGATGTTGGCCTTACTGGACTCGGGGTGCACGAGGTGTGTAATTAACATGAAAGTGGTTAAGGGGATGGGCATTGGACTGAGAACTTTAAAAATGCCCATATCTTTCTGCCAACTGGATGGATCGGTGGTGGGAGGTTGCCCCGCACATTTTATAACAGAACCCCTAGAGATGACCATGGGAAACCACCATGAGACCCTGTGTTTTATTGTGGCCCCTGGGATGGAACAGCCTCTAATATTGGGACTACCATGGCTTCGGAAGTGGAATCCCCATGTGAACTGGAGAGAGGGGTGGATACGCATCTGCACCGATTGGCCACCAGAAGGGGAGGAGCAACCCTATCCAGAAGGGGAGGAGAAATCCCATCCGAAGTCCCAGGTACCCGCTGAGATAGCTTCTACAGGTGCCGAACACGTGGAAGGGGAGGAGAAAATCCCGAAGGAGTATTGGGACTTAAGAGAGGTGTTTAGTGAAGAGGCTTCCGACGAGCTCCCCCCACATCGGTCGACCGATTGTAGCATTGAATTCCTGCCGGGGGTGACGCTCCCGAAACCGAAGATGTATCCGATGACACTGGGGGAGTTGGAGGAATTGAGGGCATTTATCAACAAGAACTTGCAATGGGGTTTCATCACGCCTGCCAGACCTTGAGTGGCGGCCCCTGTGATGTTCCGCAAGAAGAAAGATGGCTCCAAACGTCTGGTAGTGGACTATAGAAACCTGAACGCAGTATCTGTAGAGAACATGTACCCCCTCCCTCTGATGAAGGACATGTTAGCCCACCTGGCAAAGGGGAAGATTTTCACAAAGCTGGACTTGAGGGAGGTGTACTACCGAATCCGGATAAAGGAGGGAGACGAGTGGAAGACTGCGTTCAACTGCCCAATGGGTTGTTTCCAGTTCAATGTTCTCCCTTTCGGCTTACAGGTGGCACCTGCTGTTTTCATGCAACTGATCAATCAAGTGCTTCACGAACATTTATACAAAGGGGTTCTGGTATACCTTGATGTTATTCTTATCTACACGGAGACTAGAGACGAACATGTGAAACTGGTACGCTCTGTGTTGCACAAGCTGAGGGCCGCCAAATTGTATGCCAAACTATCCAAATGTGAGTTCCATCAAGAAAAAATTGACTACTTGGGATATCGTATCTCCCCCGAAGGCATTGAAATGGACCCAGAAAAGGTGCGAGCCGTTTTGGACTGGGCCCCACCGAGAACTCGTAAACAGCTTCAAAGTTTTCTGGGATTTGCCAACTTTTATCGGCAATTCATCCTGTCTTTTGAAAAAATAGCCATGCCCATCACCAACCTCCTGAAAACAAAGGGGGAATTGAAACCAAAGCCCAGTCAACCATTGAATTGGACCATGGAGTGCCAAGCTGCATTTGAAAAACTTAAGAGACTTTTTGCTGCAGAACCAATACTGAAACACCCAGACATGGACGCCCCTTTTGTGATCCAAGCTGATGCAAGCAATGTAGCAGTGGGGGCAGTCTTACTTCAATTAAACAAGAAGGGGACACTACAACCATGCGCTTACACTTCTCATAAATTCACTGAGACTGAAAGGAGATGGGCCGTTTGGAAGAAGGAAGCGTTTGCAGTCCGTTGGGCTTTACTAGCTTGGAGGCATTTTTTGGAAGGAGCGAAACACCCATTTGAAGTGTGAACTGACCATAAGAATCTAGAAGCTTTAAAAACCCCTCGGAAGTTATCCCCTAAACAAGTTAGGTGGGCTCAGTTTTTCAAGCGGTTCAATTTCTCCTTGAAATATATACCAGGGGGGAAAAATTTTTATGGCAGATGCTTTGTCTAGAATGCCTCAATACAACAGTATCCGTAAAGAAGTGATAAGGCCAATTGTGTCCATTACACAACTGGCTGCCCCTGTAGTTACCTGCGCTCAAAAAAGAAACCAAGAGAAGAATCTATCCACTAATCTGATGGAACAGTTTAAGGAGGCTTTGAAAACGGATGAGTGGTTTCTGGCAAATGCGAACAACTGCACTGTTCGAGATGGCCTAGCCTGGATGGGGGTGAAATTGTTTGTACCTCAAAACCTGAGAAGCCACGTATTGCAACAAACTCATGATTCCAAAGTGGCTGGTCATTTTGGGTTTGTGAAGACCTTACATTTGGTGAAACGGCAGTTTTGGTGTCCTTCGTTGAAAAAGGACATTGAGACTTATGTGGCGAGTTGTCCGATTTGTGCCTCAGCAAAAAGACCTCCTGGTAAGCCACCAGGACTGCTGCAAAATGTGGCCAGCCCAACTGCTCCTTGGAAGGAAATTTCCATGGACTTTATAGGAGATCTACCCAAGAGCAGTGGACACACAGTCATTTGGGTGGTGACTGACTTGTTCTCCAAACAAGCCCATTTCATCCCTTGCTCAAAGATCCCTTCAGCGAGGTCGTTGGCCAGACTGTTCATTCTTCATGTCTACAGATTGCATGGTGTACCTGAACGTGTAGTTTCTGATCGGGGAGTCCAATTTACCTCGAATTTCTGGAGGGAATTTTTGAAATTAATAGGCTCCACCCAAAGCTTAAGCTCCGCCCACCATTCCCAAACTAATGGAGCCTGCGAGAGGACTAACGGGGTGCTAGAACAATACCTCCAATGTTACATAAATTATCAGCAAGACAACTGGGTGGATCTACTACCTTTTGCGGAGGTGGCATATAATAACTCTGTTCACAGTAGTACGGGGTTTACTCCTTTCAAAATAGCAATGGGGCAAGATTTTGTACCCATACCTGAACTGCCTGGTGAAAACCAACTGTCCAGTCACTGAGTGATTGGATATCTCAGCTTCAACTTAATTGGCCGGTCATCCACAAAGCTTTGAATGAGGCGCACCAATCTCATAAGAAATTTGCTGACAGAAAGCGAGCTCCGCAGATGTCATATCAAGTGGGCGATAAAGTATTTCTCTCAACCAAGTATTTGCAGACTACCCAAAAATCGAAGAAGTTGGGTCCTAAGTATGTAGGACCTTTTCCCATTGAGAGGATTATAAATCCTGTGACTGTTCAACTGACTTTACCAAAGACTCTTCGTCGTATTCATCCAGTTTTCCACATTAGTTTGTTGAAACCAGAACGTACCTGTACCTTGAGACCAACCCAGTCTGATCCCCCCGTACCATTGCTAATTGAGGGTGAACAGCATTTCAAAATTAAAGAAATTCTAGACTCTAGAAAATGGAGGCGTCATACCCAATACCTGGTAGCTTGGAAACATTTTCCTCCGTCCCATTCTGAGTGGGTAAATGAAAAGGACCTTAGAGCTCCTGAACTATTAAAGAAGTTTTATGCCAAATATCCTGATAAACCATGAAAATGTATAACAATGTTAACATGTAATTATGTTGTTTTCTTTTAGGGACTTATGTTCTTTTTCTAGGGGGTCCGAATGTCAGCCCTCAAGATACCTTCCTCTGTTGCTTTTCTGCTATTATTTCATTATTTCTCTGGGCTGTCATGACAACGGTGGGAGGGGGGATTTTGCTAGGGAAGAAGACTGGAGGTGTTTGCATTCCTTGCTGGGCTAGCAAGGGGAGGGGGGATTCTTTTCTTTAACTTTCCGTTTCTTGGCTATCTTCTGTCCTCTTTTGCGCAACTGCGAACTTTTATCAAAATATGTCAAGGTTATTTGACAAGACACCTCATCACCATCTGGAGATGACCACATGAGCTTATTCAGAAGTTTTAATTGGAAGAATAATTTGAACTTTGGGGGGTGGGAACAAACCTAATTTTTGTATGTGGATTCTACCCGCCAATTTCTCAGTTTCGGAATTGATTTGTAGCTTCCACTTTATTTTCCAGTAAAAGGATAACTTTGCTTTACACCATGGAGTCTGAGTATTTCTTTCTTGGGATCTAAAGGGAGCACAGCCTGACATAAAGTTTGATTGTGTGTGATCCCCAGGATCTGCCATGTGCCTCTTATCTTCAGGTCCTGTTAATTTTCTGTTGACATACTCTTCTGGCCTATCAAAGGCAGCCCTAGAGCCTTCATTTTTGAAGTGGCTTCAGAGAATGTTCTTCCATAGTCTCTGCAACCTCCAAAAACTGGGTGAAAGCATGCCCGTTCTTGCACAACTTCTGGAAGATCCGGAGGCTACCCCAGACTATGGTTCATTTTAGTGGCTTTCATTTTTCCACTCTAATAACCCTTTCAGATATTAAATAACCAAAGAACATAAAAGCACCTTCTTGGGTTCTATAAATTACAAGGTGTCAACTGATCATACATGCGTCATGATGTCATTCTGCAAATGATAGAATTATGTCATTTGTAAAGTCACGTATTTTACTCTGTGGTCCACATGCCATTTGTCCTGCATGGCTTTTTTTGCAGATACCAATGGGAGCAGCAAGTTCTTCTGCCTGAAGAACTTTTAACTCCTTATACCTACCCACCCCACTACAAGAATTTCTCCCCCAGTATTTTGGAAAAAGTACCCAGGAACAATTAAGGCAAAATAAAGAGACAACTTACTCCCGGGGATGGAGAAGACATGAGAATGAAATTCTGCCTTGAGTTGGCTTGATATGAGAGGGTGGCAGAGGGAAGCTTTCGAGATTCTGTTGTTATATCCTACAACAGTAACAGCATTTCTGGAATCCTTGCACTGTTTGTTTCCTTACCTAGCATGCTTCAAAGGATTGGTATACTCAAGGTTAGCTACGATCAGCTTTCTGCTTGTTCTTTTTCTCCTTGCTTTCTTTTTCTTTTTAACTGATCCAGTTTCTTTTGTATTATTTTATGACATTACAGCAGCTGAAACACATTTAATAAATGAAAGTTTCTGCATTCCATCCTTGAAAAGACTTTCTTTACTCTATTTACATATACTTGAATAATATTGCAAATATAAGAGCAGTGATGTTTATCAGAGGAGGAAAGGAAATGAAGAAAAATTGACTACAGGTAGTCCTTGACTTACCAGCACAATTGGAATCAGAACTTCCATTACAAAGCAGTGATCATTAAGTGAATGACATGGTGGTTATGTGAATCGAGCATTGACTTTTCTTGTTGAAAACCCACTGAAATAGTCATGAATGGCTATCGTGTGACATGGGCCCTACAACTATCCTAAATACATACTTGTTGCCAAGCACCCAAATTTTTATCACATGACCACAAGGATACTTCATCACCATACCATCTGTGGGGTGGCTAGGTTCACATATGTTCATAAACATGCATGAATAATTTTAAGCTATTCTACAGTGTCCTAGTTAATTAAAAAAAAAACTCTGTACTTTTCAGTTTTACTATGGTTTTATCAGCTGCTTAGCAGAAATGAATTTATTTTTCAATGTTATATATAGAATTTGACCCACAAAATTGTGATATTAGTGATATATTTTATTTTATTTCTAATATGCCTCAAGGGAAATAAATGGATGACTTGGAATTTGTAGTCCATCTGTAGATGGACATACTCTTGAGCCCAATTCAGGATCTAAGTGGGTCTCAAACATCTTTTTACAAATAAAAACATCTGGAGCTAAAATAGATCTTGTGCTCCTGAATTGTGTGAAATGAAGCAGCCTCTATTAGCACACTATATTTGGAAGCCCAGTGGTATTTCTTTCCCTCCAAAGGTCCCGGCTCATCAGTAGTTAGTGGAGCTGAAACCTTTTAAGCTCAGTCTGCAGAGACAGCTAGATTCCTCCTCCCCTCCCCTCTCCCTGGCTCATATAGCAAAAAGCCACAGCCAGTGAGATGTACAGACAAATGCACATTTCCACTTTCTCACCTTTCACTTTCCCTTTCCCTACCCCCAGCTCTCTTCTCTATATTTCATGTTCCTTTGCTATTCCTCCCCCGCCCCCGTTTTCTTCTAACAAGGCTGAATTAATTCCACCCCTTAGCCCATTTTAAAAGCCAGACCTGATTCATGCAAACTCATGGTAAATGGCAGTTCTATAAGCTTTTCGCGAATATTGTGTCTTCATGGGCATCCCAGAATTAGGAAACAGAATTAGGAAACAGAATATCCAAACCCAGACCACTATTTTTCAACCTTAGCAACTTTAAGAGGTGTGGATTTATAACACTCAGAATTCCCCAACCAGCAAACATTACTGCATTGATGAAGCCTCCCCCTGATGATTTCTAATACTGGCAGTTTAAAAATAAATAATAATGTGAGCACAATGGGAAAACTTTGCAGGAAATAGAACAAGGCAGAATCTGGTACTGGTTGCAGAATCTAACCTACTCTTTGTAATATAATAACAAGCAGATATGATGGAAGCAACTAAGGCTAAAATAGAGCAGCTGTGGATCCTACATCCTCCAACATCTTTTACTTTCTCTCCATTTAACTTTGCTCCAAGCTTTTTCTGCTCTGTCAGATACACTAGCTTTTCTAAGCTGGAGTGGGTGATGAAACCTGAAGCTAACAAGTAGGGACTAGCCAACGTTCACACAGCAAGCTTCATGGTGAGTGAAAAATTTAACCCAGCCAGCTGTATTCGTTGTGCCGAAATAGACTAGCTGTATTTGGCAGGTTTCTAAAAGCTAAGCATGTTTGGATCTAGTTATGGCTCAAAAATACTGGGAAGTAGGTTGGATTGAGAAGTTTAACATAAATCCCTAAAGAGAGTGAGAAACTACTTCACTTCTATTGCCAAGAAAGCTACATGGATGGATTTCTCCCTAAAGTCAATGGAGATCAAATCAAATTTGGTGTTCAATACTACACCTGTCAGCCTTGTCTTTGTGAGACCCAGGTACAACCAAAGCACATAAAAATACCCTGTATGCAACAATAAAATTTACAAACATATCAATGTATTTTGGATATTTTAAGAAAAGAATGGTGGAGCTGGTTGTGCACAATGTACTATACCAGGGAGCAGTTGAGGGCAACCTACCATGTCCCCCTGTTTAAAGTGCAAATATCAGAAGGTGGGCACTCATTTGGAAATTGATACAGAAAATCTGACAAGGACTCTCCCCCATTGACAAGAAATGTAATTAAATAAATAACCAGTCATTTGTGGAATCCTTGTAATAGGTTTGATTTGAGTCTCAGCTCTGTAGATTTTTCATAGTGTCATAAATGCTCTTTTCTCCTTGAAGTCATTTCTAATAAAAATGATTATTTTTAAAGTATTTGTTAATAATGTAACTCTACAGCTTTTGCTGCAGCGCAGAAGCTGGTCCTTATTTCAAGACCTGAAATCTCCCATATATTTCTTAAGCAATTTTATTCTCGTTGATCTTATTGTCCCTTTTTCTGTTCACAGGGAGAGCTGCAAAATGTCCCTTGTCCCCTTTTCCAGTAAAAAACAAAACTCTTCTAGTTAACCAGTCAACATAACACCTTTTCTTCCTTGCTTTCAGAACCAAAGATTGAGAGGAATTCTATTATATTATAATCCTTGCATTGATTGACTTTACATACAACTATCAAGTTTATACTGATATAAGAATAATATGATACATCAGCAAATATTTAAATTGGTGTAAATAGTTCTTCTTTCCCCACTCCTCCTCCTATAGTTCTAAGAAACTTGCTTAGAAAAGATAGTTAATCTTTAAAATTTAGGACAAGTTAAACCCCAAACTTACTCAACAATCCTAGTTATCTTGCCATGGTTTTACAAACAGTAAATACCTCTCCCATCTTCTTAATTCTTCTTGCACCAAACCACATTAGTGGCCTCAATTCAAATTCAGGTGGATTGTCCATTGCTCTTCCCACCACGATTTGCTTTCTCAACTGTTCTATTACCTTGGGCACTTCTTCAGCTCTTGGTTTCAGTCCTTTCTCCCACAGGCGTATGGCTTAATTTGTATTAAAGGATAGGTTAGGGGCCACTCTGCTTCCCTAGAACTGAAGGTACAAGCAAGTGATTATCTATCTATCTATCTATCTATCTATCTATCTATCTATCTATCTATCTATCTACCTACCTACCTACCTACCTACCTACCTACCTATCGCCACCAACTCTAATAGAAACTAGATGGCAAAAAGGATCAGAAAATTCAATAAAACAAAATATAAAACCATACAATAGTAAATACTAAAATAATCTTAAAGGCAACACAGATGAAAACATAGCACTCCCTCCCTATCCAAACAGTAGTGCGTTAACCCCAGCCCTGGGACTAAACCAAAGCCAAGTTTTAAAATCTCCCTGGAGAGGGTATTTTTTCAGGTGGAAGGATGGTAGTGTGGCAGAAAAGCCAGCTTCCTTGGTCTTGCAACATGATACTGTTTACTAGAGAGGACCTAAAACACAGCAGAAACAATTGGATTCTTATCTGAGGAAAACTGTTTTATCTCATCACTGTAAAACTAATTCCTTTTTCTTTTTTCAGGCTGTTTCAATGATCAGTTCCTTTTGTTCTTTGTTTTTGGCTCCCTAGCCATTTTTTCCAGCCTTGCTCTGTTGCTGGCTGAAGCCTTGTTTGCATCTAGAAGTATCCCCCAGCTGTATCACTTGGGCCCCTCACTTCCACATCTTTATATTCCTTTTTCCAAACATTGCTTTCCAGTCTCTGAAGTGACCTTTCCCTCCCATCAGAAAGTCACATTTCATGTGTCCTTGCACTTTGTCTTCTAAAATGCTCTGAATCTTATTTTCCCTTTCTTCATCTTTGCACCCTTTGCATTCCTCTGTTCTGCACCCACCCATCCAATTACAAAGTAATTACTTCCAGCATTTTGCTCCATCTTCATTCATTTGTTTCACTTTATCACAACCTCCTGAGTCCCAATAATGTATGCTGTTGGGTATATTTATCTTGGGTTTCAGATGGTATCTTTGAGTATTTATTTAAACTGCTAAGAATTTGGCATTTATTCGTTTTAAAAATTGTTTCAAGATTTAGTTGTTCCCAGATTATAACTTTCGTCATGGCTTTTCCCTAAATATAGACCCCATAACTTCCTATAGCGATATTGGTTGGGGGTGATGGAAGGATTGCTGGTGCTTGTCATGGGCTCCACTAATATCAGTCTTTTTACTACAGTAACTGACTAGAATTATGTGGTATAGCAAAACTGGCATTCTATAAGGAGATTGGAAAATATATTAGTAAAGGCATTCCACAGAAAAAAGTTAATGTGAGCCAGATTACAATACGTATAAGGTGAAACCGCAAAGTAAGAGGCCAAATTGCTGAGTTACTATAAAATAAAGTAGCTGGTGTATTTAACTACTAAAATTGCTAAGATATACTGAGATACAATATTATTTATCCCTGAAGCATCCTCCTTCTCTGATGTTGGCCATACTTGGTGCAAGTATAACTGCTTTACCAGCAAAAATGGATTCAGCTCTCATTCGCCAGAAAGAGATAGTGAAAAATGAAATGAGGTCCCAGGCTAGCCAGCCATAAAGCTCATTCATCTCCAGACATGCCTAGAGATTGAAGCATCTGCGATAGTCCCCTAGGCCAGTGGCCCCCAACCTTTTTTGTGCCACGGCCCGGTACCAGCATCACAAAATGATCCGCGGCCCGGTACCGGCATCAGCACACATGGCAAGGCAAGGCGAGCCGAGCAACCCCAAAGCAAGAGCCCCCTTTTTTGGCTTCATTTGTTCAACTAGAACCCATCCAACAAAGTGAAAAACTTGTCCTTCCACTAAATCCAAATTAAATTTGTTTTCGCTCAGTTTTTTTTTTAAACAGCAGCACCCCATCTGACCCCCCCACACCTCACGGCGCTTACCCACCCGCTTGCCTTGCAATGACAAGATTTTCCCACAGAAGCGGAGCAACCGACTCCCTGATATTCTCCTACACGGCCGTTTGAATTTAATCTCGTGCCTGGAGATCACGTGAGTGACATGGCCCTGCACAATTAGTGCAGCCGGGAGCTTGAAATTAGTCAATCAGGAAGCAACAAAATGTTACTCGGCTCACTCTTTCTGTCTAGGGCTCAGCAGCCTGTGCGGTTCTTTTGAAAAATGCATGCCGGCTGTTACCATTCCCCACCCACCCCCACTTCCCTCGGGGCTAACCGCCCAGATTGGCTATTTTTTGCATATAAAGTTTTGCGTCTGCCTATATCCTGGTCCTACCTCCCTCTTTTTTTTTGTTCTGTAATTTGGGAGTTCCTTTTTGGGGGAACGAATGCCGGCTGTAGCAGAACTTTATGCCGTTCATTTTTCGTATTTTCATTTTGGGAGAAAGGAAAGAAGAAAAATTGGAGTCTTTAAAAAAAACCTTCTCATCGAAACAAGATGGCGGCGCCCAGCAAACCGGCGGCCCAGTAGAAAATGTTCCACAGACTGGTACCGGTCCGGGGACCGGTGGTTGGGGACCCCTGCCCTAGGCCCACATGTTAGCCAATGGGTTGCTGTTACATTGAACAGAGTTTTCCCTCCAGGCCTTGATGCGGTACCTTGAATGCAGTTAGTCATGGCCTCTGCTCTGTATGTTCAAGGTCCTATTCTCACAAAAGCAGGTCAGTGGAAAATTTTCCTAACAATATGTTAACTAACTTGTTCCACTGCTGACAGGCCTCTTTTCCCCAGCAGGAAAGAAAAACAGTAAAGAGAGGATGGTTCTTCTAGCACATAAATGGCCTGCAGCCTTAAACAATCTCTTCTTTGTCCTTTTTTCCTCTCTCCCTCCCCGCCACCAAAGCAGCCTGTCTTCCAAATCAGATTAAAGTAGTTTTTGCTTACTTTTTAAAATAGAAACATTTTCTTGACTCCCATGTGCCCTCCTCTAGATTATTTATTTAAGGCTTCTCTGGTAAGTGTGGAATGAGGCTGAAGCTTTTCTCTTCTGTGAGGTCCTTGATGCTTTCTGAGCTTGGTTGTTTCCTTGCAGATGTTTCATTACCAAGCTAGGTAGTATCATCAGGAATGGGGAGAAGGAGAAATGGGTTGAGTTTCTGTTTTGACTATTCCCCTAAAGCATTACTTTCAGTTCCTTTCAGAAATTCTGCAGTGGAAATATGATGATTGAAGGGAAAAGCAAAAATGAAGTTTACCAGCTCAGTTTGATGTAGTAGTTAAGTTACCAGCTAGAAACCAGAAAATTGTGGTTTTAGTGCCATTTTAATCACAAAGCCAACTGGGTGATCTCATCCATCATTTTCTCTCAGCCTTAGGAAGAAGCCAAAGGCAAACTATTTCCAAAAATCTTACCAAGAAAACTACGGATTAATCCAAGCAGTTGCTAGGAGTCAACACTAGAGCCATGGTGGTGCAGTGGTTAGAATGCAGTATTACAGGCTAACATTGGTCACAGCCAGGAGTTTGATCCTGACTGACTCAAGGTTGACTCAGCCCTCCCTCCATCCTTTTGAGGCGGGTAAAATGAAAACCCGAATTATTGATATGCTGATATTGTAAACTACTCAGGGAGTGCTATAAAGCACTATGGAGCGCTGTATAAGTCTAAGTACTATTGCTATTTGAAAGCACAAAACTCATTAAGTATATTGAATATTTCATCACTTCCATTGGATATTATCATGGTGCTAATATATGATGTCCTCCTTCCCAGTGACTGCTGTTATTTCTTCCACTTTTCTTTCCCCTTGTCTGCTAGTTACAAAGGTTCAAACGCTCTCTGTCACTCAAGACCATCCTGCGCAGCAAGAGTGTGGAGAACTTTTTTCTGCGCTCTGGTAATGAGTTCAAGCTGCCCTCTGATGTCCTGCTCAGCCCTCCTGATTCCATGCCACCCCCCTCTCCACCCCCAGCTCCCTCTGAAGTAGAAACCTCCCCCAGAGCCCTTCACAAGTCCCTGGGGACCCTCAAGCCCATGAAGACCCACAGCTTCCAGGAACACATCTTCAAGAAACACAATCCTTGTGAAATTTGCCACCAACTTATTGTAGGTAAGCAATTGAATGCCTTTCCCCCCCACCTTCTGAATAATGTTTGCTAGTTCTTGCCATGTACACTCAGGAGCTGAATTTTGGTCATTTTTTTTCTATCTGGATTATTTAAACTGTAAATCCTGAGCTACTGCCAAATCAGGATGGCCCTTCTCCCTTTCCTCAAATAGGTTTACACTTAATAAAGATTAGACATTGATTCTAGATGAAGCTTGGAAAAATATGCATTGATGGAAGTTGGTTGCTGATGTCCCTCATCTGCTTGAGTGGAGTCTGCAGAGAAAAAAAATAGAACAGCTGGAGCGCAAGGAGATGCACACAGGCCTGATTTTTCTTTTTCATTTTTTTAAGAAGGCTAGCAACAAGCAATTGGAGGTGGGCAGAAGTCTTATAGGCCGTGTACTTCGCTTTCTTTTCCTTGTTTGTATAGGTTGAAAATTGTGATGGCTATTCAGTGAAGCACCCATGTGTTTGTCTCATGTATGACACCCCATATACCTCTTCTTTCCAATAGAGTCATTAAATGAATATGTGGATTGTTGAGTGGAGCAAAGAATGCCTCAGGGTCTCCAATTTCTCAAGGCATCCCCACCCTCTGGGACACCTCATGCTCTCCCCATGCCCCTCAGGGTCCCTGTGGAGTTTGAGTCAACTTCTTACCCCCATCAGGCCCCGTATCCTCCTCCTTGCCCCACTTCACCCCACATTGTCCATCACACACATCCTTAACCCAAGATCTGGAGCTCTTTGAAAGGTGTGATGAGTGACGCGGGATATGGAGGAGGAGGGTATGGGGCTCGATGGGGGGAATGCAAAGGGAGGTGAGAGGGCAGTACAGCATCTCCTGTGTCCGACATTAGAATTAACCATCACCAGGGAAGGGCAGTAACCGTAACTACAAGACCAGGTTGTAAATAGCTTTTTGTGGGGGAAGGGGGCTAAAGTGGCCAGTTGTAAGTTGAGGACTGCCTGTAAGTGCATAGGAAAAATATCCTTGGAAGTAAGGATGGGCAGGGGGGGCATCATAAGATGGTTGGATCATAACAGGCCACCCTGTAGATATGTTAAGTGGGGAGGATGGGAATCGTTATTTGCCTCATTTGTGATGAATATATAGCCTACTCCTTGCTATCAGGCATGTATTTCTGATTTTGATTCTCTCTTCTTCCACCTCTCAATATTATTCTCACCAACACACATCTATTATCTTGGCAAAACACCTTCTTGTGTCTTGGCTTTACTTTTAGGAAACTCCAAGCAAGGCCTACGATGCAAGACATGCAAAGTGAGTGTGCATCTGTGGTGTTCAGAAGAAGTTTCTCATCAGCAGTGCCTGGGCAAGACAGTAAGTAGCTAAGCAAAGCTATGCATGGGTTAGGATGGGGAGATCCAGAGAGGGGGAGAATAGGAACCAGTCTTGGGGTCCTATCTGTGCTGGCACAAAATAAGGCCCTGGCTAGAAAGGTCTTATTTCAGGCACTGGCTTTCTTTCATTGGCTTTGGTTTTTTGGGGGGTGGGGAGTTTCTCACCAGTACAGATACAGAACTTCTGGTTGGGATTCAAACAGGAATGCAAGAGAAGCCCTGATTGCACCTGTGTGAAAGCAGGTGGCACAAAAAAAAAGGCCCCAGCTAGTATAGTAGTAGCATCCAATGTAGCAATAGTCAAAGCTGGGCAGTGGGGGCAGCACATAAGTGGGCAGGCAAATGGGCAGAGATGGGCAGATAGGGGAAGTTGAAGCAGAGACAGCCATTACCTTTTTCCAAGAATGCTTGGATTCTGGTGGGCCACTGCAAACAACCATGTTGGATTCATGCAGTGACAGCAACTGGGATTGCTGGAACTGCCACTGCTATGCTGTTGTTGATGTTCCACTTAGTGACTACATCGCTTCATGATGGAGTTGCTGGTCTCAGTTAGGTCATTAAGTGAAAATTAATAGGGTGACTTTGGGTCAGTCACTCTCAGCCCAATACACTTCACAGAATTGTTGTTGTGGGGAAAATAGAAGGAGAAAGGTGTGTTGGATATGTTTGCTGCCTTGAGTTATTTGACTAAAAATAATAAAGGCAGGATATAATTGAATGAATAAATGATTAAATCTATCAGTGCCGTACACACATTCTACAAGGGAAGAATTGGCAGTGATATGAGGAAGAAAAGAAATAGGAGGGTGGATTTTGCCTACAAAGTTTCAGTGCATTTTGGATGAAGTCCTGCATTAAGAGCACTAGGAATGGATTTCATGTTATTTTTAAAAAACCAAATAAGTCCTGTGGTTGTGACAATGTCCAAAAGGATGTCTCAAAACTGGGTGAATGGTCATTCAAATGACAAATATTCATTTTAAATAAGTGTAAAGTGATGCACTTTAAGGCAAAACAGAACCCTCCCCAAATTTCAGATATTAATTGATATGGATTTACTTATCATACAAAAGGTCTTCAGGTTATTCTGAATAGATATCTGTCATAGCAGCTTTGCAAAAGGCATGTTCTGTGATAGGAGTGAGAACATAGGGAATTGAAAATAAAACAGCCAGCATTATAATGACCGGAATATCTATATCTGGTATGTTCTATACAATGATAGTTGGACCTGGAAGAGGTGCAGGGCAAGGCAGATTAAGATAATCAGTTGTCTTTAACATTTTCCTTACATAGAAAGACTGGAAAATGTAAGACACTTAGCTTAGAAAAAAATGACTGTAAGGATATTTCTAAGGTATATAAAATTAAGCATTACATGGAGAAAATGGACAATATATTTTTCCCTTTCTCAAAACATTAGGCCATCTAATGAAGCTAACTTAAGAGGATATTTAAAGTAGGCAAATGAAAGCATGTTTTCACTTAGCAAGTAATATGTGGTATTCATTACCTCATGGCATGGTGATGGCTACTAATATGAGTGGCTTTAAAGCATTAGTGAAAATTATTGTGTTCAGATTGGCTGTTGCCTCTGGCTTGGGGACAATATGTCTCCAAACAGGTTAGGGGAACAAGGGCTGGGGAGGATATGTCTCCTTCTGCCACTTAAAAGTACTCAGAGACATCTAGATTGCCAGTGTGAAAAACAAAAAAAATATTTATTTATTTTTCACATTTCTGAACTACTGGTTCCCAACTTCCTCAAAGAGTCACTCTTAGCAATGTACAATAAAACATCAAAATAATAAAAAACAGTATAAACTGTAAAAAAAATGAAATATTAGAATTAAAATTTTTTGAATTAATTTTATTTAAAAAATTAAAATTAGTTAAAAATTAGTTGACAAAGGGCAAAGGAAGGCCTCTCAAAATGCTGAACTAAGATAAATTTTGGCCAATTCAAGAAAATTCCTATTATGTAAGATCAAAATTATCATATGTGACCAAATTTGGTTTCAAAAATTGCCCCAACAAATTGTATAAAAAAATAAATCAATGAACATAAAGTAGACATAAAGCAACATGCCAAAAATATATTTTTGCAACCCTCTTTACTTACTGCTAGTTCCAGCTGTTCAGAAGTACTATTTTATAGATCATGCAAGGAAAACAACCCACTCATGTTTTTTTAAAAAAATATGTTCCTCAAAATACTCTTGAAACTAATTTCTCAATTCTTTGTTACCTGATATGTATTTCTGCTTAAACTGGATAAATCACTTGATTTGTCTTACACCTTCTCCAGAATGATAGTAGATTTTAACATATTTTACTCACTTGTAATTTTTTTCACTTAAGGACATTCTAAAAAGCACTTGGCCATTAAACATTTATCGATCCACCTTCTCTGTTTCTGTTCTTTTATATTTACCCTTAACAAATTGTAGCTTATGAAATCAAGCTTAAATGAGTTATTTTTCACTGCATGCAAACAGTTGCTTGTATTGCAGTCCTTTCTCCACGTGAACAGTAAACTACAAAAAGGAGAGGTTTGATATGCATTCTGAGAATATGGTTAAGAAAGAAAGAAGGAAAGCAGCTTTACAATATAATTTGTTTTCATTTGTGAACATTATTATGTTAAACTTTATTTTGTTGTGCAAAAGACAAAATGAATAAACTGCAGTATTATAATACACATCTCTTGTGTTAGAGTTAATTACATTTGATTCTCTAGTTTTCTCAATATGTATTACATGTGCTTTTGGTGGCTTACTAATTGACATATTGAAGCAGAAAGTGTTGTACCATTTAAAGCCAGTTTCTATTAGTTAGTTTTGCTTCTCTGTACATTTCAGATTTCACAACTTTTGTCTTATTAGATGGATTTCAAAACAGTAGATGTGGGTTCCCAACAGCTCTGTGAGATCAATGTTAAATGGAGGAATTTTCTTGGTTTAAGACCAAACTTAATCTGCTATACCAGATATCTAGAAACAAAAAGTGAATCTGAGGATCACCATTTTTAGAAGCTGATGTGCAGAGTTCTAGACTATTTCTTGTCCTGTTTTAATTAGCTTAAAATTTCTCTGAAGGTTAAGAATAAAAGAGAAAATAGAGTATAAACTAGTCCTTCGTAATGTTTCAAAGGTGAAGCAAACTTGCTTCCTCTATTAATTCACCCTCTTCTTAGCAGCATGGCAGAAGGTCGAGCACATAACAGCCAGTGAAATATTCTTCTGTACTTTGTTCCTCAGCAGGCAACCTCTTTCCGCCGTAATCTTAGTTCTCCTCTGCTGCTACATGAACCACAGCCCCAACCAGCCCCAGCCAAGGAATCTCCTCCTGCAGGTAAGAACTTGGCCATTTCTAAACTCTGAAAAGTAAAATTTCTGACAGAAATTCAATCACAGAAAATGGATGGTGAGGTGCGCCCAGACTGCTGATTCCTAGAACTGCCAGCTCAGGCTTTCCAAGGGATGGGTTCAAGATGACAGACATGCATGTGCAGTACATGTAAAAAAAGCAGGGTGGGATTTCATAGTTGTCACCTTCTGATACCCAACCTCTTAATTGCCTCTGCTGCCTCCTACCCCTCAATGCATATTCAGGGGTAAGAAAGAATACAGAAGAAGCAGTGAGAAAATGCAGGAGAGTTATACATGGAAGATGATTATGGTGCTGGGATCATCAAGTAAAATGCCATGATTGAGGCAGGACAATTGCATGGAGGTGGGGGAGGTTCATTTTGGAATTCAGGCCTCCCAGATCCAATTTAGCAAATATTCTTTATCAGGGAACCAAGTAGAAGAATTTGATTGGTCAAATCTGTCCTTCCAGATTGTAACTAGAAAGCATGGTGGGTTAATCTGGCTGATGAGAACAGATTCACTCATTGCACAAGGAATTTTACAAATCACCCAGGATAGCATATGCTTATCAAAGTACAGAATAATAGAATAAAGTGACCCTGCTTATGACAGCTTCCTTTGCTTCTCCTTTGTGCATGACAATCCAATTCTAAAATGTATCTGGTTTACCAGCAGGCCCCAGTGGAAAGGTAGATCCCGTTTATGAGACTTTGCGCTACGGCACTTCACTGGCCTACATGAATCGCTCCAGCTTCAGCAGCACCTCAGAATCCCCCACCAAGAGCCTGGTATAGTCCCTAAATTCAAAGATTTAATTTTGGTAACATTAACAGGTCCCTGATGAACACGCTGGGGTTGAGGGAAACCTATTTGTGAAATCTAGAGGGAGATAGTGCAGAAAATATTATTGGAAATGGATATATGTAAAAAAAAAAAAGATAGGAAGAAAGATTGAAACTATGAGTAAATCAAGAAAGCGATACACGCTTCTTTCATTGGTACCCATTCTATAAAGAGTCAATATCAATTTGAGGGAATGTGTAACCAGAGCAGATAGCAACATTCAGTCAACCTTGGCTGATCTCAGAGAAGCATTTATTTCTTCTAGAATGAGAAGGAGGAACCAGTTCAGAACACAGAAAGCTCATCAGCAAGTGGACCAACAGCAGAGGAAAATATGACCGATAATGGTAAGTAAAATTGCCATTTCCACTTACAATGTAACATATGTAAAATAACCTATTTTGTTAACCATGCCCAAAACTTACCTTCATCCCACCACATGCATATGTATCCACATATCCACATGAAAGGAGGAATGGCTCAGCCTGCATCAATGCAGTCACACATCTCTCTTACTCCCTCGTTTTCTCTCTCTCTCTCTCTCTCTCTCTCTCTCTCTGTCTTTGTCTCTCTTGCTCTGTCTCTTTCTCTCATTCCTCCATCTCCAGTTCTGCAAAATGCACAAAATTAGGTGGAAAAGATCTATGGGACAAAAGCTCAGCTTGGGTCTTGATCTACCCCTTTGTTTGTTTTCTTTTCCTTTCCTATGTGTAATTTCTACCCAGAATTATTGTGTAATTCTGAATTTCTATGGAAATGTGAATCCCTTTCTTTTGGTCTATTCTGGGATGGAAATAAAATTCATCCCAGAAGTCACTGGAGATATCCAAGTGGCTCTACTAAAGGCAAGAAATATTGCTCTTTTTAATTCTATCTTCTTTCACATATTGTATATTTTGTTTTAAATGATTAAATCCTGGCTTACTGTTTGGAAGCTTGATAGTCAATCTCAAAAAAGAAAACATTCTCTTTCAAAAATTGTTCTAATGCAAATTCACCTCTTGCCTTCCACATAAATTATACTGTGGAAGGCAAGACTGGCTTGGAGGTTAAGGCTTATCACTTTGAAAGCCTTCAGTTCCCAGTGTTTTGCTAAAGGTGAGGCTGAGGCTATTTTGGAATCCTAACTCCCCAAAAATCCATGTACAAACACTCCTCTAATTGCAGCAAAGACTATTTAATTAAAATGTCCTCTCAGGGCTAGATCTATCAAAAGGGGTTGCAAAAATCCCTAGTCTTTGCAATCTGAGGAACATCATTTTGCCCAGATTTTATGTGAGTGACTGCTTCTCTCGATCTCTGGGTATTTTTTCTTAGTGAATTTCGAGAATCTGTTGTCATCTCTGATGTTGGATTGCATCCTTCTCTGGGAAAAAGAAAAGAAAGAATATATATGTTTTGTTGCATAGTGGAATATGCAACAAAATGTTCATAATATGTTCTGTCTTTTTTTCTTTCAGTTTTTTCAGTGGCCACAGAAGGTGAGAACCCTGTATTGGAGGAAAAGAACTCTGGACAACAGGTAGAAAATTTACCCATTTTATTTCAAGATTGAGAAAAAGCAGAGATTACCCCAAAAATGTAGGATCCAACAATTTGAGAAAAAAATGGCTTCATGAACTAGCTCCTTCCTCAGATTTTTCTTTCTATAGAAAGAGGGAAGAAGGAAGGGAGGGAGGGAGGGAATGAGAGAAATTGCAAACAATAATATTTTTTATTTAATTATATTTGGCTTTTATTCTGTTTTAAAATTCAAGAGCCAAAAATATTGTTTAGTACAGTAGTTCAATTTTAAAAGTAGAGTTGCATGGAGCAACATGCCACAATTTTCCTTTTTTAAATAAGCCCACTCAATTGCTTTCTTTTGTGGGATAATTATTTAACACTCCAACACAGAAGTTCTCTAACTCTTTCTTGTCTTGTCAAATTGTAATTATTTAGTGGTGGTCCACTATTATAAACTTCCTTAGTGAGTCATGAGGAGACAGATATTTTATATGTGTGTAGAATTTCTTAAAGAAAATGTAATGAGGGACAATGAGAATGTCTGGCAAAATAACTCCTGCTAGACACAATTACAGGAAATGTGTTTAGTTTTGGAAAATGAAGACTGAGAAGGTTATGACTGCATTATTTGGAGAGATTTTATTCAGGAGAAGGCCATAACCTGTTCTCTGTCAGGAAGACAGATTTGTTTGAAAGTTAAGAACATTTCTTGACAGCATTGGGTTCAATTTCTTAAGGATATTTGCTAAGCGTGTTTGGATAGTGTGAGTCAGATATTTGTCATCAATGCTTTAATCTGGGTTTTCATATTGAGTGGGAGCTGAATTCAGTGGCTCAAATGCCATCCCCCATGATTCTGTGAACAATTTAAAGTTCAGAGTTCTGCTTTTTAAGGAAACCAAGTGGCATATATCTGATTGTTTTTCGTCAAAGAAAGTTGTGAAAAATACAGCCAAGCAAAACAATCGATATTGGGATGGACAGAATGGCTGGGAAAAGGCCCTTGTCAGCTTAGTGCTGATACTTTCACACAGCTTTACTTTGGGGCTGGCTTCTGCCCTATTGCTGACCCACTTCACTCAACTTTCCCTTTCACAAATTCTTTCCAACAAACTTTCACCATCTATAGCATGGAAAGTAGCAAGTTCTGGTAATCATAAGATCTTTGTCTGTCTGTCCCATAATAGCATTTTGCAGAAGCTGTAAAATGTAGGAACACTTTGCATCAAATGGCATTTTGCTGTTTACTTCAGGCTAGATCCCTAAAGATTACCGTGTGTCTAAAGACTGCAGTGTTTCTTCTTGGTTCTTTTTTTTTTCCAATAGCTATCTCAAGGCTCTACACGCAAAGAGGTCTCACCCATGTATTCTTACGTTGCCCTATATAAGTTTCTGCCTCAGGAGAACAATGATCTGCCACTGAAGTAAGTACGCCCTTATTCTCAGATATCCAGTCTAGAAATCCGTAGCATGTGCTAGGCATAGAATAACTTTATTGTCACTTTGAATGTACACTAATCAGTATACATTAATTTCACTGCATTCAACTCTCAAAGGGTCTCCACTTCTAATATACATTACATAAATATGACAAAATAAATAACATGAGTAACAACACAGTCTAGTTTTGATGTGCACATGTACACGGAGAGAGAATCCTGCAAGTTTACCAGACGGATGGCAAAAGTGTTACAGAATCTGGTAGTCCTGCTAGAAATACTTCAAACCCTCCACCCAGAGCAGATAGAAACAGACCATGAAGTGGGGTCTCTTACAATGCTTTGAGTTCTAAGCACATAGTGCTTATAAGCAGCATCCTGAATAGCAGGAAGTGAGTTTCCTATAATCTTCTCGGCTGCCCTTGCCATTCTCTGTATGGACTTTCTATCTAAGGCATTGCTGCCCCCAAACCAAGCAGTGATGCAGTTTGTTAAAGCGCTCTCAATTGTGCCTCTGTAAAAAGTGGCCAGGACAGAAGAAGAAAGATGTGCTCTCCTCATCCGACGCAGGAAATGCAGATGGTGGTTTGCACACTTCACTAAGGATGACATGTGGAGAGACCAATTAAGATTGTTAGTTATCTGCACCCCAAAATGCGTATACTGTTAACCCCCTCTGTAGTTGTATCCTTGATACTGAGTGGAGTATGATTGTGCCGACTCTTTCTAAAATCTACGAAGATCTCCTTTGTTTTATTAACATTTAGAACCAGGTTACTTTTATTGCACCAGTCCACCAGAACCTTCATTTCTTTCCTTTATGCATCTTCATTGTCATTCCAGATAAGACCCACCACTGCCGTGTCATCCGCATACCTCACAATATGACATGTAACAGATTTGGCACAGCAGTTGTGGATCATCAGGCTGAACACTATCAGACTCCAGACACAGCCCGGTGGGGAATCTATATCAAGGAGATGGAGTTGGAGACTTTTCTTCCAACTCACACAAACTGGGTCCTGTCAGTAAGGAAATCCAGTATCCAATTACATAAAGGAGTATTAAAATCTAATAGGCTCAGTTTGTTTACCAAATGCTGAGGAATGATTGTGTTGAACGCCAAACTACAATAAACAGCCATCGCATATGAGTATTCTTCTCTTCCAGGTGTGCCAAGCTAAGATGGAGCACATAAGAATGTGCATCATCTATAGAGTGGCTATTCCGATAGGCAAGCTGTGATGTGTCAAATGTAGGGGGAAACTATGAAACCATAAAATCCTTTACCAATCTCTCAAAACAAACACTTCATCTTAATGAAGTGAGTGCAACTGTATGGTAATTATTAAGGAATGTGATGATAGTGTTTTTGGGCACTGGTACAATGATGGTAGTCTTAAAACATAATAGAACCACAGCCTGATGCAACGAGAGGTTGAAGATGTCTGAGACAGCAGTGACCAGCTGGTCAGCACACTCCTTAAGTACTCTCCCGGGGATATTATCAGGACCAGCAGATTTCTGAGTATTGACTTTCCAAAGGACCTTCCGAACAGCAGTTGTATCAAACCTAAGTGCCTGCTCATCAGGGAGGGAAAACAGCCTTCCTTGCTGGAACATTGTGGCTCAAACTGTCCCCAAAACATATTTAGCTTGTTTAGAGAATCGGTGTCACCCTTATATGTCAGGGAAGCTGTCCTACAATTAGGAATGATCCAAATACCTTGCCACATGAATCTCAGATCCATAGGATCTTGAAAGAAGTTTTGTACTTTCTAACTATAGCCCGCTTGGCTGTTTTTATAGCATGTCTCAAATCAGCTCTTGATATTCTAAGTGCTGCCACATCACCTGATTTGAAAGCGATGTTTCTCACCTTCAGTATGGCATGGACTTCCTGTGACATCCAAGGTTTCTCATTTGCTCATATGACAAAAGTCTTAAGAACACTGACATCCTCCATACATTTTTGCATATAAGCAGACACAGTAGAAGCATATTCATTCACATTAGTATGTTGTCCATTTGTTGCAGACTCTTTAAATATGTTCCACTTAGGGCACTTAAAGCAATCTTGTAGAGCTTCCATGGCTTCTGCTGGCCACACTCTTACTTATTTTCTAATTGGTCTCTCTCTGATTAACAAAGGCTTACATGCTGGCATAAGCATTACAGAGATGTGATCTGAAGAGCCAAAACGAGGGCGATGGGCAGCCTTAAATGCTTTCTCAATGTTAGAGTAAGCTAAGTCCAGGATGTTCCCATCCTTAATGGCAAAGTCCACATATTGATGGAAATTAGGGAGGACTGCTTTCAAGTTAGTATGATTGAAATCCCCTGTCAAAATGCAAACTGCTTCCAGTGGATAGTTTGCAAGTCATTGCTTGTGCTATAAAGAGAACTCAGGACTTCATTCTTGTTGGCACTGGGTGGGAAATCCAATGCCAAAGATAATCAGTTCTTATACTGTGGAGACCTTACTGATGGAGCATAAAGAAGGTACCACTCAAGATTAAGGCTGTGGTTGCTGGTGGGACACCTGCTAGTAATGACTCATGTACTTCTAGTAGGGCATTCTTTATTTTGCCCAGTGATTTTATACTGTGGCATTCCCTACATCTCACTACCCAAAAGTCAGCTGGAGATAAACTAGAATTTGTCTGTCCCTGCAGGCCAGGAGACCGAATCATGCTGATAGATGATTCTAATGAAGATTGGTGGAAGGTGAGCAGAATATTGTGGCAGAACACAGAGATCTGAACATATACTGTATTTCCCATATGCAAATAAAATACACAGTTCAACTTCTTATATGAACAAGTGCCACTACATGTGTTTGACCAATTGATTGATTGATAGATCAATTGATTTTTTTTTAACCTGCTGTTCATTCAGAAGCCCAAGGCAGCTTATGCAGCACTCCTCCTCTCCTAGGTTTCCCCCACAACAACTCCATGAGGTAGGTTGAATTGGGAGAGAAGTCTGGGCCAAAGTCATCCAGTGAGCTTCATAGCTTACCAGGTAGTTAAACCAGAGACTCCTTTATCTTAGGCCAGCATCTTAACATTGTACTACATTGGTGACATCCTTTGCTCTGTCTGAAAAGTTCTGTCTTCAGAAGCTTCCTGAAGGGACAAGATCCTAAAATATGAGCGAGGGGTGGGGGGAGGAAATGTTAGCCCATTGTGATTGAAGGCTTCATTTCTGAGGAGATGGGTGATTCAGAAATATGATAGATAGATAGATAGATAGATAGATAGATAGATAGATAGATAGATAGACAGACAGACAGACAGACAGACAGACAGACAGACAGACAGACAGACAGACAGACAGACAGACAGACAGACAGACAGACATTAAAAATATTCCAACTGGAAGTCTGCAGGTACAGAAGACCAGGTTTTCAATACCTAGGCATTCTAAAGTGGAGGTTCTATCATTATCATTGGATAAATTAATTATAAACAATAATATGCTTCTTTGGATCTAATTTCCTCAACCCAAGATAGCCTATGCTTATTTAAAATACTGGAACAAGCCTTGTATGGTATGCAGGCCAGTGCTCCAGATTCTTTGAAAGATATAGTTCAGTTTCTGATCACATTTGCCAATTGCTTCAGAACCTGGAGGTGTAATCTATCTGGTCCTAGTGATTTGAAATAATCTCAGATAGATAGAAATTATCTTACCATGTTCTTGCTTATTTTGATTTACATTCCAATCTGCACTTTGCAGTGGGTTTTTTTTAAATAGGGTGTTTTTATCTTTTGTGTAAAGAGAGAGAGAGAAATAGTAGTTCTGCTTTCTCCCTGCTGCTTCTCATGTTCTTGCCATCTTCTCCCATTAATGGACCAAATGTTTCCTTTACTTTTTTTTATTGTTTTTTATATGAAAAAGCTTTTTTTGTTGTTATTTTTGACTTTTGTTGCAAGCTTTAATTCATGTTGAGCCTTAGTTTTCCTGACTTCATCTTTGCAGATTTGACTATTTGCTGACATTGTGCCTAAGTTATGTGCCCATTTTTTAATTTTATTTAAATATTTTATCCCTTTTGAATTTCAGTTTATCAGAAAATTCTTTGTGCAGCCATGCTAGTTTCTTTTAAGATAATCTTATTTTTCTTCTTCATTGGAATTGTGCTAGACTGGGCTTTTATAATCTCACTTTTCAAAGTTTCCCAAAACTCGGATTGTTTTCTCCCTCAGGATTCTCATCCATGAAATCCTTCTCAAGTTTTAAGTTACTGAAATCATATTTTTAACATTCCAAAATGAATCTTTGAGAAGTCCTTTGAATTCAAAGGAAAAAACTAACAAAGCACGCTGGGATCTAGTCAGATTACTTATTCATTGATGTTACTCCTATCATCCTGCCCATGACCATCAGCTTAGAATCAAAGAATGTAGAATGTTGATCTTGAAAATTTTTGGAAGTCCTTGATATACAGCCAAGTTTTCTAACCAATCACTCTAAAAATACCATATATTAGGACCAAAATTCACAATGGTGACACTGTTTGGATCATCTGGGAGATGCAGTACCGGTACCAACAAATTAGGAAAATACAAGCGGGGGAGAACTGATTTTGAGAAAGAAGGTGATAAAGCTCCAAAATAAAGCCTTAACCAAACAGTAAGGATGGTTCCCCTTATTGTGTAAAAGCAAATATAATGGCAAATATTTTACTTGATTCAGATATTTATTTCTGACTAGAGAAACTTCTACTTTGCCTTTATAAAAACCCTCCTCTCAGATGCTTTCTAACCATAACATGCAATAAAAATTTCAAAACAATAAACCCATTACAAAAAGTAAAAGTATAATTACATAGTAAAAAATCCAGTAGAAATCTGATGAAATCAATACTTTCCTTTATTGCCTGTTGAAGAAAACTAGCAAATATATCACTATGCATGTATTTACCATAAAGCAGAACAATTCTCTAGGACCAGTTTTGCTTGCTATGGCTCCTATTTAAAATCCAAATAATTACAGGTCTCAGTTTATAATTTTTAATTTAAAAGGCCACGTTTCTATGCCTGCTGATGAGCAAGATATAAAAGTATAACACAAATACTACCATAAACTTTTATGCTATAGCGATGACATTTTTGTTTTGCGATTTAGGGGAAGATGGGAGACCGCATTGGCTTTTTCCCAGCCAATTTTGTCCAACGAGTTCGCCCAGGTGAAACTGTCTGGAGATGCTGCAGGACTTTTTGTGGCAATAAAGAACAGGGACAGCTGAGCCTTAAAGAAAACCAGGTAGGCATGTATGCCCCCCAAATATAGACATGGTCAAGTAAGGCCTCTAGCCTCTTTTTCACAAAGCCCATCTGTGTCCAGTCAATTCAAGTTTGGAAAGATACGCCCTGCATCTTGGCCAGCACTTATATGAGCTTGAAGTGAAAATAAAATGGGGTCATCCAAGAAGAACTAAGATGCAGCTTTAGTCCGCTCATAAATTTTCTGTAGGCTTTGTGGGAAAAAGGTTCCCTATCCCTGAAGTAAAAGGTAATTTAAATTAAAAGGAATCAAACATGATTCTAGGAAATTTAGAGACAAGTTTCAAGCAGCCAAATAAATAAATAAATAGCTTGATTGGCTTGCTTTCAAATCTAACCTGTTTTCCTAGTATTGCCTATTGAATTCAAATACCAGGCTGAACCTAAAAATAATTTTTCTTCAGTTTTTGTAATCTGATGGACATCATTTTGCTAGGATAATCTTTATCCTTTGCTTCTTTATATTCTTGTAAGCTTTTGCTTGTGTTATCTGTTGATAGCATGTAGTGATTTTGTCTTCTGTCAGATTCTTGGAATTACCTTTTATTATTCCAAGAATTAGAGGCTTGTACAGTGACTCACTCTTCATAACAGGCATCCAAAATATTTAAACTTTAGCATTCTTATTTGTGCTTGAACTGAAAAGTCTTAATTTTACTTCTTCTTGTGGTCCAGGTTAAACTTTTCTGATGATCCAGCTTTCACAGCCGTATGTCACAACTGGAAAGCCATGGTTCTAATAATATGTACCATTGTTGTCAGTGTAATTTAACATTTAAAATAATTATCACATAATTACATAATTTGTCAGTACTACCAGTTCTCAAAGTTCTATATTTAGGAGCAAATATCTGTGCTTCATATTACGGTGATGAATTTGACATGAAGGTTGTATACAATTTTGTATAATATTATTGCACGCAAGCTGAACTGCAGCTGAGGAGGACCTAGTTTCTGTATTGCTGAAGAACTAAAATCTTGGAGCTAAGTAAGGCACTGGTGACATTTTGCTGAATGAGAACTTTTCATTGAATCATTATGTAATTCAAGTAGCAATGCTTCTTTAACACTTTCAGATGGACTATATTTCAGATGGACTATAATTCAGCAAAATAAAATTACCCAGAGATTGTACAAAGACATGTTCTAGCTTTTGTGCTTCAGTTGAGTCAGGACAAGAAGACTCGGATTTCCAGTGGTCATGATAGCTTTATAACAGGTTAGGAAAAGCAGCTGATGGAGAGAGATGACTAATATATTCCCATACAGAATTTAGTAATATTAGAGATGAGCTATATATAAAGGCCCTTGGTCTATAAAGCCTTTTGTCCTTAGTCTCTTCCTCTAGTGATTTTAATAGAAAACCGTGGAACTAACTTTGCAGCCAATGAATTTTCCATTTGGGCATTCCAAAGTCCTTCCCTCTTGAACATACAAAATAAATTCAGCATCTCCTTCCAGCCATGTTATTCTGCCAGCCTGATGCTCCTGCATCCACGCTCATTGAGCAGGATTTCAGCCAATCTGAATTCTTTGGTTCATTTTAATAGGTCTTAACCAAACAAAGTTATGCTGAGGCAGTAAGGAAGGACTGGATGCTACAAATAATGGAAGAAAGGAGCTTAAGGCAGTTTGGATGCCAAACAAAGGAGAGCCAATATGATAGTGTAGAGTAGGAGAGGCGAGCCAAGATGAAAAATATTGGAACACAGGACTAATTCTAATATTAAGAAACTCAGATAGTTGCTTAGGGCAGTTTATTTGGCGTTTCCATTGAATATGCTTTATTTATTATTTTTTTATTATTGGATGAGTCATACACAAATATATCTAGAAATGTATTTTGTTGGGAGGCGGATTCTCAGCCATTGGCATTAAAGTTTTGGTATTAAAGTTTTGTTCTCTAATATGTGGAAGCCTATACAGAGGGCTGAAAAACCTTATAACTAACTAACAGCATTAACAGCATAAACCCAAAGGAAAGTTAAGTTTAAACTTCATATAAGAGGCGCTGTGGTATCTCATAAAATTTAATCCAGAATTAGGGGATCCGGTCTCTTTTCTTTATTATAGCAGTGGGCTGGTATATAAAAGAGTATCAAATACATTTTCCTCCTTTGTTTTGGAACCAGTCTCTTACTCTTCATTTTTTTCCATACATACATTGCTATGGTATGAGGTTTAGATATGTCATGTGCACTATATCTCTTTCTTTTTCTTGAATAGTCTCTCAGTTATTATAGGCACTGATCAGGAAAGAAAGGTTTTGTTTATGTTTATGTATGTTGTATATACCACTCTTTAGCTGCCACTTGAAATTTTGGATAATTAGTGAGACATGATACGGCTTGTAGGATGAGTTGTACAAGCTGCCAAAGGCTACTAGATATTTTTACTATAAAGTTTGTAGCCTTTATGGTTTAAAAAGTGCAACTTCTTGGCCAGAACCTTTTATTTATGAAAAATGATTTTTAAAATGCCCAGGAGAAGCATGAGTTTTGGAAGTGACTGAGTAACACTGAGCCAAAACTTGATTTTTTAAAAAATGCCTCCAAAACACATAAACAAGGCAGTAAGGAATACTTATTTATTACTCCAATTACATACTTTAAATGTCACATTGTAGAGTTCACAAATACATATACATTTAGCAGCTTCCTTTCTGAGTCTTTTAATAACATTTAAGATTCTCCCCACACCTTCTTCTGATTTTTCTAGATCTGTGTTGGTGTGGGAAAGACTAAAGAGAATGAAGGTTTCATCAAGGTGACAAGTGGCAAAAAACGTGGGCTGGTGCCTTCTGATACTCTGACAGAAATTTGAAGATGAAAGATGAAGAAGAGCAAGATGAGAGAAGTATACACTAAAAAGAGAATGTTGGCAAGGGGAGCGAAGCTGCCTTGGGTTCCTTGGCTACCCCATATTGGAGCACCTGGGTAATAATTACTGTTTCACGGAATCTTCCCACTGGATCTTGCGAGCAGCTTTTGTGGAAAGGATGAAAGGAGGCTTGAGGGGGAACCGATGGGAGCGCCACTTGCTGTGTATCTTTATCCATGTGGGGCTGGAAATTCACTCCTGTTTGGCTTAGTTTCTTATCACATTCACTGCAGTCTCTGTAAAGGTATTTTGGTGAAGAGCTCTCTGTGTTGTGAGTGTGAGGGAGATTTCCTCTGCTGTAATTCACACCCTGTCTTCTTGTCTTTGGACCCTGACAATGGATGCCAATTAATAATTAACCAGCCTTAATTTATTGGGAGGGATCTATCTTAGTGTGAGGCTCTCAACCCCCTCCCATTTCAGAAAATCCCAAACAATGCTGTACTGCATGCAAGCTATCCATGGAAATGCAAAGCCCTTCTCTGACTAAGAAGACAATGTGGTCTGTTGGTTTCTGTGTTAGTTTTATTTCTCTGTATTTGTGTGACTGCTCACAATTGGTATCACCTTCTGTCAAAAAGACGATGTGGCCAGGCAACTATATATAGCCTTTTATTGGTCACATACTGAGGAGTGTTACTTCGGAGCCCCTTCTGCTTAATTTTGAGGAGGCAAAGTGGTTTGCAGTTCTGTTGTCCCCTTTCCTGGGTCCTGGGGAAATCATACAACTATGTTTGCTCCTCAGTGTGTAGTGGCTGACCCACCATATAACTGATAGCAGCATTGATAATTTCTCAGGGACTTTCCTTAGCCAGACGCTTTTCTGAACTAGACAGAAAATATTACTACTTTGCTCATAGAAGTTCAAAGATCCTGGTTACTCCAGATTTCCTTGTTTCCCAGCATGCTTTCAGCTATGTGATTTGCAGATATATTTTTGTAAAGAAACAAAGGAAAAAGGAAAGAGAGAGACAGAAAGAAAGTCTATGATTTGAAAAGTTATTTAATATGATATTTGCATAGACATCCCTAATATGACATCCCTAGTATGTCATTTTTCTGACTTGATCTGCTGGTTAAGAAGAGATGCCTTGTTAAATCGTATATTTCTAGGGCCCAGTTGGAATATATAATAGGCCATGTATGAGATATTGGCCTGTGAAAGATGGCTCACATGAAATACTTCTGTAAGCGAGTTAGACTATTGATCACCATTTATCCAATAGTATATATAACAAATCCAGTACTCTACTGAATACATTCAAACACGATGTACATGCATGGCTCATTTACTTAGGTTAAGCACTTACCAGTATTTTCTTATACTGCATAATCAAACCGGGAAACAGTTATTTCCTAGGTTTTACACTGTGACTCTAGCCTATTAGTATCTTAGTAATGGGTATTCCTTTGCTTCCCCAAAAACTCCAGAAATATATTTTCTTTATACTTTAAATTGCCCAAATAGTATATAAAATATACAGTTAAGTTTTTAATTCATCAAGTATTTTCAAAACAAGTCTTGGTGATTTGGTAATGATCAATACACAGTACACTCATGATATTGAGTAAATGTTTTCTGTTTTGTTTTTTGGAGTAGAAATACATTTTCTTGCTTCCTTCCATAAAGACGATTAGTGAGTACTTTTATTAACCTAATGCTAAAATCCATATCATAAAAGCCATCCTCGCACTATCCATGACAGGGGTGTCAAACTCACGTTGTCACGGTGGCATCACATGACATACCAGAACTTCCCCCCTTTGCTAAACTGGATGTGGGCGTGGCCAGCACATGGCACATTTTGCCGTGGGCTGGGAGTTTGACAGCTCTGATGAACCCTGGTGAAAGGGTGCTGTTAACAATGAACAAATCCTGTTTGCTACCACAAGTGCAAATATAGGCATATCCATGATGCAACACAGGAAACAAATGATGTATCAGAAAGATTTGATCAAATGTGCAAACTGTATCTGAAACCACTCAGCAACAGGGACCAAAAAAATAAATAAATCATGTAATGAAGAAATTACCACAAGGAAGAATAGTTGATTTAGAAGTAGCATATGATGTTGCATTTAGAGACTTTTAGACTCCTCCATATTAAGCTATCTCTCACATTCTGATGATCATTTAGCCATGCACTACATAGAAGCTCCACTGCAGTTTTCTTTTCATCAATTAGCTCCTTAGCAGTCAAATCCATCTTCTCATGGAAGAACTGGTTAGCAGGCTACTCAGTTCCGTCTCAAAAATCAATTGGTATTTCTGTTTTACTTGAGATCAGAGTATTGTTCCAAGCATTTCCATATCATAAAGTCATCACTATATTGGCCTGATTCACATCATGGAATTTCTGCAAAATTAAGCAATGACTTGCAAATATGATGACCAGATTCCATAACCCAGGAAGTTTATATCATTAGAAATGCTTTCAGCAAATGAGTTAGGCATCAGTTGCCAAAAATTAAGCATAATGAAATAAAATAATGTAAATGCATGTATGAGTCAGACTCCAGCTTGGAAAATTTATTGCTTGTAGAGTTGATATAAAGACTAAGGATTAGAATGTATTTAAATGTCAGTGTCACCAAGTGAAAGCTGTAGAGAAAAAAGAATATTTGTTGGACAATATGTGTATGGCACAATAAATCTTCCACCCACACATTTATATTGCCTTTTCTGGGTCAGGACCATAAAAACAGATGATACAAGCAACAAGAGATTATCAACAGTACCAATTTTCCAAAATAAATAATGCTTAGATGGAGACCAACAATAGGAAAAACTATTTGGAAGATGGATTTCCCATTCTTAGTATTGTTCTGCATAGTTATGTTTGCATTATTTTTGAATTAGTGTTGAATGGACCTTTTCCACTTTTTATGCACTAATTTGGGATTATCTCAAGATAACCAAGCACTTGCTGAGTGTTTAGATACTGTCTCAGTAAACATGCAAATTTTCAACATGTACAGCAGAATTCTTGAAGATTTTGCTTGGTTGTCAGGATTAAAATAGATCCATAATCTTATGATCCTCATGTCAAGAGTGCTAGGAAGGAAGTATATAGAACATAATATGAAATCTTCCAGCTGGAGGATTTAGGTTCCCTACTGCACTAATTCATATAGCAGATGTAATGTCCTCATTGGTTATCCTTTATTCTCCTTTAAAGGTTTTACTCAGTATGTTGGAATTAACTGGAGCATATTGAACCACATGATGTTTATTTCTTTTCTAGTGAAAAATGATATAATTACCTCTCATAAAGGACATCATTCTTGAAAATATCCCTGGTGGGGCTATAAAATCGATTAGAAAAATGGAAAATGGGAGGAGGAAGAACATGTGGCCAGATACTACTGACCCTACTTGATTAGTAACCCTAATGAATGAGGCAATACAGAGGTGATCTGATAAGACTTCTCCAGAATAAACTGCAGCAAGAAGCAAGGTGAGATACAGAAGATGTGAAAGGAAGGAAATACAATCAGAATTACATTATGAGAAAAGATGTTTCTCTTGATAACACCATACTGATTTTTCAAGTTAAAACCAAAAGATTTGCCCAGTGGATCTCCTGAGCTACCAATGCTGGGGCTGGGGGTTGGAGTGGAGTAGTTTGTTTTTTTTCTTTGTTGGCTAATTTTCACAGCAACAAGTGACTATACATCTAAAACAAACACAACACCATGTCAATGTATTTTTCTTTTTAGGCAGACTGTGTGAAAGACAGGTCACAAAAATATTTAACATACGTTTGAAATCTCCATTGTACAGAAGGTGTAGCACACTAGATTCCTTGCTGGAATCCCACTCAGCAATAATGTTCAGTTCCTTCGTGGCTGCATGTAGACATATGTTTATAAATGGCACCTTTGTATATGTTGAAAATGCATTGTGATCAAAGGGGAGGAAATGGAAATGTTCTGAATTAAATACTATAATGCAACAAACACTGTGATTGATAGGTTTTTCTTCTTCTGATTTGGTCAAAGTAATATTGGTTTTATTACCTTTTGGTAAGATAATTAAAGGCATGGTGAAGAATTTGTAAAGTCAGAACCTTACAGGTCACCACTTTGCCTAAGCTGTTCTTATCAAATGTTTCTCTATGTCTTAGCTGGATACTTTCTTTCTTTAAATAATTGTTGTTCTGCACTTGCTATCATCACTAAACAAATGAAGTTTGCAGGCTATTCATATGGATGTAATATTTAAAATATTTGATATTTTTCACACAACTGATAGTGTACTTAACCTGAATATGTTAACTATCCAGGCTACTTAATATCTTGGAAATTTACTATTGGCAAGCTGCTTGCAAATTCTAGAGCCCATAAATAAGCTTATTTTTCCAGTATAGTAAGACATCCTGATCTGAAGAACTTGGATGACTTGGGATGTCGTTGTGCAATTAATTGGGATAGTAATAATAAACTGGCCTTTACACAGGTTATGTGAATGTGTGTGGTGGGATAGTGCTCTGCTAATAATCTCTATGTACTATATGTGTATAAGAGAGAAAGATACAGATATAGGGAGCGGTCTTTTTTAATGTTATTCAGTATGTATATATTTGGTACCAAGTTTACAGCTGCTTCTCCAAAAATTTATTCTTATATCCCTGAATGTTTGAACTCATGTGTTTCTGAGTTTTGGGCTGTAACTCCTGCAGCTGGATTTTGCTTTGGCCTATATTAAGGTATTTCACTGTCATCTGTACCATTTCATTTAACTTTCTTTGTGTGCTTAAGAAAGTCAGTATAAAATAATTCTATATTGTCATGTGTTGATCTTTCCATCTTGGCCTAGGTGGGTCTTTGATGGGCAAAAAAAAAGTACAGAGTACTAAGGTTTCATTGAATAATATAATAGTTCTGAAATAAGGTGATGCTAAAAAATAATTTTGTGACAAGATGTGGCCCAGAGATCTTTAGACTCCTTTTCCTACAATATTGGAAAAATCTTAATATGTGCTCCATACTGCTATTGGTGCTGATCAGTTGAATGAGCACATATTCTTGCTGCCACAAATATAACTATGTTCATTTGTACCACATAAGAAAAAATAACACTGAAAGAGGAAAAGAATATAAGTGGCTCAGTGGCTAAGAGTCTGAGTTTGTCAATCAGATGGTTGGCAGTTCAGGACTTCGAATCCCTAACCCTGCATAACAGAGTGAGTTCCCGTCACTTGTCCCATCTTCTGCCAACCTAGCAGTTCGAAAGCACGTAAAAAATGCAAGTAGAAAAATAGGAATCACTTTGGTGGGAAGGTAACAGCGCTCCATGTGCCTTCGGTGGTTAGTCATGCCAGTCAAATGACCACGGAGACATCTTCAAACAGTGTTGGCTCTTCAGCTTAGAAACAGAGATGAGGTCTGCCTAGAACCAGAGACAACTAGCACACTCGTGCAAGGAAAACTTTACCTTTACAGAGGGGAAGGATGACATCACAGTGATAAAAATAAATATTGATATCCATTACATTTGTGCTACAAACTCAATTGCAGTTATGTTTTTTAAGCTGATCTATTTTTCAGATGCATTCTACAACTTGCTACATTTGTTTTTTATGGGGTTTATATTAATAAAGGAAAAGAAGTACATGACAATGAAATTATTATCAAGAGTGAAAAATGCCAATAGGTGTTTTCCTCTTTTGGTATAAAACCAGTAATGTCCAACATTTGATGTAGCTCTCAACCGGAAACAAATTGACAGTTCCTTTAAGTTTCCCGGTGTGATATATTGAGACATACACACACACACACACACACACACACACATATACATAAAAATGGGGAAAAGGAGACATAATTAAGGTAGAGTACCAACAAGTAGTCCTGACTGGCAGAGATGAAGACAAGAAAGCTAAAGCTCAGAATGAAATAAGACTTGCAACAAATATCAAAAACAATAAAAAAAAAGTTTCAACACATAAGAAACAAGAAAAAAAAATCAAGCAAACAATCAGTCCACGAATGGGAGAAAATGGCAAGGAAATAACAGGAGGTAGAGAGAAAGCAGAGCTGCCTAACTCATTCTTTGCATCAGTTTTCATACAAATAGGAAAATATAGTCCAGCCTACCAAAAACATAATCATAAAAGACAGACTAGAAATACAAAATAAAATAAGCAAGAAATGGTAAGAGGACACCTGTCTGATCTCGATGAGTTCAGAAACACACATGGCAATCCCCAAACACACACTCCATCCACCAGAATTCCCTGCTCCCTAAAACACACAAGCATCCACAAAGCAGACCAAGTAATACTGTCCAAAAGCTCATGGTGATGTCCTTAGTTCATTGTTAAGTGCAACTGTAGCTCTGGGATAAAAACTGTTCAGAAAACATGTGGTCCAAGTTTTTATTTTGTATCTTCTGCCAGAAGACAACAGTTTACAAAGATTGTAAGCAGGATGGGAAGAATCTCTGAGACTGTTGTGCGACTTCCTCAAACAGCGAGATGCAAAGATGTCAACCAGGGATGGTAGCTGCAGCCCGATGATATTCTGAGCAGTTTTAATGATTCTCCGTAGAGCTTTTTTGTCCACTACAGAACTGCTCCCACACCATGCAAGAATGCCATATGTCAGGACTCTCTCAATAATGCTACGGTAGTAGGACAAAAGTAGATGCTGAATTAAATTTATCTTCCTGAGCATTCTCAGGAAGTACAGTCTCTTCTATGCCTTCTTCACAAGCATGTTAGCATTCATAGTCCATTAGAGGTCCTTCGAGATATAAGTGCCCAGAAATTTAAAATTACCAAGCCTCTCTATCTCCTTGCCATTTATGTACAATGGTAAATGTACATCTCTCTTCCTCCTGAAGTCAATTATAAGTTCTTTAGGTTTTTTTAATGTAAAGTGTAAGATTATTTTCTTTACATCAGTGTCAGCCCTTGTACTTCCTTTCTATAAGCAGACTCATTGTTCTTATTAATGAGCCCACCACTGTCGTGTCATCCGCAAATTTCGTAATTGCATTGGTGTTATACAATGGGGTGTAGTCGTGTGTATAAAGGAAGGGGCTTAGCACACAACCCCGAGGGGCTCCTGTGCTTAGTATCAGAACAGAAGGATGGTGAGATCCCATCCTTACTGACTGTGGCTATCTGCCAGAAAATCCTTTATCCACAAACAAATCATCTGATTTATACCCAAACTGGACATTTTAACAACCACCCTGTTGGGTAGAATGGTGTTAAAGGCAGAACTATAATCTACAAATAACAGCCTTGCATATGTTCCCTGCTGTTGTCCCTATTCAACAAGTCGTCCTTAATGGTACTACATCTAAATGGAGGGAAATAAGCATTGTGGTACCACAAGCTTCCATCATAGGCCCGGTATTCTTCAATATCTTCATAAATGGTTTAGACAAGAGGATACAAGGGGAACTCATCAGATTTGTAGATGACACCAAGCTGGTAGGAATAGCCAATAGCCCAGATGATGAGCTCAGGATCCAAATGGATGCTGACAGATTTGAACACTGAGCCTATCCAACAAAATGAAAAAAGTAAGGTTTTACACTTAATGCAGGAAAAACCAAATGTACAAACACAGATAGGGTGAAATCTGGCTTAAAAGTAAACTGAGAGGGTTCTTGGAGTCCTAGTGGACAATCACTTAAATATGAGACAAGCAGTGTGCAGCAGCAGCCCAAAAAGCTAAAGCAATCGATTGCATAAACAGAGGGATAGAGTAAGATCACATGAAATATTGGTATTGCTTTATAAAACCTTAGAAAGATGACATCTGGAATACTGCATTCAGTTTTGGTAACATAAAAAAGGTGTTGAGACTTTGGAAATATTGCAGAGAAGAGCAACAAAGATGATTAGGGGAATAGAAACTAAAACATGAAGAACCGGTTGCAGGAATTGGATATGATTAGTCAAGGGAAAAGAAAGACTAAGGGTCACATGATAGCAGTCTTACAATATTTGATGGGCTGCCACACAGAAAAGTGAGGTCAGCTTAGTTTTCAAAGCACCAGAAAGCAAGACAAGAAATTATGGAAACTAATCAAGGAGAGAAGCAACCTAAGGAGAAATATCTTGACAGTGAAAACAATTAACCAGTGGAACAACTTGACTTCCGAAGTTGTGAGTGCTTAATCACTGGAGGCTTTTAAGAAGTAACTGGACAGCCACTTGTCTGGAATGACATACAATCTCCTGTTTGTTAGTGGGTTGGACTAAAAGACCTCCAAGTCCCTTCTAACCTTTAATCTGTGTTCTACACTTCATACATATGGCAAAGTTGTGCTTGGCTAAAATCTAAGTCTGATTGCTGGAAGTTGGAAAAAGAGAAATGTGGTATATAAACTAAAGTAATTTTTGCCCTAAATATTGTGGATGGCAGTATCAATTAAGTCAATCAAGTGAAGTTAATAGTTGCATACAGAAAAGGAGAGAGGTACAGTTCAGTGAATTGAAATACCAAGAAAAGGGTAATTGTGTAATCATAATTTCCTAGTATTGTTTCTCTATGCAGAGTCAAATTAGCATCTCATATAACAACCTTTATTTTACTTAGCATGCTCTATGAATCTTGCCAGTTTATAATGCAGTGTGTCATGCTACATTACCCATCATTATTTCAGTTATAGGCCAGTATAAAATAATATAAATAAGAATTGCACCTACTTCAGTAATAACAATGAAACCTATATAATATAAACATACTTAAAATCTAGTATAATCAGCATGGCAGTATAACATTATAACACTATAATTTTTATGAAAGGGTTCTTAAATTAAAACTGTAAACTAAGAAGCAAAAATAAAATAGAAAAAATGAATATAAAGACTAAATGATTATAATTAAACTTTAATAAAATGATAAATAAAATATAGGAACAGTTCTCATCTCATCTAATTTCTTTATTATCATAGCTCAGATACAAATAAAACAAACTCTTTGGTTTATATTTATGATTACACAAAATTTTGAAACTGCAATGGAAATACTGATTTTATCAGACTGGAAATAGCTGGCATATAAGATCTGTAAGATTTCCCTGGATAGGCTGAACTCACCAAGGAGAAAGCAGTGCATCATGCAAACCGAGAAAATTGGGCTGATAAACCATGATTAAATGAACCGTGGCTAAGTATGTCATACAAATAAACCTTAGTTACATGGTTAAATGTAATGACATGATCAGGATGACATGAGTTTTAGTCCAACTCACCTGAAAGTGCTAAATGAGGGAAGTCTACTCTAGTATAATTTATTCTGTAAATCGCCTTGAGATATTGTCACGATTAGATGAGCCGACAAGTAGAAATGAATATTTTAAAGATTTAATGATCCAGAAAGAATTTTGAGCAGGAAATTAGGACCAACAAACAAAGCCAGAAAAAAGCTAGAGTAAAATAAAGTCAGGACAAGGGAAAAAACAGGCGCAAAAATGAAGTACCAAAAAAAAGATTAAAGAAACAGCAGAATGTAAAAGGACTTTTGCTCAAGCTTTATGGGAGCAGGAAAATCTGTAAAATCTCCTCAGCTTATATGGACTGGATCAGACCTTGTCCACAGTACTGATTCTTAGTTAGAATCCTGTGCTGACACCTTCTATGTCAGAGAATTTCAGCCCATCAATCACACAACAAAGAACCTAGATCCCACCATTATTTTAAAAAAAAATTCCCACTTTTTCTAAGAAGGGCATTAGGGATGTGGAAAGGGAACTTCACGAAGACAGTAGTGTCACTCAAACAGGAAAAGCCAAAGGGGAATATCAGGCCAGCCATAAAACAAACTTACATAGGAAAAGGAATCAAATAAAAGTTATTAAAGAATCCCTATAGACAAAAGCCTGAATAATTAAGAAAACTAGACAAATAAGAAAATGAAACCCTTACGAACACAGGTCATAACAAATAAGCAAAACAAACAGACAAAAGACACAAAAAAAATATAAATTACAAAAGAGACAGACAGGAGATTACCACAAGACAAATATGGAAATTCATTATAAAGCTAAAAGAGATTAGGAAAAAAAACCAATAATACAATCTAACCAACCCACGGAGTTTGCCTTCCGCACCCTGCAGAGTTTGCCCTCTGGCAGGAATAAAGACAAACTCAAATAGAATTTGACACATTAAGCACAAATACAAACATTCACACGAAATCAACTCACAAAGGAAGAAAAAGGTATAAAAAACCAGGGACTTTCCATAAGAAGCTAGCTAGCCCAGGAACGCAGACTTCTCGCTGTCCCTCGCCTTCCTGAAAAATAAAAAGATCCAGCTTTCAAGCAGTTGTCCGTATCCTTGCGCCGGAGCTCTCCCAGCGGGAAAATCGAATCCTCGAAGGAAAGGCATTTTGACACCTTTCAACAGGGAGAAAGGGAATTGTCATAAAGCATAGCTGGAGAGCACCACATTGTGGAACTTCGTCTCTTTCTTGTTTTTTTTCCTTTGAAAAAATTTCATTTCTCATCCGAAAAGCTTTTTCAGTTATAAATCTATTCAGTTATAGACACCTAGACAATGTAATAGCTTACATTTCATGCTCAAAACAGCTAAAAGGAATAGAGTGTCTTTTCTTTTCAGACATAGAACTAAAATTTTAACACATCAGTCTTGCATATGGCATAATTAATCTGAATGATTGCCAATTTTATCAGGATAGAATCATAAAGAGAACAAGGGTTAGGAAGGACATGGAATAAATCATTGCATCATTGCAGACATATCAAACTCAAGGCCCATGGGACAGATCTGGCCTGCCATGGAGACAGCCAGGAGCGATCCCCACCGCCTTGACCATGCCCCAGCCCAGCCTGGTTGGGCGCTAGCCCTGGGCATGCACACTGGAGGTGGCAAGCATGTGGGGGCTGGCATCCCCAGTGAAAGGGAAGTGTTCGTGACCTGTGGGAGCAGCAGGGAGGCCGGGCTGGTGAATTGATTTATGAAGGCACTGCTGGCGTATGTACCACTGATGCTGGGCTCTACTATATGCTGATCTACAACTTTGTGGTGAACACCCAGTGCCAGAAAATGGTCAGCCTGCAGGACAGGACTGTGCTTACAAAGCTTTTCACCAGGATGGCCCCTGCCTCCTACCTCCCACCTGGGAAAGCCATGGCACCAGCGACACTGCCACCCTCTCTGTGTCCCCTCATATCTTCCTGGGTGTGAAGGGAGGGAGGGAGGAAGGAAGGAGATGGGAATGAGAAGAAGGGAGGCAGGAAAGGAGGGAGAGACGAAGGAAAGGAGGAAGAAAGGGAGGTGGGAATGAGAAGGAGGGAGGCAGGAGGAAAGGAAATGGGAATGAGAAGGAAAAAAGGAGGGAAGAAGGGGAAGAAGCAGGAGGGAGGAAGGAAAGGGAGGAAGGAGATAGGAATGAGGAGGAAGGGAGGAAAAAGATGGAAAGGAGGAGGGAAGGAGAGAGTGAAGAAGGAAAGAAGGAAATTGGGATGAGAGGGAGGATCTGAGGGAAATCCTGTCTTAGTACCTGGCCACCAGCAACCCTGCTGCCCTTTTGCCCCCTCCTCCTGGCCTTTTCTAATGGTTTCCCATCCTATCACTGAGGATGCTTTGCTTACAAAGCCTCGCATGGAGAGAGAATGGGCCCCTGACTCATGCACATTGCCCTCCTGCACCCACCATGAGCAGCCTGGCCAAGGAGAACAAGCACAGCAGCAGAAGCCTCAAGGAGGAAGTAAGTGCAGAGGGATGCCCCTTCAGGGAAGTGGGGCTGGGCTGGGCTATCGGGTCTTGGTGCCTCAGGAGCTCAAGGACTGGGCTGGGAGTTTGCCCTCCACGGCCTATGACTCCGGGCAGGCTGTGTCGCTGTCAAGAGATCCTGTGTGGCCTGAGCAAAACAAGTCTCCTCTGGTGGATGGGGCTTTGGCCCTCGCCCTGGTCTTGCCTCCTTCATTGGAGACCTCCACATCCCCACTCCTAGGGGTGGAAGCATGAAGGAGGAAGTTTGCAGGAAGCAGTTTCCTCAAAGTCCAACTTCTGTCTTAACAGATCTCTGGAGAGGAGGAGGCGGTGTCAGTGGAGCTGTGTGAGAGAAGGCTGCCCCAGCAAGCCAGCATTTTTACCCCACATGATTGAAAAATTTATTTTTATTTATTTTTTATTTATTTTGATTTGTTAATCGCTTACAAGATAATAGGTATAAATCCATACATAGTTATGAATACATGAAATGGATACATATAAGAAAAATAAAAGAAACAATAGGACAGGGACAGTAGGCATATTGGTGCGCTTATGCATGCCCCCTACAGACCTCTTAGGAAAGGGGTGAGGTCAATAGTACACAGTCTAAGGTTAAAGTTTTTGGGGTTAGGAGAAGAAACCACAGAATCAGGTAGAGTATTCCAGACATTGACCACTCTGTTGCTGAAGTCGTATTTCCTGTAATCAAGTTTGGTGCTGTTAACCTTGAGTTTGTATCTATTGTGTGCTCATGTGTTGTTATGATTGAAGCTGAAGTATTCATTGACAGATAAGTTGTTGCAATGTATGATTTTATATACCATACTTAGATCAGAATGAAGACAGCGTAATTCAAGGTTTTTTAGGTCTAGAATTTCAAGTCTGGTGGCATAAGGTATTCTACAACAAGTAGAGGAGTGGAGAACTTTTCTTTTAAATATTTCTGGACTTTCTCAACTGTGCTAATTTCAGATACGTAATGTAGGTTCCAGACTTATGAGCTGTATTCAAGTATTGGTCTAGCAAATGTTTTGTATGCTCTAGTTAGTAGTGTGATATTACCAGAGAAAAGGCTACATAGGATTAGGTTAACAACTCTTAATACCTTTTTGGCTATGTAGTTACAGTGGGCTCTAGCACTTAGATCATTAGAGATGAGTACTTCAAGGTCCTTGACACAGTTTGGATCATCAACACAGTCTTGACTATTCAGACTTGTATTTTATTTTCTGATTTTTTTTTTGCCAATATGTAAGACAGAGCATTTGTTTGTTGAGATTTGAAGTTGCCATTTGTTTGACCATTCTGATACATAGTCAAGATCTTTTTGAAGGGTAGCAGTATTGTCTGTGGTATTGAACAACTTTACATCATCAGCAAAGACAACGGAGTTGCTCTTAATATGAACACAGAAGTCATTTATGTAGAGTATGAAGAGACTTGGTCCTAGAACACATTGCCTTGGGGGACACCACTGTTGACAGGTACAGAATTTGATAGGACACTCCCAATTTTGACCATTTGTTGTCTGTTTGACAGGAATGCTTCTATCCAGTTATGCAGGTGTCCAGAGATACCGTAAGATTTTAGTTTTAGGAGTAGTTTGTCGTGTACCATTGAATCAAAGGCTTTACAGAAGTCTATGTAGATTGCGTCTATTGTTTTGCCCTGATCGCGTTGTGTAGTCCATATGTTTTTGCAGTGTAAGAGTTGCAGATTACAAGGATTCTCTTACAAGAAGAGACAGCCTCCCTCATGCAGGACCAGGGACACTGCTCCCCTCCCTTTTGCTCTTGTTCTCCAAAGATCTGTCAAGGCAGAAATTGGACTCGGAGGAAATTCTTCCTGCAAACTTTCTTTTCCACACTTCCACACGCAGCAGCATATCTTTTGAAATCTTACAATAAATTCACTTTGGGGGAGGGGAGATAAAGTAGCCCCTTCATCATTTCCCTTTTCCAGTCACTTGACTCTGATTCATTCTTTCCACAGAAAGGCAAATTCTATACTTAAAAGAGTTTATGAACTTATTCTGATTGTGACAGTCTTCCTTCTAATCTATCCAGAGGTGGGATTTAAATTTTTTTTTACTACCAGTTCTATGGGTGTAGCTTGGTGGGTGTGGCAGGGGAATGATATTGTAAAATATTTGCCAGTTCTGCGAACTACTCAAAATTTCCACGACGGGTTCTCCAGAACTGGTCAGAACTGGCTGAATACCACCTCTGGGTTTATCCATATGATCCTCCTCTTGTATTTTGATGGTTGATGGATAATGGTTTAAAGAAATGGCCACTGGAAAAAGTAAAGCTGATCCTCTTCTCACCAGCAGTCCTGATCCTTTCCATCCCTAAAAAACAGAAGAAAGAATTCCACAAAATTAGGTTTAGTTTGAAGACACTTCTGTTAGATAGATGTATAGAAACTTTTTACTTAAAACTAGTTACCACAGGAGGGAGATTTTGATGGGTCAAGAAAAGACAAGAGAGAAATAGAATATATTGAAAATAGAGAGAAGATAGAAAAAAGTAGTTACTACTGGCTTTAACTTCACCTATTTGGGCACAAGACCAAGGGTGTCAAACTCAAGGTATGCGGGCCAGATCCAGCCTGGGATGTGGTTGAATCTGGTATGCAGGGCCGTCCTGGTCTACCCAATGAGAAGAGGAAAGATCAGGACAGCCTGGCTTTGGCTTGGTCTACCCAGTGCGAAAAGGAAAGATCAGGCCAGGGTGCTTTCAGACTGGTCTACCCAATGCGAAGAGGAAAGATTGGGCCAGCCTAGCTTCGGCCCAGTCTACCCAATGTGAATGTCAGCCTTGGAGCTATTTCCTTTGGCGTGGCTGGGCGAGCTGTGGAAATGGGAGGGGGGAGGTAGAGATAGCGAGGGCTTTGTAACCAAAATAACATTCTTTGAGAACCAAGGATGTTCCCACTAGGTGTGAAGAGACGGGTTGTGAGTTTGGATGAACTTTGGACTGTGACCTGATTGGACCTTGTGATGGTCAGAAGGGGCAGCAGGAGGAAAAAAATTGTAATTTTTACTAGGGGAAACCTGGGGGACTTTAGATTTGGGTTTCCCCAGATGTGCTGTGGTCTGCCAGTGGCCTGCGGAGCTGGCAGCAGAATCAGACAGTGAGGGGGAAAATGGGCCAGTCCTGGATTCTGGGGAGGGCTCGGACAAGGGCATTTGACACAGAGATGGAGCCAGGGCTCTCTGAGAGTTATGTGCTGACTCTGGAGCCTCCAGAATCTGACATCAGCGAGGCAGAGGAACAGGGGGAGCTTGTTCCCAATGCGCGCTTGCACAGAGCTGTCAGAAGGCAAGAACAGTTAAGACAAAAGGGGTGACTTGGGAGTAAGGCTTGGAGATGATTGGCCCCTCCCATAAGACATAAAGGAGGAGCAAAGGAACATGAGCCTTTGCAGGAAGCAACTTTGTTCATTCTGGTCGGTTTAAAATCTGAAGCTCCGTGTTGACTTTGTACTCCGTTTGGCCTTGGTATAGCTAATTGGCAATTTAGTCGTTGGCAGCATTTCAAGGGAGATAAAGGTGGGTACTTATCTGCCTTATCCCGAAAGACTGTGACAGACTTCTGTCGGATTATTCATAAACTGTTTGGGACTCATTATGGGCTATGAATGTATATAATTCACAGCCATTGAAATTAAAAAGAAAAGGTTTTTCAGAACAGTGTGTGATTCTTACTGTCTCGGGAAGCCTTGATCAGAACAAGATGAGCCAATATGATATGCCTAATAAATCTATACTTTGAGGAATATGCCTGCCTTGGAGTTTTGGTTCTGTTGGGGTGTTATTTGGAACCTTGACAGCTAAGAGGAAAAATCAGGCCAGAGTGGCTTTGGCCTGGTCTACTCAGTACAAAGATGAAAGATCAGGCCAGCATGGCTTCGTCCTGATCTACCCAATGTGAAGAGGAAACATGCCAGTAGTTTGGGGAATGGCATCAAGCTGGCCATGCCCACCCAGTTGGCCATATCCACCCAGTCAGCCAGAACCTTTCTCCAAGGACAACCACAGCCCTGAGGTGGCCCTTAATGAAATTAACAGATAACAGATAATCAGAGTTGGAAGGGACCTTGTAGGTCATCTAGTCCAACCTCTCGCCCAAGTAGAAGACCCTATACCATTTCTGATAAATGGCAGTCCAATCTCTTCTTGAAAGTCTCAAGTGATGGCGCTCCCACAACCCCCGAAGGCAAGCTGTTCCATTGGTTGATTGTTCTCACTGTCAGAAAGTTTCTCCTTATTTCCAGGTTAAATCTCTCCTTGTTCAGTTTCCATCCATTATTCCTTGTCTGGCCTACAGGCACTTTAGAAAATAGCTTGACCCCTTCCTCCTTGTGGCAGCCCCTCAAATATTGGAAGACTGCTATCATGTCTCCCCTGGTCCTTCTCTTTCCTAGACTAGCCAAGCCCAGTTCCTGCAACCATTCATTGTATGTTTTAGCCTCCAGTCCCCTAATCATCCTGGTTGCTCTTCTCTGTACTTTTTCTAGAGTCTCAACATCTTTTTTATAATGTGGTGAACAAAACTGGATGCAGTACTCTTACTAAGGCTTTATAGAGTGGTATTAGTACTTCCCTTGATCTTGATGGTATCCCTCTGTTAATACAATTTAAGATTGCGTTAGCTTTTTTGGCTGCTGCTGCACACTGCTGGCTCATATTTAGTTGGTTGTCCACTAAGACTCCAAGATCCCTCTCACAGTTACTGCTATTGAGCCTGGTTTCACCCAGTCTATATGTGTACTTTTGGTTTTTCTTGCCTAAGTGTAGGACTTTACTTTTCTCTACAATGAATTTCATTTTGTTAGATATATCCCAGTGTTCTAGTCAGTCAAGATCCATCTGGATCTTGAGCCTATCTTCTTGGGTGTTAGCTATTCCTGCCAGCTTAGTATCATCTGCCAATTTGGTAAATTCCCCTTCTATTCCCTTATCTAAGTCGTTAATGAAGATATTAAAGAGCACTGGGCCTAAGACAGAAACTTGTGGCACCCCACTGCTTACTTCCCTCCCATTAAGGACTACTCATTGAGTATGGTTTGCCAGCCAGTTGCGAGTCCATCTAGGTGCTATCTATTCCACTTTTTTCTAGTTTACTAAGAAGTAGATTGTGGTCTACTTTGTTGAATGCCTTGCTGAAATCTAAATATATTATGTCTGCAGTATTTGAGTTTGAGTATTTCATTAAATTGAGTTTGACACCCTTGTACTAGACCCTGCTGGTGTTAATGATCTGTGATACCTTAAGCATGCAAATATAAATTTCTAAACTTGACATTAAAAGTTTTTTCTCCTTTATCCTACAGTGTTAAATCTTCTTATCACTGTTGTGTATATTCTAAATTCCAAATGGGACCCAGGATTTTTAGCATTCTAGCTTGTAATTCCACCCTATTATATTCCGTTTTTCTTCTGCAACAACACTTATTGTTCCCAAACATCCTCCAACCTAACTATCTTGGTCCATCACCTCCTAGCCTGTATTCATTCTTTTCTCTAGCACCTACCTTTGTCCCAACCAAACTCTAGTGACAGATAATATATTGTAAAGACACATTGTCTAATGACATAACTGGACATCTTTCCTTTCAAGACTTCAAAGTCTCTATATATGATGTAGCTTGCTCTGACATGAACCAGAAAATAATTTTAAAAGGTTTGGCTTCATGACAATCTCTTTGGATGACCTTGAATTGCTTCTCATTTATGGAACTATTCTGTTCTATGGCTCCTGCTGATCTTTCCATGTGAGAAATGTTGTACAATCTTTATCCTTATAATCCTGTAAGGAAGATCACAAATGTTTTTATATTACCACACTATTTTATTTACTTTTCTTTATCTCCCTTCCATCTCAAAAATGTTCAGGGCAGCTTCTGACAATGAAAGTTACAGTTAAAATAACCACTTTTCAAGCAGTAAAATAACCATTAAGGTACTATTATGTGTAAAAACTCTTAAATAATAAGTTAATGAAATTGAATTCAAAAAGTCTGCTCAAGTTACAATTAAAACCTGACCTTCAGGGACTGTTTTCTAAAACTGTAGAATGAGTAATCTGCTCAAGTCCAAGGGACTTCAAATTTGACAGCTTCAAGACTTGCGGACTTCAACTCCCAGAATTCCTCCTCCAGTCATGTTAGCTCAGGAATTCTGGGAGTTGAAGTCCACAAGTCTTAAACTTGCCAAGTTTGAAGACCCTTGATCAAATTCATTGGAAGTTTTAGAATGTGGGGAAGCTGACATTGGATAGGGTAATCTCTCAATAATCATTTTAGACTTCATAGGCAAGTAGCAATACCTAAGCCTTAGATGCTTTTAACAGCTTGGGCTATGCTTAAAAGTAAAGGTAAAGGTTCCCCTCGCACATACGTGCTAGTCATTTCCAGCTCTAGGGGGTGGTGCTCATCTCTGTTACAAAGCTGAAGAGCCAACGCTGTCCAAAGACGTCTCTGTGGTCATGTGACCAGCATGACTAAATGGCGAAGGTGCACAGAACACTGTTAACTTCCCACCAAATTGGTCCCTATTTTTCTACTTGCATTTTTACATGCTTTCGAACAGCTAAGTTGGCAGAAGCTGAGACAAGTAACGGGAGCTCAGCTCATTCCATTACGCGGTGCTAGGGATTCGAACCGCCAAACTGCCAACCTTTCTGATCGACAAGTTCAGCGCCTTAGACATTGAGTCACCGCTTCTGGGCAATGCTAACAGGGCAGCAATAATGTGGGTCTGTCTTTCTAGCCTCCTTAGTACTGGATCATAAGGTTTTGTACCAGCTGTACACTACAAATCTTTTCAAGTGCAACCCTATAAAATACATTACAGTGACCAGCAAAGAAGTTACCAAAATATACATTACTAAGGTGATCGGGTGTAATATTTATAGCTGACTTCAAGCTGTTGTAGATAGAAAGAGAGTCATTGATCAGAATGAACAGGAGGCCTCATTTCATTGGGGATAGCTTACTGCATATTGGAATAAGCAATCCAACCCCACACAAAAGCCCACAATTTTAATTACTTGCTGTGTTTATAGAAGGATATGAATATGTTTTTAATGCTGCAATTGAACCACCATAACTTACTAGAAAAGCATACCAGAAAGAATAGCTGGCTATTCCCAGGACAAGCCACTGCAATCAGAAATACTCTAGATATTTTGGAATGCTTTCTATCACCCTCAAGTGGTAAGATCAACCACAAGGAATTATAAAAACTGTCATCCAAAATATCTGAAAGATTGTATGTTGAATCTACTGACTTTTCTATGTTGTTTCATTTTATATTTAAAAAAGATAATTTTGTAGCATTCTGATTGGTCACAGTTGCCTGTCTGGGGTTAGATTTTTTTCTCTTAATAAACCAACACATTTTCTATGATCTACTTAGAACAAACCAGGTTTTTTTTTTTTACAAGGTATACTCTTTTTTTATAGTATCTAGAGCAGGGGTCTCCAACCTTGGCTCCTGGAAGCCTGGCGGACTTCAACTCCCAGAATTCCACAGCCAGCTTTGCTGGCTGTGGAACTCTGGGAGTTGAAGTCCGCCAGGCTTCCAGGAGCCAAGGTTGGAGACCCCTGATCTAGAGCATGTTCATATGATATGGCCACTCTAATCATGATTTAGTCAGAACAACTGTATCTTTGGCTTTTAGCTTTGTTTTTAGATTTCTTCTTTATTTTATCCTTACTGGAAAATAAACTATGAATGGTGGTTTGAAGGTACTGGTATGTTATCGTAAATAAATATTGGTAGCAACTGCATTCATGCAAACATATCTAAGGTTTTACACTCACAATGAAAATCATTTTAAATAGAATCACATAGGTTTATCAACTAATAATCAACAAAGAAACACATACACAAATGGAATAAGTAGCATAACTTCATAACAGCATAACTTCCAACAACAATGAACTGGAAAACTGTTTCACTAAAATCTTGTTAACACGGAACCTAAATGGTAAGAGGAAAAGAGCCAGTTTGGTCCAGTGGTTAATTCACTAGGATAGGAAGTAGGAGACTGAGTTCAAATCTTGTCTTAACCATGAAAGCTGCTAGGAGACTTTGGGTCAGTCGGCCCAATCCACCTCACAGAGTTGTTGTGGGGAAAATAGGAAGAGGATCATGTTTGCTTAAGTAATTTGTAAAAATAATAAATACAAGATACAAATAAATAAGTAGCAATCAGTATTTCTGGAGAGACGATTATATGAGTGGGATACTGAGATATGGCAAAAAACTTTTGTTAGTAGTATCCACTAACGCATATAAAAATATAAAAATGACAAATCTATGTATACTGGTGGAATGATGAGGTCATCTTTTTAATCAATCTTCCAGTGGGGGGGCACGCTACCCTTATATTATTAAAAGGCCTGTGTTAGACAGGGTAAACAGATCCCATATAGTTTTTAATTTGGTCCTGAGACTTAAACATTGCCCTTAGCTTATCAAAAATGCAGATGCCCAAATCAGTGATCAAAGTAGAAATGTATCAAGGATCTGGAAAGCAGCACAAATCTGTCATCTAACACTCTTGAAGAGACTTCTAAAGTCTTCGAATGGCATTGAAACTCAAGTATAGTTCAAACCATCAAAAATGAAAATTGTAAAAAAAATGAAAATTCTAGCTCAGCCCTGCATATTCAATCTTAATAACTTTATACATCTACTAATCTCTGTTTTCCACCCAAATAATAAAGATCTTGTTTTTATGACATGGATGATCCTGGTCAACTTTCTCCATAAACAGACAAAACCAGAATGGCTTCAGAGATAAGAATATTTATTTATTTTATTTGCTTGTTAAACATGTACAAGATGGCAGGTATAAGTATGAACATAAACACGAACAAAGGAAGTAAATACAGATAAATAGGGACAGTAAGACAGGGAGGATAGGCACACCGATGCGCTTATGCACCCCCCCTTTATGGACCTCTTAGGAATGTTGTGAGGTCCATGGTAGACAGTATGAGGTTGAAGCTGTGAGGATTTGAGGTTGTAATAACGGAGTCGGGTACAGTAATCCAGGCATTGACCACTCTGTTGCCCTATGACTCAAGTTTGAGTTTGTATTGTTTGCCTGTGTATTGTTGTGGTTGAAGCTGAAGAAGTCATTGACAGGTAAGACGTTGTAGCAGACAATTTTGTATACTATGCTTAGATCGGACCGCAAGCGGCGCAATTCTAGATTGTCCAAGTCCAAAATTTCAAGCCTGGAAGCCTAAGGGATTCTATTGTGAGTAGTGGAGTGGAGCACTCTTCTCATGAAGTACCTCTGAACCTGCTCAATCATGTTAATGTCCGATATACAGTGTGGATTCCAGGTGGACAAGCTATATTCAAGAATTGGTCTGGCAAAGGTTTTATATGCCCTAGTTAGCAGTACAATTTTACCAGAGAAGAAGCTTTGCAAGATTAGGTTAACAACTCTTAATGCCTTTTTGGCAATGCTGTTATAGTGAGCTCTGGGTCTTAGATCGTTTGAAGTGAGTACTCCTAGGTCCTTGACAGAGGGACGGTTATCTACAAGAGTGTTTCTCCCAACTTGTATTTGGTGTTCTGATTTTTATTGCCAATGTGTAGGACAGAGCATTTATTAGTTGAGATTTGGAGTTGCCAATCGTGCGACCATTCTGACACATAGTCAAGGTTGCTTTGTAGGGCAGCAGCATTGTCAGTGATGTTAAAAAATTTACATCATCAGTAAAGAGGACGCAGCTGATTTTAATATAATCAGATAGATCATTGATGTAAAGCAGAAAGAGTATGGGTCCTAAAATGCTGCCTTGAGGGACACTGCTCTTAACTGGTGGCGGATTTGTTAGGGCCCTCCCTATATTGACTATTTGTTGCCTGCTTGTCAGGAATGTGGTTATCCATTTGTGCAGGGATCTGGAGATGCCATAAGATCTTAGTTTCAACACTAGTTTGTCGTGCACCAATACTTCATTTTCACAGAGCTTCTCTAAAATGTTGTCTAATTGAGGGAGAAGGAATGGCCAGTTCACCAATAATTTGCTCAAAGATAGAAAGTTCACCAGGGGCATTTTAGTTAAAATTAAATTTTTAGTTTACTTGGTCATTCAAATGGCTGAATTTCAGAATTTACATGGCAGATTGACTCCCACCTACTTACACAAACAAGTTGTGTAAACAAAGCATGAATCTCAGTCATCAAAATTTTCCCTATATCTATTTTACATAGTTACAAAGATACCCAGGCACATATAATTAGTTGTCTCTACTAAATAATTTAAATTATTTAGTAGAGACAACTAACTATATTCATGTTCTACTTTACCAAGTGCAAGCTAGTAGCCAGCCCCACTGTAAGTTTTACACTACAGTTCTGATAATCCCTTCACACAGACACTGGCATTCACCATTGAAGAGCAAATTGAGTAGGTCTAAATCTTATACTAAATTATATACTATTCTGGTCTTTGAAAAACTACATTCTTTTGTGGTATGCAATCTTCTGTGTACAGCCGTACATTTAATCAGACATTTTAAGGCTAATCATAAATGCTCTGAAACAAATCAAGGTGACAGTATTATTCTCTTTGCTGTTTGTTATACAAATTATTCTGATTCATGTCAGCCCTCACTGCCTCCTTGGGGAAATAATTGTGGAAAACGAATAATCATATCAAATTGTCAGTAGCAATTTGGTTTTTGATTCCACATGAATGAGATTTAAGGAGTGAAGAGGAAGAAAGGGAAGAAAAGCAGTTTTACTGCTGGCAGAGAAAAATATTTTTTTCTTTTATTCTTTCCACTTGGCCTTATTTAAATAGGATGGGAAACAAGGATGGGATATGTGGGAACTTACCTGTATACTTGTAGGATAAGTTATCCAATTCTTTTTGCTACAGATAGCAGGTCATAGAGTTAGTCAGTAATCCATTTGTGCTAAGATCATTTTCTGTGGGGCCTTATGCCAGAAAACCTTGGACAACTCTGCTAATTATTCAAAAGGAGGGAAATATAATAAAAATGATAATATAGAATCAAATTAAGATTTGATGTCTGTTCAGGTCAGAAATATATATTTCAAGGACCTGAACAGACATCAAATCTTAATTTTATATTTTAAATCTTTAATCTTTATCAAATTATAACCTAATTTATGTATTACTCATAAAATAAGCAAAGCAAGTGAAGAGCTATTTGGGTAAATCTATAAAGGTGCAAATTATTTTCACCCAGATCTTTTACCTTCTGCAGTTTTGTAGGGAAATAATTCTCAAATATAAATTCAAATATCTTTCTGCCTAGAGATTAATGGAGTTGTAGATTAACCATTCTAATAGGTATCATCTTCAGGACTCCCATAAATCGTTTCTGCAATGGATTTTACTTACCTGTAAAATCTGTTCATTATAAACAAAACAGTAGTTTGGTTAGCAATTGAGAATTCAGATATAAAATTAGCCAAAATAGCCAAATATATAATATACTTTTCATTTCTTCTCCCTGAAGAACAATTAGGCCAATTTTTGAATAATCTGAAGTGTTTAAGTTGCTTAGGTCTACCTGAATTTGGAGAAGATTATTGTGTTAACTCGAAGTCTTCTGTCCAAGTTTTAACAACACTTAATTATGGGCTTCTACTGCTCTTTGATGTTTTCAAAAAGAACAACAATGACAAAAATACCTTCTAGATCTAGAACTCAATGAGATTGCTATACAGTATTTATTTTCCCTAGGACCAAGAAATGGAGATAAGCACCACACTCTGAAGTTGGACACAACTGGAGAGGGAAACCTTTGCCTTTCTATTTATTTTCTGCCTTTAGATATATATCTTTCCGGCATAAACTACTTTGCACTAAAAGAGTCATATTTTTAAATAAGCAATACAGGATGACACTAAATATTAATAATCTCTTTTCTATGCTTATTTTCTTCATTTCATTTTGATTGCTTGAATATGATAGTTGATATAGTTCAGACAAGGAGTTCCCAGATTGGGCTGCAGCCTGGTACCGGGCCATGGCCCATTTGGAACCAGGCCATACAAGTGGTGAGTGTTGTGTCCGTTTGGAAGGAGGCCAGGAGTCGGTGACTTTGTATCAACTCTTTATTGTTGCTAGGAACCGAACTGGCTCTTTGGAAAACCTTGCGGCTTTTTGTTTCCAAGCCGCGGCGGCCACGGCCAATGGCACCACTTTGAATCTCCCGCGATTCGAATCTACCAATCGCGGGAGATTCTCAGGGAGCCAATCGGCGCGGCTCGCCTAACCAATCCGATCGCCCCGCGCTTTGGCCAATCAAAGCGCGGGGATTCCAAGAATTCAAATTAAGGTACAGAACACCCCTCCCCTCTTGGTTCGGTCCTTACGTAGCGTAGTCCCGTAGGTAGGCGGGGCTCCATCTTTGCCTACTGGACCTGCGCAGATCAGTTGTAGGTTGGATACCGGCCGGTTCGGTCGGGGTCTCTGTTTCTCCGGACTCCGTCGTGGGAACCGCCTGGTATGTCTGGCTGGGCCGCTCTCCGTAGCTCTCTCCTGGGCTTCCTGGGTTGGTTGAGCTGCGGGTTTCGCCGCTCCCGCTTGGTCTTCCCGGGTTGGTTGAGCTGGCCTGGCTGTCTCTTCCTGGCGAGGTTTCATGCTGGCTGCTTGCAGGTGAGTATGGTTGGTTTCTTTCTTCTGAGTTTTGGTTCCCGGGGTAACCCCTCCCCTCTTGGTTTGTGTTGAGGGGGTTGGTTTTGTTTGGTTGCGTGTCGGTGGTGTCTTGTGTGGCAGTCCTCGATCTTAACTGATCGATGTGGCGTTTCCACGCTCGTCCGTCGGTTGTTTGTAGCCGGTACAAGCGTGGGCCTGTTAGCTGTGTTATGATTGCTGGTATCCATAATGGGTCTCCGATTAGCTTCTCGCGTGGACGGTGTCGCCTGGTGCGAAGGTTCGGTGTTTGCTGGTGGAGTCTGGGGGTTTCTCTGGGTTGTAAGTGGGGTGTAGTCTATCGAGTGGGGACCTTATTTTCCTCCCCATTAGCAGTTCTGCTGGGCTTTTATTTGTTGTGGTGTTCGGGGTTATGTGCTGTATGAAGAGTAATTTATTTATTTTGTCCTGGATCTCCCCGTGGTCTATTTTCTGGATGGTTTTTTTTGTGAATTGAACCATCCGTTCCGCCCTTCCCTTCGCCGCCGAATGTGCCGGGGCTGTCAGTGCGTGTCGTATGCCCCTTTCCGCTAGGAATTTTTCGAATTCCAGCAATGTGAATTGGGGCCCATTGTCGGATACGAGGATGTCCGGGAGGCCGTGTGTTACGAAGAGTTTGTAGAGTTCTTTGGTCACGGCTTCCATGGTGGTTGTTCTCATGTTACTTACCTCCAGCCAGTTGGAGTAAGCGTCTACGGTTATTAAGAAAGTGTGTCCTTTTGTGGGCCCGGCGAAATCTATGTGGATTCTAGACCAAGGTCCTCTGGGGGTTTCCCACTCTAGGATGGGTGCTGTGGGTGGGCTTGGTCTAGTTTCTTGGCATCGTTGACACCTTGCTACCCAGGCCTCGATCTGTTTGTCCATCCCTGGCCACCAAGTGTAACTTCTGGCCAGGGCTTTCGTTCTAACGATGCCCGGGTGCCCCTCGTGTAACAGTTCCAGTACCTTCCCTTGTAGTTTTCTGGAATGACCACCCTATCCCCCCATAGTATGTACCCTTTTAGTAACGAGAATTCTGTTTGCTGGTTTCGGAATGTCCTGAAAGTCTCGTCGTTTTCCTTTTCCGGCCACCCTTTCTCTACCCAATGCAAAACCTGCACCAGACGTTTGTCTTTATTAGTTTCTCGGGCAATGTCTGATGCGGTTATGGGTAGGTTGGGTAGAGTCTCTATGCTGAGGGTGGTCATCGTGTGTGCTGGGTCAGTGTCTGGTTCGGGTAACGGTGAGCGGCTTAAGGCATCCGCATGGGAGATAGTCTTACTGGGTCGGTGTGTGAGCCTGTAGTTGTAGGCGGCCAGGAATTCGGACCACCTTGTCATTCTGGGAGACAGAATGTTCGGGGTGGCCCTGTTCGTCTGAAGTGTCCAAAAGCCTATGCAAAGGCTCCGCCGCGGTCGCCTTTTGGGGCAGGAAGACATTATAAAAGTTAAGTAGCCCCAGAAACGCCTGCAGTTCTGTTTTTGACCTGGGTGTGGGGGCTTCTTGGACGGCTTTAATTTTTTTGTCGGTGGGGTGAATGCCATGTCGGTCTAGGAGGTATCCTAGGAATTCGACCCGCTCTGTGTACAGCTGGCATTTTTCCCTCTTCACTTTAAGCCTGGTTTCTTTGAATCTCGTTAGCACCTCCCTTAGGCGACTCTCTTGTTCGGCCTGGTTGGTTGTCGATACTAGTACATCATCGAAGTAGAGTACCACCCCCTTGATGCCTTGTAAGAGTCTTTCCATGAGGCTCTGGAAAATTCCAGGTGCCACGCTGACTCCGAATTGGAGTCGGTTACATCTAAAGGCTCCCCGGTGGGTGACTATGGTTTGCGCCTCTGCAGTTTCCTCATTGACCGGCAGTTGCTGGTATGCTTGGGCCAGGTCGAGTTTCGTGAAAACTTTGCCCCCTCCCAGTGAGTGTAGGAGATGTTGCACTACTGGGATGGGGTAAGCGCTTTGCTGCAAGGCTCCATTTAGGGTGGCCTTATAGTCCCCGCAGATTCTCACTGACCCATCAGGCTTGATTGGGGTGACTATTGGGGTCTCCCACCGGGCGTGGTCTATGGGTTGTAGGACCCCTTGCTTGACGAGCTTGTCAATTTGCTCGTCGATTTTCGGTTTGAGTGCGAAGGGTACCCACCTTGGTTTTAGGCGTTTTGGGGGAACGTTTGGGTCTAGGCTGAAGGATATAAGGGGCCCTCGGTACTTGCCTAGGGTGCCGTCGAACACTTCTTGGAAATCCCGGGCCAGTTGCTGCTCCCAGTCTGCTTCGGCGATGTGGTCAATGCCCGTGACTGCAATGCCGAGCGGTGCGAACCACTGAAGTCCCAGCAGGCTAGGTCGGTCTCGATTGACGATGGTCAAGGGAAGTCTTTCGGTGTGCCCCTTGTAGGTCACTGTGAACTGTTCTGTTCTGACTACAGGGATGCGGTTTCCCTGGTAGTCTTTGAGGATTAGTCTCTGGTTTTCTAGTTCCCTTCTCTGGATGGTAGGCACCAAGCATTTAATTTCTTGCCAGGCTACCATTGAGAGGTAGGACCCGGAGTCCACCTCCATTTTACAGGGTTCGCCTTCGATGCCAACCTCCACGTAGACTTTTCTGGCGTCTGAGGTTGTTGCATGGCCGATGGTGACCGTCTGATGTGTCTCTTCTCTCCGCCGGGTCTCGCCACCCCATTGGGCTCATCCGTTCCGGTCCCAACGGTTGTCTGCTGGCTGGTCTCTGGTCCTGGGGGTGTGCTCTCTCACCTCCGCTCGCTCGGGTCCTATCATCTGGGGCTGTGGTTTTTCTTGAGGTGGCAGATGCGGGCGATGTGGCCCTTCTTGTCACAGTGCCGGCAAACAGAGTTGAAGAACTGGCATTCTGATCTGGGATGGTCGCCTCCGCACCTGGCACACGCGGTCCTCGACTTACGACTCCGCCGGCTGCGCTGGTCGCGGCCTGCCTGGAGACATCCACCGTCTCGTGCCCGAGGTGGACTGGAGTTCGCCCTGGTGGGTGGTAGTTTCAGGTGGGCCCTCGGTCGACCTTGCAGGGTGGTTGTTTGCGGTGCGGTCCCCGGCGTTCAGTCTCCGCATGCGGTCTGCTGATTGTCGGGTGGCTTCAGCTGCCGTGGCTTCTGTGATGGCATCGGCGAGGGCGATGTTGCCCTTGGCCATCAACCGACTTTGGAGAATGGGGTCCCAAAGGCCGAGCACGATTCGGTCCCACAGGGCCTCGTTCATATTGGAGAACTCTCATAGTCCTCCAAGGCGCCGCAGCTCTGCAACGAAATCACTGAGACTCTTGCCCGACCACTGGTCCCGCCGATAAAATTTGTGTCATCGGATGAGGATGGGTATGGTTGGAGCGTAGTGTCTCCGGAGTATTGGCTCGAGGTCATCCCAATCCATCGCGGTAACGTCGGCGGGCTTGGCTAGCGCTTTTGCCATTTTAAACACTGTGGGCCCACAGTGCTTTAGGAAGACGGCTCGTTTCTTCAGTCCAGTGGCGTCCTTCAGGTCATTGCATTCGAGGAACATGCGGAATCTGTCCGTGTAAGATTCCCAGTCCTCGCTAGCGGGGTTGAAGGGTGTTGGTGGCGCGATGTTGGCCATCTCGTCAGTTGGCTGGCTTCCGTCGGACACGTGCTTTGGTTCAGGATCAGAATCCCACCTTCGTCGCCAGTGTTGTGTCCGTTTGGAAGGAGGCCAGGAGTCGGTGACTTTGTATCAGCTCTTTATTGTTGCTAGGAACCGAACTGGCTCTTTGGAAAACCTTGCAGCTCTTTATTTCCAAGCCGCGGCGGCCGCGGCCAATGGCACCGCTTTGAATCTCCAGCGATTTGAATCTACCAATCGCGGGAGATTCTCAGGGAGCCAATCGGCGCGGCTCGCCTAACCAATCTGATCGCCCCACGCTTTGGCCAATCAAAGCGCGGGGATTCCAAGAATTCAAATTAAGGTACAGAACAGTGAGAGAGCATGCGACAGCATGCAGTTCCACTTGTGCAAGTGGCAGATGAGTGCAAGCATGCTTACTTCTGCTTGCATGGAACCATCTCCTCCCCGCCCCATCACCACTACTACAACCACCCCCACTGGTCCACAAAGCCAGAAAGGTTGGGGACTGCTAGTTCAGACCATCTAAAGGCCACTTAGCTGAGGTTTGTTGCTGCCATCTAGTGGCTGTTCAGATTTTAGAAGTCCAAATATGATAGCCTATTTATGTACTCTGGTCCAGAGGTCTCCAATTCCTGGTCCATGGACCGGCACCAGTCTGTGGCAGGCCAGAAACTGAACCATGCAAACTGTGGTGTCCCTGACTAACTGCAATCTTCAATCTGGTCTGCAGTTCTGGCGGGAGCACTGACTGCTCCCATTGGTTGATGCCGTTTGACAGCCGGCTATAAAAGGAGCTGTCAAACGGCATCAGCTGCTGCCGGGCAGCCGCGGCAACCTGTTATGCTTCAAATAAAGCAATGTTAGCCTTTAGATCCGTGTCTGCCTCGTTTGTCCGCCTGCAACACAACACAAACAAGGGAAGCCCTATCCGTGGGATGCAGGCATCATGCAAAAGCACAGCCTCTCCAGTCTGTGGAACAAAAACCTTTCTCCATGGAACCAGTCCCTGGTGCCCAAAAGATTGGGGGCACTGCTTTAGCCAGAAAAGCAACTTTCTATTACTAGAGAAAGAAATCACCAAAAGAGATATAAATTTCTTTCATTAAAAAAAATGTTAGCAGAAAAAGGTTTGTTAAATAGCCATAGAATGTTCACTGCTGAGATTGAAGAAAGTAATAAATAACCAGAGAAGAATTAAGAGAGAGACATATACAGGTATGAGGTATAATAAGTGGTTTAACAAATGTTAGCAGTTGCAACAGACATGCTCCCCCCAAAAGCTACATATGACTTCATTTCAAAGTTACGATCCACCACAGGTTCACTGCAGCACTCCCCCAGCTCTTTTCCACTATCCTACTCCATCTCAACCCTGCAGTGCTTGGACTGCTCCAAACATACCTATTATGCACCACATTTACATTTTGATGCTCTCCAGACCTCATGCTATGGCAGGATAACAGGTCATGTGTCCCTAGCCCTTGCAGTAGCAATCCAAATGCAGCCATTTTGTCCAACCCATTTGTGGGTAGGGACAAAATGGCTGTCACCAAACGTCATGCTTCATTTTGCAGCCTTTGCAAGGTCCAGGCATAGTATCATAGAACTTCTAAACATTGCAGAAAGCTTCTGCAGCACTGTGCAGACTTTGTTAAGACAGAAAAATGAAGCAGTTTGTTCCCAGACCACACAGTGACCTGAATGCAGCTGCCATTTTTTTAAAAAAAATGTTTTTATTGTACATTTTTCATTATTATACATCACATTTCCAGTTTTGCAATGGCAGTGTACTGGTTATGTCAAATCCTTTATAAATATACATGTATGCAGGCTGGTTATAACCATTATTCTCATAGTCATACAGTGTAGTCTCTTTTAAATACATAGTATTGTACGTCATAATTATAATAGTTATAATTATAACTATTGTTTTCATAGTTGCACCATAACACTCTATTACATTTACCATTTTAAAACTTTATACATTTTAAACTATATTCACATACAGTCTGACAGTGATATTGCTTGCATTGTATATTCTTACATATTTCTATATATCTGTATTTATTTCTATTTTGTTAATCTTCTTTCATTGTTAAGTTACTAATCTCTGCTCCTATTATTTAACCATTTATACAATACATCCCATGTTGTAGTATTCTGTTTCCTCTTTGTCTTTAAGTTCCATCATTAATCTGTCCAATTCAGCACATTCTAATATTTTTTAATTACCTTATCTGTGGGTGTACTTTCATTTTTCCAATTTTGTGCATATGTGATTCTAGCTGGTGTTATTACATGTAACATTAAGTATGTGAGTCTTTTGTTATATTTCCCCAGTATTATACCAAATAAGAATAATTCTGATTTTAGATCTATTTGCTGTGCTGTCATTTCTTCTAACCATCTCTTTATATTTGACCAATACATATGATAGGAGAATCCTGGCATCTGTTTGCATTTCCAACATTCTGGAGACATATTTGGAAACATTTTTGCCATTCTTGCTGGTGGCAAGTGCCATCTATAAAACATTTTATACAGGTTTTCTTTGTAAGCTGTTGAAATCATTAATTTATAATTTCTTTCCCACAATGGCTGCTCTGGCAACCCTAGATGGATATGGTTAACCTTGGAGTGGTTAGCAAAGGTAGAGGGAAAGCTCTGAGGACTGCGTGGAGAAAGGCAATCTCCTGCCAGAACAAGGAGAAACGCTTTGAAGCCAACAGGAGAGAAGGCCATCATCATGGCTTACCCAAAGCTGTGACAGCTTGGTGAGAGACAGGAAGACAAAAATTGAAGAGCAATATGGCTGTACCGATGAGAACTTTTTAATCTGCTGCAAATGAATTTATTCTGATATAGTAGTAGAAAAGAGTGAAAGTGGGATTCAAAAGAAGGGCTGGAGCAGGATTTTCGCTCCCTGAGAGTAGTGGCAACTAAGTTTTCAGAGCTGGAAAGAATAACAGAATGACTATAAAGTAATAGAGACTGTTAGGGGAAAGTCTAGAGTAAATATTTGGAAAGAACACTAAAAAATTGAAGACTACTAGGAATATGCTTTTTATTACTTTTTTTGGACTGATGTTGGATTTAGAGCTCAAGGAGCTTTTAAAAAAAAGAGTAAGGGCGCCATCTACTGACCTGAAGAGTGCATACAAAAGGGAAGTGACTGATGCAATATTTATAGATTCCATAAAGGCTCCTGTGATATTCAGAGTGGACGTAAACCAACTTGAATGTGGAAGAGTGAAAAAAGAAGATAAATACTTTTGGTGAATTTGGAAACTATTCAGATATTGTTTTGGAAAAAAGCTTAGTGACTTGATGGGTTTGGGGGCTTTGGTGGATTACAAATTTTAATTCACAAACAGATTCCCAAAGGACTACAATAAGAACAGTGTGGATTAATTTAATGTGGACTACAAATTAGACTGCTGCATATATATTCCCTACCCTGGATGTAGTCCCCACTCTGCATAATGACCTGCACATTTATTTAATGCTTTATTGGAGACAGCAGGTATGGGGGGGGGGGGCTGTTAGGTGAGACATTTCATCTAAAGACTACCATGTTATGAGACCATAATGGGCAGTCTCCATTATGGTTATAATTCAAGGACTACCTGTAAATGTAAAATATAATGAGAACAGATTCATTTATTATGAGATATAATTATTCTGGGGAGCTAATTAATTCATTAATTCTGGGGAGCTATTAAAGATATGCAAAGCCTTAAAAAATTCCTTTTTATATACTCCATGGGCAATATGTGCCTTCTTCAATCTTGGATCCTCTGTCAGAGTTTTGTGCAGCATCCTAGCTGTTCCTAACACTGATCTCTAAGAACTCTAATGTTGTTCCTGGAATCTATTAGAGCAGGGGTCCCCAACCACCGGGCCGCAGACTGGTACCGGTCTGTGGATCACTTTGTACCGGGCCGCAAAGAAAATAAAAATAAAATAAAAATGGCAGCTTTCTTCACCTTCGGTGAATGCTGCTGGGATCAGGCATCAAGGACACAAATGAAAGAAGGGGAGGGAGGAAGCAACCAAAGCCTGTCCTACTCTCTGGCTCAGTGGCTTCGGTTTCCTCCCGCCTCGTTCCTCTCTCAGTCGCTCTCTCACTCCTCCACCAGCCCAGGAAGAAACTGCTTCAAAGAAGCCGGCAGGGTGGCTTTTCCTATTGGCGCAGCTCCTCCGAAGTGCCCGTTCAACCCCACCCCACCGCCCGCGATTCAATCCAGTGCTCTGTTCTGCCTGCCTGCCTGCCTGCCTTCCTTCCTTCATTTCTGGTTGTTTCGGAGCAGCTTCGGCTGAGAATAATAACTATTCACCTCTTTTACTCAGCTGCTCCAAAACAACCAGAACCAAATGCAGGCAGGCAGGCAGGCAGAATGGAGCACTGGATTGAACCGCAGGCGGCGGAATGGGGATGAACGGACGCTTCGGAGGAGCTGCGCCAACAGGAAAAGCCACCCTGCCGGCTTCTTTGAAGCAGTTTCTTCCTGGGCTGGTGGAGGAGCGAGAGAGCGACTGAGAGAGGAACAAGGCAGACACCTGAGGGATGAGGCTGAGGGAGGGAGGGAGACACCTGAGCGATGAGGCTGAGGTAGGCAGGGCCGAGAGGCGGGGCTTCTCAGCCATCCTGCAGGAACTTGTCCTGAGCCGCGGAGACAGCCGTGGGCCACCGCCGCCCAGTGCTCAGTTTTGAAGGTGCTCCTCAGGCCGGCGCAGTTCCTGAATCTGCAGCAGAAACCCTCCGTTTTAAATGTCCCAATAGAAGAGAATATCTGTCACTCAGGGTTGCAATGAGGAGGCATTGGCGCTCCCTGAACTTGGTGGTTTGCTGGCAGACATTTTATTACCTGACTAGGTAACAACATGAGATGTTACCTCGTCAGGTTATGAAACATCTGCAAGCAAACCACCAAACTCGGACTCCTCCCCCCCTCCCCGGTCCTTGAAAAAGTGTTTCTGCGTGAAACTGGTCCCTGGTACAAAAAAGGTTGGGGACCACTGTATTAGGGCCACTCTCCCAGCTTAGAAATCATAATCCAGAGTACTCCTATCACCACTGGACCATTTTGGCTTTTATTTTTCAAATCCCTCCCTGTTCCTTTCCCTTTATGTTTAAATTTCTATGTGAAGACCCAGACTCTACTGAGATTAATAACTGCAAGTGAGGAAGTTTGCCTGCCAAAATGCAAGTTTATACCAAAGCAATTCTTCATACAGAAAATTAAACATCAGGAAGAAGGAACAATGGTCCATATTAAGTACATGGCCAAGATACCCAGTATTCCATATGCAGAAAATAATTTTGTTCTGAATGCTACTCAATCACAATTGCCCCTGCCCCTTGAAGTGGTGCTGCCCAATCATGTTATCAGACAGCTTTGAATCACAAGTCTCACCAGCAGACAGAACTTAGTATCTATGACAAAATAGTAAGCCTCTTAACAGAAATAAATACAATTACTTTACAGCAATTTAAAGTAAATTATTTTGAGCTAGTTAGAATATCAGAATTGAAATTAGGGTTGAAGAAGAAGATAAACAGACAATTTTGGGTCGGGAAGTTAATTTCTGTAACAAACATTTCATGTACTTTAAATAGATTTGTTGATTTAAAAATGAGATGATAGGAACTGGAAATTACAGTAATACTGTTGCAACTAAAGTATTTCATCTTTAAGTTCTATCTGTATGGTTGCCAACTTGGAACATAAACCTAATCAAATGATATATTCTTAATTCTGAACAGTTGAAGTCATATATTTTGCCAAATCAAATGAGAAGACACATCTAGTCATGACAAGCTCAGTTCATTTATTTTCAATTCAGTTCTAAGGTAGCCCCTTAAGTCAAGTTCAAAATTATTATACAAACATGCCCATTTACTCTTTTTGCTAATGAGAACTTTATCAATTTTGGGGGGGGGGTATTTTTTGAACTTTCCCAACAAGTTCTAAGGTTTCTCATGTTCTCCTATCCAACTGCAAACATTTTCAAGATCAAAGTTAAGTCCTACTGTGAATCTACTATAAGAAGGATTAAAATGAAGTACTAGTAGCAATTTTAATAAGGACAAAATAAAAGCTATTTTTAAATAAGAAGTAAAAAGTCAAATGTCATTATTGCTCTGCATGGCCAGAGCATAAGAGTTATCCAAGGGTTTGGGCATACTCATGAAAAATGTAATTTGTGGCTTCCTGTTTGAAGTCTCTTCGGCGACAGACAGAAATCCGCGATCGTGCACGGTTTCGGGCTGGGCTTGCCGCTGGAACGCCCTGAGCCAGCTGGTTTCGGGGCTAAGCCACCCTGTAGAGGTGGTGAAGAGGGCGGAGACCGCCAGCAGGGTTGAGGAGAGCCACATCTCTCCTCCTCAGCTGGCCATTACTCCCTTTCCTGAAGGCGGTTGCAGCGGTGGTCAGAAATGGCCACCACAAAGAAGAACTTGACCAGAAAAGAATGTGCAGGAGGAAGATAAGAAGTGAAAGTTTTGGCTGACCAGGTTAAATTATAAAAGCAACAACTAAGATACCCTGGAATTTAAACTTACAAAAAATAACATCGCTCCCAAAGAAGAGTTGGAAGCAGCGAAGGAAAGTGAAATGGGAAAGGTTTGGGGTTTTTTTTCTTCTCTCTTCTTCCCTGTACTGACAACTAAGAGACTTAAATAAGAAATTGGAAAAATCCGCTTTGACATCAATAGGCAATTAAGCTGAAAATAAAACAAAATGCCAAAGGGATAATAAAGATTTCTGGACACTAATTTTTTTTTTTTTTTTACAAATTTTATTAATTTTACAGAGAACACAATAAAACATAAACAAAACTAAAAGATCTTTTCTGAAGGTTTTCTGATCCCGGGTTGAAACTCTTCACACAGACACAAATTCAAACATCATATTCACTTTATATATCCTTCCATATTTTATTATCATTTTCTTTTTTATATATATATATAAACCATTTTTATCAATTTTATATAAACAATGCACAAGGCATAACAGCTTATAAGTTCTTTTCTAAGAAAAAATAATAAAAGAAGAAAACCAATAGAACATAACAATTCCAAATTATAGTATCAATACTTTGTCTATTTAACTTCATATCTTATCCCAACTTCTCCTTTTCATCCAAATTATTTCTTATTAATTAATTTTTTTTTGCCTTTTTTCAATATACATCCAAAAAAAAAAAAAAAACCATAACAAAACCTTTATATATCCTTTCATATCTTATTACCATTTTCAATAATATTCTTTGTCTGTTCTATTTCCAACTATCTATTCATCTTTTTTCTTTTATTATACTTCTCCTATACACCAATTGGAATAACGTCTATAACTCATTACCCTAACTTAAAAGTACTTCATATAACAATTTTTCTTGGGATTCTGTTTTAGGTTCTAAAATTACACAATGAATTTTATACTCTAAATACTCATATAAAAACCACAATCTTATGTACCCTCCAGAATCCCTCTTTTATCCTAAATTAAATTCACCCATTGTCTCTGAATAAACTTTTTTTCTTTAGATCTTGCTTCCCCCCATTGAGGCTTCTCCTCCCCCCCTTTCTCTCTTGCTTATTCTTCTCCTTGCCCTTTTTACCCCTTTGTCTTTCCTCCTCCCTTTTCTTACTCCCTTTCCTTTGCTTTCTAACCTTGCCTCCACCTTTCTGCTCATTTTTCTCTTCTTTGGTTGTTTTTATAATTCTTAAAATCCCCTTTTTCTTATCCTTTTTCTCCTCCTCCCCGGAAAGAACCCATTGTTCATCAAAGATGGCTTCTTCTTCCTCTTCTTCTTTGTCCCAGTCCTTCTGCTGCGTAGTCAACTTTTCATAAGTACATAACGCCATTTCTAAGAATTGAAACAAAGTGCCCAAAGTATCTTCTTTTTTATATTTTTGATATTCAGTCTTTAGTTCATCCACAAGCGATGCCATTATGAAAAAAGAAACTTTTCCCAAAACAACCACAAATATTTTTAATCAAAAATAATTCAAAAAAAAAAAATCCAAAAATTAATACTTTTCTTCCTTCTTCTCTTTCTCTTTCTGGGGTTAATGTTTAATCAAAGAGGTCCAATTACCATATACCTTTCTTTGGGATTCTAGGCAATCTCCTCCTTTTTCAGCTTCTGCTCCAATTTTTTTTTCCTCTCCCTTCCCACTTGCAATATCAATTTTAAATAATCAGAAATCCATACCTCCAACAAGGGTTTTCCAATTTCTTAAGTTTTTCAATGTCCAAAAACCCTTTTGTCCCTTAGCTTCAACTCTCAAAACAATTCACTTTCAATGTCCAATATGTCCAAACATATCTGCTGTTTCCATGGGGTGGGAGAGTGAAGAAAAAAAAAAAGTTCCCTTTAACAGCTTCTCCGCCGCTTTCGATCTTCTTAGGGATACAATGTATCCTCCAGCAATTCAAACAACTCAGTTCCAACCAATTTGAAAGATGTTACTTGACCCGGCTCAGACAGCACTTTCACTCTTCTTACTTCCTCCAGCGCAATCTTACCCGGTTGCTGGCTTCTTCGTGGCGGCCATTGCTGACCGCCGCTCCATCGCCTTGGGAAAAAGGGTTTTTTCCGGAGGAGGAGGGTGTCTGTGACACCTCCAACCCCCTGTCCGACTCCCCTCTCTCTTCAGCTGTCCCTACAGAGCAGCCATATCCCCCTGACCCATCTGGATCGGGGGTACCTCAGCGGCTAGCACAGCAGGAATCGCGAGCTGTCGCAAATTCCTGCTGCCCTGAAGCCACGCGAAACCGGAAACCCTGGACACTAATTTTTTTTTTCATAAGCAGGAAGGGAGAGAAAAAGAATAAGGGCAGGATCTGGAAGAGGAAGGAGACTGCCTGGAATTAAAAAGAATCTACAGTAAAACTTCAACAAGACTTCTAAAAGATACATTTTAACTGAAACTTTGTAACTAAACAAGAAGAGAAAGTGGAAAAAAAGAGCAAAAAGAAACAGCTTGCATGTATTTGGATTATTTGGTGATCTTTGGATTCTTGGTTATTACATTTGAATGACTAAAATTAACCGGGTGGTTGTTTAAAAATTTATACAATGGCACCACTTCTGGATGAATTGAAAATGGAACTTAAAAAGTACAAAGAAGATGCACAAGAAGGGAAGGGTTCTTTTGGCTTTGTTTTTCAATTCTTAGAAATGGAGATTTGGAACTATGAGAAACAACAAGAAACGTCTGCAAAACAAGAAGACTGGGACAAAGAAGAAGCCATCTTTAATGAACAAACAATTTTATGTGGGGAAGAAAAAGGAAAGGGGAAAAAGAGAATGGAGAATTTAAGATTTAAAAAAACAACCAAAGAAAAGAAAAATAATTCAAAAAATAAGTATAATACTGGAAAGCAACAGAAAAGGGGAATACGGAAGAGAGAAATAGAGGTAGAGAGACAAGGGGGTAAAAAGCGGAGAGAGAAGAGAGGGAAGAAGGAAAGGAAAAGAAGTTACAAAGGACCGGAGCAAGATATAGAGAAACAGGACCTATTTAGAGATAATGGGTGAAAATCTAACTGAAAAAGGGATTCTGTAAAGGTACATAAGATTGTATTTTATATTAGTAATAGAAATAATTTTAGAAAATTGGAAACAATGTATGATTAAAATGAGGGATAAAATAGTGTAATTTAGTGAAATGTTTGTTAATAAAATAAGTGAAATAAATGAGAAAATTGAATTAGTAAGGAACAGAAACATTTTAATTAGTTAATGTTTTATAAAATATAAGCGAAGTGGGGGGGGAATTAATTATGGAAAGCTTATAATTGTTCCCATAGACGTATGATATTTAATTGAAAAGTAAAGAAGTTAAGACTTTAATTAATATGAATATTAATGATAGAATTGAATTGGAATTGTTTATTGGAATGGTGGTGTTTTAATTACATACATTTATATTTTTTTCTTTTTTTAAGAATATAGTGTGTATTTTAAGAATGTACCAAGCAGAATCTGAATGGAAGTTATGTATTATATTGAATGTTATAGCTTTAGGATATATATTGAAGCTTAAATAAGAGTTAAATGGATAAACTTAAAAGATATAAAGGTGTCATACTCCAATCAGTAACTACAGGAGAAATTTTGTTTAATGAGAAAAGATAATAATTGAAACAGGACAGACAAAAAAATATAAATACAATTATTTGAATTGAGATGATTAAAATAAAATTGAGAAAATTAAAGAGGGGAGGAGCTATGCAGAAAATGTAAAATAGTAATAAGATATGGAATAGAATATAAAAATGAGCATAAACTTGAATTTGTGTCTGTACAAAGAAATGTAACCCGGGATTATGCTACTTTCAAAAAAGATGTTTTATTTGTATTTTTTTTTTTCTCTTTGTGAAAACTCATATAAAATTTACAAAAAAAAATATGTAATGTGTACATGCTTACTGAAAACATCCAGTATAGAAGCTTCAAGATTCTGTGGTTTAACCCCTCTGGAGAAAGGTGTCAAATTAGCATTAATTTTCTTCCTTAAAGTTGTATGTGGTTTGCTATATTATTGGCCGGCTTTATAGAAACTTGGTTTTCACATTGTAATGTGGATCACTGCAAGTCTGTCATTTCTTATACAGAATTTAGATTTTTTTATCTAGAATATATCTAGAATTTAAACAACATGGTACAGCACACAGAAATGTAATCTGCATAATAATGAATTACTAATTTAGCAGTAATGAAATCTCCTTTCCTCACAAAGGTTAGTAAAAATACATCTTTATTCTCCTGTTCATATTAAAGGCCAAATGTTTTGAGTTTCTGCCTACATTAGGCTTAATTAGGTAATTAAAAAGCGGGCATATGGGAGCACATGAGTTCATTATTTGCCTTCACGTGGCTTTAAGTAATGCATGTAATTGAGTGGAGGAAGGTCAGCAGACAGAATGTCAATTAAGATGTGTACATAAATAACAATCCTGGAGTTTGACCCCTGTAAAACCCAAAATTATTTTCAAGACCTGTAAAATTAGCTCAAAAATTAACATTGATAAACTTTGAATATATCTTTGAAACCCCTACCTAAGAATATGTAATCCAACTGGTTAAAATTGATTGTTATTAGGTTTATTTACAATTGTGCTTGCATATCTGAAGAGTTCTATGCATTTCCTCTTAGATAATTAGCACGTCTTAAAATGCCTGTTCAATTTCTGGAAATGAAGATGCATTATTTCTTTAAAAAAAAAATTCATCTTTAATTATCACTTATAATCTGCTAAGGACACCATGGTGATACTCACAGCCGGACAGCTTTATGCCTGCTGTTTTCCCCCCATAATCACTTTGTAAGTTGTATAATTATTGTTTGAAATTTTCTATCTTTATCTTAGAACATTTAAGTGTCTGTGGATGATAGTCCTTATAAAAGAGTTAAACTATACACACACAAAAAAAAGAAAGATCCAAAGAGACCCCACAATGAGGGTATGTATGCATTTATTAAATTTATTCATTAAATTTATTTACTGCCCCATCTCGTTTCAAAGCAAATTTGGGCAGCTTACAGTATAAAAACATTAAAATCATGAAGTATAAATATTCACCCAATAAAATTACAATACAACAACCAAACAAAACTATTAATACAAGATGGAGGAGGAACTGGATACATGGTGTGGGGAGCTGGGATTAGTACTTAATCAGCTAATTCCAACATGAAGTTTCCCATTAGGGCCTAAAGCCATCTTGTAGAACCAGGTCTTGAGGTTCATATGGAAAGTCAGAAGAATGAAAGCTGATCTCGCCTCAAGGGGCAAGATGTTTGAAAGGGCAGGAGCTATGGCAGAGAAGGCTCTTTTCTTGGACCACCAGTGACAGCTGAAATTCCTTAACAAACAGGAACTACAGTATGCCCCGTCAATGCAGATAGGTCAGGTCAATCCCACTGGGACTCATGATCAAAGTCTGTAACTGGCACACAAGACAAAATTGTGCAAGGCTTTCCTAGACACAATCTACCACCTGTACTTTGAACAGAATTCCTGAGTCCAGGGGAACTGCCAAATTATGGACCAAGTCTGTCTGGGATAGTACTATCTCATCTAGATCTGAGGGTGTGAAAATCCTAGATCCTGAAACTCCGTGCATCCAAAGCCACTTGCTCTTGCCAGGGTTCATCCAAAGCCTTATTGCCCCCATCCAGGCCTCCATACCTCCAGGCACTACAAGGGCAGCCATAGCATCATTTGGATCACCAGGGGTGAAGATATAAAGCTGAGTATCATCAGCATACTGATATTTCAACACATGGTGACTATCTCATCCAGAAGTTTCCCACAGATGTTGAAAAGCAGAGGAGTACCATGCCTTGTGGCATGCTACAAAGGAGTTGCTGAGAGATCTCTCACTCCCTATCAACATTAGGACTGGCCCTGGAGAAAGGAATCGAACCATTGCAAGACTGTGTTGTCCAGCTCCAATCCCTGTAGCCACCAAAAATACCATAGCCAATGATATCAAAGGCCACTGAGGTCTAGAGTAGATGTATACCCCATTCCGCTCTTGCCAATGATCATTGACAAGTGTGACCAATGCCATCTGTCTCATAACCAGGCCTGAATTCTTACTGAAAAGGGTCCAGAAAATCTATTTTTTATTCAAGACCCTCTGAAGCTGCCAAACATCCATTTTTCCACTTTCCCAAAAAAGGCAAGAAATTGAACAAAAATTGTTCACTCAGGTGGGATCAAATGCTATTTTTTTAAGGGCTGAAGGGTCTCCTTAAAAGGGCCTGGGAATGTTCCCTCCTGCAGTGAAATTTATCACTGCTTGCACTCACTTGCTAGTCACCATCAACCAGGCAGAACAAGGATCTAATTGGCAGGTGGTTGCACTGACAGCATTGAGGACCCTGCTTCTTCAGGATCAAACTGCTCCCAGATAACTTGAAAAGAGCTCTCCTCATGAATCTCACATGGACTGCATTATGCATTGGGTTAAACTGAGAACAAACCCAAGCTACTTTGAACCAATTTCCCTGTATGCCCCTGGAGACAATCACCCAAGCCTCATTCTTCCAGCATTGCTTTAGGCATTTATCTCTTTCCAGAACCTGCCATTCCTGTGAATCACAGGGAGAGTTGGGAACAATGGGTTAAGAGCATATACTTGATCCTCTCCAAAGTCCTGGCTGCCCTTTAGTCCCAGGCCATTACTAAGGTTTCAGCAGGGCCATGCACGAAGTCCCTAGGTCTAGGATGTCACCAAACTCCCTCTGGAACTCATTTGAGACTTAGTCACCAAGGATGGACCACTAGTGGTTCAGCCTCCCTGCAGAGGTGGCAGCATAAGAGAACCTCAAGGACACAAAAGCACTATCTCCACCAGGAACCAGGACACTTCCCATTATTCTGACAAGAAAATGTCTGGCTTGTGAGCACTGTTCTGAGTCGGGCCTGAAGTGATCTGGGATAGGCCTATGGCTGCCATGGTGACCACGAAATCCTTGGCTGCTTCCAGTGTCAAAGGAATAGCAGATTAAAATCCCCCAAGCATAAGTCTGGGAACAATAGTTCCAGAATGGCCTTCAGGCTCAGGCAGGAGGTTGTTATGCAACAGGAAGGCTCATACAGCGCTAACACACCCAACTGATCTCTTCAATCCAGCTTCAGAAACAGGGCGTCACAACCAGGAACCGGGGGGGGGGGACACGGACGGGACACAAAGTCTCTGAATAGCTAATGACTCTTGAATGATCATTGCCACGCCACCTCTATTTCTTTGGGGCCTTGGCTATGCCAAATCCTAAACTGGACCGGGCACATCTCCATTTGGGGAATCTCCACTTCTGCAATCAGCCAAATCTCAGTAATGCATGTCAGGTTAGCTTGCTCCTCAATAAGATTTTAGATAAGGGGAGCCTGGTATTAACCAGCAGCAGATGAACCTCAAGGCATCCAAAGTTATGTTGTACTGGAAATGAGCCCAGGGGGCTGGAAAATGCCAGATTTTACACACTGGGGTCATCTTCTCTGTAACAGCCTATCTTTGGCTCCCACAGATCATCCTATGTCTTTCACCACACTAATGCACTGTTCTGCCCTGCATTTCCTCTCCCTCCCTTTTTCTAAGGGTTCTTAGCCAAGAGTTCTTCCATCCCCTCTAGCTACTCATTTCACTCATGCAGGATATTGGAGGTGGGTGGGGGAGGGAGGGACCCCCCCCCAGTGCTATAGCTTAATCTATCAGCACCAAGGGTCCCACCCTTCTTTTCCTCCACCACCATACACAACTTCCCATCTCAGCCAATCCCTCACTGGCCAGCTGGGAAAGGATACTCATCCCAGACTCTCCACCAACTCTCAAGAGACGGTAAGCATCTGTCTTAATACACTAGCTATTCCTCTTCTAGTATAGCTCCCACTGCCATATACAGATATATAAAGCGTATTTTAAGTGGTATCTAAACAATGTGTACTAATTCTTCATGTTAAAAAAATGTATTTTAAATATTTATGATGTAAAATGGAATGGGGGGTTTACTTTCCATATCACACAATAAAATCTTCCTATTCAAATTATTCTTTCCCCACAAAAATCAATTCTGGCTAGCTTCCAGACAATATAAGTATTTTGATTTAAAGCTTAAACCTACATACTTATATTAAATAAGAAATTAGAAATTAAATACAGCAAGTATTTAAAATCAAGTGAGTAGTTGCATAAAACAGGCTTGAACCAAAACATTAAAAGACTAAGATTTAGCTAAGACCTGTTATTCCAGTCTACTTTATTCTCAATGCACCCCCTCCTACACAGAAAAAGGTACTGTTCACTACTGCTGTTGTTGAAGAAGTTTATTAGATACCCTTTGAGCACTATGTACACAAAAAGGCAGAAATTATTTCTTAGTTTCTTCTTCCTTAGACAAGGTTTTGATAATTTCCTCCTTTTTTGCTTGGAGACGTTCTTCCCGGCGCTTGCGGGCCTCCTTGGTCTTAGACCTGCGGGCTTCAGCCTGGTCACTGAAGAATAAAGGAGTGCTCAGATAGTTTAGCAACAAAATATTACTTTTCAGGCATCCAGTGATTATGTTTCAGCCACACCAAACATTTCCCCAATATTGTTATAACAATCATACTTTTCTTCCCAGATTAAATTCTAACTTTTTTTCCACAGAAATATTCTTATTTTTTATATATCTTGCTATATATGAGGAATACTCTAAATATTTTTTTACCTCTTATATGCAAACTAATGCAAACTAACTCCCTCCCAATGTTTATATAAAGACTGCTTCCTAACAGAAAATATTTTCCTGTTATTTCCTGGTTACTAATTTTCACTTCCTACTGCAAATTAATGTGGACACACTAGTTATTTAATTTGATCAATTCCAGGGTACATACCCATTTATGAGGTACATACCCATTTAATCATATTAAAACGTCTTACTAATTATTATACTTGTGTTTTTCATAATTAAAAATATTCAGAATTTGCAACAGTTTTTGATGAACTGGTATGGCATATTGCCTACTTACTGAATTCTTTCTAATAAAATTCTTTCTATAAATGCTGTTACCAGATTCTTTTGAATCAACTTCCCAATGCAGAAAAATCTATACACCAAACCTTATTTTCCAATATCCATTTTCCACTTTTCAGTTCTTAATGCGTAACACCTTCTCACTGATGTTACATTCAAAACTATTAATGCTGTCATGTGTGGTTCTTTATATGAAAAGAAAAAAGGAGCATTATTGAGTAAATAAATCTGCCAAATCTTAGTAAGATACTTACGCCAGAAGCTTCTTGCGAGCCTTATCTGCCTTCAGCTTATGGATGTGCTCCATCAGAATCCGCTTGTTCTTGAACACATTACCTTTTACTTTCAAGTACAAGCTATGGTACCTGTAAAGCAGAGAAAAAGAATGGAATACGCATCTTAGAATACTTAGGAAGAATGCTACCTTAATAGGGTTATTTGTCTAGATGTTCTGCCTTGGCATTGGAAATGTGGCCCTTATGTTCTCTCTATATGCTTTGCCCAATTTGCTGTGCAGAAGTTGTGAATTCTCATTTTAAAAAATGACTTCATGTGGCAATCAACATTGCTAAGCAGCTTTATCTAGAATGTTCTGTTGTGGGAAAGGGCCTATAAGTAAACAAAAATAAAGTGACATATTTTAAATGGCAGGACCTGTAAGTGCACTCTCTTCTAGACTTACATATGCCTGTCAATCTTCTTGGATTCCCTGTATCTGCGTAAAAGACGCCTCAAAATCCTCATCCTCCTCATCCATGTGACTTTTTCTGGCATACGAGCATTAGCTGTACCCTTTCTCTTTCCTAGAGAGCAAAAGGTGGGTGTTAATCAATTTTTGATATTTAGTATTTGCATTTCTTCATAACCTTAAAGCTTTTCTGTGCCTTACTATCATTATAGAAGTTTATATAAAACTGCTTTTTTTTAATCATTTCAGAATTGTTGGCTGAATATAAGTATCTATAAACAAATTACAATTTGATATATAGCAGGGGCAACTAATACTTACCAATGCCCATATGCCTGCCTTTACGACGAGCCAAAGTGTTTTTCCTGCATCGAGCTCTTGAGTGAACAGTCACAGGTTTACGGATTATTAGACCATCTTTTATTAGTTTTCTGATTTGCTGACCTAAAATGGCAGAAAATCAATTACTGGCAGATGGTACCAAGGTACACATCACATGGAGTATTTTATAACTTTGCATAAATATATGCAAGTATGCTTACTTCCTGCTCTAAATTTTCAGTTTTCAAATCAAGTTAAAACATCAGTTGGTCTTTGATACTGGCCATTTTGAGATCAGAATAAATCACTGCAACATCATCAAACATGTTTCAATACTGGAAAACCTATTTGGATCTTGCTAGTAGGTATCCAACTTCAAAACAGAACACTTTGACTTAAAAATAGAAATATAAGCAATCCATTCTGATTATTTCTAACAAGTCTGGACCATCCCATTCCACTGAGAACAGAGCCTGAACTGGATATTTTGCAGCTGGAAAGGAATATATATCTGAAAATGTTTTACATGTTTCTAAATCACAGGTGTTACTCAATCGCATCATGTGATTTTTCCTTTGCGGAGCCAGGGTGAGCGTGGCCTGTACGTGACTCAACTGGCCCATGGGCTGCCAGTTTGACAAACCTGCTCTAAATGCTACCACATAGCCTCCTATTCATTGCTAATGATACTTACGAGAGTTGGCATTAGCAATTTCATTGGTCTCATTGGGATCCAACCATACTTTTTTCTTTCCACATCTCAAAACGCTGGAAGCCAGCCTCTTCTGCAGTCTTAACATACTAAGGAAAAGAAGCACTACATATAAGTTGGAAGTCATCCAGGAAAAAAACCCTGATCTCTGAAGATGCATGGCAAATTATTTTAGTATCGAAATAGAACTAATTTTAATAGATAAAATAATATACAGGTAGTTCTCAACTTATAACCACAATTGAGCCCCAAATTTTCTGTTGAGACTTTTGTTAAATGAGTCTCATTTTATGACCTTTCTTACAAGTTATTAAGTGAATCACTTCGGTAGAAAGTTAGTAATCCAGTTAAGTGAATCTGACAATAACTTTGTCAGATTGCAAAAGGTGGTCACGTGATCACAGCAACAGTCATAAATACGAACCAATTGCGAAGCATCTGAATTTTGATCAGTTGATCATGGGGATGGATGCTGCTAAGGTCATAATTGTGAAAAAGTCAGGTCACATTTTTCAGTTCCATTGTTACTTTGAATGGCCACTTAATGAACTTAAATACAGGTAGTCCTTGACTTAATGTTGTAAGTCAAGGACTACCTGTATTTACATATGAATCCCAGGTAACAGCCCACATGCTGGTTGAATAATCAGGACCTGTGAACATCACTACATACACATGCTTGAGAGTTTAGGTTTTTTAAAAGTAAACACTAAGGATTTAACATATTTTGTCTGATAAATTTTGCTTGCAGGGAACTTTTATTAAAAAGATCACGAAATTCCACCATCTAAATCTGCTTTGTAATTCTGATAAGAGTACTGCTGCTTCATTGTTTCCTTTACAGGAATCATTCTAATGTACTGGCCTACAATTCCCATTATCCAAACTGAAATGAAGGGTACCAAATTAGCCAAAGATACCTTACATTTGGATAATTTTGTTTGAATGACTTGTAGGAATAAGAATATAGACATTTGGGAAGAAATGGAGCTAGGCTTAGGAAGCAATATTATTCTAAATTTACCAACTTAATACATCTATTTCAATAGTCAGTGTTCAATTAAAACTATGCCTATTGTATAATGATAAAAGTCTTCCAGAACTGTCATAAGAATCTGTATAATATGCATTTTGCTCTATGCATAGATTTTTCTTCAAACCAGGAACTCATTTTCAAATCTCTCTGGAATTGCAAAAATAGATTTGTAGTCCACAAAAGTCTTCAAAATACAGAAAAACATTTGTGTAAAATTAGATTACTGGGTTCTAATTCTATTTTTTTTCCGTAATTTTGCTTTTAGAAATATTTATCTTTATGGTTTTATTCTTTTAACGTTGTAAGTTGCTTTGAAGAGAGGCAGCCACAAATTCAATAAATTAAAAAAGTCGATTATGAAAAAGTATTCTGACCAAGATGAGTCAAAATTATTTCAACTCTCTAAATATTGTATCTAATTAATTTAATATATTCGTATGAGGCTTTTTTTACATAAGCATAATTTAAAAGATCCTCTCGGAAAAAATATTTTAGGACTCCTAGTTTTTCCTCTTTAAAAGCACAGCAAGATTCAGCTGAAAACAGTTAAGAGTATAAAATCGGTAACGATTTGAGATAAAATATAGCAACGTGAAGTGTTCGAGTACTTGAGAACCACATGTTCGGTTAAACCCCACAATGCCTCTACGGTCTCACTCTTAAATCTGTTAGAGGAATGGAAATTACGAAAAAAAGAAAAGAGACGCGCCAAAGGCCGCAGAGCAAACCGAATAATGTGGAAGGAATATTTTTAGAAATAGGCGGCGCCAAAGCGCACCAGGCCGCCAGCGTCCACCGAGTTCCTCCCCGCTCTTTCCTCCCGCAAATCTCCCCAAGCCCCCTCGCACTCTCTCCCCATCGGCTGTTCCGACAGAGAACGGGGACTCTCTTTGCGAAAAGGGGATACTTGGTAGGAAATCCCGAGGGTCCCCCAAATCTCGCGTGCCACGAGTCACGTTTCCGTCGCCAGGCTTCTTCGCGCTTCGCAGGCCTCTAGGCCGCCCTCCCGTTCCCCTCGCCCCTCCATTTTCCCCAAAGAAGACTTTCCAATCGTCTTTCGGACCATTTCGCCAATCGTGACGCTTAGGTTTCATTACTCAAGGCTCACCCAAGACCATTAAGCCCCTTCATAACGAACAGCTCACCTCATGGCTGCAAGGCCGACAGCACTGGAAAGAAAGGAAGGAAGCGAAGGCGGGGCAATCCAGCGGACGTAATGGACTGCACCACTCGCTTGCAGCCAAATCCTGTCTTCGCCCTGTCTTCCTCACTTTTTCTAAAATCTTGTTTATTTCCTATTAAGTCTGACTTTAAAGGATATATCGAGGAAGACAGGTGATATTACAAGACAGTATATATTAAATAAAATATATATTCCTCTACTCACAAGAGGGGAAAATGGTATCACCCAAAGTGTTACTACGCTTGCGCACATTTCTTGGTATGTTAGCATGGGGCGGGTCGTGCGGCGGTGGGGGGAGATTTTGTGTTCGTGCCACGAAGATGCGCGAACCGCTTTGAGCATGCTCACATTTGAGGCTGTTAGTACAAATAATAATTGCTGCGGAATCGGCACGTTAATGCTTAAAGTACCCCCTCCCCTTTTTTTGCAATCTATTATTTCATTGTAGCCTTCATTAGCCACGAGCGATTTCCACCCGTTTTCTTCATTTCAAGAAGTCACCTTAATAAAGGGGAAAGATTTCGTGTTTTTCTAAATTAGGTTTTTGTTTTTTTAATCGTCTAAATTGATTGGAAACTTGGTCTACAAAGGCGAATAGGTTACTGCGACTGAGAAAGCAGAGGCAAACCTACAATACGGCATTTTAATTCTCTGATCAGAAGATGGGCTGAAGAATTAGCTTGAATTCCTTCTCAAATATTCTCTATTTCCTCTACTTATCACAATCCAGCCCAGAATTTATGTTGCTAAGTGAGAAATTTGTTAAGTGACGTTTTGCCCCATTGTATGACTTTCTTTGGCACATTTGTTAAGCGGATCACTGCTGTTGTTAAATTAGCAACATATTAAGTGAATCGCTTCCCCTTGCTCACCAGAAGATCAGAAAAGGTGATCACGTGACTTTGGGACACTAATTTTCATAAGTTGTCAGGAATGGGATCTAGTTTTCTTCATATGTGTCTGATTTGATTTAGCTATTACATGAACATAATAAATAAATTTAGACTTAATCGGGTGGATTCAACTGGTGGTACTATTGGTTCAGTGATTATGTTTTTCGTGCGCATGCACGCTTGTAATGTAATACACCTAAAGCTGTGCTGCCCAGACAGCTGACAAGCGCTGTGCACAGGTGCACAGTTTGAAAAAGCACTTTTTAACTGCTTTTTCAACCTCAGCTGTGCTGCACAAAGCAGCTAAGATTGAAAAAGCAGGAAATAAAGGTGAGGTAACCGCCCAGGCAGGAGGGTGGGCCAAGCAGCAGCAGATACAGAACCGGTTGGCTGTTCTTTAGAGCTACTGGTTCTATAGAGCCAGGCAGAACCAGTAGCATCCCACCGCTGGACTTAATACAATGACACAGTGACTGGTTTTAGATCTAAAATTCCTGGTTGAGTTAATCCTGAAAGTGAAAATGTTGTTAAGCATCTGAATGTAAATCACATGACCATGGATATGCTGCAACAGTCATAAGTGTGAAAAATGATGACAAGTCACTTTTTTCAATAGTTGTAACTTCAGATGGTCACTAAATGAACTGTTGTAAATCAAGGTTTACCTGTAGTATTCTGTTTATGCAGCACAGGCACAAACAGTTCTTATTGGTAAATATCCAATTTCAGAGATGCCAAAATCAAACTTTTCTAAAAATACCTCCTTACCCAAAGGAAATTTACATTCAAAATTACAATTTTCCTTTTTTTTTTTTGCTACCTATTATTAAAAGCAAAAATTAATATGGTCTATGACAGCTACTCCTTTCAAATCTTGTGCTTCTTGTTATTTTATATCCAATTACCTGATCCTATTCCTTTCCTGTTGGCCTATAAAGTGCATCAACCCCAACAAGTACAGTCAATTGTATGTTAGTATGAGTGGAATTGATGAGAATGATATCTCTAAACAGCTGGATGCTTAATCTGATTTGGAAAGTTAGTTTTCTAATATTAATAACATTTGGGAGGGGAAGGGAAAATTGATCTGTTGACATTTATTCTTAAATTTGCTTATAGTGTGCTGAATCCGGTGATTGCACAGTTTGCCTGGACTCATCTTTAAAGAATGAGTCCTGCAATAAATTGCACATTGTAACATGCCCAGTGAAATAATTAACTACTGTATTTCACTGGGATTATTTTCGTTGACCAGTAGAAAATCAGTTGAACATTTAGTGTGAATAAAATTATAAAATTGTGTGTAGGTTGAAAATTTTTCTCAGAGCAGGGCAGCATGAGCGAAGTGATTCTGAACCATTATGTAATGTTACATTTTTCCTTTTTCCTTTTAAAAACTATAATGAAGTTTTGAATATACTTCTGTTGATTGTATTATCATGACACATTGAACCAGTTTAGCTCAGTCTCTTTTCCAAACTCAGCCCTTATATTAATTTATTGTGTCTTTCAAACAACATGTACATTAAATTATTTTGCCAAATTTTATTTTATTAACCTGTAAATCACAGGCATGATAACAGATTAGCAAATTACATTTTCACTTTTAGGATGGAATCAACCAGGAACTTTAGATCTAAAACCTTTCACTAGGTCATTGCATTAAACCTAAGTTTTTCTTTTTAAATAAATAAAAGTCCAATTGCTATGTTCAGGTAACAGCTAAACCAAGTAAGACATATTCCTAATTGAAATAGTAAGAAAATGAAAGAGGAAAACCCTATACTCTATGATGAGTTCCTAAGAGGACATACAAAATACTTATATAAATATTTTGATTGTTTTAATACAAATTTAAAAACCTGTTGCTGGTTAATGTGTGTAAATATAGACATTAATCCAGAAAAGAATTTTTTTTCTGGGTTTTATAGCACACTAAGCCACAAATTAGCCAACTATATTTTAGTTTGACATGTCCACAATCATTCTATGGTTTTTTAAATCATGGTTCCTGAAATATTGCCCATGATAGATTAATCTAGACAACTTGTTAAATTAAAATCAAAAATATACCGGTATGCTATGTGAACAAGCCACATTAATGGTACATAGCTTGATTCTTTTTTCTTTTCAGAATGCTGATATTGTTTGTTGAGTACATTGGTATTAATTTGTGGTGTTTATATGAACTGGGCATGCCATCATAAAAGGAAAACATTATGCTGAATGTTTTTCACTTTTACCTAGACAACTAATATTTCTATTTAAATATGTGCTTACGTCGCCTAGGAAAAAAAAATTTGATGTGTGAAAAATATACCGGCATACTGATTCCACCATCCCTTTTGGAATATGAAGCAGATTGCAAATATCATTTAAAGTAGCATGGTTCACAATGTTTAAATTTGATTCAAAAATGTTCTGTTAGGTATTGGAGTGGTTCCATCTCCATTTTAAACCATTGGCTAATGTGGTTTAAACATGGTCTTAATTTAAGAGATTGCAGGCTATAACACACAAAAATGTTCAATTTGTATGATATCTTCCTAACTAAAATTAATTATTGTGTGGGAATTGGGATAGATCAAGAAATAAATATGGCATTTACCTTTAATAATTCAAAATTAATTAAATACTAGATATCCTGTGACCCACTAGGTTATTGTTTCAAAGGTATTTCCTTGCCAGATTCCTTAATTTCTTCAATAGCGGCAGAACTTCTAATGTATTAAATGTCTATGGAGATTCTTAGTCATAGTTGTCTCAAAAAATGCTTTTTCAAAAGGCAATTGGACAATGTTTTTTTCCTTGAGAAAGAAGACATTTTACTTCTCATCCAAGAAGCTTCATCAGTTCTGACTGGATGGTGGTGGGGATAGAAGGATTTAATTCTGATGCTTCTAATGTACTGCCTTAAAAATCTCTTAAAAATTCAAGGAAATATTCAGATATAGGTGCCTTGAAAATAACCCATACTGAACTGTATAGCACCATCAAACATCAGGAACTGACCACAGGAAATATTTAATGACATTCTGCATTAAATCATAAAATGGATTCTGATATTTTTCTGTAAAAATGCTTTATAATATTTGCATAATTATATTTCCATGTGAATCATGGGTCCCACACTTTGGATGCATTCTATAAGGTAGCCCAGGGGTGTCAAACTCAATTTCATTGAGGGCTGGATCAGCATTGTCTTCTGGGGGCCAGGGGGAGGGACGTGATCGGGATGGTCACGGCTGACTGGACATGGCCGAGGGCATAGCCAGTTGATGTCACTTGCGGAGATCATGCCTGTGAGGGCTGGGCAGGGTTGGGAGGGAATCCAGGGGTTTCCGATGGGTAGGATAGTGGGTGGATGGCTCATCACTTGGGATGAGGTGAGATGTGGCAGGAGGTGTGTGTAGTGGTGGTGGTGATGGCTTCCAGCTGCAGCCGCAGCCTGCTGGGTACTCAACTCATGCATGCTGCAGCTCCACAGCCCACTGGGCTGTTTGTCTAAGCAGCAGGTGGAGGTGAGGGAGAAGAACATGATGTGGACCACTGGACGCACTTACTCCTTCCCACTGTCTGTTTTGGTATGCAGTTGGAGAGCAGTTTGCCACTGGTTATCTTCTCGCCTCCCCCCCTTAGCCTGCATGTGAATCTTGCCCTTAGCCTGTATGTGAAGCAGGTTCCCCTCACATACCCAACAGAACTCAACCTGCTGCGGGCTGCTGTCACTGCCACTTAGCAGACCCACCCAGAGGCAGCCAGCTAGAAAGGCCCAGTAAAGATGGTCGAGCATGCCCAGGCCTAGCAGGCAAAAGACAGCCACCGAGAGTGGGGAAAGCCAAATCCCCATCGGCGCCATGACTGCCCAGGCCCAGCATAGGTGAGGGTAGGCATGCCTGGCTGGGCCTGGATCCCCACGGGTACTGCCTTTTAACTGCTGAGCCTGGGCATGCTCTACCACCTGTACTCAGCCTTTCTAGCTGGCCACTTCGCCTTCTTCAGGCTGGATTGGCCTGGTGCTCCTGGTGAAGACAACAGTGGCCTGATGGACCTGCATGAGCAGCTGGTGCACTTACTGACATTATGAGCCATTTGCAAAGCATTTTAAGCCATAATGTGGTATGCTTATTCACCAGCCTCAAAGTTAAGCAAACCATGGCTTAGTATGTTGGTGAATCAGCCTGTATCTTGTAGTTTCAGTGACTTGGAGATAATGTTTCTTAAACCAAGCACTACTAAGCATCTCAAGGGAGAAGACTAAAGTGAGACAGGAAGAAGAAAGGTACAGTGACATCTTGCTGTATATAGGATAATCTTGCTAACCTGTTGCTGACTATCCAGACAATAAGGCATAGCACATCTGAAAGGCATTGGTGTGGAAAAAAAGCAGATATAGGAACAACTAGACTGTACCTATATGAAAATTCACCTGGAACAAACCTCATAAATAAATGAGACATTACTGTCGTGTTTAAACACGATCACTTATAGCTAATTTAACCAAGTAGATTTTATGGATTTACCTAACACCACAAATTAATTACACAATCTGGATTCATTCAATAAAGCAACCCTGTGTTATTAAAGCAACCCTGAATTGGAGGGAAGTGTGAAAAATTATCAGTGTTTAATGATGCATTTGAACCAAATTTAATTCTTGGTCATTTTATTGGCAACTGTATGGAATTGCTTTGCCCTGGCCTTTTGCCAGGTAGTAGGTTGACTTCCCAGCCATGGGGGTGCTTAGGGTCTCTCATTCAGTATTAACTCTGCTTAGTTTCAGAGTCCACAAAGGGCCAGTAGTCAGATTTGGCTATTCTCAGTTACAACCTGAAATATTTCTGTATGCCACAAATTTTGCGGAGATTTCATCAGAAGATGGAGAGAGTGAGGAAAAAAAAAACTGAATTGGAAGCAAAATGGTCGTCTGCAACCTAATGCTAGATCACGGAGCGAAATGTTAAAGGTGAATTGACAAAATAAAGAGGGAAAAGGTATAAACTATACCTCTAAAGCTATAAACCGGATGGGAAGCTCGACAAATTTCCTTCCATTCTGGTTTCCGAGATGGGACAGCAGCAGGTGGACCCCAGAGGATCTTTGTAAGGAAGCTAAGCTAGACGTGAGACCATTGACAGGAGCTTCCATTTTCTCTTTCCCTCCCCGCCATCTGCTTGGCCCCACTTCGGCTCAAACCACACCCACCCCTTCTTCCTTCCCCTGGGGAGCTGAAGAAAGCAGTCAGCTCTTTCCAGTTGCCAGGAAGCGCTCGTAGGCTATGCCCTATGATTGGAACGCTGGGCTCATCCATCACGGCGGCGGCGGCGCGCGCGTAGGGGGCCTCCTTGCTCATCTTAGCCGTCAGGAGGGGCCATGCCGAGGCTACGGGTTTGAGGAAGCTGGTGGTCGGCTCCTTGGGCAGGCGAAAGGCGACCCCAATCTTCCCTGGCTTTCACCATGAGTCCGGCGTGAGCTCAGCCGACAGCACAGGCGTCTCCATGGTGCAGGACAGCAGCATGTCACGCACACCTTACAGCTCCAGCCAAGACATCCAAATGGAGGTCTTAGACAATCCTGGCCTCCAGGTGCGTAACCGCCAGCCCGCCCTTTAGTCGGCTGCACCGGTCGGACACCTTGTAGTCCATTAGGCGGAGGGCAGCTTGGCTGTGAGGTGGGAAACTTTGGACGTGGAAATCGTGTCCGAAAGAAAGGAGGGGCGGGGGGAAAAAACAAGAATCGCGGCAGCGGGAGAAGGAGGGAGTGGAACGATCCAGGAGGGGATGCGACTGGGGGGGACCTTGCGAGACTCGACCTGGGCTGAGGCACCCATGTTCTGAGCTGAATTATTCCCCACCCACCCCCGTCTCCCCACGTAACTGAAAGAAATGTTTTTGCTGAAAGGGGATGGGGAAGGGCACGCTGTCGGTTTCCATGGATCGTCTCTACTGCCTCTGATCTTGAACTGCCGGCCACCCAGGAATAGTCAAGCTCTTTGGGATTAGGTACTGAGATGCAATTCACCGAGTAGGATAAAAGGGGGGGCAGGGACGGCTGGTATGGGGGTTCCGGTTAGCCAGTCGGTCCAGTGAAAAGTGTCGCTCAGCTTCAGGCCTTTATCTTCTCCCTTGCGATCTTTAAATCTTCCCAAAACCATCGGCAGTGGCACTTCCAGACTAGACTGAAAGTGAGAAATCGCCCCGGTCCTTGAATTTCACAGGGAGGGGGAGATATATATGATCTCATGTTTGTGCCTTTTCATATTTGTTTAGCACTTCCTCTCTCTTCCACCCATCCCCAATGCCCAATCCTCATACTAATTGGTTAAGAGTAAAATGCTTTTGAGACCGGTAATAAGATAAACCCTTCAGGCTGATTCCAAGAAGGACTTTCTGAGGTGCATCAGCCTTTGATTACTAGTGCATCTTTCCAGATGTGTCAGAATTCCCAGCCAGCTGTGATCAGGAAAGTGGCCTGGGAATTAAATTGTTTGCCACTGAAATTCAGATATTTAATCTGGGTTCCTTCTCAAATAGAAATCAAGACTAGTGGATTCAAGATTGGTAATGATCCTCCAGTTTATGTGGGAAGATATTTGTAGGGGTCAGAATAAAGATAATTGATTATATATCTAGCTATGAATAAAACCTGAGATTTAGTAATAAAGGTTTTCTCCCCTCCTACGTTTCTTTAACTACTTCAGCCAGGAAATTGATGAATCTAAAAACAAGTTTCAGAAAGATAAGAATTGACAGAATGATGGAAATATCTTTGATGTTTCAGGATAGAACAAGATCCAGGGATGAACTGTTCTAATTTGGGGGGAAATGATTTGATTGCACAGTTCATCCTTTTAGATATGTTAAATTTTGTTCCCACAATCTTCTACTCCTGTGTTTTAACTTTTCAAAGCAATTAGTTTATATTCAACAACTCCTAACAGTTACAGCATAATGATACCATATTGACTATTGCTAAATGTTTGCTTAGCTGCAAATTTTAGCTATAAGAGCTCCCAAAGCAATATTTACTGGGTGGATTATTGGAAAATGAATGGTGTTTTTATCTGCCAGCCACTTTTTAAGGGAAAAATTATTGGCCCGAACTGGAAATAAGGGATTCTTGGAAATTGCTGTACTGTATGGCAAAATAGAGAAAGAGAGAATATTGAATATTAATAAATCTAGACTGGCAGTGGAAGTTGGCAAATGCCAATGTACTCTTTATTGTGATGTATAGTATGTGGATAATGAGATAATAGAACTCAGTGGCAGAATATTTTAAGAGATGAGGTTGAGCAACACGAATCCTTTAATATGACCCCAAAGATAGAAAATATCAATTTTCTTGTGTTCACTTATGAACATTCAGAGTTTTAAAACATTTCAAGATAAAGGTAGATCTTAGAGGGAGGAGAAGGAAGACAGAGAGAGAGAGATCAAGTTGATAAGGAAGTGGCAGTTCCAATGCTCTCACTTAATGAAAGAATCAAATGGAATGTAAGGTGCTATTCTAGATTTTTCTGTGATGGGTGAACGTGTGGTCCTTTGCAAGATGAACCTCATGCAGGTAGCCTCAAAAGCAATGCTAAATTGAATATGTGTGAGGTGGTAGTAGGCTGTTTGGAGCTAAAATTCTTTTGTCCTGCTGTTCATGGTCCTCCACGTGTTGGACCCTGACTGCGTATTGCAGCTATGAGTGACGCACGTGCCTGATTTAGAACAGGGAGAGGAAAAGCCTAAAAATACCAGCCTCATCTCTGCCTTCTTTTCTTGCCCAGCTTGGCCTTAGAACTACGAGAACCATGCCTGTGGGGGCGTAATAACAATGGGCTTCTCCTCAAGCAGCTGTCCTATCTCTCTCTCTCTCGAGACATGCTTGGGAAGTGTCTGGCTCATTCCTGCCCCCCCCCCCCCCCAGGATCAGTGCAAAGGGTTGATTGATGGGGGAGGAAACATTCTCCCTTGGGATACGGATGGAGGCATGATTCTTAGAAGCAGGTGAAGGAAAGAAGCTTAAATTGATAGCCTCTCTCCTAAAAAAAGGAACTTGATATTGCTCGCTTGCTATGAAAGAAAAAGCCACAGGTTATAACTAGTGGATGTAAGAATTAACTGACCAGCAATATATATGGGGGTAAGGTGTCTTCCTGCTTATGGTTACACAGGCAGAGGAGAGTTTGTTAACGACAATTCACTTAGCGACCGTTCTGAGTTCCAACGGCCCCTGGAACCACTCTCCGATGACCGTTTTTCAGCCTTACGATTTTCCTTTTTACTTTTAGTAGAACCCCTTAATTTCCTCAAATGAAAATTGCACTAAATCCCCCTGACTTTTTCTTCTATTCAATAATCTTCTGGTTGGATTATGCCATCTATGGTGTAATAGTTTGTTTAGTGAAGAATCATTTCCATGCTATTGGGTTTTGTGAATCATGATTTATGATTTAGTGTGATTTGTGAATCAGGTCACTATGTGTTGTTCAGAAACAAGTGAATTTGGTGAAACAAATCATTGTTTTCTGCAGCATGCAATGGCACCTGCAGCATGCATTCTCTGAAGATCTCTAGCATCCTCACTAAGGAATTCTGGGAGCTGAAATCCACACAACTTGTTCTCACGGTTGAGAAACATTGAATTAAACACTATGGAACATATTCTTCAACTGTCTGAAGATGGGATTTATATCTTCCCTCTGCTGAATTAGAGCATAGCTCTACTCCAGCATTGGGTGTATCTATTCTTTTTGTCACCTACTTGCCTACTTGTGTATGTTTTTTCTGAATTTGTGCTACTCTTGACCTTTATATGTTTTCCCACTAGGGAAAGTATAGCAAAAGGAAGAACCGCTTCAAACGCTCTGATGGCAGCACCTCTTCTGACACAACATCAAACAGCTTCGTCAGGCAGGTGAGAGCAACCAAAAAAGACAGCACGAATTATGCTTAAAGGGAAGATGGGCAGGGAACAACTACTAAATTCATGACTTAGAAATTAAAGGTTTGGGTTGATGTCATACTAAACTGTTATTTGCTGTTTTTCTGCCTTTCTAACTTGCCTTCCACTCAATTTTGAGTCCTGTCAACTTCATGGACTAGTTCCTTGCATTTGTGAAATAATTTGCAGCGGCTTATATATATTAGAACTCCTAGTCTCTAACCTAGTGCTTTCACCATTACTGATTGTTTAAATATATATTATTAAATTATAAACTTCATTCTTGCAACCATAAAGTAGTTGGTATATTCAGAGTGAGCATATTTCTAAATTCAGTCATGGGGCTTTTCCTCACTTGCACCTAGCCACGGCACAAAAAAATCTTAGCAACGTTTTTCTGCCATGTCCCCATGAGACTGCTTCATCTCCAGGAGTGTCTGCAGGATGTGGTCAAACAAGTCGAGATGATTGAAGCTCCATCTGCTTTTTATATACAATACAATATGGCCACCATCTTCACTTTTTTTATCATACGCCCTGAAAATCCATCTGTCCAGCCCAATATGAGCAAGTAAGTTTAGACTATTCTTAGCTATAGTAGTTTTTAATCGCCACACCCTTTTTCAAGCATCATCCAAGGGCAACTCAAGGAAAAATGAAGTTACTTGGTGGCTGAAACAGAGGCAATGATAGTTGAATTAAAGGATCAACCAAAGGGATAGCAAATATTAGCCTAGATTAGTTTCTGCTGACTCAAAGGCAGCCTTTCGACTCAACAATGAGGAAAGTCCATGATTTAATATGTTTTCAAAGTGTTTGCCAACCATGATGGGTTCCAGGTGAATAGTCTTCAGCTCCCAGAATTCCACAACCATAACCATTGATGAGAATTTGTTGATATCCTGTCTCTGACAACTTACCACTGGTGGAAACAATAATCTTCTTAATGTACTTTAATTTCAGAATTCACATATTTCTGAGATTTATTTTCCCAGCCATCAACAAAAATTTTTATTGCAAGGTTGCCATTTTCTTCACCTGTTGAACATGAGTAATTCAAAGAAGAAGAAATAACTGGAATTTCAATGTGGGGAAGAAATTGGGTTTCTTCCCATGTACACTTCAGTAATTTCTTCCTTGATCTAGAGGTCTGTTTGCTGTACTTTTTATTTGTTTTCTTTCTATTTTTCACCCATTTTCAAAATATCACCAATAAGCCAAAGGTCTCTAAAGTTTTGGGGGAAATAAAATCATGAGACATTTACTGATACTTCATCCTTTCTTTTTCATTTCTGAGATGTAAATCTATAATTTATTTTCCTCCTGTTCCAACTTCTAGTTTTTCCCACACACTGTATTTCTTTTTGCTACTACAAGTCCATACCTTTCCCCATGGGAAGTAATAAAGTGGCTGAGAAAAATTCCCACTGAGGATCAAAACTTGGTTTTTGCTTTTGAGAACACTGTCTAAAGCATATTCATAGGTCTCTTTTCATGAAGTACTCTGAAAATAAAGCAGCAGCAGGAGGTAGTTGGGAATGTGGACTGTAATCCTTGGGCTGATTCTTGAATAACTATAAAGTTTGGATCTATGAAATTGAACCTTTCAAATGAAACAAACAAAAAGTTAAAAAGTTATTATGTTTATGTAGTTACTTACCAAGCACATCTAAATTATATAAAAGTAACCAAAATATCTTTATAATCCACAAGGCATGTCATAACTTTTGAGTATCCCTAATATTTGGAAATTGAAAGTTAAAATTTTTTACGTGTCCTAAATTGTCCCTTCACCATATGAAAGATCTAAATGATCAAAACAACAGAGGTAGAGCTGGAAAGTATTCTATGTTGAGGTGATGTACAAAGAGTTGAGTTGTACATGATGATAAGCCAAATTCAGTTATCCATTGAGTTCCTAAATTATGCTGGAGAGGAGACATATTTCAAGGTTTTCAGGATGAAACTTTGTTGTGATTGTTTTGGTTTTTAAAGACAAACAAAAACAAACAAAACATAAAAACATCCAACTTTCTTCCATAAGTGTACAAGCAGTGTGTCGGTTGGTTTACAATTTTTTTGTGCATCCATTTCAAATTTACATAATTACAGTTACATTGCATAATAACTCATATTATCAGTCAGAAATTGAATACCCTAGTATCATTATTAATCATTTGATTATAATTTTGTTCATTCATACTTTGCGAGATAACTATAATTTATTTAGCTTATTTTATAACAATTCATATAATCCTCCCAAATCTATCTAGAAACATTTTATAGATATAATAATAATTAAAAAAAGAAATACATCTTTATATATTCATTGTTTTCTAAAATTCTACATATGTTAATGTTATATTTTATTGTCTAACCATTGATAGAAAAGGTCCCACATTTTGTAAAATTGTTTATCCTCTTTTTCTCTAATTTCAATTAGGATGAAACTTTGTTAAGCCATGCTGTAATTATAATTTGTTTTCTATCTTAAAATGGTGAAAATATTATCACAATTTTCAATAATAGCAAGATATTTTGTGGTATGAAGAAACTTCAGTGGGTTGACTATAAATTTGCCACCCAAGTATTATGACAAGTTTCCATTGCTTTATCAAAATAGGATGTTCATACTTCCAGAGATCACATCAATATTTACAGTGAAAACTTGCTCTAAAAGACATTTGTGAGGAACTGGTTCCTGTTATTCTTGAAAGTGTGAGGAATTTGTATTTCAGATGATAAATATTAAGGCCAGTGATGTCATTTGTATAACATAAGTTATTATAGAATTTTGTCTAATGTATGGAAACTCCATTCAGTTGAGCTCCGAAACATTTAGATTTCAAAGTCGAGTCAATGTCATCAATTTCTTTCAATATGTACAAAATAGACTACTGGTTTAGGAGCTTTAATAAATCTCTACATAACCTCCCACCACAATAATTCTTCAAAAACTACAATATCACCTGGATCAGATAGTCCAAAATACCAAGTCCTTGAGTTGGCTAATCTGCCAAGTAACATAAATTTGGTTTTTAAACCAATAATTTTAAAAGCAGCTGAACTGAGTTGATTTACAATAATAATGAAGGTTCTGTTTACATACATCCTTACTCACTAATAATAGGATAATGGAATTGGAAGGAACCTTGGAGGTCTTCTAGTTCAACTCCCTGCTTAAGTAGGAGACACTATGCCAGGGGTCTGCAACCTTAAACACTCAAAGAACCATTTGGACCCATTTCCTACAGAAAAAAAAACCCACCAGGAGCCACAAAACCTGAGTGGGCATGGCCAACTCTACGTCACTTACTCCCATGCAGTCACATTACACCCCCCCCTCCCCAGCCATACCTCCCCAGGTTTTGTGGCTCCTGGGTTTTTTTTCCCTCTGGAAAACAGATATATATCTATATCTATGTATATGTATATGTCTCTCTCCTTCTCTCTCTCCCTCTCACCTCTCTCCCTCATCTCTCTTTCTCCCATTGTCTCTCTCTCTCTGTCTCTCATCTCTCTCTCTTGTCTTTCTCTCTGTCTCTTTCTCTCTTTCTCCTTCTGTGTCTCTTTCTCTCTTTCATCTCTCTCTCTTTCTCCCCATCTCCCTTTCCCTCATCTCTTTCTCTCTTATCTCTCTCCTCTTTCTTTCATCTCTCTCATTTCTCTCTCTCTCTCTCATATCTCTCTCCCTCCCTCATCCCTTCTCTCTCTTTCTACCTCTCTCTCTCATCTCTCTCTTTTTCTCTCTCTCTCTTTCTCTCTCATCTCTTTCTCCCTTCATCCCTCCCTCCTTCTCTCTCATGTGTGTGTGTGTGTTCCCCCTTGAACCATTTCCAAAAACAGGTTGGGGTTTTTTTTACTGATGTTTTTTTCTTCTTCTATAGGTGCTTTTTACCATATGATTTAAATCAAGAGTCATTTCAGGTTCCCAGATAATTGAAGCTCTTTCATCCCTCTGCTGTGGCTCCTTGATGGCTGAACCCACCACTGTCTGGCCCAGCCCCTTGCCCTCCCTTCCCACTCACTCCTCCCCCTGCCCTGAGAAGAGAAGGGCAACAGTGGCAGATGGAGTCTCGCCCCATATTCCAGAGCAGGAGTGAAGTGCCCCTCTACTTAACTCTTCTTCCAGCCCTTCTTATTACTGTGCATATCTCAGCCTCTCAGGGAGACATGCAACTTGCTCTCCACCCCGAGACATTGCCCGGGCCTGGCTGCAGCTGATGCTCTGTGTCATAATGGGCTCCAGAAGGAGGAGGGGATGCCGTCTCCCCCATTGTGCACTAAATTTAACTCTGCTGCGTAAGACATTGCAAGAGCAGTGAGCAGACCATGGAGGTGGGGAGAGTAGTGGTGTCAGCTGTAGCCAGGCCAGCCAGTAATTCGGGGAAGAGATCGATTTGTGAGTCTTCCCCAACAGCCGAAGTGCGTGCAGTACCAACAAGGGCTGGTAGAAGAGGCAAATAGAAGGGTGCTTTGCTCCTGCTCTGGAATATAGAGTGAGTCTCCATTCACCACCATCGCCCTTACCTTCTCAGGCCAGGCAAGGAGTGGAGTGGAGGGCGAGGGATGGAGCCAGCCAGTGATGGCACAGAGAGCCACAGCAGAGGGCCCAAAGAGCCGCATGTGGCTCTGGAGCTCCAGGTTGCCAACACCCGCCCTATGCCATTCTGGACAAGTGGCTGTCCAGTCTCTTCTTAAAAGCCTCCAATGATGGAGCACCCCAACTTCTGAGGGCAAGTTCTTTCATTGGTTAATTGTTCTTACTGTTAGGAAAGTTCTAGGTTTTTTTTAATGATAGTTTGCTTTTTATGGATAGTATCATAATTTGATCTGAAATCCAATATTTTTCATGCACATATTGTGGCATTAATTGTATGCATTGAAAGTGATTCTAACATAAATAAGGATCTCAATACTTCCCAGAATTAGGAATAAAATAACTTTCAAGCTGAATCCACAGAGGATTTTCTGAATTTCCAGTTCCTTATTAAAACCAGCATTTGAGCCTAAAATAAATACTCAACAATAATCCTGAAAAACTATGGAAAATTAATTTCTCAGTAGATCATTGCAATTTTCATAATTAAATACCACAGCATGTGTTTGCTAAAGAAATGTATTTAATGACCTATATTTGCTTAAAGTAATTTAATGGAATAAAAATAGGAATTTTAAAATAGAAACCAACCTTAAAGCTAAATTTATCTGAATCGCATTTATCTTATTCCACATAATCAAAACAATTATAGGCTCTCTGTCTGGATCTTTATTCATTTGTATCAAGGTAAAGGATAAATTAAAATCTAGTAACAGAGAACTTACAAACAAAACTTATTTCAAGACCAAAGAAGGAATCAGTACACAACCTAAAGACTTATTCCAGATTATCAGAAGGAACGCTGTGACTGAATGTATAAACATTGATTAATGATCGATTATGTGCTTCAAGTCATATTGAGCTCCTAGCAGCACAAGGATAGATTTTCTCAATATATTATGGATAGATCTTCTTCATGTATTATAAACATTTGTGATGTCAAACTCCATATGGTATATATGATATCACACCCATGCATGCATTTTTTGATATATAAATATAAAGCAAGGTCTTATGCTTTGCCAATCCACTCCTTCTGTAATTTCTTTATGACTTTCAGAAATCATACTAGCACTTTGGAGAAGTTTTAATACAAGATGTTAATAAAAGAGAGAAAGAGCATTTTTGATCATATTTTACAACAAGCCAGGCAAAGGCAGAGGTGTCAAAATCAGCAAGACGATGGACAGACTTGTGATTGATTCAAGCCCCATTCCCTTTATACTTGGAAGTGGCATTGACATACATGTTAAACAGATATATATCTAAGAAAAAGACACACCTTTAATAATAATTTTTATTAGAGAGGTTATGTTTCCAATCTTTTCTAACATCTATCTGCGGCCTAAGGGCAAGCTCATCCATCACATGGAGTAGGATATCATGCTAATGATATTGTACAGCTTCCCCCGGTGAATTAAGCAATGCCAGGACTGTCTTATTCCGGTACCAAGAACATCTGCCATCTTTAGGGCTGGATGCATTACCAGAATGCAATCAATTAATAAATAAATGTTGTGATTTGTGACTTAAATAAACCATACTAAGCCAAAGAATAACATTTTGGAGAAACCAAATGTAAAGCACCTAGGAAACTTCCTAAACAATATAACAAAACAGTTTTATGTTTCCAAAGAAATTGTAACTGCTGCATTTTCCTTATTCTTAATTAAACTAAAATATCAATTACAGATCCAATAATGTCAGAGTTTATAAGCCTATATAAATCCAGACCAAATGAAATATTTAACAGTCAGAAATTCAACTGTTGATTATACAGACAGCTAGATACTTAACAGGTTTGGCATTTTTGTCCACCTGTCCAGTTCGTTCCAAAGACTTGGGGTATGTGGATGTTGTTGTTTAATAATATTAAAATAATTATTGCAGGATGTTAGCTGTTCGAAGCAAACCTATCTTTTGATTGTTATGGTTGGCCATGTTGTCAACCAGATATTTAAATTTTGCTTAATGCTGTCTTTTTTTTAACTAAATATTTTTTAACTAAATATTTAACTAAATATTCTTTTATAATAAACATATGCAATAATACAATCTCAAGTGAATGCTTTGGCACTATCCCATAATCCAGTCCCTGTATTTACTCTGTGAAGCTATATTTAAAGGCCACTTAAAAGATTTTTAAAAATTGTTCATCAAACTTTGTTATAAACATCACAAGGGCATGATTTAAAATAGTAATACTGTTTTTATTACTTGTATCAGCTTAAGAAACCAACATATGAGATATAAGGAATTAATCTACATGGAAACAGTATATAGTACCTAAGGGAAAATGTATGTACACGGTGGGAAATACATTAACAATAGGGAAGGATTAATTTAACATGAGATAGCCATTCAATTGAATTCCTATATACATGGGAAAATATGAGAAAGCTCATAATATGTGGCAAAGATTCTTCCACTGTATGGAAAGAAAAACTAGCTCAAAATCTTTTGGCAAAACTAATACTTCATATTTTAGAGTTCTATAAAGAACAACTGGTTGCTTTTTCTTTGCTTGCTGAGATCCCAATAACAAATACTTTGTTTAGTTTAGTTTAGTTTACTTTATTGTCATTGCACCTCATACAACGAAATCAAACACCATCTTCATGCACATCATGATCATGACCATGAAAATAAACAACAACACCAGTGCTGCCAACTCTCACGCAATCAGAGTGAGACTCACGCAATTCAACCAATTTTGACTGTCTCACTCTGATAAACGAAATCTCACGCTAAAGGCCCGAGAGATCTTCCTTGCAATGGGAATTCCGGCCTCGAATAAAGGCACGCTTGTGGAATAAGACCCCCTCCACCCCAAATTTTATTTCTAATTCATCTTAGATTTGCAATTTAAAGCAGGCTAATCCGCTTGCAAATTTGCCGAAGAACGGCGGGTTTAACAGAAAGAAACTCCCCTCCCCGTCTCTTTCCCCCGCGGCCACACCTCTCTAGCAAACTAATCTGAATTTTAACCCTTCAAAAACCGTAGCTCCTTGCCTCTAATTTTGCTTTAGATGTGATTTTTCAGGGGATCGGTGGCTCCGAGCAGCCGCTCGCCTCGCCGATAAAAATATATTTGTTTTTCGATTGTACTAAGGGCATTGGTGAAGTGTTCCCTGGTTAATTTTTCCTTTTGCCCTTTTTATGCAAGCTGCATCAGCTATTCAAAAGTTAGAATGGAATGGAATGGAATAAATTGGAATGGAACTGGAATAGAACAGAACAGAAAACTATTGTCACTTTAAATGTACACTAATCAGCATACATTAAAACAAAATTTTGTTGCATTCAGTTCTCAAAATATAACCATTACGCATATACCCGCATATACCCGCATATACCCACATACACATACATATATGACAAAGAAACATCACAGTCCATTTCAAATAATTACCCAATTATTTTTTCAAACCTTTTATGAAACTAAAAGGCCTATGCTATGTCTCATTGGTTTTCATAGTCAAGTTCCCTCACTGAAGAAAAATGTGTTTTTGTAATATGTGTCCTCATTTTTTTTCTTATGCCTATGGGTTAAAATGTATGTATGTATGTATATGTCCAAATCATGACTAAAGCATGCATCAGATTGCACCATTTAAAATGTAAAATTGTCAAAGCTCCCTACCGTGGAAGGGGGGACACCCCCCTTCCACACCATCCCCCCCTCGGTCGCTTCGCTCCCTCGAGCTTGGTCGCTCCGCTCCCTCGCAGTGTCTCACTCCGAACTATCACTCAAGGTTGGCAGCCCTGCAACACACATCCTTCACCCTTCACACATTGAACCAGAAACCCCCGACACTACACCAACACTGCACTATACAATAGAATTCAAAGGAGACATTGCCCTGGGATAGAAGCTGTTTTTCAGCCTATTTGTCCTTGTTTTTATTATTCTGTACAGTCTGCCAGATGGTAATAGTTCAAAAAAAGGGTTCCCAGGATGAGATGGATCTTTGAGAATGTTTGAACTTTCTTAAGGCAGCGGGAGCTATAAAGTTCTTCCAAAGAGGGGAGAGGGCAACCAATGATCTTCTGGGCAATGACATTAACCCTCTGGAGTGCTTTCCTATCTTTCACTGTGCAATTGGTAAACCATACAGAGGTGCAGTATGTTAAAATGCTTTCTATGGTGCAGCAGTAGAAGGTCACCAGCAGTTTCTCATTCAGTTGTTGTTTTCTGAGAAGCCTCAGGTAGTATAATCTCTGTTGGGCCCTTTTGACCAGGGCTGCAATGTCAGCACCCCAGGTCAGGTCCTCTTTTAGGGTAACATCCAGAAACTTAAAACTGGCCACTTGCTCCACTCGGTCTCCATTGATAAACAAGGGCTGGATGTCTGATCTGTTCCTTTTATAATCCACTATAAGCTCCTTGGGTCTTATTGTTGAGGACCAAGTTGTTGTCTCCGCACCATGAAAGCAACCGGTCTACCTCATCTCAATAGGCAGAGACATCCCCCACACCGGAGATAAGTCCCACTACTGTTGTATCATCTGCAAATTTAGCAATAGTTTTACTAATGTGAGTGGGAATGCAGTCATGCACATAAAGAGTATAGAGTAAGGGATTCAACACCCGACCCTGTGATGTACCAGTGTTAAGAATAAGGGCTGAAGAGGTATGATTACCTAATCTGACCCTCTGTGAGAAGCCGGACAGGAAATCCATAATCCAAAGGCAGACTGAATTAGAAAGCCTGGTGAGAATGTGCTTCCAGAGGCAATACCTTATTCTGAAGTAACTTAATAGCCTTCAATGAACTAGTTATAGATTTACATCCTTTATGTTTTCCAGCTGAGATAACTTTATTTGCATCCATGTCAGATCTGGAATGTAAATTATTTTCAGTGTTATAATGGTTTTTATTTCCTCACACATCTAAAATAATGTAGCCATTGTAATATTCACCAATATTATTGTTGTCTTATAGGGGAAGATGAGATTGATATTTGCTTGAACACTTGCTAAACAAGCAACAAACAAAGCCTATATGATAATCAGATCAGAATACAATTATCTATTTCTGACTTTGGAGAATACTTACCTGTCAAAATGCACTAACATCTTGGGTAAATGTTACCTGCTTGTTAGAAGATATGAATGTGCACAGAAAGTTGGTTCACCCAGTTCACTAAGTAAACCATAATTTCATTAAGCAAGCCTGTGGTTTTGTTTGTGTGTAGCACAAAATTGTAAATCAGGTTTTGCAATCCATAGTGATACTCAGTGAAACCCAGATAAATCACATTATAGTACTGCTTTGTGTGATTCAAGCATTTTTTTTGACAAGTGGTGATGGTTGTGTACACCCTCCAAGTTATCATCTGAATCAAAGAACCAGCATTTGCACTTCCCCCATTACAATATTTTTGTTGTTCATGTTTGTCTGTTTTGGCAGCTTTGTCAGTTTCTTGCCTTAGCAAATAAAAAAAAAACAGAAAACATTTCTTCCATTGCACAGGGAAGCAGTGAGGTTGCTATAGCAATTCTCCATCTGCTAAGTGTCTGGAAGGAAAGAAGTGAAGCATCTATCAAAGCATTTATAAACCAAATGGGAGAAACATCTTTCAATTTAGCTCTGGCTCTGGAAAAGAAATTGCTTGGGTCACCCTGAAAAGGTCTCTGTTTATGAAGACAGAGATAAGGAATAAAAAGATTGCAACAGAGGATGGGATTAAAATATAATAAATAGAATAATAAGAAATTGTAACCTTACCTATTTTAAACATGTTGAACAGAGCAATGTTAAAATCAAGAAACATGGACAAATACTGAAAAAAAATCAACTGATCACTTGGCCATCAAAAGTTAACTTAAATGTATCCACTTCAGAAAACTGGTTTGACAAATCCTCTGAAGACAATTATACCCTGCCTATGATTTTTTTAAAGTTACAAATAAAATAATAAGAAATCTAATTTATTGGAAAAATATAAAATGAGGGCTGCTGCTAATAGAAACTAATTCAGCAATTTAGATGGAATTTTGTCTCATGAGAGGGGAACAGCTGTGGCCCTCAACAGCTGTGGCCCCACTCCACCTCCCATCAGCCCAGATTCCTGGTTATGTTGGTTGGGACTAGTAAGGGTTGGAGACCAATGGCCTTCGTTTAAAGGACCACCAATTCTCCAATCTTGCTTTTAAAGGGCCACCAATTCTCCAATCTTGCCCCATTCACCTGTTTTGATGAATGAAGGCAGGAATATGCTGTGTTCCATATAGGCCCAACACAGCTGTTTTAAAATGAGGTCAAGTAAGAAAAATAGAAGGAAGTAGATTTTTGAGCATCCTGTTTTCTTCAGTTTGTTTTTTATTGGGTTGTGTCTCCTATAAGGCAATATTGTCCACTTGATACCAACTTCTGTACTCCAGATAGACATACATCATGCACATGAACTTTGTTTTGAATGTGTGAATGGAAAAAACAAAAAAATGGAAGAGTGTGAGGGAGAGCCTCAGTGACCTAGACTTGCATTGCCATAGTGATGACATAGGAGGCAGTTGCTATGGAGGAGATCCCTAAGCGATCCTTCAGCATAGGACCAGCCTACATTTAAAGGTTATCACGCTATGCAAGACCTGCATTTACAGCAGAGGTCCTTTGTGATACAGAATATCACAATGAGTCCGGACTTAGGGAACTGGGCACAGATCGTGGCAAAAAGTTATTTAAGAATCATAGCAAGGGGCTGTTAGTATTTGAGTGAGCAGTTTGGATAAGTGGAAACAGTGAAGCTCAAGCTAGTTTGGAGAAGAATTACAAATTTCTGCAGTGAAAAACATGCAGCAGGAGAAACCAAACTCTTTTAGTCCTCTTTTAGTCAGCCTGTGTAAATCTGCATCCCAAATTAGCAATTCAGAGCTTAATAGTACAAAAGGAAAGGTTTCTTCTTTCCCCATCCCAACTGTACCTTCCATATCTTGTTGATTGTAGACTGTGGGGAAGTAATTGGAAGAACAATGTGTGGAGTCAGAACAGGGATGCAACTAGATAACATTAAGGAGATTTGGGTTTAAACAGGTTTAGATAGCACATTATTATTTTTTCTTCTTTGTGATACCTTCAGGCTAGTAAACTGAGTGATCCAAGCCAGTATGGGTTTTTTGTATGAGTTACAGTTAGTATGCTGTTCAAAGTCAGCCAATCATGGTTTGTTCAATAAGTAAATCACAACTAAATCTGTGGATTCCATTTCAGTTTTTCAGATCTTTGTATCCTCAGAGCCCTGCTGTGACTCTGATAACTAAACAACCAGACTGACAGATTCTGCCTATTTCACATAGGAAACAGATAAAGTTTATAATAAATTGTATATATACAGAGAGAGAGATAAGCACACAAACACACATGCATGCGCATGTCTTATTAATCATGAAAAATATTTTAAATAAAACAATGTACAATCCTGAAATAGGCATAGCAATTTAATTGTAAAAAAAAACACCTAAAAAATCTCCCCACTATCGTATCTGCTTACATGATATCTCTTCATCTACTCTGAAGCTTATAGCTATACCCTGGACCAGGTCATGAGCTACCCAAAGTAACTTATTGTGTGAATATATTCACTGTGTGTATTATGCATTCTGATTTATTTTTCAGCAAAATTCCCTATAGCACCAGTAATTATAGCTACGGTAAGAATGTGTACTGCTCTTGGCTCCTTGTCAGAAAATTTGAATGCCACATAATTATATGGATAAAAATCTGAAATAGAGATTTCAGGAAAAGGATCAAGGAAGCAGTGTTTGAAAGATGCAGAATTATCAGCATCAATAAAATCTTAGGGGAGTGCATGACATTAAGAAATGCCATACAAAGGTTAAATCATTTTTAAATGTTTGTAAGGAGCAATGATTCAAGATGACAAAAGGGCTTGTACTCATAAAGAAAAGCAAAACACTTTATTGGAATGTATATGTGATTCCTTAATATGCACACATTTTCTATACTGATGTGCAACCAATTCATTTTTTCCTCAGATGAGGTAGAAAAGATTCCTAATTCTTCATTCAAATGCATTTGTCTTCAGTGTTTTTAATGCAACTATGATAGCAGTTGCATCATATTTTAGGCTTGAAGTTGCATCATATTTTAGGCCTGCAAGAAGACACATGTACATTAATGAATAACAGACGTGCTGTCCTTGTATTCATGCAAGATGCAGGGAACTAATTATGAATTATTTTCACTGAGTGCATAGCTAATGGATTAGATTAAAGAAAACCCCAATGCTGCCACCAACACCCTGCCTGGGAGGATATTTATCTCAGAGTAATTGTGACATTTAGCCCCACTATTTCAGAAAACAGAAATTCTTAAATTCCAAGGCTCATTATAATACAAAATTCCAATTCCCTCAAATGTAAAGTTGTAATTCTGAATGCAGAGAACACTGGATGAGTATATTATGTGAACCCAACCATTTTGATTTGTAAATCATGATTCATAATTTAAGACTTGTGAGATCTAATGACTTGTATTTATCCAATAACCCAACATTAAGTAAACCAATTAATTTATAATATAATGACTAGATGTGGAAGTAAATTAGACAGTCAGCTGCAGTACAGTATAAGCAAAGTCTTTCTCATCACTTGGAAGAAAAAAAGAAAGAGGGGGTTGCTTCTGCCTTTGTTTTAGAGGAGAAGCAGAGTGTAGAATTTCATTTTTTGGCTATATCAAGAGTCTTTAGTTCTCCTTGAAGGGGGGCAGGCACAGCAATAGCAATAGCACTTAGACTTATATACTGCTTTACAGTGCTTTACATTCTTCTCTAATCAATTTACAGAGTCAGCATATTGCCCGCAACAATCTGGGTTCTCATTTTACCCACCATGAAAGGATGGTAGGCTGAGTCAACCTTGCCACAAAGACAAGATGTAAGAAGCAGTGAGAACTGCTTAAAATAAATATACCATTGCTTCGATTGTTTTATTAGGTTTTTATTAATTGCCCAGTATTTTCCACAGGGGTGTGTGCGTTAAAATATATTCTTATCTCAGAGCTTCCTCACCTATCCTGCTTTCCCTTCCAAAGCTGCTCTTAGAGTCTTTTATTACTACCTGCTAGCTCATCCTTTGTCTCTCCAAAGTGCATTCAGAATGCTTAGAGGTTAAAATGACTTCATTCACCAGAAGGATTAGCATGGATCACATTGATTTGAACTGTTAAGTTGGTGCACAGTTTGAATCATCCTTTTTAGCCTAATGAAAAACCGTCCAGGTATGAACATGGTAGATAAATTACTACTTTATATAGAGTTATCTAAAAAAGAGATCTTACATGCATGGCAATGAGATCCTTGAAAATTGAATTATTCATTCCAATTGGAATTGGAATGCTGAATTTAAAAGCAATTAAGGAGCCTTCCATATAGGAATTTGGCATTTATTCACACAGTAGTATCATGAATGAAGCCCATTTTCTTCCACTTGGGCTGAAGAGAGAGCTCCATGGAACATTGAGGCTACCTCCGTAGCTGGTAACTTCCATTAGTATTTTCTCCTGGATTCCACCCTCCCTGTAGTTAGAAAATATCTGGAACACTATGTGAATCTTATTTTTTTTGCAGACTTATTTTCTTCTTTTTTGTTACAAAACCAAACTTGCTGGAGTACCGACAGCCTGCCAGTGTCATAGCTTCCTTGTTGATCAGTTGGAGGAATGCTAATCTGTTCAGGAAGAATTCTTGATAACTGTGTAAATATTCACGTTCTCACAATATAATCTGTTTTTTGGGTGGCTGGAACAGTTGCAATGGAAACTTCTTGGACTTGTAAAAGTCCTCTGTCTGAAACTGGCTTCAAATGACCTTTTCAAATTCTTCACTACATTTCTTTATTTATTTAATCAAATCCGTATGGCTGCCCATCTCACGGAAAACACTGGGTGGCATATACAATCCTGTATAAACAGTAATAGCAGTAGCGTTATTACGTTATAATACTTATATACTTATATAATGCTTATATTATTATATTTATTATGCTAACATACCACTTTATAGTCCTTTACCATACTTTCTGAGTGGTTTATAATATAAACATTATTTGAGGGACCTTAGGAAGGTCAGGAGCGATGAGGTCGACTTTATCTCAGGGAGAGAAGATTTTACAATACAGACACCACCACATAGGGCCCACCAAATGTAGCATTCTCAACATTGAAACTGGTAACATATCCATTTTGTGAGATCTGGTGAGACAGGTGCATGAAATTAGGGAGATAGGGTCCCTCAAATAACCCAGTCCCATACCACGTAAGGGTTTAAAAGTCAATCTCAGTACCTTGAATTGCATCTGGAAACAAACTGGCAGCAAATGCAGGTTCTGCAGCAGAGGTATAGCATGTGCTGTACCAGAAACACACATAACTGCTTGCACTATTGCATTTTGCATGAGCTTAAACTTCTGCATACATTTACAAAGAAGCCTCATATTTTATGGGCAAAACATTGGTGGGAGATTCTCCAAAGAAGAACTTTTACAGTGATTTCTTAATGACAAACCTCTTCCTTTGTGATAATAGAAGCATCACTGCTGAAAAAAACCAAAAGATAGTGGTGGTAACAGCAGTCCAAAATAGGGATATTCTTAAGTAACTGAAACGCAAAGAAATTATACTTCAGTCCTGAAAATGTGTCTCAAATTCTCCTGTCCCTTGGAATAATTGCTGAAGCAAATTTTCCTTCATCAAACAGCATGAGAACAAGTACGAAAAAATGAAGAATTCCTTTGCCCAGTTTCATTCACATACATACATACATACATACATACATACATACATACATATATTCATACATGTAGTCTAATCCTGTAATATATACCAGTGGATTGCCATATTCTCCACAAGATGATGCTCTTTCCTGCTTTCTAAATTACCTCTCAATTCAGCCTGGGCATCATCAGCTAGAATGACTTTGGCGTAGCCTCACACACCCACCCACTTGCTGGGATGTCCAGTCCCTAGTCTAAATATACCACAGCTGTTTGCTAATGTAGCAGAATGTTTGTAACCTGAGAGCCCAGGAATCAGGCAGAGCCACCTCTGTCCACATATTACCAGGCCTAGGCAGCATGGAGACACCCAGCAGCAAAGACCCCCGACCTGCTTTGGTGAGCACTTCTGTCTCTTAGCCTTACCTGGCCTCATGGGAAAACACCCCTTTTCCATGGCCTTCCATTCCCCCTTGTCATTAACTTAGCTCCCAACCTGTATTTGGGTTTTTAGGTTCGGAATAGACACCCCTAGTACTCTCCTAGCCTTTTCAATGCCACTTTAATAGAAAACCTGTACATTCCAAATTCTTTCCTTCCTTCCCCATTTTTTCATTTCTCCTTTACCCCCAGAAAAACTGTTCTATCACCTGTTCTACTCTAATTTCCCCCTTACAAAGCAAATGTACTATGACAGCCTTTTGTTTTATTTTCCTTCTTCTACTTACTAGCCTTTCCAAATATAATTTGCAATATTACAGTTGTACCTATTTGGTCAGCTAGCCCCTAAATCTTGATTGGGAACTAGAAGTAAATCTCTGCCAATTTTTTATATCTTGGAAATGATTCTGCTTGGTTGAGGAAAGAGTGTGAAATGCTTTATAAAAAAAAGTCATTTGAAGAAAATTAATTAACTCTGAAGTTTTTGGGCTAATAGGATTTTTCCCCAAAAAAATTTTTTGTGACATGCTGTATATAGGAATGTGCCCTAATCTGAAAAGTTGCTTGTTATTCTGTCTCGTATTGTAAGATAAGATAGTAATCTTATGAATTCTTATGAAATCTTGCAAGGTTCATGGTTCACTACATGTAAGAGTGCTTTTAACTCTTGCACATGCAGTCATCGTGCCTGAAGGGATTTATTCTTTCACTGTTTATTGGAATAACTACAACCATTTTTATTTGAGTGTTATGATCATATAGTGATGATTGTAAACTCATATAGCTGATGATGATGATTGTAAACTCATATGGCTATAAATAAAGTGTCGGGAGGTAGCTTCATATTAATTGAATTTAGAATAAAAGATTTTGAAGGTATCCAAATGTCACCTGCCTTTTAAATTCAATTCATTGTTTTCCCAATGACACCACCACTTTTTTCCTGATGATTTTGGCTAGATCAACTTTTTCTAACCTGATGATTTCCAGATATGGCTACATTAGTTAGAAATGCCGATAGTCTCAATTAAAGAGAGGGAGAGCTAAGCTAGATTTGTGTTTGTGTGTGTGTTTCATCTGCTTCTGCTTTCTGATTTGGAAGTGAATCTGTTGGATTGCACTATAATACTAATATTTTCTAATCCATTGTCAGAGGTTCCTTTAATTCTAGACAAGTCCAGTCAGTCCTTGATGCCTACTCTTTTCTCAAAGAACAAGTCTTAAATTTGCACATTAATAGTTAGAGGCTACTTGCTTTGTTTCTGCTGACTCTAGATTGCCAGGACAAGTAACTCAGAACTGATTTTTGAGGTAAAGGTGGACTTTGGTAGAGGGGAGATGGATGTCTTCTATGGATATGATAAAATATGTTTTTCTCTTGAAGGAGACATACAGTAATCTCTCAGCAATGTCCAGGATTAGAGGCATCAATATGCCAAGTCCCCAGCTTTAATTCTTAGTATTATCGGCCATGGAAAAAAACTTGCCACCTGAAACCCTACTGAGACATAACCAATCAAGGTAAAATCAATACTAGACTTAATGAGGCAAATAGCCTGATATAGATAAAGCAACTTTCTAAACAGAAATTTTATTATACAATTTAACACATCTCTAATCAAAAGTATAGCAGGACTGATTTCCAGATAAATGGGTATAGGGTTACATGTAACCAGGCTGTAATAGGAAAGTGACAAAATTCATGTTCATTTTTATTTTGCAAGAATATCATCCATATAGAGAGAAAAAAACTCTCTGAGAAAAGTATTTGAAATTTGTCTGATTAACCAATCCCACTTCTCTCTTTGAAATGAAAATTACCACACTATATATTTCTCTGCAAATATTAGTTGGACAATAAGACTTTGGAGAGGGATGAGTAATTTGAACTGGGTTTAAAATTAGAAAACAATTAGAAAATTAGAATTTAGGTTTCAGTTCAAAAATAAAACCACAAATTCATTTCCAATAAGTTTTCAACTTTTAGATATAGCTATGGGAAATAAATAAAACTGGATATACTACAACCTTCTTTGAGATCTTAGATTAGGTGGGAAGCAAATCTTAAATATACAGACCTTGGTTTTTATACATGTAAAGAAAATTTTCAGAATGTACTACTAGTCTGATGTAACAGAAGGATCATATGGGTGAATACAAAGATCTGGTTCATGCAGCATGCTAAGGAAAATGTGGCTTGTTTGATTTTGGCTTAATACATTATGTAAATTCATCGCTTGTTAGTTTTAAGCTATGGTCTATGAGTTGGCATGCTATGTAAATTCTGATCCTCATGGTTTATTCAGCAAAACTATGATTAAACAAATACAGTGATGTGGTTCAGTACTCATATCACTGTATTTGGTTAATCATGATTTTGCTGAATAAACCGCAAGCATTGGGATTCACATTTTTGCTTGCTTTAATAATATAAAATAATGGTTTATGTGAACAAATACTTTTGCCACTTGCCACAAGCCACATTTCAGTCACTTTTGCCACAGATCAATTTTATGCTCCAAAATATCTCCATCACAGGACATTCACCCTTAATGTCTACACTGGTTTTAAACAATGAGGCTCTTGCGCATACATATTACAGATAAACTAAACCACATACCAGCTTTGCTAATGAACAACACATAAATGAATAAGCCATTTGCATCTCAGAAGAACGTCATCAGCACTTGGCTCTTTTGAACATCAGTCTGTAGATCTCATGCATTGGAAGCAAAGAAGCTGTTGAGCCAGCAAGACTCTCGCCCAGATTTCTCTTTTTTAATCTTTCTTCCAAGTGGGAGAAGGACAGCCGGTGCCACTGGCTGGATTTGCCGTTCTTGCCTATTTGCAGTTTTGTGCTTCTGGAAGTATTTTGTGCTTCTGGAAGTATTAGGCTGTGGCATCAGCTTCCAAGCCAGTGCCTCTGTGCATGCTTTTGAGCACAGGGAGGAGTGTTTGTGCTGTACCCACTGCTGTATGCCTGAGCTGCCACCTGCCAGGATGTACCTGTATGAATGGGATGAGGATTCAGAGGCGGTGAGTAATTGCATATGCCAGTTTCAGTACCTTGCATTGCTTATGTCTGCCTTTGCCAAATTACTATCACTCTTTGCTCTCCTCTGTTCTGCCAGGATTCTAATCTGCATCTCTTTCCTTTCTGATCTTTTTCTTTCAACCTTCCTTGTCCAGGAAAATTGTCCATTTTTAAACTGGTCAGAAAGTTGCTGAAAGAAACATAACTTGAAAACCCATTTTCAAATCAGGTCAAGTTATTGAGTTGGGACAGAACTTGACAGGACCACTGGAATACTACTTAACATTATTTCCAGCTGTGATTCTCTTTTTTTTTTTTTTTCCTTTTTGTAGTGGTGGGGGTTGGTGATAGCTCCATCTTTCCCCAAATGCCCTTTTCACAAAAAAGAAGATTTTACATATCACAAGCTTGGTATTTTTAAGTAGATTTTTCCAGTTTCTATATTGCCAGTCTTTATAGCATACTTATTGCTTAAAATGTGATGTTGTGTTTGTTTATTTCTGTGCATAAATCTGCCCCAACTCTACCTTCTGTTGTATACCTAATGTTGGGTGAGATGCTGCCTTTAGGGTGCCATTAGGGTGAGATGCTGCCTTTAGACCGATATGGGATATAAGCCAATTGCAGCTGTGTCATTTGTGCATTTTGTGTGCATAGAAACTACCCCAGTATATAAGTATCTCTGGGATTAAAAAAGCCACTACCATGTGAATTTTCAGTTTTGAAATTGAAGCAGAAATCAAGTTTCAACATTGCACCTGGAAAGAGTCAAAATGAAGGACAAGGTCTTTTTGCTCAGTGTTATGAACTAATAAAGGCGTTTAATAAAGTTTTAACAACCTTAAGTAAAAAGCAGGATTCTAATCCTGCACTTCTGATTGGCCGATAATAGCGACATCGGATTGGTCCTTTCTAGGAAATCTGATTGGCTGTTAATGGGCCAACTCTCATTGGTTCAAGGATTTAACACTTCCATGTTTTTCATTGGCTAATAGGACAGCAGACAACCCTATAAAAGGGCTGCTGCTGCCCTAGGTGATTGCTCTGTTCAGTATGCTTAATAAAGAGTTGAAGTTCACTGTTCACTGCCTCGTCTCCGCTCCTTGCACTCATGCGCAGAACTTAACACTCAGCTTTTCCTCTTCTGAAATCCTCTGAACATTGCCCCTGTGTCTCTTTTTGTGACTTCCACCATATCTGTCTACTTTGTAGGACATTAGTTTTTTACTTCATTTTTGGGATTTGGGCAAATTCAACCATCCAGAATCCTCCTAATAGGAAGTGGCTGCATTCCTTTAGCTTGCAGAGTGGTCTCCTTTTTTCAATTGAACAATCAGCTAGAGCAGGGGCCTCCAACCTTGGCAACTTTAAGACTTGTGGACTTCAACTCCTAGAGTTCCTCAACCAGCATAGCTATGCTGGTTGAGGAACTCTGGGAGTTGAAGTCCACAAGTCTTAAAGTTGCCAAGGTTGGAGACCCCTGAGCTAGAGAAACCCTTTGGTTTCCGTGTAGCTTCTGTTTTCTTGGCACTGCATCTGCGAACTTTTGTTTGCAAACAGTGACAATAAAGTACAATTTGTAGGAAATTATGGGCTTAAATAATGGAAATATACCCTCTTGGAGTTGGAAACATTTTCCCAAAAGCAATCAAATTCCCAAAGAGCTACTTTAATAGGTGAATCAAAAATTATCTGTCTAAATTGGGTTTAAATAAGCATCCCCATTCCTTCCATCTTAGTACTTGATTGGCAACTGCCTGGAGAGCTGACAGCTTTTCCACAGCTCAGCTTTTGCAGAAATTCTGCCTTCTCAACTAAGCTTCCTGGGGCGCTGCTAATTAACAGTGACATTTCAGTCCCTCAGACTCTCTCCAGTCAATTGACCACTATTCAAGAATTGTCAGGAGCATTATATTTTTCTTCCTTCTTCTATTTCTTTTTCTGGGGTTACTGTTTAATCAAAGAGGTCCAATTACCTTGTATCTTTCTTTGAGATTCTAGGCAATCTCCTCCTTTTTCCACTTCTGCTCCAATTTTTTTTCCTCTCCCTTCCCACTTGCAACATCAATTTTTAAATGATCAGAAATCCATACCTCTAATAAGGATTTTCCAATTTCTTAAATTTTTAAGTCCAATGTCCAAGAACTCTTTTGTCCCTTAACTTCAACTTTCAGAATAGTTCACCTTCAGTGCCCAAACAAATTTCAAATCTTCATCTGCTGTTTCCATGGGGTGGGAGAGTGAAGAAAAAAAAGTTCCCTTTAACAGCTTCTCCTCTGCTTTCAATCTTCTTAGGGATACAATGTATCCTCCAGCAATTCAGACAGCTCAATTCCAACCAATTTAAAAGATGTTGATTGACCCGGCTCTGCCAGCACTTTACTTTTCTTGCTTCCTCCAGCACAATCTTACCCGGTTGCTGGCTTCTTCGTGGCGGCCATTGCTGACCGCCGCTCCACTATCTTGGGAAAAAGGCTTCTCAGAAGAAAAATATAAACTTTTGGAACTTTTTTTGAATTATTTTTGATTAAAAATACTTGGGTGGTTGTTTTGGGGAAAGTTTCTCTTTTCAGGATGGCATCGCTTGTGGATAAACTAAAGACTGAATATCAAAAATATAAAAAGGAAGAACAAGATGGAAAAGATACTTTGGGCACTTTATTTCAAAAAATATACTTTGGGCACTTTATTTCAATTTTTAGAAATAGCGTTATGTACTTATGAAAAGTTGATTACGCAGCAGAATGACTGGGACAAGGAAGAAGAGGAAGAAGAAGCCATCTTTGATGAACAATGAGTTTTTTCCGGGGAGGAGGAGAAAGAGGATAAGAAAAAGGGGATTTTAAGATTTGGAAAAAACAACCAAAAAAGAGAAAAATGAGAAGAAAGGTGGATGCAAGGTTAGAAAGCAAAGGAAAGGGAGTAAGAAAAGGGAGGAGGAGAGACAAAGGGGTAAAAAGGGCAAGGAGAAGAATAAGCAAGAGAGAAAGGGGGGGGAGGAGAAGCCTCAATGGTGGGAAGCAAGATCTAAAGAAAAAAAGTTTATTCAGAGACAATGGGTGAATTTAATTAAGGATAATAGGGGGATTCTGGAAGGTATATAAGATTGTGTTTTTATATGTGTATTTAGAGTATAAAATTTACTGTGTAATTTTAGAATCTATTAAACAGAATCCCAAGATAAATTAAGTGTTATGTGAAGTACTTTTAAGTTAGGGTAATGAGTTATAGACGTTACTCCAATTAGTGTATAGGAAAGTATAGTAAAAGAAAAAAGATGAATGGATAGTTGGAAATAGAACAGACAAAGAATGTTATTGAAAATGGTAATAAGATATGGAGGGATATATAAAGGTTTTGTTGTGTTTTTTTTCTTTTTGTATATTGATAAAAGGCAATAAAATTTTAATTAACAAGAAATAACTTGGGTGGAAAGGAGAAGCTGGGATAAGATATGAAGTTAAATAGATAAAGTAAATATTGATATTATAATTTGGAATCATTATGTTCTATTGGTTTTCTTCTTTAATTTTTTTTTTTTTTTAGAAAAGAATTTATAAGCTGTTATGCCTTGATTATTTGTGCACTGTTTTTGTAAAATTGATAAAATAGGTTTATAAAAAAAAAGAAAATGATAATAAGATATGGAAGGATATATAAAGTGAATATGATGTTTGAATTTGTGTCTGTGTGAAGAGTTTCAACCCGGGATCAGGCAGCCTTCAGAAAAGATGTTTTAGTTTTGTTTATGTTTTGTGTCTTGTATGTTTATGAAAGGCAATAAAATTTTAATAAGCAAGAAATATAATTTGGATAAAAGAAGAAGTCTGGATAAGATATGAAGTTTAATAGATAATGTAAATATTGATATTACAATTTGGAGTTATTTTATATGTTCCATTGGCTTTCTTCTTTAATTATTATTGTTTTTTTTTAGAAAAGATTTTTTAAGTTGTTATGCCTGGATTGTGTATTGTTTTTTGTAAAATTAATAAAATTTGTTTTAAAAAAAAAAGAATTGTCAGGAGCATTAATTATCTATTAATCAGGAGAAAAACATTATTTCTTCCAAAAAGCCCTGACAAAAGACAAAATAATTACTACTTGTGTGTTCAGAAAAGATTTAGCAGCACTTCTATTAGACAGTTTGTTTGCCTGTGACAACCAACATGGAAATATGGATATTCTTTTTATTTTTTTATTTTTTAAAAATTTTATTTTTAAAAAACAAAAATACAAATCTCTATTCACATTAACAGTATTTGTGTCATTATTATTATATACCTCTCCTTTTATATGTAAACATCAACTCTTATTTCTATCCTCCACCCATTTGTACCACCTATCCCAAACTGCATAATAATCCGAATCATCTTTGCCTCTTAATTCTGTTGTGAATGAATGTTAAATAAAGTTATCTTGAGCTTGAAGTCAAGTGCAGGGTTCTGGCCCTGCACTTCTGATTGGCTGTTAATGGCAAGATCGGATTGGTCTGTTCAGGAGCATCTGATTGGCCATTAACAGGCCATTCTCATTGGTTAACGGAGCTAGCGCTTCCGGATTGCTATTGGTTGAATAGTTAATAAGTTGCCTATATAAGGAAGGCTATAGCAGCCATTGAGCTGAGCTGTCATACCATGTAAATAAAGAGTTTGAAGTTCACTGTTTCTACCGCTTGTCTCCATTATTCGCACCCATGCTCCAGACTTAACAAATTCCATTATGAATTTATCCAGTTCCACACAATTATGGGAATATGGACATACTTAAATGCATCACATCTGGGATATAGGTAGTCTTCAACTTACAACAGTTTGTTTAGTGACTGTGCAAAATTATAATAGCACTGAAAAAAGTGACATGACTATTTTTCACACTTATGACTGCTGCAGCATCCTCATGATCACATGGTTGAAATTCAGACATTTGGCAACTGACTTGTAATTAAGAAGATTGCAGTATTGTGGGATCATGTGATCACCTTTTGCAACCTTCAGTCAATGTTACTTATAAGTTGACCAATCATCCTCCTTTTGTAAGTTCTGTCCACTCTCGAAAAGTGTCCTCCTACATGTCCTCCTTTTGGATATTTGAAGACTAATCTGTAAATCTCTGTATTGATTGATGCCGATCCTATCCGTTATGTGTGATGTGACATATTTGTATTTGGCATGATGATTCATCAAGGTTTGGTACAGTGCGGCGAGACATGATTATGAGATGCATGCACTCCCACAGGATAATTGTTTTGAGAGAGTATGCTGCATGCAAGTCGCTTTGTTTTTTTTCTTCAATTTATTTGTGTCCTCCTTCTCATTGTAAAAAAGTTGGTCACCTTATTATTTAACAACCATACTATTAACTTAACAATTGTGACAAGAAATGTCATAAAGTGGGGGAAATCTTAACAACTGTTATACTTAGCAACATAACTTTTGGATCAATTGTAAGTAGAGGACTACCATTTTCTGCAGAAAATGATCAGATACACAAATAAAGTTAATTTAGAAAAGAAGACAAACTAAATTGAATTATTTTAAAGGAAACTTAAATAAAATAAAATCATAAGAAAAGGAGAAATCCAATCAGATATTTGCAAGATAAGATGGTACATTTTTCTCATTTTTCTGAATGTAAATCAATAATAATCAAAGTAATCCTTTACTGAACATAGTCCACTGACAAGTTGTAGGGAAGCAATAAAATCTAAATTGGATGTATAAATAAAACTAGCCTATAAAACAGCAAAGAATGTAAAGTATAAATTCTGAGAGATTAATACTTCAAAAGAAATTGTTCAGAATAAACAATCGTTAAAATTGAGTACTGTAAGGTACTTACTTTGTTCTAAGAGAGGCAAATTTATTAGGCCCTTCAGAATAAATTGCTATGTTACAATTGAGTGGTCTCTTCAAAAAATCTTTAAATAAGAGATAGGTTAAACTGTTTCTAGAGCAAAACTGAATGTAAAACTAAGAACTAAGTTTGTTTTAATCTACTAACTATCATATTTAATCCATCCATATTTGATCTGAAGCAGCTGCTACAAATCCATTTGCCTTGTCTTCAGGGATGGGATTCAAATTTTTAACAACCGGTTCTGTGGGCGTGGCTTAGGTGGCGGGCATGGCTTGGTGGTCATGTGACTGGGTGGACATGGCTTTGTGGTCATGTGACTGGCTGGGCGTGGCCAACTCAATATCACCCACATCAAGGCATACATCTCCTGGCCTGGCCTCTCATGACTGTGGGGATGCTGCATCAGTTGTAAGTGTGAAAAATGGTCATAAGCCACTTTTTTCAGTGCCACTGTAACTTTAAATGGTCACTCCACACAAGCAAAGTACCAGCAAAGGAGGGGAAAAAACTCCAAAGAAGTTCCTGAGACAGGAAGTCTAGTCCTGCCACAAGATTGTAATAAGGGTTAATGGAGAGGCAGTTTCTGTAAGCAACACCAGAATGTTTCCTTCCTGCCTTCCTTACAGGATTAGGTCAGTAATTTCTTCTAACAACCAGTTTTCCAAACTGCTTAGAATGTAAACAACCGATTCTAGTGAGTATGTGCGAACTGGTAGAATCCTATTCCTGCTTGTCTTCCCCAATGCTGACTTCCAAACGTGTTCATTTTGATCTGGGAACCTCTCTCCAGATGAAGTTGCTCAATTTCTGGATGACTTGGGGGCTACAGGTTGTTTCCAGTGCTCTAAAGAAGCGATCTCATCCCTGCACAGCTGGCTAATCTGCATTTTCCCATTTTCTTCTTTTTGAGAAGGGGAAATTAAATGGGAAAAAGGAAGGGAAGAGTGCCCAGAAACTAGAGCTTTTTTTGAATTTTGAACTATACCAACATCAGTTTGCTATTGGCAACAAATAATTACCTGGGGACCAGGGGCATGATTGCTCTGTGGTAGAACTTCATGCTTCATCTTTCATACAGTACATTTAATCCAGTCAGCCAGGAGCTCAGTCACGGCTATTTACCAATGTTCTGGAAATATGCAATCACATTAATTGGTTTATAGGCCATTATTTGGGTATTACACAGTAGATAGCCACCTCTTTCAGGCGACATCTGGTATCCTTTGGGGCCAGACTAGTATTGAAAACTACTGCATCCCTTGTGTCCTCTCCTTGCCCAGGCAAGCATCAGGGGCTTGACTTCATCTTTTTTTTTTTCACTTCCTCACTCCTTTTCAGGGTTCTGCTGAGTCCTATACCAGTCGCCCATCTGATTCTGATGTGTCCTTGGAGGAAGACCGTGAAGCCCTGCGCAAAGAAGCAGAACGTCAAGCATTGGCACAGCTGGAGAAAGCCAAGGTAAGTATCTTCTTCCTGCAGAGTTAGAGAATTCGGATTCAGAAAACGTCCTTTTGCAAAGTCACCTGCTTATCTGGCTTTAGACTGGGAGGCAAATATACATCTTTACGTTCCAAGGGGACTGCAATGCAGTATGCGAATAACAGGAAAGCAGAGGTTTTCATGAAGATCAAACTATATTTCCTTCACTTTATGAATGAGAAAAACAAAAGTTACCCCTTGTCCTGGTGAACTAGGATATTTTTTCTTTGCATCAGATGGACAAACCAAGACTGCCTCTATTACATCACGGGTGTCAAACTCAAAGCCCATGGGCCGAATCCAGCCTGCAGGGTGCTTAGATCTGGCCCACAGGCCACACCCTGGAAACAGCAATGTGCCTCTGCCAGCGAAAATAGGGCTCACAAGGGAGGCTGCATGCGCCCCCCCCAGCTCTGTTTTTGGCTGCGATGGCCTCCTGCAGCCTTTTGCCAGCAAAAACAGAGCTTGGGAGAATCACACATGGGCTGCAGGATGTCAAGCTGGCCATGCTCATACTAACCAAGCCCACCCCATCAATGCCCACTCATCCCCCCAAAGTCAAACACAACCCTGATGTGGCCCTCAATGAAATAGAGTTTGACACCCCTGTGCTACGTCTACTGAATGTTGTTGTAAAAGATAGCTTATATTCATGGCAAAAGTGTGATCCTAAATGCACCCCTCCTGTTTTGTTTTTTTTTTGAAGTTATACCAGAGCAGAAATTTTCTCTAGAAAGAAATATGTCCCTTTCTAACTTTTCTTCATGGAAGGAGAATCTGCTTTTCCAGAATTCTTAGTATTCCTTTTCTAGGATTGTATATCCAGAGGTGGGATTCAGCTGGTTTGGACAGGTTCGGGTGAACTGATTGTTAAGATTTTGCGCAATTCAGAGATCTGGCTAATCACACCACTGGCTGACCCCTCCCACTGCACCCCATCCATCCTGCCCCTCCCAATCACCCCTTATCTCACCTTGCTCACCTTGGCTGCAGCATCAGAGCAGCTGCTGCTCTCTGACTCCCTTGCTCACTTGCCTCGACCACGTGGCTACTGTGGCCCAGTCCACTTGTCTGCCTTTGCACCCCAGACTCTCATGCACCCCAGATCCCTGCCAAGCTTTCCTTCCCCATTCCCTGCTATGTCCCATTTGGCCCAGCTACCTGCCTACCTGATGAGTCTTCCTTCGCCTCTTTGCCAGCATGAGCAGCCTGCAGCTGCTACCTCTTTGCTGGCCCAAACTGAGGCAGCAGCCGCTTATTTCTTTGCTGACATAAGCAGCCTCCAGCCACCGTCTCTTTGCTGGAGCGAGGGGTCTCCAGCTGCTGCCTCTTTGCCGGCGCAAGGGGCCTCTAGCTGCCTTCTCTTTGCCAGCATAAGCAGCCTCCAGTCACCATCTCTTTGCTGGCCATAACTGAGTCAGCAGCAACTGCTGACTCGCTTTGGGCCAGCAAAGAGTTGGCCTCTGGAAGCTCCTTTTGCCAAAAAAGGGCACTGGCCGGAGGCCCCTTGTGCCAGAAAAGAGGTGGTTGGAGGATGCTCTTACCAAAACAGAGCAGTGACTGGAGGCCCCTCACACCAGAAAAGAATGGCAGTTGGAGGCCACTCTCACTGAAAAAGAACGGCAACTAGAGGATGTTCTCACCAAGGAAGAGTGGCAGACGGAGGCCCCTTGCACCAGAAAAGAGCAGTGGTTGGAGGCTGCTCTCACCAAAAAAGAGCAGAGACTGGAGGCCCTTCACATTAGAAAGGAGTGGTTGTTGGAGGCGACTCTTCCTCTCAGCGATGGCTGGAGGCCCTTTGTGCCTGAAATGAGTGGTGACTGGAAGCTGCTTGCACTGGAAAAGAGTGGCAGTTAGAGGCAGCTCTTGCCGAGAAAGAGTGCTGTTGGAGGCCCCTTGCATCTGAAAAGAGTGTTGGTTAGAGGCCACTCTCACCAAAAAAGAGCGGCAACTGGAGGCCTCTCATGCTGGAAAAGAGCGGCAGTTAGTGGCTGCTCTTGCTGAAAAAGAGCAGCAACTGGAGGCCCCTCATACCAGAAAAGAGCGGTAGTTAGTGGCTGCTCTCGCCAAAAAAGAGCGGCAACTGGAGGCCCCTCATACCAGAAAAGAGCGGCAGTTAGTGGCTGCTCTCGCCGAAAAAGAGCGGCAACTGGAGGCCCCTCATACCAGAAAAGAGCGGCAATTAGTGGCTGCTCTTGCTGAAAAAGAGCGGCAACTGGAGGCCCCTCATACCAGAAAAGAGCGGTAGTTAGTGGCTGCTCTCGCCGAAAAAGAGCGGCAACTGGAGGCCCCTCATACCAGAAAAGAGCGGCAGTTAGTGGCTGCTCTCGCCGAAAAAGAGCGGCAACTGGAGGCCCCTCATACCAGAAAAGAGCGGCAGTTAGTGGCTGCTCTTGCTGAAAAAGAGCGGTGGCCAGAGGCTCCTCATCTGGCAGAGAGGAGGAAGCTGTAGGCCAGTGTCTCAGGGTACAGTCATGCCCAGCTGGACCAACAAAGGCCAGAAGTAGTTGCCCGCCATTTCCTGCTGCAAAAATCGTTTTAAAAACTCTGACTGTTGGGTAGCGAGATCCAGCAAGAGATGTCGGAGAATCACTGTTGCTGTTGCTGCACAAAAGTAAGTCTAAGGCTCCGGCCATTGCCACTGCCACTGTGGCTCGCCTGCGCAGCCCCCACCTTGCCATGAGTGACATCGAGTTGGCCACATCCACTCAATCACATGGTACCCCAAGCCACACCTACTTAGTTGGATCTCACCACTGTGTATATCTGATAGGAAATAGTTTTTGCAAACAGAGCAGAATAGAATTTGAGATGTAGTATTATGTAACTTTCTCACAGAAAAACTTCTTTACAGCCAATTTTGCCCTGCATGTAAAAACAGCAGTTCAGAACAGCAGGTTTCAGGGGTGAAATTCAACTACCTCAAGTTTGAATCAGTAAAAAAAAATCACTCCTGGTTGCTATTACTATTATGCCAAGTATACCAAGCCATGCCCACAGCCATGCCCACAGAGCCAGTAGGGAAAAGTTTCAAATTTCACCCCCGGCAGGTTTGATCCAGGACCAGAAATATTGTGAATCAAACTTCCTTTTATTTAAGCTTTACTAACTTACAGTTTTGCTTCCTGATTACTAGATGAAAATTATAATTCTTTATTTTGTTAAAGACCAAAGTCCCTTCTGGCTCAAAATAGTTTTCATCAATAATTCTCTTTTTTTTTATAATTCATTTTTATAGAGATTCTGCACTGTAAATTACTTTAGTTGCACTTGAAATTTCACCCTGTAGGAGGAGATTTGTAGTGATCTACATCAGGGGTCACTAACCTTTTGGACCTTGGACCACCAAACTCATAATTTTAAATCCCGGGGACCACTAATATGAATTTTGACTGACAGTGGCTTGCTGACATTGGTGGGAGAGAGAGAGAGAGAGAGAGAGAGGGAGATCTGATCTCTCTCCCTCCCTTTTTCTCTCCCTCTCTCCCCCTCCCCTCTCTCACACACACACAAACACTCAGAGGCAGGGGTGGGATTCAAATTTCTTAACAACCACTTTTTGGGTGTGACATAATTTGTGGGTGTGGCTTGGTGGTCATGTGACTGGCTGGGCATGGCTTGCATGTAAATATTATAAATATTTATGTAAATATTGTTTTTTTTTTAAAAAAAGAGCAATTTTTACCCCAAAGCAGGCAAAGCAGGCAGGCAGATTGAGTTGCTCACAGAATTACAGATTCACTTAGAGATCTATCTATCTCCAATCGGCTACCTGAGTCTGTCACATAAAATTTGCTTGCAAACAAACTCATAAAATTTCCTAGCAAGCAAACTCACCAAATTAACTCACAACACAGCATGTATGTAAATATTGAATTTTTTATTAAGAAAGAGCAACTTTTACACAAAATCAGACAAAGCAGGCAGGTAGATTGAATTGCTCACAGAATCACAGATTCATTCAAAGATCTACCTTTCTGCCCTCGGCTAGAAAGCACTAAATCATAGAAGCTTCAGTCCTAAGAAAGGTTCGGCTCTGCTTTTAAGAACTAAAGATTAGCTAGAAAACAATAAATCCAACGATTTCCTGCTTTCTAGCTGATCTAAATCTCCCAGAACAGCTGATGGTTTGGGGGGGGAAGGAAAAATAGCAAGTTTGCCAGGTAAGGAGTGAGTGAGCGGGGAGGGTTCCCGCGGGCCATGTGGGCTGCGCAGTCTTGTGTTCCTGTGCAGCCTGGATTAATTGCTTTGCGGGGGTTGCTCTGGGGTGACATTTCTATGTGCACCAGCAAAATTTTCTTGTGGACCATCAGTGGGCCACGGACTACCGGTTGGCGACCACTGATCTACATGATATTTGGGGTTGACTAAACAGCTTTCTTGTGTAGTTTGGATTAGTATAAAAATAACCCATTTCCTCTTCTGGTTAATTAAAAGTTCTTATCTCATTTCTCAAGAAACAAGATAATTCAGATCACCAATATAAATGTGGCAATCACTTTCTGCATTAAGAAATAAAATGGTTCTATATCTATCACTACATGAGAGAAGATGATTTGATTGGAATAGTATATTGAAGGGCATGTCAGATTTAAGTGGCTATATGCTGTAGCAGCTATTTCCCTCCACAAATTAAATCTCCATTCTTATCCCTTTAGTTCTGCTTATCTGGAGCATATGTATTACCTTGGGAGGATTTTATATTCAATTCAACTTTCAGATGTTCAAGGTATCTCCTCAGATTACTTTACTGCAGAGAACTGGAATAATAGGCATCCACATTGTAAGCCACATTAACTTATTATACTTTAACTTATTTCACTCACTTGATCTTTATGTTAGAAGATGGCTAAAATGCTTGAAAAATTAGTTTCAGAGAACCTTCTATGTTCATGCAACATACTCGACCAAATCAGTTACAAATCTATCAACTGCTTTCATACAACCTACTAACAGATTACAGAGTTGGAAGAGACCTTGTCATCTAGCCAACCCCCTGCCCAAGCAGAAGACTCTGCCTACACCATTTCTGACAAATGTCAGTCCAATCTCTTCTTGAAAGCCTCCAGTGAGGAACCTCCCACAATTTCCAAAGGGGAATCACATGACCCTGGCACACTGCAACGGTCATAACTGTGAATCAGTTGTCAAGCTGCCAAATGTACATCATTCAACAATGGGGATGTTGCAACGGTTATAAGTGTGAAAAGTGATCCTGAGTCATTTTTTTTAGTGCTGTTATAAATATGGTTAGTTTGACTGTTGATTGCTTTGTTTTGTTTTAGCATGTTTTATAAATGCAGACCATTTGGTTAATAGATGTTTCAATTTATTGTGCAAATCTAAAAAGTGGATTAATTCATGAACCAAATTCCACATGTTATTTGAACACTATTTAAATATCCCTATCTAATTAAATTAAGGTGGTAGCTAACAGGCAAATAGTTTTTCGGCAATGGCTTCTAAGTTATGGAACTTACTCCACAAAGCCTTCCATTTTTTTTTTGGTAAATTTTATTTGAGTTTTCACAAAGAGAAAATAAAAATAAAACATCTTTTTTGAAAGCAGCATAATCCCGGGTTACATTTCTTCGTACAGACACAATTCAGGTTTATGCTCATTTTTATATTCTATTCCATATCTTATTACTATTTTACATTTTCTGCATAGCTTCTCTCCTCTTTTAATTTTCTCAATTTTATTTTAATTATCTCATCTCAATTCAAATCATTGTATTTATATCCCTTGTCTGTCCTGTTTCAATTATCTATTATCTTTTCTCATTAAACAAAATTTCTTCTGTAGTTACTGATTTGGAGTATGACATCTTTATATCTTTTCCCTAAAGTTGTAACATTCAATATAATACATAACTTCCATTCGGATTCTGCTTGGTACATTCTTAAAATACACACTGTATTCTTAAAAAAAGAAAAAAATTATAAATGTATATAATTAAAACAACATTCCATTCCAATTCAATTCTATCATTAATATTAATATTCATTAAAGTCTTAACATTTTAACATTACTTTTCAATTAAATATCATACTTCTATGGGAATAATTATAAGCTTTCCATAGTTAATTCCCCCCCTCTCTTCATTTATATTTTATAAAACATTAACTAATTAAAATGTTCCCGTTCCTTCCTAATTCAATTTTCTCATTTATTTTATTTCACTTATTTTATTCACAAACATTTCACTAAATTTAACTATTTTATCCCTCATTTTAATCATATGTTGTTTCCAATGTCCTAAAGTTATTTCTATTACTAATATAACAATACAATCTTATGTACCTTTACAGAATCCCTTTTTCAGTTAGATTTTCACCCATTATCTCTAAATAGGTCCCGTTTCTCTATATCTTGCCCCAGTCCTTTGTAACTTCTTTTCCTTTCCTTCTTCCCTCTCTTCTTCCCTTTTTACCCCCTTGTCTCTCTACCTCTATTTCTCTCTTCCATATTCCCCTTTTCTGTTGCTTTCCAGTATTATACTTATTTTTTGAATTATTTTTCTTTTCTTTGGTTGTTTTTTTAAATCTTAAATTCTCCATTCTCTTTTCCCCCTTTCCTTTTTCTTCCCCACATAGAATTACTTGTTCATTAAAGATGGCTTCTTCTTTGTCCCAGTCTTCTTGTTTTGCAGTCTTTTCTTGTTGTTTCTCATAGTTCCAAATCTCCATTTCTAAGAATTGAAAAATGAAGCCAAAAGAATCCTTCCCTTCTTGTGCATCTTCTTTGTACTTTTTAAGTTCCATTTTCAATTCATCCAGAAGTGGTGCCATTGTATAAATTTTTAAACAACCACCAATTGATTTTAGTCATTCAAATATTATTATAATATTATTATAATATTATTATATTATAATATAAATATTATTATAATATTATTATAATATTCAAATATTATTATAATATTATTATAATCCAAAGATCACCAAATAGTCCAAATACACGCAAGCTGTTTCTTTTTTGCTCTTTTTTTTCCACTTTCTCTTCCTTGGGTTACTATTTAGTTGCAAAGTTTCAGTTAAAATATATCTTTTAGAAGTCTTGTTGAAGTTTTACTTTAAATTCTTGTTAATTCCAAGCAGTCTCCTCCCTCTTCCAAATCCTGCCCTTATTCTTTTTCTCTCCCTTCCTGCTGATGAAAAAGAAAGTTTTTAATGTCCAGAAATCTTCATTATCCCTTTGGCATTTTGTTTTATTTTCAAACTATTGATGTCAAAGCAGATATTTCCGATTTCTTATTTAAGTCTCTTAGTTGTCAGTATAGGGAAGGAGAGAGAAGAAAAAAAAAGCCAAACCTTTCCCTTTTCACTTTCCTTAGCTGCTTCCGACTCTTTGGGAGCAATGTTATTTTTTGTAAGTTTAAATTCCAGGGTACCTTAGTTGTTGCTTTTACAATTTAACCCGGTCAGCCAAAACTTTCACTTTTTATCTTCCTCCTGTACATTCTTTTCCGGTCGAGTTCTTCTTTGTGGTGGCCATTTCTGACCACCACTGCAACCGCCTTCGGGAAAGGGAGTAATGGCCAGCTGAGGAGGAGAGATGCGGCTCTCCTCGACCCTGCTGGCAGTCTCCCCCATCTTCACCACCTCTATGGGGTGGGTTAGCCCCGAAACCAGCTGGCTCGGGGCGCTCCAGCGGCAAACCTAGACAGAAATTGGGCACGGTCACGGATTTCTGTCTGTCGCCGAAGCCCTTCAAACCAGAAGCTCCAAAGCCTTCCAATTTGTGCATCAATCACATCCACTCCAGGATTGTGAGGGGAGGGCTCATGTATTGTCATTCATGCTTCTATCATTCATGCTTCAACTATTTGCAACATGTTCTATGTAGGACTGCCTTTGAAGACCATTCAGAAACTACACTTGTTCCAGAATGCAGCGGCAGAAATAGTTATGGATATCCCACTTGTTGCATCACTATTTTGCAAGCCACACTGGTTTTATGTAATCCTCCAGGTACAATTCAAGATGCTGGTTATCATCTATTAAACCATTTAAGGAACAAGGCAGATTATTTTCAAGACTATTGAACTCTGACAGATTCTGATTATGTTTGTCCTTTTCACAAGATCAAGCAGTATAGTCATGCTTCTAGTCTTCTTCATCAACAATGCACCTGGGACCCAGTTATTATTTGGCATTTACCTTTTGGAACAACACATCCCTCCACAAGAATGGATGGATGGATGGATAATAGATAAAGCAAGACAAAAAGCATCTAAAACATTTTTAGATGTCTTCTTTATTGTGAGAAAGCATATATGGTTGTTACTATTTTTAATAACTTGGTTCTTTTTACTCACCTTTTGCTAACTGAATTTCAAATATTTTTAACAGTTGACCAGTTGTGACTTTAAATTATTTCTCTAGGTTTTTCTTTTAAACTTTAGAATATTATCTTTTAAAGGGAAAAATATGACATCAAACTGTCATAACAGAAGCACCTTGGTTTTCTATTTACACTGAACAACATTTTCCTCAAATATATTAATCATTCGCTACTGTAGCAGTTCTCAAAAATATTGTTTGTTTTTCATTAGCAGTTAACTCATGTCTTTGCTATGGGATGATCAAATAACCCTCTCCAAGGTGGGAAATATGAAACAGGGATTTGAGGACATGCCATATAAGGACAGACTGAAGGAACTGGGAGGTTCAGTCAGAAGAGAAGGGAGGGGAAACATCACATGAAAGGGAGACACTGAATACTATTACTTCAGAAATTATGGCCATAAATAATGAGTACAGTTTGCAGTTACCTAGATTTTACTTCACTACAATGGGAAACTTCCTAATGGTAATATCTATACAGCAGTGGCATAATATGGCTATGGAGATTGTGCAATCTCCTCTGGAAGTTTTTAAGGATAATCTGGACAGCAAGAATAGTCTGGACAGCTCCTTCTTAACGATATCTTAATAGATTTTCTTGAAAATTACAGGAGGTTGGATTAGATTATTTCCATTGTTCCTTCCAGCTCCACAATTCTGTCATTCTATGATTTACTCTTTCAGGGCTTTGGCAACTTTTTCTACTTTTGTATGGAGTACCCAACTTTCTTATTAATTCAAGGTAGCTATAAACTTCACTTTATCAAATACTACGCATCCAAAGAATGGACTCTGAGGCATGTACACACTCCCCACTTCCACTTGGTTGGATGGTCAGTTCCTTGGTTAGGCTTCAGAAAAGTTTCAAACCAACTGAAGCAGGCACAAAAATGCTCAAGGTTGGATTGGCTCAGTTCACTAGATTCAATTAAAATGAGTTGGAGGCATTCATGGTTCAGTGCATGGATCCAGCCATTGTTTTAGGATATGATCCCACAATTGTTATCCCATTATCCCCATACTAAAGTAATTCTTGTAAAACCAAGCCATTCATATAACTACTCCAAAAGAGCCCTGTGGCTATATCAGTTGCAAGTAAACAAGACCCAGCCTATCTTATAAAGAACCTATCACCTAATTTTTAGTAGGACATTAGGATCTGGATATCACTCAGGGCTTATTCATTTTCTTCAGAATTATAGTGATGCTTTAACTTATGACATAATAATCTGCACTAAATTATCCAATGATTCATCCAGATAAAAGATTCCATGCAACTCAATATCAAGGATATGATATATTATTACCCAGAATTTAGAAAAGCTTTTAGGTCTTCCTCATCATGTCCTGCAAGCCCGTTCTTTTCCAAGACATATGGTGTGATTTTCCATGAAAACTAATAAGAATCTGGCTTTCTCGTACACCTTGTGACTTATTGGAATCATTTCTGGTGGGCACCATCTTGCTGACCTGAAATAAGCAACCTTTCTTGTATTCAAATTTATGTAATTTCGAGGGCTGTATCACAGAACTACAGGAAGTGGTAGATGGGTCAAATGTTGTAGATTCAATGTTTTTTCCTTGACTAACTCCCCTATTTTGTCGAGTGGGGAAAGCAATACTTGACTTTTATCATTCTCTTCCTTTCTCACATGCTTTGCCAGTCCATTTTGTTTGTTTGTTTTTGCAAACATCATTTGAAAGCAAGCTAAGAATATATTACAATTGGTAACAAAATGAAGATACTACCTATGTTTTGTATCTAACTGATTGAAGGATCATGAAGATTATATTTTCTGTGATACTATTTTGATATCTTGCCTTCAGTTGGATTGCTTTTTAATTCCCTTGTTTATCCAGCCTTATGTTTCTGCAGATTGTATATTCTCTTATCTAAATTATTTTTTTTAGCATACTAATATACTATTGAACCAGTATTATGTAGTGATAAAGATATTGGATTGAACCTGCCGAAAGCCAATTCATGTTTTTTACTCAAGAAAGATGTTACTAAGTGATTTTGAACCAATCATTCTCTCTTAGCCCAACTTTTCAGGGCTATGAAGATATGCCACTTTGGATTTCCAAAAGTTCAGTTACAGATTTTCATAGTAATCTCAAGTTTAGATGTATTGCCTGGGTTTTCTACCTCCACTTCAAAGAGATTGGCTGAAATCTAGGCAGACTCCATATTCTTTGCAACTGGCTTCATCCCATCTATCGCTAAAAATTCCTGGCAGGCCAGTCATCTGCAAATTAATTTGGCTAATGGCTTGGTGACACTTTATCAATTCAGGAGGTAGATGAATAGCTTTAGTAATATTTCTTATTAATTGAACTTGCTAAAGCAATGCTACAAAAAACATGAACCTTTGCTGCAGATTGGCACAGTCCCAAGTTTTATCTCAGCACCTGTTCACACAGGTATTTCAGAGTTGCTATTTTCCAAGCACCAGCCATGAATAGCAGATCCTGCTCAGAGTAACTACAGAAAGTAGCCTGAGACGGATTAAAGAAAATGATTAAGTTGCTCTCGCAGTAACATCCCTTAAAACAGGGATTGGAAGTCTGTACTTACTTATTTTTGGGAAAAAAAACTCAATGAGTAAGAAACTGACATGTTTTTTCTTGCCTCCCTGCTATTTGTTAATGGACTGATGTTTTTAAATCAAACAAACAGTGAAATAATACTGTATTAAGAAAGAAAGAAACAACCAGATTAATTGGCTCAAAGGAAAATATGATTAACAACAATGTTTTTCAAGTTGGCAACTTTTAATATGTGTGGACTTCAACTCCAGAATTCCCAAGCCAACTTCTGCTAAGAGTTGAAGTCCTCATATCTTAAAGTTGCAAAGTTTGAAAAACACTAATCTAAAAAATGGTTTCTCAGACTTGTTCTTGGGTTTGAGATAGTGACGGATAACTTGTATGGGCATTACCTTGCAATTTTCTTGATATGATATTGAAGCAGTGCCACTATTTGGTGGGGGGAGGTGGATGAACTATCTGTCCAACTTTGTGTGGGCTCAGAAACTAGGCATGGTTGGAACCCACTCCATGCAAGAATGGCAGATCTTCAAGGAATATCAAGCATATAAAGTAGCCTGGGAATTCAAACAAATATCTTGGAAATCGGTGAGGTTCCAGACAGTTGCCAATAAATCTGCATAGAGTTGGTTATGAAGTCAACCAGAATCAAGTTAACTAAAAGAATTATGGTTTTATCACTTGGAGGAGATTTGGAACATCATTTTAGAGATTAAAGATTCAGATTTTCAATTTGTTCTTTCTAGAAATTTGTTGTTTTGATGGAATTTATCTTGGTTAAGTTTGAATAATTCATTTTTAAAGACTTGTTTATAGATATAAGACATGAGAAGAAAAGTTTTAAAGAAAATGACAAGTTATCAGGTAGAGTGCAGGAAAGAACTATGAAATTGATTTACTAGGAAAAAGTATGTACTCTTAATACATTTTTGTTGATTAAGATTGAAAGATGAGATTTTATTATTTGCCAATAGATTAAAGATGAAATGTGGGATGAAGAAAGTTTTGGTTGAAATATTAGCGAAGTATTAAGCTATTGAAAATGTTTATACTTCTCTTGTTGAAAGGGAAAGTTATTTCTTCCTATTTTTTCTTTCTTTTTCTTTGTTTTATGTGTATTATCCCCATTTCTCCTTTTTTTTTTATTTCTTGTTTATATTCCACTTTGTATTGTATTTCTTATCTTTATTTTAAACTTCAATAAAAATTATTATATACCATTTTGGGGAAGTGAAGATTGGAATCCAGTCATTTAAAATGTTAAAGAAGCTAGAGATGCCCAAATAGTATCAATGCAAAAGGTACTTGTCTATATAGCTTCCCTAATCTAGTCTTCCCAGCAGATTTCTGTCACAACAGCAAGTATTTGTATCCTTTTTGTAAACCATATTTCTAAAACGGAGAGTCCCTTTGGCTGAAGCCTCTTGAATTTGACAGTTGCAATTAGCTAATGAAACCTCTCAGTCTCCTTCTGTTTCAGTTTTTGTTGGATCTTGTTGCTGCCTTCTTGCAATTAGGATGTCTAGAAGCATTTAGGCATCTGGGATCTGGTCCAGCATTCTTGTTGCCAGGATGAATCAGGAGGCAGAACTGAGTAGGGGTGGTTGGCACCCAGAATATTCCTAGCTTTCTACTTGGGCTTCAAGCCCAAAGTTTCATCCTTTGCTTCTCTCAGCAGGTTTTGTAGCTGTTTGTTGACGACAGTTTCAGATTAACCCTGGGGCCCCATGGGAGCCTGAAAAGTCTTCAGGTGTGCTTTGTACTAGGAACGATGGCGTACTTTTTTACCTATTTCTTTTGTTAGTTGGCTTCTGGGATGAGGAGAGATGAAGAGTTGTTTTTATGTGGCATCAGACTAATTAACAACATAAAAATGCAGGTGCAAAACAATTACGTTTTGAAATATGGAACAATATGTACTGTATACACCCTCCCACTTCTCGTGATTCAAAAGGATTACGAGCAATGCTGATAAAATAACACTTTGCCAAAGTTCACCAAACAACCAAACAAAAAAGTGAGGAAAAATGACTGGAAATGTATCTCATAATCAAAACAATTGCAAGAAAGTTCCTAAGGTTCTGTCCCATGGGTATTCTACACATCATTATAGCTATTCTACCAGTTAGCTATTATTATTGATGACAATCAGCCAAATATTTCTACTGGATCTGCATTTTTATCTGTCTATCAAGTTCTTCCGAAGGGCCTGGACCAGCATTGTTTCATGGTGAGATATTGTTGTGGAGTGTAAGCTATTGCAAGTAAAGCTATCTTTTGCAACTAACTGAGGGTGATTTGATCAATTCCAATGGTGTTCAAGTGGTGCTCCAGATATTTTGAGATTGCACTCAAGGAGCTTATTAAGTGATAACAGATAACAGATAATCAGAGTCAGAAGGGACCTTGTAGGTCATCTAGTCCAACCCACTGCCCAAGCGGGAGACTCTACACTATTTCTGACAGATGGCAATCCAATCTCTTCTTGAAGGTCTCAAATGATGGCACTCCCACAACTTCTGAGGGCAAGCTGTTCGATTGGTTGATTGTTCTCACTGTCAAAAAGTTTCTCCTTATTTCCAGGTTAAATCTCTCCTTGTTCAGTTTCCATCCATTATTCCTTGTCTGGCTTATAGGCGCTTTAGAAAATAGTTTGACCCCTTCCTCTCTGTGGCAGCCCTTCAAATATTGGAAGACCGCTATCATGTCTCCCTTGGTCCTTCTCTTTACTAGACTAGCCAGTTCCTGTAAACGTTCTTTATATGTTTTAGTCTCCAGTCCCCTAATCATCCTGGTTGCTCTTCTCTGTACTTTTTTTTAGAGCCTGAACATTATTACTATTAATACTATTTGTGCTTTCTTTTGTCACAGACATTCTGTTTCTATTTGCAGATCTTATGTTTTCTGATTTTTCTCCAGTTCTTTCTCTTTTACAGGTAGTCCTTGGTTTGTAATCATACTTGGACCTGAAATTTCTATTGTTAAGTTAGTGCAGTCATTAGCTGAGTCATCATGTGACCAAACCCAATTTTACAACCATTTTTATAGTGGTCACAAAGTAAACCACTACTGTTATTAAATAAATCATATGGTTGCTGTGAAAAAATCCAGCTTTTCCAATTTACATTTTTTTTGCCAGAAACTGGCTGTGAAGGTTGCAAGTTGGATGCTGCAGCCAGTCATAAATGTGAATTAATTGCTAAGCAATTATAATCATGTGTTGGTGGGGATGGTGAGATGGTCATTTGTGAGAATTGGTAGTAAATCACTTTTTCTGAACGCATTGTAACTATAAACCATGATTCTGCTGTAACTTGAGGACTTCCTGCATTTTGCTATCTCTGGGTACTGCAATATTCACTGTTCGGACTTTTTTGTCTTTCTTTTTGACAATTGTTAAGTCTCTGTGTTATTTGGTAGGTGCTTGTCTTTTGGAATTGTACTGTTCCAGAAACTTTAGCTTCTTCATTTTTTATTATTTTGTTTGTTTTATTATCTCACATGTTTTTACATGTAGGCAAATGGTATTTCTTGAAGATATTCCGATTCACCATCGTTGCTATTTTGTCATGCAGTTGTTTCTACTCAGTCTGTGTGCTCCTCATGCAGCAGCTGTTATAATTAGATGGACTATTGTTCTTTTTTTTCAGCTTCTTTGTGCAGGTAGCATTTGATGAATGTTACAGTCTTCTCAGTTCTGACTTTGTACACATTTGTTCTTAAGGCTTGGTCTTGTACAGCCAGAATTAGCCCTTCTATTTCTTCAATAATCATTATAAGTATGCTGTGATGATACTTTTAACACCATGAAACATCAACATCTGCCTATCTCAGGTTCTTGTGAAGGGCTAAAATGCTAAATCCAATCTGAGCATAATAATACTGGTAACAATGTCTATTTTATTGACAGTAGTAATTTAGGTTACTTTTACAAGTCATGAGGAAGGACAGCATAATAGGTAACTTTAATCAGACAAGGGGCACTTTTCCTCAAAGGTAATCTATAGGAAGATATACATAAACAGGCTGAAGCAAACAAGATGTGATGCCAGAAATGAAAGGGAAAAAGATTTTCTCTCTTACACCCCCTTCTGTCTTCCCTCTGTGGCAAACTGAGGAAACAACAGCTACTTCTCACCACAAATTAGAGCCCATTACCTGTAGTAGATATACATTGAGAAGAGGAAGGCTGGGAAATTCTGGAAGCTGAGATCCACTCATCTTAAAGTTGCCAAGATTGAAGAACAGTGACATAGATGCTAGACTAAGATATATGCAAGGTTAGTTTGAGGATTACATTTCTATGCTACAGGAACTACTGAGGTACTCTTTTTTGGTCTTCTTGAACTCAGAAAATCTATTTGAGTCATTTGGATCTCTGAGCTCTGGAATGTCAGTCTAGATGACCAATGGCAAAACCTACTTTTGCTGCTATAAAAACTAGAAATAATTCATTCATGCCAGCCTCTTCCTCTCATATGGATATATAAATGATTCTGTGTACTTGTTTTTAAACTGAGAAGTTGCATAATTTCTTTTCCATGTTAGACAGTAGCTTCTGGATCTATAGGCTGTACTCATCTCATCACTGCTTCTCCATCAAAGTGTTTTTGTTTGTTTTGTAGACCAAGCCAGTAGCATTTGCTGTGAGGACAAATGTGGGCTATAATCCTTCTCCCAATGATGATGTGCCAGTCCAAGGCATGTCTATTTGTTTTGAACCCAAAGACTTCCTACATATCAAAGAGGTAAGATGCCCACATGAGGCAGCAGAAATAACACACACACACCACACACACACACACACACGCATGCACACACACACAGTGTATCATTTTTGAAGAAAGTAGGATTTGATTTTTAGCTATGGGGAGATCCTGAATGATTAGTGGGATTAGTATTTACCAATAAGTAACAAACAGCAACCCAGAATGGCTGTTCTCTCTCTTTTCCACCTCATACATTTTATGTGTTTTATATATTTGCTTTTGTCTTCTCTGCTTCAGAAATATAACAATGATTGGTGGATTGGACGTCTGGTCAAAGAGGGTTGTGAAGTGGGTTTCATCCCAAGCCCGGTCAAACTGGAGAACATGAGGATGCAACAGGAACTAAAGATGAGACAACATCGGCTCAGTTCCAGGTGAGATAGGATGAGACTGGATGGAGGAGAAGGAGGAACTACCCTGAAACTCAGTGTTCGATAGTTGATTTTAAAAGTTTTGTTTTTAGAAAACCTAAATGCTTGGTATTTTATCAGATCAACCAAGATAAATCTGTTGCCTTTCACTGGTTTTTAATTATATCCATAACTTACATGTGGCTGAAGCTGAAAGTACCCTATCCCTGAATTAAAGGCCAAGGGAAGTTCTAAACCTGAGAACTTTATAAATGATTTCAACGTGAATGCCTTTTAGCAATTCAGTATGCTGCTCCGCTCTACACATGCACATACAGTAAGAGTCTACAGATGTTTGTTCAAACCCCCCAAATGGATCCTCAGAAAGTACCCTTGTTGCACAGGTTCGGATTCTGAGCTCAGCATGGTAAGAATCAATGGGTAACTGAGTCCAATGGGCACATGTAAAATCAAGGAAAGCCATTCATGAGTTGAATGGATCAAAATACACCACACAGACCCATAACTGGGCACGTTGTTCCAACAACGCTCAAGTCCTCAGGACAGGATTAAGTAGGCAACACTGATGCAGTCCTTCATGAGAGGTGAGGTTGCCTCCTTGTGAGTAGTCTAACTGACCAACATTGTGCTTGCCTCCTCTCTGCTCTATGTGTCCATGGATCGGGAGGAGATGTGTACTCCACTACTTTCTCATTGCTAACAGGCAGTAGTTACTCCCAGTTCTCACCTGGAGCCTCCTGGCCAACTTGCTGCAGCTGTGGCTCGCCTTGCTCACATGACATGTCCATCGACATAGCTGAGGCTGCTCCATCAGGCTAGCATTCTCAGAGCCCTGATCCTGACCAACACTCAGCTCTGAACTTTCCTTTGCCAATTCAAACTCACCCTCCTCCTTTGAACTCACATCAAGAGAAAGTGGGGCAGATCCATGACATTCAGAATTTTAAATTGGAATGATTTTTTGAAGGTATTAAAATGAGGGAATGTTCCTAATGTATTTCTAGCCGTTCTATTACCTGCTTTTAATCACGTGGGAAAGCACAAGATTGGAAGGGCACTTGGCCTGATTTAATATAGGGATGGTTTTTATAATTATAATTGTGGATTATATACACACACACACATGATATGTTTTTTATAAAATAATATTTTCAATAACGGCATTTTAGGAAGGGATCAAAAGAGGCAAGAGAGCAATCAGGACACAGTGTAGTCATTCACTACAGTCATTCACTTTTTAGAAGCATGCAACATCAGTGCATGTACCAAAGGGCAAAATTGTGCTTGTTGCCTTGTTGCCCCTTTTTTAAACTCTTCTTTTCTGGCCATCACTGATAACCAATATCTCATTTGGGGGGTAAATCTCATTAAATATAGTGTTCTTATAAGATTTTCTCTCTCTTGAATGCAATTAAACAAGATCTTGCAGCTGAGTGCTGAAATCTCATGTGTGGGGCTACCTTTGAAAAATTGTTTCTTTACCCATGTCATTATGCAAAACTGTATAGTAGCACCTGGTGCCTGCAAATGTTGTCAATCACTGCTTTAGAGTACAAGGTTGGTGTCAAATTCATCTTTCCTTCTACCATCAAGTGTTTCAGGAAACTGCATCTAAAATGAAACTGAAATAAAATTGTCATGTATCTTTAGTTTCATTAATCTTCATTGTACATTGTGAATCTTAAAATCCCTTAGACATTCATTCATCTATTCTATAGCTTATCCATCATATGTGCTGTAATTCCAAGTGGCTCACTACCAAAGTAAAAACAGTAGAAATATCCAGCAATCATAACACATCTTGAGAGACACTGCAGAATTTTTCACATGATCTCTTAAATACATAGAAAAGATAATCTCTCCTTACATGTGTATAAAAGCAGTTTACATTAGTTTCAAATGTATTTAATTCTCATGACTCCTAATCTTTTAATTAGTGAGTACATTTTCCTGCAAGTCCTTTTTTTAATGAAGAATTTTTAGCAATCTGCAAATTTTAACTCTTAGGGCAGCAATTTTCTTGGAAGCTGAATATGGTTACCAAATGTTTATATCTATACTCAAAATATGCCTTAAATTTCATAAAAATATTATCATTTATTATATTTAGAGAGCCACCTGACTTCAGAATATACTTAAAAGATGGAACTAGATGAACTTGTGTTGCAAGTAGTAGTTTTCCAAGGAAAGCCTATCTGGTAACAAAAATAGGCAATTAAGTAATGTTATCCTTTACAAAAATTTAAATATAGAAGTGAATTTTCTACTGAGAAAAGTTGCCAAGCTTGGGTCTTATGGTGATTCTCCTGTGCCACTGCTGATTTTTTCCACACTCATCTTTCAATATCTTATTTTAATAGTTTGTTTTTGTCTTTGCAGTAAATCAGGAGACAACTCTACTTCCAGCCTGGGAGATGTGGTAACCGGTCCCAGGAGACCCACCCCACCTGCTAGTGGTAAGGCCTCTCCTTCCCAGAGACAATGGCTGTCACTGTTTTTCTACTTTCATTCTAAAAAGCCGGCACTTCTCCTTTCTGAGAATGAGAAAAGTCTGAAGCATCAGGAAGACCTGGCTCTTTATGGGTGAAGTTAGGCATTCAGCCAAATGAGATTCCATGGGTAGTCTATATTCGAATATTCCCCACATTTATCTCTCTCCTTTCACCCAAAAGCCTTTATGCTAGTCAATAACATGCATTTCAAATTTATCCCAGCCTGGCCTACTTTCTAGGATGCTCGGTGTTCTTTTTCTCTCTCTTAACAATAAAAAAAATGCATTTGCAAGTAATAAAATAATTGCAATTGCTCTTGCCTTGTCTGAAATAGTACAGGTCATCCTACCTCTTCAGGACTTCATCCCTATAAATCGTTGCTTATGAGGTTCTGCTCAGCCACTGCCAGGGGACAACACATTGTAGAAACTGGAATTTCTACCCATTTTTAATTCCATACGTTCTCTAGATTATTTTATTTTTCTTTATTTTTTTCTTTCTTTTTCATTTATTTTACCTCCTGCTATTTTCAGTTTTTCTCCGTTTGGTTATTGTTCTTTGGTGCCTTCTTTTTTCTTTCTTTTTCCCTGACCCCAATACCTTTTCACCTCATCCTTGTATCAGGTACCTTGGAACTGACTAATTTAGCTTATGACCCAGATGCTCTTGATTTAGAGGAGGAGGAAGAGGCAGGAGTCGACGAGAGCCAGCGCACCCCTAAAACTAGCGTTAGCAGTGTCACTACACCTCCCTCTACCACCAAGCGCATCCCCTTCTTTAAGAAGGTAATAGTGCCCCACTTTACTTGCACCTGCTTGCTATGTCCTGATAAGATGCCTGCCTGTGTGTGTATAGGTTGTGTTTGTCAAGTTAAGTCCCTGTGCAACTAGAATAGAGGTGACCAAAGCATATGGGGGAACTTATCTTGTCACTGATCATCCACTGGCAATATTGAGTGTAAGTTAACAGGAATGAATATGGTGATGGCCTTCAATCAGTAAGTGGCATATTAAATGCACAATCTCTTGGAGAGCAAAAAAGCAAGATTCTGTTCATAACATTTGTAACATGAATATATGTCTTATAAGAATGGTATGTTCCAGTGATCACATGTATTTTTCATGTGTATGAGCTAAAAGATTTATTGGCAGCTAGTTCATACTCACGTGTGAACCATATTGCAAGATGGATCTAACAGATTATGTGTCCTTTCTCCTGTTCCTCCCTGCTTTACATATTATGAGAATAAAATAATTGAAGGATAAGAAAGGAATAATTCAGTCATCCAATTATTTTCTCAATTCACCCCTTGTATAAATTCTTGAAAATTGAAAATTTAAGATTCCAACCATTTTCTCACTGTGTAAGTGACATGTCCTATTTATTCTTCCATAAAATGACTAAGTTCCCCTGTGCTGATTATAGAAGAACATATTCTCCATTTGCTCACCCAAGGAAAATTCCATCAGCAGAATGTCCTAATAGCAAGTGGGTGAAATAATTCTGCAGTTCCGTGTAACATAGATATGGGATTAAAGCATCCTGTTGGTCACAATCATTCCATAATAAGCATGAATATAGAATTGCTGATACTTTTTCCTCTCCAGATAAAGAGATACATTCATAGTGCTAAATGTAGACAAGATACTCAAAAGCACATTCAGCATTAGGAATGTTATTTTATCTGGAGTGGAAAAGCTATTGGAGCATTATATATTCATGAATATTCTGTTCTATACATTCTGTCCTATACACTGAATATTCTGTATAGTTCTACATAAATATTCTCTTCTTTTAATACCTCTGAATATGAAATGTGCCTATTCAGATACTTCCTTAGAAAGGGGGAAGAAAATAATCTGGAGCCTAATTACTAAACCAATTCAAGATACATGGTGGGAAGTATTGGAAGACTAAATTACATGTCATATTAATAGCCCAATGATAATTTGCTATGAAGAAGAGGAAAGGGAGTGCTTACCTCTGTCTACTAGGTGCCTTTCTCCAGAAATATCTTCCAAAGCTTTTGAAATGGAGGTATAAATAGTTTGAATAAGCATTTCCTTGGCAATTTGTCTCTTGGAAGATTCAGTTGCATGTACTATAAAGCTTACCTGCACCTTTGCCCTATATCAACTATCTGGCCTTACAGATGATGATGATCCTCTTCCATTGTCAGACTTGAGGTTTAACTTCTAGTTTGTGTGGGTTTTGGAACTGGAGAGAGAGGGATAAAATTTGTTCTTTGCCTTAAGGAGCAAAAGGAATCTTCCATTGCTCTATAGCAGTGATCGCCAACTTGTGGGCCGCGGCCCATCGGTGGGCCATGAGAAAATTTTGATGGTCTGCAGAGAAATCTCACCCCCAGAGCACCTCCCCAAAGTAATTAATCCAGGCTGTGCTGCCCACATGGCCCGCGGGAACCCTCCCGGCCCACTCACTCCTTACCTGGCAAACTTGCCTGCTAAATTGCTATTTTTCCGTCCATCAGCTGTTCTGCTATGCCAGGAGATTTAGATTAGCTAGGAAGCAGGAAATGGTTGGATTTCTTGCTTTCTAGTTCGTCTTTAGATCTTCGGCTCTGCTTTTAAGCATAGCCGAACCTCCCTTAGGACTGAAGGTTCTATTATTCAGTGCAGACTCACGGCAAGCAAATTTTATGTGACAAACTGAGCTAGCCAATGGCAGATAGACAGATCACTGAATGATTCTGTGAGCAACTCAATCTGCCTGCCTGCTTGCCTGATTTTGGGTAAAAATTGTCTTTTTAAAATAAGATATTCAATATTTACATACATGGTGTGTTGTGAGTTAATTTTTTGAGTTTGTTTGCTCGCAAATTTTATGTGACAGACTGAACAAGCTGATGGCAGATAGATAGATCTCTGAATGAATCTGTGATTCTGTGAGCAACTCAATCTGCCTGCCTGCTTTGCGTGATTTTGGCTAAAAGTTGCTCTTTTTTAATAAAACATTCAATATTTATATAAATATTTATAATATTTACATACAAGCCATGCCCAGCCAGTCACATGGCCACCAAGCCACACCTACAAATTAGGCCGTGCCCACGGAACTGGTTAGTGTTTCCTGGGATTTAAAATTATGATTTTGGTGGTCCCTGAGGTACAAAAGGTTGGCTACCCCTGCTCTATAGTACTATGGAGCTGCCATGAGCAAGAAGAATAGGGAGAAGACAGCTCAAACTGGATGCTTGATGGAAGATTGTTTACCATACTACTAGTAGGTATGAGGATAAATTTACTGATACTGAAAAACAGCCAGTATCCTGCTTTTCTTGGCTCTAGTTTTTTTCTCTCTTCCCTTCCTGTGCCTACCTATGCTTCTGCAAGTGTGAGCTGTCAGTAACACGCATGCCCTGTTTGTTTTTTCTCTTGCCTGTCCCTTCGCCCATTCCCATATCCCTATCTCTACCCCAACCATTCATGGCGATCACTGGACATAGCCAAGCAGAAGCAAAAATCGGTAAGTAAGCTTATAAAATATCGCTTCAGGTGATGGTTTCCCAGAAATTTAATTACTGAGATTCTGGGCTCAGTTGTGGTCATAAGTCAAGGACCATTTGTAATGCATAACATCAAGTGGTTCACAGCTGTTCTGTTATGTCTGCCACCTATTCTTTGAATAGGAGCTGCCAGTCCATGAGGTTCCCAAATTGCACACCATTTCTGTTCTGCTTTCATCCAGGACAAGCAATGGATAGTCCTCAGGACCTGGTGACCATTGAACCCAGAGCTATTTAGTCTTGCTAGGATTGAATTGAAGTCCATTTTTCCTTATCTAGATTCCAATAGCCTGCAGACACCAAGAATCTCCATAGCATTATTTGGTTGGCCAAGGGTGGACATATGTAGATGTTAAACAGAATGGAGAGGGTGTCAAGCCCTGGGGATCCCCACAAAGTAGAGATTGAGATTGTGAGAATCTGAAAGCATGGGTTAAGTAATCATGAGCAAACCTAATATTTTATTCTTTCTTCTTTGTCCTCAGACAGAGCATGTCCCACCATATGATGTGGTTCCTTCTATGCGGCCGATCATTCTTGTAGGCCCATCTTTGAAAGGATATGAGGTAGGTATAGAGCATGTGGAGTGGAAAGTGGGATTAATGGTCATGTGGGGAAAATAATAAGGAGGAGTTGAGTTACTTTACCCGGAAGCTGGAAATAATTCCAAAGGGCCATCAGACATCTTTTTCATCTGCCAGTTCATCATTCAAGTTTGAGGTACATCTCCTGAAAACATTGCATAATATGTAGCTTTCACAAGCTTTGGTGCAGTCCACAGGACAAATTTATATGTTTAATTTATAACAGAACTGGGAAATTATTAGATATAGTTGTTAAACGAAGTGAAATTAAATGTACTCCCAGTCCTATGTTTGCTCACTTTTTGACCTGCGGTTTCATGTAGAACATCAAATGCTAAATACAATATCAACCCCTAAAGAAGTCACTCCAATGCAACACCCTTCCATGATTTGAGTGAGAGCTGATGCCTCATCTTAGGGCAGCTCATTTCAACTACAACATATCCAAAAGTTTTATACCCAAAGTCTACTAGACAAATTTTTATCAAATGCTGGCATAAACCTTTGTACCCATCTTACTTTGCAAATATACAAACCTTTGGATTCTAACTTCTGTTACGTTTTCTCCCCTTCCCTTTTATCTTCCTAGGTGACAGACATGATGCAGAAAGCCTTATTTGATTTCTTGAAACGCCGATTTGATGGCAGGTGTGAGCAGGAGCTTTGGGGGAAAAAACAAAGGTCTTGGGGGAAACCTGGAAATCTTATGGCCACATCTATGTGATTTCAGGAAAAAAATCCAAGTAGAGGTCATAAGATACGGGAGGGTTGGTACAGAGTTTCCGCCTTCCAGAATTTCTACAAGTTTTCCTGCATTTTACTGACTACAAAACATTTTTCCCTCTTTCTTCCAGGAGATGAAGGTTAGACAGTTCTTTTTGAAATAAAAATTGAAAGATGTTAGGGGTTGTTTTTTTTTTTTTTTTTTTTTTGTGGTTTGTTAAAAACTCCTTTCCTAATTCATGAAGAGAAACCAGTTTCAGTTTGGTTTAAGTGGGCTGAGATTATTAAACGTCCATTGGCAGATATTTAGATTCCTTTTTCTGGTTCTAGCACCAGAAAAACATCCTAGTGATCTGGTGGGAATACTTGACAAATGAAGTTGACTTCCTCAGCTATTCATCCCTCTGTGTCTTCTACAGAATATCCATCACACGCGTGACAGCTGATATCTCTCTGGCTAAGCGCTCAGTCCTCAACAATCCTAGCAAACACACCATCATTGAGCGCTCCAGTACCCGTTCCAGTCTGGGTAAGGTTAAGTTGAGATCCTGAAAGAAAACTTCAAAATCTTTGTTTTCTTCTAAAAAATGTTGTCAGGATTTTTTTTTTCCCCGGTTGAAATAGTGGGAGGGAAGAGAAGGCTGGTCATATTTACACTAACATTTTACATGGAAAGCCTTGTCTAACTCTAATCTGTATTAGTTGAGAATATCTTTTCCTGGATGCTACTTGATTTTTTTTTTTTTAAATGTAGTGTTGTCTCTTTTTTCCCCTCTCCCTTTGACACAATCCTTGAGCAGGGCATTGGGATGGTCTCTACAACAACAATGAATTTATCTATATCCAGGAATGGAAGTGGGGGGCACCCTAAAATATGCAGAGCATGGACAATGATATCAAAAGTATTATAGGGTGCACTTTAAATCACATACACTTCTGTGCATGAGGAAGAATGTTCCTTCTCAACCAACAATTGAAAAAGGAGAAAGCAGCTGGATTTGTCTGCAGCCTTCTCTATTTTAATCCTCCCCATGTTGTGATTTCATCAGACCTGTAGGCATCTTCTGCTGCTTCCCAATGACTTCGACTCACTCTTCTCTTTTTCCCACCACTTTCCCACAATTTTCCTTCCCTTGTGTCTGCGCATCCACTTCCTTTCTGTGCTCCTGATACAGATGTCTTGGGTATGTAACCTTTTAACTTCACAAGTTCTCCAGTCTTCCTTCCAAGCGCCAATTTAACACGCTTAAGTCCAGCATGGGAAATATGTTTAAAAGAATGGGGTAGAGGGGGTTCAAAACCAGAACAATAAATACGCTTCACTTTTGCTAAAATGTTTAAAACATTGTTTTGGATTTTTAATTGTGTTTGGGAGATGAAAAATGCAGAGTCGTATCAATCTCATTTTTCACTTCCATTCATTTCCTAGGATCTTAATGAGGCAAACCAAATCCAAAAAACAATGTTGTTTTTTGTTTTCAGTTCATGGCAATCATAAGAAAAGCAACAATGTTTAAATGTTTTGCTTGCAGCCCTATGCATATTTACTTGGGAGAAGACCAGTTAAATTCGGTGGGACTTATTTTTAAATAGATTTAACGCTCTAACACTGTTAGAGAAATTACTTGGTTGTAAAAGGTTACAGATTCTACATTTAGATTTATTTATTTATCTATTTATTTATTTATTGGATATTTCCTGTATTTGCCATTTCCAATTTTGGTACCCTGCAGGTTTGTAGACTTTGACTCCCAGAATTCTCAGTAATGGTTATGCTGCCTGGAAAATTCTGGGAGTTCCACACAGTTGGATTGTTGAGAAAGACTACCATACTGATGTCATAGCATTTTTACATATTAAATTGAAAATTTACAAGAAAAAATAAACACAAATAGAAATATTTAAAACAAGATCACTATGGACTGCAGATAGCATTTCCACATGGTGTATTTCCCATATTACTGTCCTAATGTGGCATAAACTCCACTAAAAATTATCCTAGAAGCGATGAGGAAGGATTAGATACTTCCTATTAATGCCCTGGGGGGTATCTTCCTGGATTAGGCTTTGTGAATTAAAATTTAGCCTTCTTAGTTATATTTGCTTCTTGTGGCTGGCAGCTATTTTACTTTCCTTTGTTTGAGGGATGGCTTTAAACCAAACTGTTAGTGAATCAGACTGACTGTTGATCATTCAGAAATGAAAAGAATTAATGTTTGTCCTATAAAATTGGCAGATGTGATAAATGTATCTTTTTTTCAAAAGCTGCCTCTTATACAATCTCACAACGATGGGCACTACAGCTGCGGTGCCTAAATATATCGGTGAAAATAGTGAGTTGTGGAATAATTATAACTGATTATATTTCATGCATTGAACAAATGCTACAGAAGGGAACAGTAAAGATATCCCCAAATCTGTTGTTTTCCTTTTCTGTTGATATTATTTCTCAGAATTCCATAACTGGAATGTCCAGTTCTTCAGAAGAAAACAAGGTTGAGAAAGATTGTTCTAGAACGATCACAGGGCAGTTGAATCTTGCTGCTGTATTTTTCCCATGGCAGTGTTGACTTTGTCTTCTCCTTTGCTGCTTGCTCTCTGCCTTGGCAGCTGAAGTACAGAGTGAGATAGAGCGCATCTTTGAATTGGCTCGAACATTACAACTGGTTGCCTTGGATGCAGACACCATTAATCATCCAGCTCAACTCTCCAAGACCTCATTAGCACCTATTATTGTCTACATCAAAATATCTTCCCCAAAGGTGAACAAATTCCCTTTTTCTTCCATCTGATTCTACTAACAAATTACCTTCCACCTGGTTTGGGAAAGAAAGATGGGTGATCATAGAGGGGGTTGGTGCCAAAATAAATTAGAAAATTCTTATGGTACCTCAGTAGGGCATGTGCAGGTGCGAATAGCATATAGGAATGTTTATCCCAGAAGGAATGCATAAGAGATATATAAATATTTTTCTTTCGGAAATGGGTTAATGCTAAATTATAGAGGAGAATGCATAAGTTACATAGAAGTCAGAAATAGTTGAACTTAACCAGTGGGGCACTTACCTTGCACTGTTTTCATTGGCTGCTACTCTTCTCCATGATTTCAGGAAGGAATCTTTTCCAGTCCTTTTGGTGTCAGGGATTGAATTTGTGAACTTTTGCATGAAAATTCTGTGCTGTCTCTAATGAATTACAGCACTTCTTTTGTTGATTGTTATTCCTGCAGAAATGCTGTTCTTAAAAGGAAAGATGTTAAACAGCCTAGAAAATGAAAATATAATATTCCTCAACTGATCTAAAATGCATAAGACATTTTTATAACCTTATTTCCCTAGCTTTCATTCGTTATATTTTTCCCTTGTTTTATCTTTTATATTATTAAAACTACTGGTTTATGCAAAAACCCATTTCAACAAATTCAGTAAAATTGCATAACTTGCCTTCTTTGGCCTGTGACTATAGGCTGGTCATTTTTGGAAGTACCTGCATGCATGATTCTAATAGTGCTGAGGCTGCTTTTTTAATGAGTTTATTTATTTAAGAAATATGCACATTCGTATCTTATTACTGGTTTCCATGGGCCTTAATGAATACCTCTATGGTTTAAATTAGAAATTAAAAACCACTAATAGCAGAAGAAATGTAAAAAGAAGTTAATTTGCCACTGTTGTTTTCCTTAAGTGCTTATAATTGTAACCTGTCTTTTGTGATGGGAAGAGCATAATATAAGTAAGGCTTGGGTGAAATCTTGATCAAGGGAAGAGACTGAAAAGTGTGCTATGGAAGAGATAGAAGAAACAGCAGGTCCAGTCCTGGTCCCTGAATGCAGCAAAGACCAAAGAATTTTCCAGTTTTCACCTCAGGCTATTTGTGTTTCATGTTTTCTCTTTTGAAAGACTCGATCTTATTCTGAGCATAGTTTCCTTAAAATTGAGTGTGATCATGCATAAGTGGAATGATGCTCTGTTAATGTAAAGACATCACATAGTTCATACAAATTCATTTGTAGCTTCTTTTGTTTGCTTCTTTTCAAACCAGCTGCACCTAAGGAAATAACTTGTGACACTGGCCCAACTAGTTCAGGAACTCTTCAGGCTCAAAGGAATTATTTAAAATATCAAGAAGAGACACAATCATTTTTACACAAAATGCTAGGAAATGAAGAGAGGATTCAGAAGGCAAAACATTGCCCTATTATCTCTATCCATTCCAAATTGCTACTTCATCTCCACAATGTGAAATGTAGTCTTCTTTCTGTGACTATTTACTCGGATGAATAAAGGCTCTGTGTTCAGGGGAATACCTCTTACCTATATATAAGTGTTTATACATTTGCAAGGGTTCCTTCAGGAGAAGGATGATAGAAAGAGTTCCTTGGAAATATCTTCCTCTCTTTTAATAATTGGTTTGTTCTGATGCTGTCTTCATTCTTTTGGGCCCTGAAATATCTTTCTCCCATTCTTTCTCCAACAGGTGCTGCAAAGGTTGGTGAAATCTAGAGGTAAATCCCAAGCCAAGCACTTGAATGTGCAAATGGTGGCATCAGACAAGTTGGCACAATGCCCCCCAGTAAGTTCTCTCACTGGGTGCAGCAGCCTAATGGTCAGGACTTCTTCAACTATTTTCCCCCTTCCTTCCATGTTTTCAATCCCAAGTACACCATGCAAATGAAGCATTTAGCCCTCTTCTCACCATCACCAGTTTGCCCTGCCTTATGTTTGTGGTACCTAACTTCACATTTCAGCCTCTGTTGTGATATTTCATTTCTTAGATCTAAGTTCTGTATCTCTGCCCATGCTTACAAAGTAAGCCAAGTAGGGAAGTTATTATCACTCTTCTGTGCTCAGTATCATGTATAGCCTAGTTTTTACTCCTGGTGATTTCCAAAGATGATGGACTACAATTCCTGATACACTTGGCCAGCATGCTCATACAGAGGAAAAGCTGATCTTAAGTTTTCGTGGGTACTTACATGTCTGGCATTCAGCTTTGTTCAGGTATTTTCCCACGTCATAATAGTGGTGCTTTTAAAGTTGTAGCAACGTTTCAGCAGAATCTCATCTGCCATCATCAGGCTTCTGTATGGTGTTTGTCTGTATGGTGTTTGACAGACAAACACCATACAGAAGCCTGATGATGGCAGATGAGATTCTGCTGAAACGTTGCTACAACTTTAAAAGCACCACTATTATGACGTGGGAAAATACCCGAACAAAGCTGAATACCAGACATACATATATATATATATATCCCCCTTTCTCTCTTACAATGGCCATTTGCACTTGCGCCAGAATAGTTTTTCAGTACAGTAATGGGACAGTATCTGTTATTGTATCTGAAAGGTTTAAGTAAATTTAGGTGGTACAGAAAGATCACGTTGTAGTTCTTCTCTTCATTTCTTTGCTGTCATCTCCCAAGGTTTACCCTCTGAAAATTGGAGAAGATTGTGCTTTTAAAAACCTACTTTTGCAGCCCACTGGCTTCTATTCATAAGATCTGCCTATTTCCTCCTTTGCTTACTGCTACTCCTGATATTCCCATTTCCCATTTCCCACCCCAGCCCCATCTCTCTATTTCTCTCATTGGACCAATTTACTGCCACTCTTCATCCTGTTTTTCTGCAGGAAATGTTTGACATCATTCTGGATGAAAACCAATTGGAAGATGCTTGTGAACACCTGGCTGAATACCTGGAAGCCTACTGGAAAGCTACCCATCCTCCTAGCAGTAATCCACCTAATCCATTGCTAACCCGCACCATGGCAACTGCTGCCTTGGCTGCGAGCCCTGCCCCGGTCTCCAACCTCCAGGTACAAGTGCTGACCTCCCTCAAGCGCAACCTGGGGTTCTGGGGTGGGAGGGGCAGCCTGGACGAGGGGCTGAGTGGAGCTATCCGGGTTGAAGAACATGAATTATAGCTTTCTGGAAAAACTGGGGTGTTGCTCCAGAAAGAAAAAATAAGGGAGACCCACAACAAGGCTCCCTCTTGCCCTCAAAGGACTGTTGTACTGCTGTTCATTGAAGGTGATCGCTCTCTGTTTCTTCTTCTGCTCTCTGCCTTAAACATCTTTGATTAATCTCTCTGCTAAAGACCCCTCTGCCTTTTCAAAATTTATACTAATTTTGTTGAAAGGATGGCTTTGTCAGGTTTCCTATGTGTCTACATTTTCCCCTGCCTTTGTCTCAACAAGCATTACTTGCGAGGACACTGAGCTAAGAATGTTGGGTCTGGAGGGAAGATATTGTAGTTTATTTTAATCATAGTAAAATGATATCACAGAAGCCATAAAGGCATTCATTTTCCTTCACTTTCTTGACAAGCCATGCAGGAATTGACCAAGCTTTTTGCCAATTTATGTACATGAATGCAAAAGCTGGGTTACTATGCCACAAAGGTGCCAGTTGTTGCCATTTTTTTTCCTGGATGAATTTGCACAACAATTCACCTCCTTTGCCATGCTTTGTTCTTATTGTATTCCTAAACAGAGCATAAGAATGTAGACAAGGGATGTACTCAAAAGGTAATTATTCTCCGATTCGATACTCCTCAGATGTATTGGTTTCAACTCAACTGTGTGAATTTTCAGTGTGCTGAAAATTCCCTGTGTTGAGCTTCTGCACATCTAGAATACATCAGGGTTGGGGAAACTTCAGTGGAGTGAGATTATCTAAAAAAAATTCATTACTACTGCCTCTGCAAATAATATACTGTCTAAAAACTTAATCACTGTTGCAACTTATCAAAACAACATCCCTTCTAGCTTCCTAGCAATTAGTAGACAAGTCAACATCAAACTATCAGAATCAGCACCGTCCACATCAGATTATGCAACGTCTTATATTTTTACTTTAACAAGGACCCTCATCTTTGCACGTAGTAAACCTCGTAAACTAATTTCTGGTATGGGGGCTCATCTAATGTGTTTCTTTCTTTAGTTGAAAATATGAATTTGCACCATGACTATAATAGTTTGTTTTTTTTCAGGAGTGAAGGTAATCTGTTCCTATCATTCAGAAACTTGAGCTTTCCTTGTTTCAAATAGATGTTTGAGTATATGATGAAAAACGTCACATGTGTTTTGTTTTAGAACAGTGCAGGCTCTGAAGTGGTAAACATATCTTTGAAGCTGATCCTTAAGTTGTTCCTTTTCCCAATTGGCCTCCCTTGCTTTTTTATGGGTCTGCATGATGAGACTCAACGGACTAATGATCTACTAATTAGCTATGTAAATGGCATTGTGTCAGAACTTGACAAAAATCCAGGTACAAGTAGTTCTCGACTTACAACAATTCATTCAATGACTATTTAAAATTACAACAGAACTGAAAAAAATGACCTATGACTATTTTTCACAGTTATACCCGTTGCAGCCTCCCCGTAGTCCTGTGATCAAAATTCAGATACTTGGCTACTGACTCATATTTATGATGGTTGCCATGTCCAAGAGTCACTTTTTGTGATATTTGGATGTGCAAAATCAATGGCGAAGCTAGATTCACTTAACAATGTGCTACTAACTGAATAACTGTAGTGAGTCATTTAACAATTGTGGCAAGAAAGGTCTTAAAATGGGGCAAAACTTACTTAACAATTGCCTCACTTAATAGAGATATTGGGCTCAATTGTGGTTATAAGCTGAGGACTACCTGTTGTAACATGTACTATATATGCTGAAATCTTGCAGGTTATCAAATTGAGTGGTAAGTCTTTCTAATGTTTACAGAAACAATAGAAAAGTCTCATTTTTTTCTATATAACTACCTGTGTGCATGTACATGTTTGTATGTATGTATGCATGTATGTATGTGGAGTAAAAGGAATGAAACATAGCCAAATCTGGAAGGAGTAGTGGTAAGAAAAATCCAATTGGAGGGCCAGAAAATTCTCATTCCTGTTCTAGTTCATATTGATTTTACATAACTTGTCCAAAACTACATCTAAACAGCAATTTCTGACAACATGCCAGAACTAACATTTTTCTCTGAAGCTATTTCCCTCTTTCCTGGTGAATTTGGGGGCAAAATTCTAGATCCTAGTTTGGAGAGCCATAATACAGCATGGCATGGTTTGTTTTCTGTTGAAGTAAGTGAAGTAATATACATTATTGCCTAAAAGTACACTTTATGCTATTAAGTCTGGACTTTAACCAGCAGCACTAATGTTCCAAATCTCTGTCCCGACATCCCTAATTTCTCAGTCCCTCGGTTGTCCATCTTTATTTCTTTGCAAGTTTCTTTGGCATTAAGATGCATGGGGTTTTTTTTCTTGTTCATCTGTTTGGGGAGGAAGAAGAGGAAATACTGCCAAAGGAAAATGGTCTGTCTTGGCCTGGGGAGAGGAAGGCTGATTGCTTTCTTAAATCTAGGGTGATTCACAAGAGTAGAGTTCAAGAATGTCTCATTCTAACCAGTTGGAGGATATTATTGCTGCTGTGTGGTGGCTGCACTAACACTGTTTTATCTTTTTCTTCTGTTCGTTTGCATGGTGTGCGATATCTGCTTCTTTCAATCAGGGACCCTATTTGGTGCATGGGGAGGAGCGTCATGACCCCAAGCATCCTGGCCTCCACAGCTACACAGGGCAGCCAATGGGGCATGGCCAGATCCGTTCAATGGTGCCTCCTTCTCACTTGGCTGCCCGAGGCCTTTCCCGACAAGACACCTTTGATTCAGAGATGCCGGGCTGTCGTGATTCTGCTTACACTGATCCAACGGATTCCTGCATGGACATCGAAACTGACCCTTATGAGGAGCTGGAGCCCCCTTTCCTGAGTCACCGCCAGGGTGCCTGGGATGCTGAAGAACCTGAGCCTCATCACTTCCAGGGCCACGGTCATCGTCCCCCCCAGTGCCAAGGCTCCCTGGAAGCTGAGGAGCCTGACCGACAAAACTATAACCGGTCTCTGCGTGGGCGGGGAAAAGGGAGGGAACGCTATTGCCAGGAAGAGGAAGAGGAGGAGATGGAAGTTCTAGGTCAGAACCAAAACAATGTGGAAGACTGGGGGCGTGATGCTTATATTCGTTAAGGCCTCAAGGGCAGGTTTTTATCTCTCTAGAGAGAAGCTTGTTCCCACTCAGACCTTTGGGAGTGACAGCTGAGAGTCACTGAGGGCAGAGGCTGTCCCTAAAAGATTGGCTTTCAGCTCCACGGAAGAGCTTGATGGCTGTAGTGTTTGCACCCCCAAACCACACCATCATTGACCAGGCCTGTAACTCAATGCCCCTCCTTGTCTGGGGACTCCCTCCGTTCCCTCTTTGCCATTTGTGCCAACAACTTCTTTAACATCCTCATCCTGCCAGCAGCACTGCCTGGGCTTTCCCACAAGATCATGATGAATTCACATTGACCTTAAATTATTTATACTTCAGGGCTGGAAGAGTGGGGACAGATTCCCTGAGGACAGGGAGAAGATTGGTCTCCGCTGGTGCCTCAAATTACCCCACACGTTTGGGGAATGGCTGGCGTGGACAGTGACCATAGACTGGCTCTTCTAAAGTCCTTCTTTCTTGTTCCCAGCCAAAGCCAAACAGCTTCTGGAGGAAGATGGTCTCCTTTCCTCTTTCAATTTAAACTATCACAGATCTCCTCCTTTGCTATCTTATGGTGCTGCAACCAGCCCGCCACTGTGGGGGGAAGGGAAAAAAAGATAACTCTCAATTTTTCTCCCAAGATTTGTTCATTGCCAGATCCTTTCCAGTGCCTAGAAAAGAATTACAACACAGATCACCTTAAATCAGCCTTCTCCATTCTGACAACCTCCAGGCCTGTTGCGATAACTGCATAATTCCCAGCCAGCACATCTGGAAGTTATCATGTTGGAGAAGGCTGCCTTAAGTGCTTCAGCCCTCCAGTGCCTCTGCTCAGGGCCCTTCTGTTCGTATTTTGCATGCTGAACAGATTCTGAACATACAGAATGCATGCATGTACGTGTGGTATGTGCCATGTGCCTGGCAGAGAGAAAGTCGTTGACCTCCCTGTAAATTGCTGTCTGGCTCTTACTACTGACTTTGGAAAGCTCTTTCCAGCATGTATGATAGCCTGGCCTGAGGTATTAGGCAGATAAAAGGCAAGGCAGGGCGGCTCTTTCATTCCCCTGAGCCCACAAGGAGGCAAGGCTAGCTAGTCTCCTTTGTCTTTGCTGCAGGAGGTGCCTTCTCTTGTGGAAAGCTTGTGTGTTGACCCATTCTGCTATTGCTTCTTTCTTCCTTGGTGAACTTGGGTAATTAGCTTGTCTTCCTCTTCTGATAATGTGCTAGATAAATTTCAGGTAAAGCAACAAACATATGGCCTCCAGGACAGAAAACAGAAATAAGGAGAATTGGCAGGGGTCAAGTCAGAGTCCTAAATCTGTTACTATTGATTACTCATATGCAGGTCCAGAAACATGCTGGATTTATGGGAGGTTTAGGGGAGGGCCAGGGATGATCATCAAGGCACAACATGTTAACTATATCCATAGTGGGGAATTTGTAGCTGCTTGCTCCTACCATTGTCAGTTATGGTGTGATAGACTCTCTCTTACCCAGCCCAATGTTTTAAGAATATAAATTTTTGGGTCCAAATCTACTTCCTGCCTCTAGTCCCCAGGATCTTCCTTTAAAAGGATTTTAACAGGTAAGAATTGTGATTTCATGGATACATCCATGTGGTTGACTTTGCAACAATATGGAGGTAATTTATTATTGTTGCTCTCTTAAGTAGTTTTAATCAACTTTGCTTAACTTTTCTTGAAATCAGCTAGATCCTGTACTTACTTACACTTAAGTGGATTGCTCTTTACTAAGATTTATTATTGTGGCATGGAACTGTAAGCAACCATTGTTATTTCTAAATAACACAGAGACCTCAGGAGTTTCTCTTCCCTCCTCTATTGATATTTCAGGCTTTTATGTGAGCCCAGAGGGGAAAAAAAAGGTGCCACTGCTTTAAGTGTCCTGTTAATTTTGAATGAATAGATTCATTAAGACTTGGATGGAAGCCTGGAAAAAAAGGGAGGCTAATGTATAGTGGAGAAGTGCTGTGCTTAATCTCCTTTGAGTACTGAAGCACTTGCATATCATTTCTGAAGACTGCTCTGCCCTTGTTTATAAATTATATGCCCCAGGCTCTGTTAGAATATTGGTTGTAGAAATATTCAAGAAAGGAAGATACTGGAAACTTGGTTTTATTTGGAGGAAGAAATAATAAAAAAATGGGCTGAAACCAGATCCTTGGATTTGGGCAACCTTCTTCAATGTGGTGCCAATGACTAAGGATTCAGGGAGTCCTAACTCAACATATCTGAAAGTCTCCAAGATAAGAAGGACTGGCATCTTTCTTTGATAAAGCTGGTAAGATTTTGGCATATTCAACTGGTAGGAAAAAGGGAGGACATTGTGGCATATAAATCCAGCCTGCCTATTAATCTACCAAGAAAGTATAAGGAATTGAAACGAAACTGCTGCAATGCATAGGAATAACTGTTAACCAGAAATACAGGTTGGCGAAATGAGGCATATTTTTTTTTGGATTTATGACATCTTGCAATGATTTGGGGGTGGCTGATCCTGATAGGTTTTGACCTGATGGTTAATGGCAGAATTATTGACTTGATATCCTTTTGGTTCTTTTTGCTGTAGGGAAAACGAAAGGAAAGAAAATAGATAATCTCCCCAGAGCTTTGCTATTGGTTTGGTCCAATTATGTAATTCTTCCTCACCTATCCTTGAAACTGAAGTTCTCTGGTTTATTGGTATCTTTGATTCCTTATTTTTAAGCTGCTGCCTCTTATTCCAGAGCTTTGCACACCCATAGCACTTTAATGGATAATCTTTCTATTAGACACAACAGCTGCAAATATTGCTTTAATTTTTCTGCTCTGTGAACTTCAATTTCAGCAATCCCTGACTTCTTGTGTCCAATTGATTAAATACCAATAGAGATAGGAACAGGTTATTTTGAGTTCTGTAAATCCAAATTAGTTTTAGGGTTTTCCCTTCTTGCCATGCCTACAAAGTTCTCAATATGAAAGACGGTAGAAGATCTATTACTCTACCTATATGTTCAAGTTTGTTCTGGGATGGATTTAACAATTTTCTGCTGCTTCAGTGGAGATAAAAAGTTGCAGATTCATAGTTGTTAACTGTTTAATTGAGTTTGTTTCTTTGCAGTAGACAAAAGGGTTACAAATGGGCTTTGAACAAGAAGAATATATCAAATTATAAGATTATTTTAAGAGAGTGTATTTTATATTATTTATTGTAGTGTTCCTTGAAATAAAATTAGTTGGCCAAATTTGTAATGAATGATTTTGCCAAAAGACTTACAAACAGGAGTTTCTGGGGAGAAAAAGCGGTGGTGGAGAAGATATTTTAAAGAATATGTTGTTGAACTTTCATGTAATTAAGACTGATCATCTTCATCCCCAACCTATTTGTACCTTTTGGTTTTAATCTCCTCTTTGGGTTGTTTTGTTGCTTAATTTGAGTGGGGAGCAAAAGAGAAAGATTATTATCAATAGAAGATAAATTTTATTAAGTTTTTGCCTCATCGTTATACAACTGGTTCTTCAATGCTTCAATAATTCAACCCATCATTATCATGGGAATAAAACTATTTTCTAAAATGCAATTTCTCTGAAATGTTTATTGTGTTTAGTGAAGAACAATGAAAAATATCACATCCCCAAATCATAAACATTAAAGGCAGGAATATTGAGATGCTACTAGTGTGCAACTGCACAAAAAGTAACCCTTGCAAAAAACCTTGCATACAAAAATGTGGAAACTTGGATGTAACTAGAAACCCAAGTTTCTATTACCCAGGTAGATTCATTTGTATCAAGGATCTCTCCTCTGAATGCTTGTCTTCAGGAACCTCATGAACAAGGTGGGTACACACATTCCATGCAAAACATGGGAGGCAAAGCAGTGCTATGAAAAGAGACCTTTTAAAGCAATCTTCCAGGGAGCTACTTTAACCTCTTCTACTAAAACAAAAGTAGGCAACTATACAGTAATCTACTCTGTCTTGACAGCTGATTTCTGTTACCCTTCAGTAAAGAGGTCAGAAGGTGATCTCCTTACTGTGTAGCATGTGAGTGCAAAAGGCTGCATTGTAGGGATTCCACTTCCACTTGCTAATTGGGAAAAGCATCGACCTAATGCTTTTCTTAATGTGATAGAGTGAGGTTGGGAGATGGGAGCCTGTAAATCCAGGACCTGGCACTTTTCCTCCCACAGAAACTCTCCAAATAACATTGACAGTTTAACAGGTGTACTGAAAATAAATGTCTCGCAGTGTTGTCACTTCGACTAATTTTGAGCTCATATCTAGTGCTATTCTGGGACAGTGTTAGACACATCTCCCAAAACAAAAAGGTTGATAGGTAAGTTGGTATGGTACAGGGGTGAGGTTCAAGAAAATTGCCCAGAATAAAAATGCTGATAAGTTGGCACTTTACAGCGGCGGGACATAAGGAAATTTCCAGTTGAGCTCCCTTTCACCTGTTTTACCCACTACACAAGAAGCCCTTTTTTGACATTACCATGGAGATTAACAGAAAAATCACTACAATCAGTGTCCATTGCTGCACCCAGCTAGAATGATGGTGGATCTTATTGTCCATCTTTGTATTGATTTTGCTGCTGCTGTTCCATTCCTGTTTTTAAAGAGTTTTTTTTAAAAAGAGCAGTTTTTCTCCAAAAATAATGGACATATGTTTTGGAAGTGATCCAAAAGATGAGAACATGTTTTATAGGAAGTTTATAAAATCCAACTTGGGCTTCAGCAGACAAGAATTGTGCAAGCAGCTACTTGTGGAAATTGGCATTATCAACTCAATTCACAATTGAGTTGGAACCAGTTGGCATGCCAGTTGAACAGCACAAACCAAATTATTCAGGATGGATGGCAAGGAGGTGATCTATACAAGAGCTCACATCCCAGCCCAACCATGATTTTTCCACCATGATTTTTGAATAAGCTACAACTGGGTTCATATAATATGATATGCAATACACCACAATAGACACATTATTATGGTTGGGATCAATAAACCAAAACTAAATAAACCATACATTTTAACCAAACAAATGAATTTGCCACAAAGATTTTTCTGGGTTGTCCAATTTATTAGGATTACAACAACAAGAACAACAACACTGCCATCATCAGGTATCAAAGAAAATTTGAAGTCATGGATTGCTCTTCCAATTCCCCAACTTCTCTTAGTATTGGAGAGATGGCAAGGAGGATTCTTGTCCTTTCATAGTCTTTTTTTTTTCTACACTGAATAAATATGGATATAGAAATATGGATAAATGGAAGCAGATTGGATATCATTGGACTGGAAGCTGCTTGGAGTTGGTTGGACAATTGGCAGGTATATAAAAATTTTAAATAAATAAAATTTCCTAAATACAAGAGCTTTAATAATAGAACAGAGAGCCTCATGGGGTGATGGACACTCCTCCACTGGAATAATTTAAAGAAATGTCGGATGACTTCTTCTTGTGTGACTGCTTTGATAGCCAAACCCTGCACTGGGAGGAAATTGGATTAGATGATCCTTATCATCACTTCTCACCCTTGCAAAGATTCGGTAGAAGTAATCAAATTGTCCTTTTGGCTGGAGGTCAAATTATTAATGGCACATATTTCCACATATTTTCTTTTTATAGGTAGTCCTTGACTTATGACTACAATAGAGCCCAAAATTTCTGTTTTTAAGTGATGCATTTGTTAAGCGAGCTTTGTGACATTTTATGACCCTTCTTGTCACAGTTGTTAAATGAATCATTGCAGTTAATAAATTAGTAACCAGGTTAAATCTGGCTTCCCCACTGACTTTGCTTGTCAGATCGTAAAAGGTGATCACATGACCCTGGGACACAGCAACAGTCATAAATGTGAATCAGTCTGAATTTTAATCATTTGATCATGCTGCAAAGGTTGTTACTGAAAAACAGTCATGTAACTTTTTTCAGTGCTATTGTAACTTTGAACGGTCACTAAATGAACTGTTGTAAGTTGAGGACTACCTATAATTACATGCAAAGTCTCCCTATTGTTAAATGCTAATTTGGATCACATATATTTATATATAATAAATACAGACCAAAAAATACAGCTGATATATGTGTTTTATATCTGCATTGTTGTATTGTTATCATTAGGTTAATCTTTGCTTAATAGCATACAATTTTACATGTTTTTTCCATGTCAGGAAAATTTTCGCAATGCAAAGGTAAGCTTATCTTATACAAAATAAATGTGCACAAGGGAAAGAATATGCTATTTTCCCCCTGCTACACACACACACACACACACACACGTATGTGGGTGGGTGTACCTGTATGTTTTAAATATACATTTCATGTCTTTATTTTCCTTTTTTCATTTATTGTCAAATTGCCATCCTCGGGATTTTCAGCAGATACCTGGTTGCCTACAGCAATGCACTTGCTTGTTGCTTTTTACTGCATTCATTGTATTTAGTCTGTTCCTGAATAATTTCCAATCATCATCCCATCACAGCCTTTTAAACTGAAGACTCACAATTGAGCTGTTTATAGAAATCTTCTGTAAGCAGGTTTAATATTCAGAATCATGAGCAGGATATATACAGATTTGAGCTCCACTTGGTGTTCACTATTAAGTATTGCAGCTCTACATCAGCAGATTGTTTATATATTTTTATTTAGCATAAAAATCATCTCTCTATAGATTTCAGGGTGCTTAAAGATGCACATTCCCTTGTCAAAATATTTCCTGGAATTGGTCCTATTTTTTCTTGTTGGAAGATGCTGCATGGTGAGAAAAAAAAAGCTGGAAAAGAAGCAAGGAGAAATCATAGAAGGGTTGGAAATAGAAATTTACAATATCTGACATCCGGAAGTCTCATTCTGTAAATTCAATGAATGTAATGGTGTGTGAGAAGGACCTCAGGAGATTGGCTAACCAGTGTGTAAAGAATGTCTTATCCCACAGAAGCAGGGATGTTGTGAGAAATGTTTCAGAAGGGATTCTCCCTAGTTTTACAGGGAGTAAAAGGAAAGGGGCGGGGAGAGAAATACTTTCAGTCTTGCCACTTTCTCTTAATGTATACAGCCTTACAATAAAGGTCAGTGGTGGGAATCAAATATTTTTACTACCGGTTCTGTGGACGTGGCATGGGAAGGATACTGTAAAATCTCCAGTCAGAGGTGGCATTTGCCAGTTTTCTGAACTACTCAAAATTTCCACTACCAGTTCTCCAGAACTGGTCAGAACCTGCTGAATACCACCTCTGATAAAGGTAGAGTTCAGTACTCCTGAGGAGTGTGCTTATTGTGGGGACTGCCTCAGAGGGCTAACAGTGAATGAGGCAGAGAGAGGAAGATCCTACTCTCCATACAACCTTCTCTGCCACCCCTTCCCCTAATTTGCCAGGCAATTGGCTTTTGCTTTAATAATTACACTGGTAGAATGTTTTTCTTTTAATTCCACAGGACTGCAAGCAGTTTTAGGATACACATATTCAATTCTGAATCTTCTTCTCCAAAACCATTTAGCTCTGAAAACCACATTCTATTTTCTTATCAGTCCTTCTTGATGATAGTGGCACTGGGGATTTTTGGCTACCTGCAATATTGGGTTTACCTATGAAACAGGGCTGTCAAACTCACTGCCCACAGCCCGGATGTGTTACACTGGTCATACCTACAGCCAATTTAGCGAAAGGGGGGGGAGTCATGATACATCATATGATTATGCTGTGGTGACACAAATTTGACACCTTATAAAGGATTGTAGCCACAGAGCAGCTTATAAGTGTTGTGAATGAATAATGCCAAATAAAGTTATCTTGAGCTTGAAGTCAAGTGCAGGGTTTTGGCCCTGCACTTCTGATTGGCTGTTAATGGCAGGATCGGATTGGTCTGTTCAGGAACATCTGATTGGCCATTAACAGGCCATTCCCATTGGTTAACGGAGCAAGCGCTCCAGAATTACTATTGGTTAAACAGTTAATAAGTTGCCTATATAAGGAAGGCTATAGCAGCCCTCCAGTTTGAGCTGTCACACATGTAAATAAAGAGTTTGAAGTTCACTGTTTCTACCGGCTCGTCTCCATTATTCGCACCCATGCTCCAGACTTAACACTGGCGACAAGGATGGGATTGGATGACATCTGAGCCAACGACGAAGACAACTAAGCACGTGGCTGAAGCGCACAACAGCGGAGCCATGTCCGGCGGTGCAGTACCACTCGCTCTGTTCGATCCAGCTCAAGAGGACTGGGAGTCCTACATGGACCATTTCCAAATGTTTTTGGAAACGAATAATCTGAAGGATGCCACACCCGGGAAGAAACGGGCAGTATTCCTAATGCACTGCAGCCCGATGGTATTCAAAATGGCTAAGGTATTAGCTAAACCGGCTGAAGTGAAGGCCATGGACTGGGACGTCCTCAAACCGCTACTAAGGGCCCACTACGCACCGACCGTTCCAACACTTGTAAGACGACATGAGTTCTATCAAAGAAATCAGTGGAAAGGAGAAAGCGTTGCCGATTTCGTTGCAGACCTCCGGAACTTGGGAGGCCTTTGCGATTTCACTGACCTAGAGGAGGTTTTGAGAGACCGAGTAGTTCTCGGGTTAGACTCTCTAAACGTACAGAGCAAAATAATGGCAAAGGGCGACATTACCCTTAAAGACGCCATAGCTGAAGCTACAGCAGTGGAGGCGACCAAGAAGTCAGCTTCCCAATTACACCGAAATCGCACTCCAGAACACCAAATGGCCAGCGAAGTTGCACCTAAGGCAGAAGGGCAGCTGCAGACGACCCACCATGAGGACCTCTCTTCGTCGTCAGACAGCGACGAAGAAGAGGTCCATCGCCTGCGGTCCGATCGGGACCGTTACCCGAAGTCCAGCAACCGTGCGCTGGCTGCGGTGCCAACCATTACCGCTCTGATTGCAAATTCCGCGACGCGCTCTGCCACGAGTGCGGGAAATGAGGCCACATCGGACGGGTCTGCAGAAGTCTCCTCAGACCCAGCCAGACCACGAAGGGTACCAATCTCCGCCAATTGACATGGAATCGCCCTGTAAGGCAAGAACCAGCAAACCACTCCTACAGAAACCAACCCATAAATCGCCTAACGAGACAGGAAGAGGCCCACCAAACACTCACTATCGGCCACGCTTCTTCAATAGACGCTAAGAAAATTCGGGTCAAAGTGGACATCGAAAATCAACCTTGCCAAATGGAAGTTGACTCGGGGTCATCTCTGTCAATGGTCTCCTGGAAGACCCTCAAGCAACTCATCCCCACTATCCGGCGCCAAGACCTTCAATTCCAATGGCTCGTGTTAAAGGACTATCAGGGGAACCGGATTCCAGTCGTTGGATCCAGTAGAGTCCAGGTTGCATTCAAGAACTGCACGGCATACTTACCCCTGACGGTGATTGACAAGGACCGGCCTAGCCTGTTAGGCCTGCAATGGTTCGCACCACTCAGCATTGAAGTGGCAGGCATTAACCGAATTAGCGGCAGTGACTGGGAAGAAGACCTCGCCCATGAATTCAGGGATGTCTTCACGGAAAAGCTAGACGAGTACAAGGGGATCCCGATATCCTTTAGCCTTAATCCAAAGATAGCTCCCATCTGCCTGAAGCCTTGTCGAGTCCTGTTCGCTCTAAAGCCAAAAATTGACGAACAGCTTGATAAGTTAATAGCCCAGGGAGTTTTAAAGCCAACCGACCACTCCCCATGGGAAACACCAATCGTGACCCCAATTAAGCCGGACGGCTCTATTAGAATTTGTGGGGACTATCGAGCCACCCTAAACCACGCCCTGCAAAAAAATCCATATCCGGTGCCGGTGGTGCAACACCTCCTCCATTCCCTGGGGGGTCGGAAAAGTCTTCGCTAAACTAGACTTAGCTCAGGATTATCAGCAACTATTGTAACACACCGAGGTGCCTTTAAGTGTACGCGGCTTCAATTTGGAGTCAGTGTAGCCCCAGGGATATTTCAGAGCCTAATGGAGAGACTATTGCAGGGGATCAAAGGTGTTCTCCCCTATTTTGACGATGTGCTCATTGCTGCCCCCACTCCAAAAATTTTACGGGATCGTTTAAGACTGGTTTTACAAAAATTCCAAGAAGCAGGCCTGAAAGTGAAGAAAAATAAGTGCAAACTGTGTTCAGATCGTGTTGAATTCTTAGGGTACTTAATTGACAGTCAGGGTATTCACTCTACCGATAGCAAATTGAGAGCAATAAAAAACGCTCCCAGACTCCGGAACAAAGCCGACTTCCAGGCATTCTTAGGCCTCATCAATTTCTATAATGTATTCTTGCCACACAAGGCGACTGTCACTGAACCTTTACACCGCCTACTAGATAAAAAAGCAATTTGGGTATGGGGTCACAGAGAAGAGCAGGCATTCCGTAATGTAAAACAACTACTGACTTCTGACGCCGTATTAATGCAGTACAGTGAGACCTTGCCGTTAAATATCACATGTGATGCATCGCCTTTTGGAGTGGGCGCCATTTTGAGCCATGTATTACCTAATGGTAGCGAAGCCCCTGTTGCTTACTTTTCAAAAACACTCTCGAAAACCAAGCGAAATTACAGCCAGATCGATAAAGAAGCCCTGGCAATTGTATCAGCTGTTAAAAGATTCCATGAATACGTGTACGGCCGGGCTTTCACAATTGTAACTGACCACAAACCATTGCTGGGAATCATCGCTGGGGATAAGCCAACTCCCTACATACTTTCTCCCAGGATGACCCTCTGGTCAGAATTCTTGGCTGCCTACAATTATCAGCTACAATATCGTCCCGGTAAAGCCATTCCCCACGCCGACGTGTTGAGCCGTGCACCGCTCCCTGAAACCATCAACGATCCTGCACCAACAATGACAACGTTGCAGATCGAGACACTCCATACACCGCCATTAACTGCCTGTGACATCGCGAGAGAAACAAAACACGACCCCATCTTAGCACGAGTCCTCACATGGGTGGAACGCGGATGGCCATTGGACCAAGTACCAGACGACTTTGCACCATTCAAAAGCCGTCAAACAGAATTGTTCTCACAGAAGGGCTGTATCATCTGGGGCGATAGAGTCGTTATCCCAGAACGACTCCAACAGGCACTGCTAAGAACCTTGCACGATGGCCACCCTGGCATCGTGCGCATGAAGGGCCTCACACGAAGCTACGCGTGGTGGCCAGGTATCGACAGACAAATTGAATCGTGGGTTAAAACTTGCCAGAGATGCCAAGAAGTAAGCAACGCTCCACCAAAAGCAACCCCAACCGAATGGGAGGTGCCGCAGGGACCCTGGTCCCGCATCCATTTGGACTTTGCTGGGCCGACCAAAGGCCATACGTTTTTGCTAACTGTTGACGCCTACTCGAATTGGCTCGAGATTCACCGAATGAGGAATACGACCACCGAAGCGGTCATCAAAAGACTGGAAAGACTGTTTGCAACCCACGGATTACCAGACACTCTGGTATCCGACAACGGGCCCCAATTTACCGCGCTGTCTTTTGAACAGTACCTGGATGACCGCGGTATCTGACATGCGCTTACTTCGCCTGTGCACCCTGCGGCCAATGGTAGGGCTGAGCGCATGGTACAATTCATCAAAAGGACTCTATAAAAGATAGACTACGACAACATCGACGAGAAAATCAACCGAATCCTTTTCCTAAAGCACATCACACCTCACAGCGTCACCAACAAAACTCCCACCGAGCTGCTAATGGGACAAAAGCTCCACTCCCACCTCAATAAGTTACACCCAGCCTACGAACTGGAAAAGCCACTCGGATCCAGCGGCTGATGCCGTACCTTCCAGGTAGGTGATTTAGTATTCACTAAAACTTATCAGGCGATCCGCTGTGGATAGAAGCGACCGTAATCCGCATAACCGGCCCAAGATCATACCTCGTTCAGTGCCCTGACGATAGACTTTGGAAGTGCCACATAGATCAATTACGATCGCGGCTACCGTCACGCAATTCCGAACTCCCTTATGACCAAACTGAGGGGGGGGGAGATACAGAGGAAAACGAATTGCAACTAGAGGAAAACCTTTTTGAAGGGACTAAAAATGGAACTGAAACGCAGGAACAGGAATCGGGGACCGGAGTGAGTTCACCTCAGGGAGTGGCCACTGATATTGGTGACAACAGGAACGCGAACTCGGAACCAGAGGCACTCCTACCGTTAAACAATGATCTACCTCAACAGAAGTGCAGCCAACCGCCAGGCACTTTGCGAAAATCAAAAAGACTGATAAAACAACCGTCCTATCTCAAGGACTATGTAACCGCGCCCCGTGGGCAGAAGCCGGGGGAAAGGGGTGTTGTGAATGAATAATGCCAAATAAAGTTATCTTGAGATTGAAGTCAAGTGCAGGGTTTTGGCCCTGCACTTCTGATTGGCTGTTAATGGCAGGATCAGATTGGTCCATTCAGGAACATCTAATTGGCCATTAACAGGCCATTCTCATTGGTTAACGGAGCTAGCACTCCAAAATTACTATTGGTTGTATAGTTAATAAGTTGCCTATATAAGGAAGGCTATAGCAGCCCTCCAGTTTGAGCTGTCACACCATGTAAATAAAGAGTTTGAAGTTCACTGTTTCTACTGGCTCGTCTCCATTATTCGCACCCATGCTCCAGACTTAACAATAAGGGCAATAAATCAAAAGGAAGCTGACTGTACCTTTCCATCTAACAGGTTTTATTCAAAGGCATAACATCATCTGACCTGCAGCTCATTCAAATAAATTACAGGCCAATGCTTCAAATTATGAGGGCCCTCTCCAAACAAAAGCAATTTACTTTCATTTTTACATCATTTGGAAGTATTCTAATTCACTTGCGTTTATTGAAAGATAATGGCTGTTCTTTAAATAATAGCTTAAATATTTTATTATTTTTGCTTGACCTTTCTCTTTTCATACAAAATCATACAAAAACCCAGTACTTCTCCCCTTTCTCAGAAGTAACTTGAATAAAGTAACTTCTGACAGATGAAAAAAATCTGGGATTTGACCCTTCAACTGGGGTGAATGATGCTCTGGAAAGACTAGAGAAGAAAAGTTATAAATAGATGAATGCCTGGAGTGTGGCATGACAAGCAAAGGCTGTGCTACTGAATTATATCCTTGCTTTTCATCTTGGAATGGTAAGTATACTTCACAGAGCACCAGTGAGGTTATCTATCAATATCATAACATTTTTGCATTATTTGAATTCTATTTTGCACATGTTCTTTTGAAATTGGTATTTATTTCTGGAACAGCAGATTTTGAATGTGGTCGCACATCTAATAAAGATTGAATGTGCTATTTTGGTTATACTGATAATTGAGCATTCTGAACAGCAGATTTATCAAAAGAAATCATGAGCTTGTATATCCTGAACTGCCTTTTTTTTCAATTAGCAAATTTGGGATACAGATAATAGCTTTCTTGCTCTGAAATTTCAATATCTAGAAGCTAATCAAGGAGTGATTCACATGGTTTATGGAGCTAAGGGAGCAGAGAGCACTGAAGGAAAATGAAGAACAAACTTGACCAAATGCAAGGTAAGGCCACGAAGTGCTCTTATTGCAGAATGCTTAGGGTGATCCTAAACCCTCCTTGGAAAGGGAAACTCAGAGGCCTCCCTACAGGACCACAAGGAGGAATTTTCCAGGCATCTGAGGGATAGAATCATTCAGATCTGTTCCCAGTTAGATACCAAGTATGGTGCAAATTCTGTAGAGATGCCCGAGGAGGAGAGAGCTTACCCAGTCACGTAGGAAATGCAGGATCCATTCTGGGTCAGTCTCTAGGACCATAGGTTTTGTCTTCTGAGATTTTGTTGGAGCCTATCCTCAGGGACTGTTCTGTGTGTGGCATTTATGGTGGCTGTTGTGTGTAGTATTTTTTTGCCAGCCATCAGTACCCCAATCTACATCTATAAGCTACACACAGCAGCCACCATATGAATACCACACATAGAACAGTCCAGAGAAGTTCTGTGAAGATGGGCTGCAGCATGAGTCCAAAAGCTCGGAAGACAAAATCTCTGGTCCTGGTGACCGACCTAGAATGGATCCTGCCACACTATCCTGGGACACATAAATTTGCCTTCATTCATATCTGGGAAATGTTTGATTCTCTTGGAGGAAAAGAAAGGGGAAGTGGACTGTAAATGCCACTACCTGCACATTAGATCCATGTACCTCCTGGTTGGTTAAGCCCGCTTGAGAGATGTCATATAGGTGAGTCCAAGCATTGGTGAATTCATCCTTGTTGGAGTGGATATTACCGTCTCTTTTTAAAGAGGCACAGGTGTACCCCCTACTCAAGAAACCATTACTGGACCCTACCATTATGGACAATTTTTATCTAAACTCACATGTCCCCAATTTAAGAAAGATGGTTGATAAGGTGGTGGTGCAATTCCAGAGGATCTTGGAGGAAACGGATTACCTGGATCCTTTTTAGTTAAGTTTTAGGCCTGGATATGGGATCCAAATGGCATTGGTTCGCTGATGAACGATCACTGGTGGAAGCAGTATAGAAGGGGTTTATCCACTTCTTGACCTCTCACCAGCTTTCAATACTATTGACCATGGTATCCTTTTGGGCCAGTTAGGGGTGAGTGGCACAATTTCATGCTGGTTCACTTCCTTCCTCCAAGACTGATTCCAAACTAGTGTCAGTAGGCAGTGAGACATGCAACTCACTGCCGCTGCTTTATGGGGTGCCATGGGGCTTTGGTTCTCCCTCTCCTCCTTTTTCAAATCTATATGAAATTTCTGGGTGAGATCATCCATCACCACGGGATGAGGTATCACCAATACGCTGAGGATAGCCAATTATATATCTCCATCCTGGATGAAATGAGTGATGCTGTGGATGTTCTTTCATAATGCCTGGGAGCCTGGATGAGGAAAAGCAGATTTCATCTGGTTTATCAGGACAATCCTGGTAAAATGGAGTGGCTGTGGCTCCTTTATGTCCAGAAGTTAGGGTTATCATCTTTGGGCGAGTGGGCTTAATTAACCAGGAGAGACATGGATCTAATGTGCAGGTGATGGCATTTACAGTCCACTTCCTCAGGAGCCATGATTCCAAGAGAACCATAGATTACACATTGCATCTGTCTGAAGTAGTACCACCACATTCAAGACCAAAGACGATAACCCTAATTCATGGACATAGAGGAACCACAGCCACTCCATTTTATCAGGATTAACCTGGAAAACCAGACGAAATCTATTTTTTCCTCATCCAGGCTCATGTGGAAACCGTGGCTAACTCAACTCTGTGCAGTGTGCCAGTTATGTCCTTTCTTGTATAGGGAGGCTCTCTACTTGGTCATTCATGGTCATCTCCCATTTGGATTGCTGCAGTGCACTCTACATTGAAAAATACCTGGAAGCGTCATGGGGTAAAGACTATAGCCACATGAGTTATATTGGGTATCCAAAGGATGGCAGATGTGTAACATCATTGCTCAGCGAATTACGTTGGTGCCTGTTTGTTTCCGGGTCCAATTCTGATTGCGACCTATAAAACTCTGCATAGCATGGGGAAAGGTTACCTATTGGACTGGCTTCATTCCATTATATCAGCCTGTCCCACCCAGTCAGGCAGGGAAGGTATGTTGTGGACCCTGTCAGTTAAAGAACTCTGTCGTGCAGGGTGTAGGAAGAGAGTTTTTTTTTTTCTCTTATTGCTGCTATGCTACAGAATATTCTTTCCTTGGAGGTGAGGCAGCCCCTCGCCTTCCCAAAAAGGAGTTAAGATATCATTCTGCAGCCTCATATGGGGAGCCCAAAAAAACATGTGGCTGCAGGACTGGGTGGTGCCATTCCCTTTGCCTTTTCAATGCGGTTTATTCTTGTCTCTTTCCAAAATCTTAATTCTAAAATTTTAATAAGAAACAACAACATTTTTATTATTCATTTTCCTTTAACATACATCACATTTCCATTTCTGCAATGACAGTGTACTATCTGTATCAAGTATCTTTTGGAAATACATACTATTATACACCCTGATTGTAACTATTGTTTTCACAGTTATACAATATAGTCTCTTTTGAATATACATAATATTATACACCATAATTATAATCATTATTCTGATAGTTGTATCATATAATCTTCCCTTCTAATCACTCTATGCACTTTAATCTATAGACAGTAGTAGTCTTGCTTATAATATGTATGTTTATAGATATCTCTATGTATGTATTGATTTCTATTTAACATTTTATTGTACAACAACTGGAATGCCTTTTTGAGGAAGAAATGTGAAAAACAAACCAGCTAACAAGGAAACAGATAAATAGTCAAATCCTAAAACAGTTCTTTTACACTTTTCCTTTTATTATTTACATATTTAATTAATTAGCCACCTAACTCCAGTAAACTCTCCTTTCCTTCATGAAAACTAACATTATGCAAAGTGTAGAAAACATGTAAGAATGAAGCAAAAGAAAATAAAGAAATGAGGTAAAAGTGAGGGGAAATACTATTCTCATTTATTTTGTATACATTCCTGTGTTGCAGAGCATGCTGTCATTACGTATACACTCCAATTTCTTTTGTCTTTAATTTATATTTAAAAACACAGGATTTGCCTTTTCCCTGGTTTAAAGGAGACACTTCTAGGTGGCCCAGATATATTGGACAGTTTATAGTTTGGATAAAGGGAAAACATTTGGAGGGCAACAGATTAAAGAAGACAGGGAACATATTTTATCAGAATGATAAGTAATCCTTCAAGGCTGCAGAAATGGATTCTCTTCCTATGTTTGGATCAACATTCAGCAGTGAAGTATATAAGAAAAGCAGGAGAGCGAATCTAGAGACTTTACACAAACTCAGCAATTTCAGCAGCTGCCTATCCCATCTATCTCCACTCCACCTCCCCAAGAGCTTTGAAGTTTGCACATATCCCAGTGTACTTGCTACACAGCACCTGCTTAAGAAACCTGACCATCCCCCTGAGAGGCTGCAAAATCAAAATATCTCCTGGACTGATGTTCAGCTCTTCCCACTTCAGGTTGTGTTATGATAAACTTGGCTGGCTAAAAAGGACAGCTAAGAAGGAAGAGCAGACCTAAAAAAGGGTAGACATGGAAGCAGGGTTGGAAATAGAGCTCAGGATTGATTCACAAACAGCATTTTCTCTACAGCAATAATAAGAGATCATGGGGTTGTAACATATGTTCTTTTTAGATTCAAACAAGAGGAAGTATTGTTCATGGCAAATAGCAGGCATAGAAGGCAAGGGCTTTTGCCAAGAAATAGTTTTTAACTCCTGTCTTCCTGTGCTGCAGACTCAGAAACCATTGGAAGTATATCTGTTATTTATATTAAAATAAGAGCTTGATCCTGTTCAGTAATAGGAGCTTTCCTCTCTGGTACGTTAAAGTTACAACATGTTCATCCTACCCTATTATATGCTCTCTCATAAAGACGTACTTTACATGTTCTCTACAGCAATAGGGAGATGTACATGAAGGCAAGACAGTTATACCCTTCACATAAACGCATTGTTCAGTGATAGGATATTTTTAGTGGTTCCTTATCCCCATCAATGGTGGTCATGAAAGGGGCCTCCCTGAAGATTGCATTACTTTTGGAAATTGAGTGTCCCCTAGTTAATAATGTTATTACTGGCAAATCCTTTCAACTCAGAAGCATCTTCAGTGACATCTGTTTATAAACCACCATATATAAAATGTTCATTTGCTGAACCACCACAATTCTGTAACAAACCAGCTAAGTTTATAATAGGTGACTTCAACTGCCATAATAATCTGTGGGGCTATGAAGATAACAATGAAAGCAGAAAGGCCATAGTAGAATGGATGGAATCCGACCAACTATCACTTATCCATGACACCAAACTACCAGTGTCCTTTAAGAGTAGTTGATGGAGGAGAGGCTATACCCCAATGGTATTTCCTAAGTGAGAATATAGAGCATTAATGCTTAAAGTCGATAGGAATGCCAATTCAAAACCCAATATCAACTTATTCCAATTGAGATTACTGCTGCTGGCTTACCATAAATTGTGAAAACCAGATTTCAAACTACAAAAACATAAACAAAGGATAGTCAAGAACAAAGAATGGAAGACAAGCAAACTGACAATGCTCTTTACTATAGGAGAGTTGGAAGAGGCAATAGACAAGTATAAGAATGACAAAGCAGTTGGTATTGATGAGTTTCAGGTTGAACAGATTAAAGATTTTTGACCTAAAACAAAAAAAAATGTTTTCTCAGCCTTTAAAACATATGTTAACATATTGTTCAGATACCCAAGATATGGAGGAATATTGTTCAGATACCCAAGGTATGGAGTAATAATCATACTTGTTATGAACTAATAAAACACTTAAATAAAGTTTTATCAAACCTTTAGAAAAAGCAGGGTTCTAATCCTGCACTTCTGATTGGCCGATAATAGCGATATCGGATTGGTCCATTCAGGAGAATCTGATTGGCTGTTAACGAGCCACTCTCATTGGTTCAAGGGGTTAACACTCCACGTTTCTAATTGGTTACTAGATCAGCAGCCTGCCCTATAAAAGGGCTGCTGCTGCCCTAGGTTTTTGCTCTATTCAGAATGATTAATAAAGAGTTGAAGTTCACTGTTCACTGCCTCGTCTCCATTCCTTGCGCCCATGCGCAGAACTTAACAATACTTAAACCAGACAAGCCATCAGAGGATTAAAAAAGCAATGGCTCATATCATTTATCAGATATTATATATAAGGTATTTGAATTTTTAATCCTGAACTGATTATCTGCAATAGTAGAGTTCCTGCTTGGCCTCAAGTTGGCCTCAGAGCTGGCAAAAACTTTGCAGCTCAAATTCTCAACCTAACACAATACATAGAGGATGGTTTTGAACTGAAGAAAATCACAGGAATGATGTTCATAGATTTTACCATGGCTTATGATACAATCAGATAGGCAGCCCTGTCGAAGAAAGTCCTTTACCTTATGAAGTATTTTAAATTCACAAAAATTATAGGATGCCTATTATCATAGATCTTACAGATTTTATGTCAACTTTCAGAAGCAATACTATTGATGGAAAACCCTTCTTCAGGGTGGTGTGTAAACTCCTATGCTGTTTAATGATTAACCACTGCTGGAAGCTAATATGTGTTTGTTTACATCAATGAACTGGCAATAACAATGTACAACATAACTTTCAAGATTGTCAAGAAAAAAATGACCAAAAGCCCCAAATTAAATATTGCAGGTTGCAATATTGCAACTTGCCTGAATTGTGTTTCAATATTTTACATTCTGGATTCAACTAACTTCAAATTATGCAAATCATTATGCAAATTACACCAATAACATTAGAGAGGGGCCTTTGCATAGGTGCTCTGGCTGCATTTGACATACACTTGGAAGATAGCGGTCTGGTTTTTCATGACAGTGAGGTCTATTTCAGGGCTTACTGCTGTGTGTTATGTAGTTGCTTGAAGGTGTTGCAACATCAGGAAAGCCAGCTGTAGAACTGCATGGAAGGACAGACTTCCTGAGCAGATTATAACATAAGCACTACTCCCTTCTACTTCTCTCTTTTCAGTTCACTCCCAGCATTCCCCATCAATGGCAGCATTGGGCAGTCAGGAAGTAGCAAGAAAGACAAAATGGCTGCCTGGGGACTTTGCAAACAGGAATCTGGCTAAATAATCAGAGCCAAAGCCCAAGAATTAAAAGATAGGCAGCCCAGCTGAGAAAAAGGAAACTGGGGCTGAAACTATTAGGAAGAGAAAGGCTTTTTTTTTTTGCTTGCCTCAGACCTTTCATGAAGGAGAAATTATTCCAGTTATCCAGATTGAGCAAAAATTCAGAAAAAATGAGTCACATAGTTCAGCAAGAACAAAAAGAAGAGAAGAAGAAAAGGTAAAACACAACTAGAAAATTGAAACTAAAAAGATAGAAGGTTGAAGTTTTCAGGAAAAGGGGTATATAGTTCTGTAGAATGTGACAGATGGAAATAAGAAAACGCCATCCAATTATCTATTTTTTCTCCCTATTGAGGTTGGGTTAATTTTGTTCTGTCGCGGGAAACAGACTGACTCGAGACCAGTGTGATTTCAGTTCTTTATTTGGTCTCAGTAACTTCAACAAAACCGAAGCCGCGGCAGCCTCTTTTATAGCGGTTGCTCGCGGATTGCGGCCAATGATGGCTCCTTAAACTTCCCACCGTCAGGCAGACCAATTATAAAACAGTATTCAAGTAGTCAGTATGGACCAATCAATAGGCAGCATTGGCGGACCAATCATAATGCAGTATTACAAGTATGCAAATATATATAACACCCCTCCCCACTTGGTTTGGTCCAACCTATGTTATGTAGTCACATAAGTAGGTGGGGCTTTTGGAGGTTTCCGGTTTCGCGTGGCTTCGGGACAGCAGGAATTCGCGACTGCTCGCGATTCCTGCTGTGCTAGCCACCGAGGTACGCCCGATCCAGATGGGTCAGGGGGATATGGCTGCCCTGTAGGGACAGCCGAAGAGAGAGGGGAGCCAGACAGGGGGTTGGGGGTGTCGCAGACCCCCTCCTCATCCTGGAAAACCCCTTTTTCCCAAGGCGGTGGAGCGACGGTCAGCAATGGCCGCCACGAAGAAGCCAGCAACCAGGTAAGATTGCGCTGGAGGAAGTAAGAAGAGTGAAAGTGCTGTCTGAGCCGGGTCAAGTAACATCTTTCAAATTTGTTGGAACTGAGCTGTTTGAATTGCTGGAGGATACATTGTATCCCTAAGAAGATCGAAAGCGGCAGAGAAGCTGTTAAAGGGATTTTTTTTTTTTTCTTCACTCTCCCACCCCATGGAAACAGCAGATATGTTTGGACATATTGGACATTGAAAGTGAATTATTCTGAAAGTTGAAGCTAAGGGACAAAAGGGTTCCTGGACATTGAAAAACTTAAGAAATTGGAAAACCCTTATTAGAGGTATGGATTTCTGATTATTTAAAATTGATGTTGCAAGTGGGAAGGGAGAGGAAAAAAAATTGGAGCAGAAGCTGAAAAAGGAGGAGATTGCCTAGAATCCCAAAGAAAGGTATATGGTAATTGGACCTCTTTGATTAAACATTAACCCCAGAAAGAGAAAGAGAAGAAGGAAGAAAAGTATTAATTTTTGGAATTTTTTTTTTTTGAATTATTTTTGATTAAAAATATTTGTGGTTGTTTTGGGAAAAGTTTCTTTTTTCATAATGGCATCGCTTGTGGATGAACTAAAGACTGAATATCAAAAATATAAAAAGGAAGATATTTTGGGCACTTTGTTTCAATTTTTAGAAATGGCGTTATGTACTTATGAAAAGTTGACTATGCAGCAGAAGGACTGGGACAAAGAAGAAGAGGAAGAAGAAGCCATCTTAATGGGTTCTTTCCGGGGAGGAGGAGAAAAAGGATAAGAAAAAGGGGATTTTAAGAATTATAAAAACAACCAAAAAAGAGAAAAATGAGTGGAAAGGTGGAGGCAAGGTTAGAAAGCAAAGGAAAGGGAGTAAGAAAAGGGAGGAGGAGAGACAAAGGGGTAAAAAGGGCAAGGAGAAGAATAAGCAAGAGAGAAAGGGGGGGGAGAAGCCTCAATGGGGGGAAGCAAGATCTAAAGAAAAAAAGTTTATTCAGAGACAATGGGTGAATTTAATTTAGGATAAAAGAGGGATTCTGGAGGGTACATAAGATTGTGTTTTTTAATATGTGTATTTAGGGTATAAAATTCATTGTGTAATTTTAGAATCTATTAAACAGAATCCCAAGAAAAATTGTTATATGAAGTACTTTTAAGTTAGGGTAATGAGTTATAGACGTTACTCCAATTGGTGTATAGGAGAAGTATAGTAAAAGAAAAAAAATGAATGGATAGTTGGAAATAGAACAGACAAAGAATGTTATTGAAAATGGTAATAAGATATGAAAGGATATATAAAGGTTTTGTTATGTTTTTTTTTGGATTTTGTATATTGAAAAAAGGCAATAAAATTTTAATTAACAAGGAATAATTTGGATGAAAAGGAGAAGTTGGGATAAGATATGAAGTTAAATAGATAAAGTATTGATACTATAATTTGGAATTGTTATATTCTATTGGTTTTCTTTCTTTATTATTTTTTCTTAGGAAAGAACTTATAAGCTGTTATGCCTTGTGCATTGTTTTTATAAAATTGATAAAAATGGTTTTTATATATATATATAAAAAAAGAAAATGATAATAAGATATGGAAGGATATATAAAGTGAATATGATGTTTGAATTTGTGTCTGTGTGAAGAGTTTCAACCCGGGATCAGACAACCTTCAGAAAAGATCTTTTAGTTTTGTTTATGGTTTGTGTTTTGTGTCTGTAAAATTAATAAAATTTGTTTAAAAAAAAAAAAGTAGGTGGGGCTTTTATGGTTCCTACTTGACCTGCACAATTCAGTTGCAGTGTTGGCTTCGGCTGGTTCGGACAGGGTTGCTGTCTCTCCCGTCTTTCTCTGTGGAACCTCCTGGAAGGGTGAGCCAGTCATGCCGCTCCCACCCGATCTACCCGGGCTGGTTGAGTCAGCTCGGCTGCTTCCTCCAGGAGTGGCTTCGTGTTGGTTTTCTGCTGTCAGCTCCCTTCTTCCAAAGTCGTCTGCAGATAAGTAGTTTTGATTCTTGGCGGGCCTACTGGTGGTGTTGATTGGTGATTTGTTGTTTTGTTTTGTTTTGTTTTTTGTCATGTTCGTGGAGGGTCTCCCACTCCCCTTTTATTTGCATTTGAGGGATCTCCCCCCTCTCTGGCTTGGTTATTATTGTCTGTTTGATGTGGTGCTTGTTGTGTGTTCTTCTCCTTCGGTTCTAGGGTTGTCGGTGTTTCTTTCTATTGTTCTAGACCTCAGTTGGTCTATGTGTCTCCTCCAGTTTCTTCCGTCCTCCGTTTCTAGTCTGTAAGACCAGGGTCCCGTTATTTGGGTTATTCTAGCTAGTATCAAAAGTGGGTCCCCCGTAAGGTTTTTGCGTATACCAGATCCCCTGTTGTAAATGTGCGGTACTTACTGGAGGAGTCTGTTGGCTTTTCAGGGTTGTATGTGGGGTGTAATCTATCCAGGTGCGACTGTAGTTTCCTGCCCATCAAAAATTCTTATTAGTCTTATTAGTCGTGGTGCTCGGTGTTATATGTTGTATGGTTAGCATTTTATAGATTTTGTCTTGGATGTCACCTGGTTGTGGTTTATCTAATGCCTCTTTGGTATACCAAACCATGTGTCCCGTCCGTCCGTTTGTAGCTGGCCGACCGGGTGCTGTTAGGGCATGCCGTATGCCCTGTTCGGCGAGGAATTTTTCAAATGACAATGCGGTGAACTGCGGCCCGTTGTCTGAGATCAATAGATTCGATAACCCATGCATTGCGAATAATTTTCTTAGCTGTTTGATGATGGCTTCTGTCGTCGTGGAGTGCAAAATGCTTACCTCCAGCCAATTGGAGTAAGCATCTACTATTATTAAAAATGTATGTCCTTTTGTGGGTCCTGCGAAATCTATGTGGATCCTCGACCAGGGGCCCCTCGGTTTTTCCCAGTCGAGGACAGGTGCAGGAGGGGGGGTAAGTCTGGACTTTTGGAATTGGTTGCATGTTCCCACCCCTGTCCCAATATCCTTGTCCATCCCTGGCGACCATACGTAACTCCTGGCCAGGGATTTCATTTTTACGATACCCAGGTGTCCTTCCTGCAACATATACAGTACTTTTTCCCGTAGTATTTCTGGTATGATAACCCTATCTCCCCACATTACACATCCCTTCAAAATCAAGAGTTCAGTTTGTTGGTTACGGAAGGGCTTAAAAGTTTCGTCATTATCGGTTTCCGGCCAACCTCTACCTACCCAGTTTAGAATCCGTTCCAGCTGTGTGTCTTTTGCAGTTTCTTTCGCAATGCGGTTATGGGAAGGTTCAGTAATGTCTCAATTTGTAGAATGGACGTCGTTGGTGCTGGTTCATTTTCCAATTCAGGTGGGGTGAACGGCTCAGGAGAGGAACTCTGATCACCATTTCATCCGTGGTGACAGGATGTTGGGGGTGGCCCTGTTGCCCACGAGTATTCCCAAAAGTGGCTTGTGGTCTGTAATTAATGAGAATGTCCTACTGTAGAGGTATTCATGGAATCGTTTGACCCCCGTTATTGTGGCTAGGGCTTCTCTGTCCAGTTGGCTGTAGTTTCTTTCTGCTTTGACAATGTTTTGGAATAGAAAGCTATCGGCGCTTCTCTCCCGCCGGGTAAAGTGTGGCTGAGGATGGCGCCGATGCTGAATGGTTAGTGGCAGGGTGGCACTGTATTGAATTAGCACAGATTCGGATGTCAATAAGTCTTTGACTCCCTGGAATGCAGCTTCCTCTCATCGACCCCAGGTCCAGGTAGCTTTCTTTACCAGTAATCTGTGCAATGGTTCCGCTATCATTGCCTTCTGCGGCAAAAAGACATTGTAAAAGTTAATGAGTCCCAAAAATGCTTGCAAGTCTGCTTTGTTTTTGGGTCTAGGCACTTCTTTGATAGCCCTTTTTTTTTTTCGGTGGGGTGAATCCCTTCTTGATCTATGAGGTATCCCAGGAACTCAACCTGATTGGTGGCTAGCTGGCATTTCTCTCTTTTGACTTTGAGTCCCGCTTCTCTAAATCGTCACAAGACTTACCTCAGCCGGTCTTCCAGTTGCTTTTTGTCCCCAGTGGATACCAATATGTCATCAAAATATGGGACCATCCCCTTGAATCCTTGCAGAAGGTGCTCCATCAAGCTTTGGAAAATGCCTGGGGCCACGCTGACGCCAAATTGCAGTCTTTTGCATTTGAATGCCCCCCTGTGCGTCACAATTGTCTGTGCCTGTGCTGTCTCAGGGTTGACTGGCAATTGCTGGTATGCTTGCGCAAGGTCGAGCTTCGCAAAAAATTTTCCTCCCCCCAATGAATGTAAAAGGTGTTGAACTACTGGAACGGGGTATGCGCTTTGTTGTAGCGCATGGTTGAGGGTGGTCTTATAGTCTCCGCAGATGTGCACGGACCCATCTGGCTTAACGGGAGTCACAGTTGGAGTTTCCCATCTTGCGTGATCGATGGGTTCCAATACTCCTTGTGTGATGAGTTTATCCAATTGCTCATTGATTTTTGGTTTTAATGTGAAGGGGACTCACCTGGCCTTTAGCCGGATTGGGGCTATGTTAGGGTTCAAATTAAATGATTTAGGGGTCCCTCGGTACTTGCCTAGCTTCCCATCGAATACGTCCTGGAACTCCTTCATCAGGCTCCCTTCCCAGTCCATCTCGGTGACACTGTTGATTCCGGTCACTATGATTCCCAGGGGTGCGAACCATTCAAGTGTAAGCAGGCTAGGGCGATCCCGGTTGAAGATTGTTAATGGGAGGATTTCAGTATGTCTTTTAAACTTGACTTTGAAATGTCCGAGTCCAACTACAGGGATCCTGTTTCCCTGGTTGTCTTTCAGGGTCAGGTTTTGCTTTTTCAGTTCTTTTCTTTGTATGTCTGGTATCAAGTTCTTTATGGTATTCCATGATACCATGGACACGAACCGGAATCCACCTCCATCTCGCATGGCTGTCCTTCTATGTTGACTTTGATGCGTACCTTTCTTGCATCGGTTGCGCTCAAATGGCCAAAGATGATTGTTTGGTGTGTTTCCTCCTTCTTGTTGAACCACTTGCTTCTGTTTTCTTGACTCCAATGACTCCCGGTCTGTCTCTCTCTTGTTCTGGGGGGGGGGGCAGTGCTACCTTGTCTTTTAGGGCTGTAGCTCTTTCTGTTCCGGCAGACCCTAGTGATGAGCCCCCGTCTCTCGCAGTGTCTGCAAACAGCGTCGAGGAAACGGCACTTGGAATGTGGGTGATTTCCTCCGCACCCGGCACAATGGAACTCTGATTTCCTTTCCCTCTTCTTTCGCCGATTCCGTTCTGACTGGAGTCTATGTATTTCTTCTTCCTTGTCGTCTATGTCGGGCGAGGAATCGATGTCCTTATGGTGGGTGGTGGTGGTGGTGGTGGGCTTCTGCGTGCCCTCCTGGTTTCTTGGCTCGGGCTTGGCTCAGTTCGCCTGGAGTTTCTTGGGTTGTTGTATTCATTAGCCACATAGTGGCTGCTGATTTTTTCGCTGCTTCAGCGGTGGTGGCTTCAGCAATCTCCTTGGTCATGGTGATATTGGGTTGGGTCAGCAGTTGGCTCTGTAGGGTAAGGTCTCTCAGTCCGAGGACCACGCGGTCTCTCATGGCTTTGTCCATGTTGAGAAACTTGCACGCCCCTCCAATGTCCCTTAGAGCTGCCACAAAATCCCCAATGCTCTCACCTTCTTGTTGGTCTAATTTGTAGAATTCTTGTCTCCGGGTAAGGCTGGAGACAGTCAGCGCATAATGGGCTCTCAGTAGCCGGTTCCAATCTGGCCACGCCATCTGTTTAACATCCTGGGGTTTGGCCAATGCCTTGGCCATTTTGAAGACTGTGGGCCCACAATGCATCAGCAACACAGCTCTCTTCCTTTGGTCAGTTATCCCCTGTAGCTCGTTGCTCTCAAGGAACATGAGGAATCTATCGATGTACGATTCCCAGTCCTCTTCCGCTGGGTTGAATGGTGCGGGTTGTTGCCAGCCATTTTGTCGTTTGCTCGGCTCTCGTTGCCACGTGCTCAACTGGTCTCCTTGTCTCAGAATCCCACCCTTGTTGCCAGTGTTCTGTCACGGGAAACAGACTGACTCGAGACCAGTGTGATTTCAGCTCTTCATTTGCTTCCAGTAACTTCAACAAAACCGGAGCTATGGCAGCCTCTTTTATAGCGGCTGCTTGCGGCTCGTGGCCAATGACGGTTCCTTAAACTTCCCGCTGTCAGGCAGACCAATTATAAAACAGTATTCAAGTAGTCAGTATGGACCAATCAATAGGCAGAATTGGCGGACCAATCATAATGCAGTATTACAAGTATGCAAATATATGTAACAAATTTGGTTATTTGTGATTCAAAAAAGAGCTGCAACTTGTGTGAAAGGCACTTTTTGTGGTGAAAAGTTGGTCAGTGGGAACAGGCAAGAATGCAAATGGTGGGATCACTTTCACTGCTTTTTTACCTGTTTATAATCTTTCTGTTTAATTATTTAGGAAAAGAAATATCTCTGAAATGACGATTCTACAAATCACAGGTTGTCTCATGTAATAAGATGCTAAACAAAAAAGTGCATGCGGTACCATTTTACAGTACAATTTTAGTAGTAATGTATGCATGCAGAAAAATCCATTGTAAATTGCAGTCACCCTTATAAAAATTGCTGTAGACAACCCATTTTAGGCCTAACATGTTGCAGACGGTCTAGGTTGTTACTTTATGGTTTGGTATAATATATTATACCAGAGAATTGGATTAATTGATTAATTAATTATGTTTAAATTAACTATGAGAAAGCATAGTTATGAAAATGAAACACTGAGTGGACATTTAATATGTCAAGCCATAATGAGATTTGTTTGCTTTAGATTTAGCATTATATCCAAACCTAGCCTTTATGGTTTATAAAACTTATTTCAGTTTATCCACCATGCTAAAAACTATAATGATGTAGCCATGCTTTGTTGATTAAATTAGAGCTGGCTAGGCATGCACCCCCTGCTTAGCAAAAGTCAATGCAAAATGTAGTACTATGGAAGAACCCAGATGTCATCATTCAATATGCAACATAATACATTTTTAAAAATAATTTGAGTTTCTAGGAAAAAGGCAACATTGCAAAAGACATGATTGATAATAAAATGAGAGAAAAAGCCAAATAAGGCTCTCCAGCAAGATCAGCTAGTGAAACACACACACACACACCTGTTGATCAAACAGCTTGCAGTTAACTATTCCACTGGGAAAGTGTCAGAAAGTAAATCCAGAGCTTGAAGGGGATGTGTGGCATTTGTACTTGTAAGGCTTGCCTATAAAAAGACACACTTTGTCCCCCTTGAGTATAGAGGCAGGTTGAGAAGCAAAGAGTGGTATTATTTTTGGGGGATAATCCTCTAAAAAAAGCATTTCCATTTCAGTAAATGTTTTCTACAGCTTTCCTAGCTCAGGTGTGCAAAAGCAGCCTGCATTTACTATCATAGGATATGGAGCCAAGCCAGGCCCTTGTGGATGACAAAGAACAATTGTTGACTGAGAGACACGCTGCTTTTTTGGAGTCCCTTCCTTTTATAGTAAACAGTTGTCTTTGCACTTTACCCACCCCTCATGTTTGAGACCCACAGCTGAGTATATAAGCCGTGGATGCAAGTATTGCCTTTGTTCCCTGAAGCCCTTGAGGTTATTTTTCAACCAAGCACTTTGGCAAGAAATCCAGACTCATGCCTCCTAAAAAGCCTGACCCCAAGAAAGAAGCCCCCAAAGCAGCTGCGCCTCCAGCTCCAGCTCCAGCTCCAGCTGCAGAACCACCTAAAGAACCTACCTTTGATCCCAAAAGTGTGACAGTAAGTAGTTCAATTTTTCTTGTTCCAGCCTCTGCTAATCTGCTGCCCTCAGATGTGTCTGATAATAATTCCAATAATTTCCAGACAACAATCTTAGAAAAGATTGTGGAAAGCAAGATCCAGTACATCTGAAAGGGCACTAGGTTGAGAGCATTATCTTCCTTGGAAGAAGGAGCAGGGAATACAATTCTACTACTGATCATTAAAAGATGACTATGTTCAGGCAGTGAATTTAAATAGTGGAAGAAGCCACGTTTTATTCCAAATTTATCACTTGGCTACTTTGAAATTTTGTTTATCAGTTTCCTATTCCTTCCTTATTCAGCTTCAGCTAATGTTACATATTCATTATTTATTTTAATTAAATAATGTGATCTACAAGGAAGAATTATTTTGGAAATCAGCTTCTGCTCAATGAATATAAATATATTTTGCAGAAACTGGGTAGTGCAAGTTAATTGTAACCTCTAATATTTTTGGTGCTTAATAAGAAATAATTTGTAGCTATTGAAAGTTTTGATAAGATTTGTCTTTAACCTGAAATTAGTTGTAGGACCATTTCTGTTTGTAACGCTTTTTCATCAAATGTATTATGATTCCAAGGAATGAATATTATAATGTATATAATTTTCCTGATTAAAAAAAAACACTGAAATGTTGAAAAATGTTTAATTTTCCATAAAATAATTATTTATTTTCTGCTGTTGTCATCATGGTTGAATAGATTCTACTTATTTCTTGCTTAAAACTCATGTTGAAAATGGAATGAATGTTCATGAAATAAATATCAATCTCCTTTCAACATTGTCTTCAACTATTTGAAGAAATCATCTACATCTACATAGTAAAATCATCTACATCTACATAGTAAAAGACTTCCAAAAGTCTCCCAAACTTGAAAATATGGATTTTTTAAAAGTTTGGTATAGACCCCTTCTGTGATTTTGCACTATCCTGAAGAAGCAGAAGATATCACTAGTGTACAAAAAATGTTTTGCATTGAGATAAATTAGTTTATAAGTGTTTTATATATTGATTTTCACAAATACAGGCTATTTCATTCTCATTGTCTTTCCCAAATAACACTTTCTAAATTTGATCTCCTTTGATATGTTAGATTGTGGTGACATTATGTCTTTTCTCTATGAATTTTCACGTAGAAAATATGGCAAGGGTAATAGGTACATCAAAACTTTCTAAATTTCTTTCCTAATGTCTATTGGCTCCATTTTCATATTCCAGGTAGAAACTTCCTTTGATAATATTTATAGAGGAATAACATCAAAGATGTAGTTTTCAACATGTCTATATATTCATGTTGAACTCATGATACCGGAAGCACGTTAGAAAATATTATCATCTCATGGTTTCAGAATTTCAGCTAAGTAAACCCAGATAAAGCAAAATACATGAGACAATATAAAAATAGGAAGACACCTATTTGTTTCAAGTTCTTTATTTAAAAAAACTATTAAGAAAGAACTGTCCTTTTGAATCTACATGTTTTACTGTTGAACATAATAGCTAGGTTCATATATCATACAATAGTATGTTTAATAATTATTAATCAAATAAACCACAATTGATTGGATTTGCACAGATTTCAGGGACTGGATTTACTATAAACCCGAATTAAGCAAGTTTATTTATTTATTTATTTGTTTTGTCAAGCGATTATAAGATAACAAGTATAAGTATAAACATAGTTATGAATACATGAAATGGATACATATAAGAAAAAGAAACAATAGCACAGGGACAGTAGGCATCGCAACTTATTCTGTTATTTTATATTGCTAGTCCATGTATGATGTACCATATACTAAATAAATAAATAAATGTTGCATGAAATAGTCAATATATCTGCCAAATATACGCAGAAGCCAAATGGTTTCATTGAAGCTATGCAAAACTATAAAGTTATACAATGGGAAGGACACTTAGGCCAGATTCCCCAGTAAGGGAATCTCAAGTAAAGGGGCTTGGTCCTACCTGAATGATTCTTCTTGGGGAGCCGAGCTACGAGATTATAGACTAGCCATCCTGGATTCTCCTTTCGGCTCAGTGGAGAAGCATTCCAGACAGATGGTTGCCTAACTTGTATCTCAACCCTTTTAGAATGGTGCAGCTTATCAATTAACTGCTTTGATTAGAGATAATGGACCAGACAGTTTTAAAAGAGACTGGAAACTTTTTGTGGACTTTCTATGTGCTAAATATAACAACAGATGGCGTGTGTGTGTATGTGTAAAGGGAGAGGAGAATTTACTGCTTTTTCTTTTCTTTCAGCACACAGCCAGGGCAGATCCTACATGTTAAATGTTAAATTTAAGTGATCACTTTTCCCTCTTTTTTTGCACACTATTTTTTTCTTTGAGGTTGTTAGGGTTGAATATATGCTTTCGTTTTGTTTCATTTTGTTTGTTTGTTTTACTGTTTTGTATTTTATTTTTAGGATAAAATAATATTTTAAAAAGAAAGATGCAGCTTATCATCCTATGGAAAATTAGTTCCACTATTAAACTACTCTTTATTCTTTAGGATTGTAGAATGCTATAGCCCTACAGAATAATGTTTCCTTTTTCTATGTATCATTTGCTCAGATATTTGTTAAGTCCTATCATTTCCCCCCTGTACCTTTTCTTTTCAAGACTAAACCTTCCTAGTTCCTACAATATTTCTCCATAGAACTGCAGTATTTTCCTAATCCTCTTGTCGTATGGTTTGCCCTTCTCTGAACCTGTTTCCTGTTGTCTGAATCATTCTTAAACAATGTTGTCCAAAATTGAACACAACCAAGCTGTAGGCTAAACAGTATAAAACAAGATGATGATTTGGAATTTATATTTCTGTTCACACAGCTTAAAAGTGCATTTGCCTCTTTCCTAATCACATTATCATGTTTATCCATATTCAGTTTGTGATTGATTAATATTCCAAGATCTTTTTCACAATACTATTACCAAATCAAGTATCCTCTAACCCATGTGCATACTTTGTTTCTTAAATGAATAATTTTTAATTTGTCTCTATTAAATTTCATTTTAAAATGAAATGACATTTAAAATTTAAAGTTTTGTTATTTTCAGCCCATTTCTCTACCCTACCCAAGTGCACCATTAATCTAAATCATAATGAGCCAATCTTTCACCCTTCTATCTTTGGCATTAAAATAATGAATGTAGAAAAGAAGAGATGCATTATCCTGGATTATCCTAAAGAGTCCATGTAGTTCTGGACCTAGGTTCCAAAAATTATCAAATAACAGAAAAAGCTTATGAGGAATGTGTCAACTTGTTTTCCTTTTTTTGACCATGATATTTGGTATTTAGAGGTACATTGCATTTCCTCTTAATATTTAAGTGTCAGTGAAGCTACTCTAAATAATAGTGAAACACACTAAATTATCTAACACATGCAGTAGGTCATGTGTTTCTTGTTATCATTTGCTTTCCACAGGCACTCAAACTTGGTCTCTCAAGTTATCAGGCAGGCAAGGGAAAAACTTTTTGCATTCCTCTCCTTTGATAGTGACACATTCTTGTAAGACAGCTCTTGCAGTTGAATTATTAATAGCTTCAGAACAGAATGGAAAAGGCTTGAACCTTGTCTTTGTAAAGATGACTAATGCTACTGTAATAAATATATATAAGCACAAACACACTGATACATAAACTTGGTAAATCATATTAAATTGGCTTGGATGACTTTCTACCCTAAGCCACATTGTGGGTTTTTATAAATATATACAGTATATTACTATGTGAATTCAGCCTATTGTTGCTAATGTACCTTGGATCCTATGGTTAGGGCTTGCTATGAATTTAATTACATTTTTGGTAAATTTGGCCAATCAATCCTAATCTATAATTAAGCCAGAATTATTGAAATCTTCACTTTTTGGAATATTCCTCTCATGTGGAATTCAAAGAGTGTCCTTTAGGGTTTGCACATATTGCTTGCAAAGTATGCAAACAAAGGCGCCAAAACTGTCTGATGGATAAGGACTGGGTGCTTTTGAACCAGTTGCTATTTCGCAGCCCAATTTACATTGCAGGTATAAATTTAAAAAAAAAAACATAACTGGAATAACTGAAGGAAATAATCTTACAAATAATACAAAAGAAAACAATTTGCAAAAAAGTATATCCTAAGAAAGGAACATACAAAGATGAGAAATGTTCATCAAAATGAATAGGACTTTTTAAAACTGATGTAGAAATGTACAGGAACAAACATGAAACTGAGATACTTCTACATATTTCTCCATCACTCACAGTGACAACCTGATTACATTTTCCTTGAGTTCAGGATGAGGTCAGTGTGGAGAACCTGAACAATAAATGAAGAAGTGGAAGCTGCCAGGAGATATTATCAGAAAATAGGAAGATGTTTTAATAGTGGGACTGCAATGGCAGAGTGCTCCTTTTCATTCTTCCATTCAGTCAACCAAATTCTCTTTCAGGATATTACACTCCAGTCTATATCTGCTCTGAATCTAGTTTTCCATCTTTCACCACAAACCAGCATTCTGTTGGGCTTTTATTGAGCTATTTGTGAGGTCCACAACTTGCCCGTCTTTTTGGTGTTTTTGAAAACCTTATGATTTCTTACAAAATTGGGTGTTAGTACTTACTATCATTGGCAGCAGAGAATAGATCATTGGCAGCAGAGAATAGATGATACTCTATAGAAGATGGGACTTTTTTGTCTAGATTTTCATTATACTAACCACTATTTCTTGCAAGGCAAAATATTCCTTCTTCTGAATTTTTATCTTCTCAGTTGATGGATATTTCCATACTAAGCTTAATTGTCATTGTCTATTTTGCCTCTCTCTCAAGATTTAACCTTCTACAAAATAATTATAAAATGGATGATTTTGTAGAAAAAAATAGCTTCTACAAAAATTCTAAAAACATTTTCTACATAATAATCATTTAGATTATGTTCCTTCAAATGTTAGTACAGTGTATTCTTAATAGTGCTTAATTAAGCCAAATCAGCCTGGGAGGGGAATGTCTCACCTCAAATCAATCAATCATTACCTTTTTTTTCTGATGTTTTTTCATGTCATCTGAAAAAAAAAGTCTTCATATGTAAAATTTGTACGTACATGGACTGGCTTTTAGACAAGGTAACATGAGTACAGTTTTATGCACCTTGCACAGAGTTCTTGCAGAGATTTGTAATGGGTGTGTTAATATCTACATAAAACCAGTGCATTTTGAGTTAAAAGCCAGTGCATTTTGTTAAATGGGATGGGTTTGGAGCTGAAATGGGACACAGAGGCTGAGTGCTCAAGCTTTAAGAATGTCTGATTGGGCCTTATCACATTTGGAAGATATGAGCTAGAAGACACAGGAAGATGTGAGCTGCCACACACATACTGTACAGGGTTGTGAGTGTCTGTATGATTTCATGGCTAGATTATGAAAAACAACTAGGAACCTAGTAATGCTACCCTAACTATAAGAACCCTATCAAGAATTTTAAAACTATAGCCTCTCTTTATGAGCAGATAAATATTTTATATTACAGAAACATTTCTGATTAAGAATTATGTTTAGCATCACTTTGTGATACTTTTAAAAAGCAGCAAATAAGCTCTGCTGCCTGACAAGTATTACAAACAAAGAGTAAAAGAGACAACAGAGGGAAGGGGGAATGGTTCAGATAGATTCTTGAACAACAAGAAATGAAGCTAGGAAAGAAAGGGTAGGTTTTTATTTCAATTTGAAGGAATACATGTGTTTGGCTGGAATATCTAACATCAATATATTTTTATGCCATTGCAATTTCATGCAATTCTGTATATAGTTTAGCTTGACACCTACAATTGAATTCACCCATCATTCCAAAACTTAGATTGCTTAAATATGGTTTATTGAAAAATCATAGCTCATTAGGTTCCAGAAATATGTAAATCCAAATTATATAAACATTATGTGAAACTATCTACAGAATCCAACCTGAGAAATGCACCAAATATAAAAGTATAGTTTCTTATCATTGACTTCTCCTCTCTAGAATGTATGACCAGATTTTAAAAATGAGTAAATGAAATTATCTACAGTAAACCTTGACTTATAACTAGTTGCTTAACAATTATTCAGACTTTACAAAAGCTATGTATGACCTATTTTCAAGGTTACAATTGCTGCCCCTCCCCCTACGGTCACATGATCACATTTTGGGTACTTGGCAACTAACTCATATTTAAGACTGGTGGCAGTGTTCTTTTTTTTGTCATTTTCCAGCAGAACATGGGAAAGAAACCATTCGATATGCTGGATTCGCTTAACGACCTGACTGAATGACTTCACGACTGTTGTAAAAATGGTCATAAAATGCCCAGTCATATAGTGTCTCGACTTACAGCTATAATGACTTGTGAAATTCTGAAATCCATTATGGTTATAATTTGAAGACTAACTGTAGTCTTGTTTTGTAGATGTACTAAAAGGCCTGTAGACACTTCAAATTATTCAAATAACTTGATTAATTATGTGCTATTATGTCAGTGTCGACTCTTACTGATCTTGTAGATTTTCTTCATAATGGTCTGTCTCTAATTTGGTCTTTCAGTTTTCGAATGGTGCATTTATTTCTAACCTTAATATACAGTACATGCTAAGAGATGGATTGACTCAATTTGAATCAAAGTGTAAAAGGGGAATAACAAATAATGTTATGCTCTTCTCTCCTTAGATTGAATTCAGTGCTGATCAGATTGAAGGTAAGTAATGGTTTATTTTAAAACCATCGTATTCATATGTATGCTACTTTTTTCCCCATGCTATAGTGAATAAATTGTCATTAGTTAAGTTCACAAAATACACTAAACCATAAACTATGAAAGCCATTGAGTTCAGTAGGATATGATAAAAGTTACTTTGTTGGTATCAGATCAAATATATTTGTTGCATCCATACCTATTAACTAAGATATTTAATGATGGTTTTATAAACAAATCAGAATGGCTTGTTTTGCATATGTCACATTATAGTATAGCATGATTGGAAAAAAAAATCAAAGTCCAAACCAGAATAACAGAGTTGGAAGGGACCTTGGATATCTTCTAGTCCAATCTTCTGCTCATGCAGGAGACCCTCATTTTGAAAGCCTCCTGAGATGGAGCACCCACAAGGAAAGCTGTGCCACTGGTTAATTGTTCTCGTAGTTAGAAAATTTCTCCTTAGTTCTAGGTTGCACGGCTGGTACACCTCATAAGGGCCCCTTGCCAAGGTTACAGGAGAAGATGGTCAACAGTTTTGAAGGCGGACGAGGGCTTTATGCCCCAATGGCAGATAAAATGGTAGAACCATCTTCTAGGAGAAGAGAAACTCTGATTTCAAACTTCCACTGCCTTGTGCTATATCTATTATTGGAAAAGGCTTCAGGAATCAACCTCAAGGCAAAATCTGGAGCCAGAGTCCTGGAAGCAGTTCGTGACTGTGTACAATCACAGTCCTGATTGTACCAATTGTATCGGCTCTGCCGTTCCATTAGACTATTTCAGTGATTGGAGAGGAGAGATCTGCTGCTTGGGTAACAGTTTATCCTCCATATGAAATTACTCAGGCCTCCTGCTCTGGAGAGGACACTCCAGCTTTGCATTCAGCATTGAAACAACACAGGAAGTGGCAATTAGTGGTTTCATAGCACGATACCATAGTCTCTTGAGACTGAAGAATGCCAATTCAATTCTAGGTTGCTTCTCTCCTTGATTAATTTGCTTCTTGTTTTGCCTTCTAGTGCTTTGGAAAATAGGTTGACCCCCCCTTCTTTGTGGCAGCCCTTCAAATATTGAAACACCGCTATCATATCACCCCCTAGTCCCTCCTTAAATTAGACTAGAGTCAAACCCAATTCCTGCAACCATCCTTCATATGTTTTAGCTCCAGCCTCATAACTATCTCTATTGTTCTTTTCTGCACTCTTTCCAGAGTCTCAACATCTTGGGTTTTATTTTATTTCTTTGGTATATATTTTATTTACAGTTTTTCTTTAACAACCAACATAATTTGTGGAAAGTGTAATGACTGGGTCAATATATTTTTACACAGTGCTAACAGCAATAATAATACAATTACTTATACACAGTTTTTATCTTCAAACTTCTAATCTTAATATACTCATTATAATTATATTTTTGTATATCGTTATATATACTATTTTCCCAAGTTGTATCTCCCCCCCCTTGTTGAGGTTCTTCAATATTCACCTCTTTATCTTTAAGCAATACTATTCTCTCTTTATAATACTATATTTAAACATCAGTTACATTTCTTCATACAATGTGTTTATTGACCCCTGTTAAGTCATCAGTATTTTAGTATTTAAAATATTACTCAAAATCTATCATGTTTCCAAAATCTCAATTTTCTATAAACACCAATAAAGCCATTTATTAATACAACTCAATCATTCTTAAGATTATATCTCTGAGTCCCCTGAATTTGTAATCCTAAAAACTATGAGATCCAATATATTTTTGCCCATTGTTAATCATGATAGTACATTTAGGTATGCTTAATCGGAGACTTCCTCCTCCTAACCTGCTGTATTTATGGTTATAATAAATTCTATTATGTATCTACATGTGGATTGCTATTTTCCCAGTTTATCCATTAGTTGTTAATACAATCATAGTATTAAAAATTTTATGTCTCCCTCATCTCTTGGTCTTTTTAGAATCCATCGTTTATTGATTTTTTTGATGATGATTTTATATTTCTCTCTTAGGATCTTATACAGTGGTGGGATTCACATATTTTTACTACCGGTTCTGTGGACATGGCTTGGTAGGCGTAGCAGGGGAAGGATACTGTAAATTCTCTAGTCAGAGGTGGTATTTGCCGGTTCTCCAAACTACTCAAAATTCCTGCTACCGGTTCTCCAGAACTGGTCAGAACCTGCTGAATACCACCTCTGATCCTATATTTCTTTCTAACATTTCTACATGGACTGAGTGTTCCCTCTGCCTTTCCCCTTATCTCCTTCTGCTGCATCATTTGGATACCCATCCATAAACCTTCCATTATTTTTGGGAAGTACTCCTTTTTTCCTTCCATACTATTGTAAACTTTTAGGGGATTGTCTATTTGATTCTTAGTATTTATTGTTATTGTCTTTTCATTGTTTTTTTTTTTGAAGCTTATTTTGATTTGTTTCCTCCCCACTCCTTCTGATTTCTCATCCATCACCTGAATATTTTGTTCATCTTTTCCCACCATTTGTTGAGGGTCTTCTACACTCACTTCTTTATTGTTAAATGATCCCCTCATCTCCTTATACATCTTTGTCAAACTTTCAAAAAAACTTGTAACCATCATTAGCATTTCTCTATTTCTCTATAGAACTCTATTGCCTCCTATTGAATCACTTTGAACCACATTAATATATGGAAAATTACACAATGTATCTTTAATATTCCAGCACCCCAACATCTAAAATCTCCAAAAGAGTAAATCGTTAATAAAATTTATCAATCCCAAAATTATTCCTCCAAAACCTCTGGGCTTCTAGTCCTTAGAAACTATAATTTTTACTTTACAGTCTGTAATTTCCAGTTTACCCTTTCCCAATTGTCCAAATTTTGAAGTTTTATTTACTTTTCTTATTTTTTTCTTTCTTTTCAATGAGCAGGTCAATAAAGTTTTAGTTTTTATAGTTCAATTTGCCTCAAACATCTTCAGACAGCTTGGTAAATATTTCCAAGTCTCCTAATTGTCTGCAATGATAACGTCAAGATCAAATTGTTTCTAGATGTTATTTCTTTTTTCTCCTTTTAGCACTTTCCTTCAAATGTCTCACATTGCAGTAATCTTCTTCTTCTGAAACAAATTTTTATTAGTTTTAAAGATAAAACAACACATCATTAACCATTGAATATCATAAACACATAAAACCTCTTAACATTGTAAGTCCTTACAAGTCAAACAAAACATTATTTTTATACAGCATAATTCCAATTTATCCCATCCCCATATGGACACGCAAATATCTTTCAGCAAATTTCTCATTATTTCTCTTTACTCCTATTCAATTTCATTTCTCTTCCATATTTATCCATTTTATAGTCATCATATTCTTTTCTTTCTGGCTTGTTTAAATTATTCTCATCTAACATTCCTCCAAGGTTTTATTGATTCTTTTTCCCTTTTTTTTTTATAAAAAACAAATTTTGTTAGTTTTATCATAAGCACAATACACAAGACATACAAACACAAAACATAGACAAAACTAAAAGATCTTTTCTGAAGGTTGTCTGTTCCCGGGTTAAAACTCTTTACACAGACACAGATTCAAACATCATATTCAACCCATATCTCCTTCCATATCTTATTATCATTTTCTTTTTTATATATATATATAAAAACCATTTTTATCAGTTTTCTAAAAACAATGCACAAAAAATCAAGGCATAACAGCTTATAAATTCTTTTCTGAAAAAAATAATAATAATGATAAACCAATAAGACATAACATTTCCAGATTATACTATCAATATTTCATATAATATTAACTTCATATCTTGTCCCTACTTCTCTTTTCCATCCAAATTATTTATCAATTAACATTTTATTGCCTTTTATCAATATACAAAATCAAAAAAAAAAGCATATATATCCTTCCATATCTTATTACCATTTTCAACAACATTCTTTGTCTGTTCTATTTCCAATCATCCATTCATCTTTTTTCTTTTACTATACTTCTCCTGTACACCAATTGGAGTAACATCTAAAACTCATTACCTAACTTAAAAATACTACATATAGCAATCTTTCTTGGGATTCTGTTTAAAAGATTCTAAGATTACATAATAAGTTTTATGTTCTAAATATACATATAAAAACACACTCTTATATACCCTCCAGAATCCCTCTTTTAATCTAAATTAAATTCACCCATTGTCTCTAAATAAACTTTTTTTCTTTAAGTCTTGCTTCCCCCCATTAAGGCTTCTCCTCCCCCTCTTTCTCTCTTGCTTATTCTTCTCCTTGCCCTTTCTACCCCTTTGCTTTTTCTCTTCGCTTTTCTTGTTCCTTTTCCTTTGCTTTCTAACCTTGCCTCCATCTTTTCGCTCATTTTTCTCTCTTTTGGTTGTTTTTATAATTCTTAAAAGCCCCTTTTTCTTATCCTTTTTCTCCTCCTCTCCGGAAGGGACCCATTGTTCATCAAAGATGGCTTCTTCTTCCTCTTCTTCCTTGTCCCAGTCCTTCTGCTGCGTAATCAACTTTTCAAAGGAACATAACGCCATTTCTAAGAATTGAAACAAAGCGCCCAAAGTATCTTCTTTTTTATATTTTTGATATTCAATCTCTAGTTCATCCACAGACGATGCCATTATGAAAAGGGAAACTTTTTCCAAAACAACCACAAGTATTTTTAATCAAAGACAATCAAAAACAATTAAAAAAAGAGAAAAAAAAAAGTTCCAAAAGTTAATACTTTTCTTCCTTCTTCTCTTTCTCTTTCTGAATTAATTTTTAATCAAAGAGGTCCAATTACCATACATCTTCTTTTGGGATCCACAAAGACGTTCTAGACAGTCTCCTCCTTTTTCAGTTTCTGCTCCAATTTTTTTTTCTCCCTTCCCACTTGCAATAACAATTTTAAATAATCAAAAATCCATACCTCCAGCAGAGATTTTCCAATTTCTTAAATTTTTCAATGTCCAAAAATCCCTTTGTCTCTTAGCTTAGCTTTCAAAGCAATCCACTTTCAATGTCTAATATCCAAATATTTCTGCTTTTTCCATGGGGTGGGAGAATAAAAAAAAATAAAAAAAAGTTCCCTTTAACAGCTTCTCCGCCGCTTTTCGCTCTTCTTAGGGATACAATGTATCCTCCAGCAACAAGCAGCTCAATTCCAGGCAATTTGAAAGTTGTTACTTGACCCGGCTCAGACAGAACTTTCACTCTTCACACTTCCTCCAGCACAGTTCTTACCCGGTTGCTGGCTTCTTCGTGGCGGCCATTGCTGACCGCCGCTCCACCGCCTTGGGAAAAAGGGGTTTTCTCGGAGAAAGGGGGGGTCTGCGATGCCCCCACCTCCCTTTCCGACTCCCCTCTATCTTCAGCTGTCCCTACAGGGCAGCCATATCCCCCTGACCCATCTGGATCGGGGGTACCTCAACGGCTAGCACAGCAGGAATCGCGAGCTGTCGCGAATTCCTGCTGCCCCGAAGCCACGCAAACCGGAAGTTCAGTAATCTTCTTCTTCTAGTAGAACTCTCCTGCTCCCAGTTCCAACTTTAACAAAGTATAAGAGTCAAAACAACTGACTGTCATCCATTCGGGGGAGTTAAAAATAAAGTTTAGAAAAGCAATTTCTCCCAAAAGTCACTTTTCACAATGTATTCAAGGAAACATCCTTGAATATTTCTTTTGCATCTGAATCTTTATCTTTAATCTTTCTCTTCAATTTTTAATCTTTAATCCTTCTCCATTAATCCAATCACCACTTTCTTACTATTTGGAGGTTATTTTTTTATGTTTTTTAGCTTGAGTTAAATCTTTGGTGTAAGGGTTAGAAGTTATCTCACCCAGTTTCACTGCTTTATCCACACACCACTCCATTACAAGATCTTAGTGTCCCGGTTGTCCCAGCTTGTGACAGACCAAAATGGCCATCGTCCCTGCTGCTGTTCGGGAGAGCGTTCTTGGACCAGTGAGGAAATTGCAGTTTCCTCACATTCGACGAAGCGCTTCTCCTTTCTTCACCACCCCTCCAGGGTGGCTGAGCCCCATAGGGTCTCCCAGCAAGCAGTTGCTGGGTGCATTTCACAGAGTCCAGTAGGGCTCTGCTATTTTCCAGCTATTGCCACCACAACGTCAACGGGGAGTCACTTTTTAATAATATGGTGACCAAAACTGGATGCAGTACTCTAAGTGTGGTCATAATAAGGTTTATAAAGCAGTACTAGTACTTCATATGCTGTTGATTCTATCCCTCTTTTAATGCAGCCTAGATTCCATTGGCTTTTTTAGTTGTTGCTGCACACTGCTGACTCATATTTAAGTGATTGTCCGTTAGGACTCCAAAATCCCTCTCACAGCTAGTGCTATTGAGCCAAGTTTCACCTAATCTATTTATACTATATATTTGGCGTTTCTTGCCTAAATTACTTTTTTCTATACTGAATTTCATTTGTTAGATGGGGCGCAGTGTTCAAGTCTGACAAGATCCATCTGGGTTTTGAGCCTATCTTCTGGGTGTTGGCTATTCTTGTGAGTTTAATGTCATCTGCTAATTTGATGAGTTTCCCTTCTATTCCCTCATATAAATCATTTATGAAGATGTTGCAGAGTACTGGGTCTAATATGGAATTTTACCCCATTGCTTATTCTCTCCATATAGATGAAGTTCCATTAAGGACTACATGTTGAGTATGGTTTATCAGCCAGTTACAAATCCATCTAGTAGTGATGCTTTCCTCCCACATTTTTTTAGCTTATCAAAAACTAGGTTCTAGACTACTTTTCAAATGCCTAACTGAAATCAAAGTGTATAATGTCCACTTCATCATGCTGGTCTACTAATTTAGTCACTTTGTCAAAGAAGGAAATAAGATTTGTTCGGCACAATCTGTTTTTGACACATATATGTTGGGTTCTAATTTTACTTGCTTCTAGGTGTTCACAGATCTATTGCTTGTTTGAAGATGAGAACCACATAGACTCTTTTCCAGTTCTCTGATAGTTTCCCAGGTTCTATGAAATATATGGTTCAGTGGTTCTGAGATCATGTGTGCCAGCTTCTTCAGAACTCTGGGATGTAATACACCAGGTCCTGGTTGTTTGAACTTCTTTAGAATGGACATATGTTCTTTCCTCATTTTCTTGCTTAGGTCAATTTGTATTTCTAATCTGTCTTATACGGTTATGTTTTTGGCAGGTTGCCATCTTTTTTTGCATGAAGACAGATGAAAATATAAATAGCCTTTATAAATAAATATAAATATAAAAAGCTATTACATGAGCAGCTATGTTATCTATATATAGAAACTTTATAATGTTTCAATAGTTTCAACCTATATTTTTGAGAACTAGTAATTCCCCCTTCTTTCAGAGGAAGAGACATATTACGGCATAATCTAAGGTTGGATATGTTGAATTAGGTTTTGGTTAATAGTATGGCAAAAGACATTGTTATCTACACATTATGGGAATTATTGGCTAAACTTCAAGCAATAGCTTGAGGAAGGCAGAAAAACTGCCATGGCAGGTCTGAAGTTCAGTCCTGAAGTTCAATAAAGTTTATAAATCCTTTGATATATTATTAGCCATTGTGATGCCACCGATGACCTAATAACAAACCAACCCAACTATAACTGTGGCCCAAAGATTTCTGTGAAGCTTAAGATTCTTGGGCTTCCACTTGTCTGAGGTTGCACATTGGCACTGACTTCTTGCAATATTTCAGTGGTAGAAATGAAAAAGGTTATGTTGGAAATCCAGAAAAAAGTAGACCATGCCTCAGAGGTAGTGAAGGATTTTGATGGTAAAATTTCAGCCTTGAATTCACGGATGGATATGCTGGAAGAGCAAATTCACAGCCTGGCCCGGTCAATTGCTACAACTAGCTCTATAATTGAGCATGAGCAAGCATGCAGACAGGATTTGGATGGCTCAGCTAGACAAAATAAACACCTCAGTTGCCACATGAAACAGATCAAGAAATCGATGCAACTTCATACTCTCAGGATCTATGGCTTGCTTGAGAAAGAAGAGGGCCACAATTTGGCAGCCTTCATAGAAAAATGGTTGCCACATATTCTGAAACTAGGAGGCCCTTCCGTTGTGGTAGAAAAAGCCTATCGACTAGCACAGAAAAGGGAGAAATCAAATGCACACCAATGCAGCAGGACTGTTCTTATTCAGCTTGCAGAATTAAAGGATAAAGAGAGGATAATGCAGCAAGTTAAGAAGCTAAAAACTATCACATACAAAAATAACATAATTCTGATTTTTCCAGAAATATCCATCCCTGAAGGTAATGTTCTGGGCTGAAACTAAACAACTGAACATTTCAGTTGTAGCCAGTTGATAGGATCCAGATTGTTATACTATAAGTATACTAGTTGAAATCAATGGGACTTAAGTTAATCATTCCCACTAAATTTAGTGGACTTCTAAATCTACATTGAATATGCTATCATTTAGATATCAGTTCAATTACTTTTTTTCTTTTCAGATGGCCTCACAAAATAATGTAAGCTTCCCATCAATTTTAAATAAAACTGTAGAGTCAAAGCATAGGATAGTGTATTTTGGAATTATCCAAGCGGATATAGATTTAAGATGACTTCATAACCAAAAAAAACCAATAAATATGACTCCTTTAAATGTAATAATAGTGCAATAATATAGAAATAGAAAAATTATTGGAATCCATGATTCTTATCCGTTCAACATAAAGATCTACAATGCATCGGCTTCCTGTTTTTGCTTAAATATCTCTTCAGAAGCAAGTAGACTATACTGATTTTAGTATTAGAAATTGTATTTTGAAGTTCAACTAAAAGCTTTTTTTTTCTTCTGTTCGATTGCTTTCAATTCTTGAAGACTGCCTGGATAAGTCCCTGGAGTTTTCTTGGCAAGCTTTTTCAGAAGTAGTTTGCCACTGACTTCTTCCTAGAGTTGAGAGGAAGTGATTGGCCCAAAGTCATTCAGCTTTCTAACCGTTTCCTGTAATCTATTCCAAATTAATATGTTGGACAAATAACATCCCTGGCACATCTTTTATATTATAATTTTACTTTTACAACTTATCCAAGAACATTATTTATTTTTATGCTGCAATATTTAACTGCTTGTTTTCCTTCCCTTTATTATGCAAGAGTTTTGAAATGTTGAACTTCCAAGTATTTGTCTGTAGGATCTAGAACAGTTGTCCAATGAGCACCTGCCACATCTGCATCACCTTGAGCCCTCCCACCATAGCCAACCCACCATGGGAAGTCATCCTCTCCTGACCCTTCGCCTGGTCCTAATCCCCCACCACCAGTCCCTGTTGCTTCTCCCCTGCCCCCTTGTTCCAAGCAATTTTCTAAAGGATACTTGTCCCAATCCAATTAGCTGTGCATCCCAGCTTCCCAAAATGGAAACTCAAGGTGATATGAGTGGGTGGGTGGGGAAAATGTGTTGTTTCCCCCTGGCAAGAAGTGGGAGTGAATTGGCAACAAAGTGCCAACTCAGAGCAAGCTGCAAGTGACAGGAAGGTAGCAACCAACGACACTATTGGCAGGGTAAGGCAACAGCCAATTTCTCTGTCACCTCTATTCTGATCAGGAAAAGTGAGAAACTGCATAAAGCTCAAACATTGGCCCACAGCTGCCCTGGAAGTCTTGGCTTTCAGCCTTGGCTGTTGCTGTGCACTACATAATCACAGCTTCTACTGCCATCTCCACTGGTGCTACCATCTGGGCTGGGAGCATTGTGAGTATAGAGAGTGAAGGGGGATATATGGACATAGTGGACAGAATGGGAGAAAGCAAACAAATCCTGCAAGCTGCTCCCTTCCAGACATTCCACGGTGTTGCAAGGAGCCCCTTGGCTGAACACTGCAGTTTTATGGCAAGGCAGCAGGTGGACATGTGGAGATTCGTGGTGCTTCTGAAATAATAGAGTCTTTCCAAGCATATCCAGAAATCAGGAATTTGTTTTCAGTTTCTACATGGAATTTGGGAGGAGGAGTTGGCTGAAAGTTGCTGTACTCCAATTGTTCCTCCTTTCCTTTGCCAAACTAAAAAAAAATCCTGCTACTGTAATGCTATTGTTAAAAATTAGGAAGTGGAAGCTTGCTATCTTTTATAAAATTACCAATCACAGATCATGACTAGTTTCCTTATATCTTGGTGAATTAGTTCCAGAATTTGACATTGCTCAAATTTTTTGGGGTTTGATCTATGCTAAAACTCTGACATGGTGAAGGGAAAAAAAGTCACAACATCACAGCTAATCTGGCTCTGCCTGAATCCACCTTAGCTAGCCGCCCAGCTCCACCTCAGCCACAGCCGACTCCCTCCAACTAGTAATGGGGTGGGGAAAATGAGGGAGGGGAAATTAATTGAGGGGACTCCACCGAAGTTCTCGTTGGATGATAGGAGAAGGAAGGTTGGAAGAAGAGGAGGATGATTGGAAGAAGTCCACAAGTCCTGTTGCCCCGTTCTACACCCACCACAACGATGCAGCATCCCAGGGGAACTGGGTGCAGAGTTGGGCCAGGCAGGGATTTTTTTTTTTGGTTTGGCAGAGGAAAGGAAACAAATTCCTGATTTCTGGATGTGCTTGGAAGTACTCTATTATCAGCCAATCTCTCCCTTTCAGAAGCACCACGAATCTCTGCTTGCCCGCTCCCTGGCTTGCCACGAATCTGCAGCATTCAGCCAAGGGATACGCTGCAACAGTGTGGAACATCTGGAAGGCATTAGCTAATGATGCACACTCCCGATGAGTTGGCTGTGGTGGAGGGTCTGGGGTGAAATGGGCATGGCCAGGCAGCTGAAGCCAATTGTCCCATTTCAATCTCCATAGAACAACAGCTCAGATCACTTTCTGCTTTGCAATTTCTCACATGTAAAGAGACAAATTATAATATTTTTGTTTGCTATCTGGTCTAGCCATTGTGCTTTCTTTTGAGATCAGATAAATATAACCTCTCCAAAACTCCCACATATAGATAAAAATAGGCCTCCATTTCTGTTTTTTTTAACTATTTCACATGTTGGTTAGGAAGGATTTCTACAAAAGTTTCTGCTGATGCAAAGAGCTAATGGAATTCTGTTTTTTGCCCAGAGTTCAAAGAAGCATTCATGCTCTTTGACAGGACCCCAACTGGAGAAATGAAAATCACATACAGCCAGTGTGGAGACGTCATGCGAGCCCTGGGACAGAACCCAACCAATGCAGAAGTCTTGAAAGTGCTAGGGAAACCAAAGACAGAAGGTACATATATACAGGACAGATTCAGGCCTTTTCATATCCTACTTCAGAAGTTTCCTGCTTTCCACAAAACTATACATCTGCATGTTCAATAACTGATCTAGAAGCAATGTTGCAAGGCTTAATTCTTCCGAGCTGTAATCTATCCTTTCCAAGTTCAGATCTGCTTGAATCAGTTTCCAGATTTGTTGTTACAGGAAGATACACTGATGAAATGGGGAAACTGTATCTAAACACAAGGGAAAGTGTGTGTGAGAGAGAGGGAGGGGGGAGGGAAGGAGGGAGGGGGGATGGGATGGGGAAGCCTAAGAGGATTATTGGAATTGTCTGTATCAGAATTGTTACTTTTGGTATTTGTCATCATCAGCATATTCTTTCTTGTCAGAAATGAACACAAAGATGCTGGATTTTGAGACTTTTCTCCCAATGTTACAACACATTGCCCGATCCAAGGACCAAGGGACTTTTGAGGACTTTGTGGAAGGATTGCGTGTTTTTGACAAGGAAGGAAATGGCACTGTCATGGGAGCTGAACTGCGTCATGTCCTTGTCACTTTAGGTATAGGAAGGAATTTAATCTGTAGCATGTTGAAGGGAATAGAGTATCTGTAGAATTTGTGACAACCTGTCTGCTGTCTTTCAAATCATCCATATGTTCATACATACTCCAGCATGTATACGCTATATAGCACACTGCTTTGATTCATTCAGACATGGATTTGAATTTAAAGCAGGCTATCTTTTTGTGATGCTTCCACAAGTACTGCGTGTATATCTTTATAATAATAATAATAATATGTTGTGATTTATGGAGCTGCCATTTCAGGAGGTTTTCTTTTCCAGCTGATTGTGCAAGATCAATGCCTATACTGAGGCCCAAATGTGAAAGTGAATATCAATTATACTAAAGAAATAGCCCTGGTCTTAAAAATCTCAGAGTAAACTTAACTTCTCAGGCATTAGTCTCTGAATGTGGATGATTGTGGAAGCAGAGCAGCCCATATGGAGCTGGAAGGTATTTCTATATTGCTCGGTTTTCTAATTTTCTTCATCATTGTCACAACTCCCATTCATATATAAAACAAGTGGAACATTCATTTCTTGCAAGAATTCATTCTCTCATTTGGCAATTCTTTTGTGACTACAGATATTCCTGGGATTATTGTTGCATAAACAACTGCATCAGGCGCTACTTATCACAGTATTAACAACCAGATGTATTATTTAAGTAGTTCCTATTTCTCCTGCATTCAGAGATAAGTACTGAAGCAAAATTAAACTCACTTGATTTCTATTTTATAGGTGAGAAGATGACAGAGAGTGAAGTAGAACAATTGATGACTGGACAAGAAGATGCCAATGGCTGCATCAACTATGAAGGTATTGTTAAGTGGACAAAACCCACTTTTAAAAAGCATTAAAAAGGATCCTTTGCATTTGCTGTTTATTGCTGGAGCTGTTGCTAAAATTGCCTAATGCTGGAAAGTTTTTACTGCTATTTTATTTCCTAAAAGTCTGAGTACAAATCAGCCAGGAATAAACAGTGGCTCCCTGAAGAAATAGAACTGGAACAATATTGAGATGTTTGGGCTGCTGAAGTTACTGCTAGAATAAACATTGGAATTTCAATCATCTAGCTTTCTATGAATATGACTGTATAAGCTTTCCGCTCCATTTGACTGTTTTCTATTTGGAACGTAAGGAGTACCCCTATTAGTGGTACAATTGGAATGGTCTGAGGATTTGAATGCCATTTAACTTCCTATAAAAATAATTTTTAAATTTAGGAACAAAACTTCCTATTCACTTACTTACCTGAACTGTCTTTACAGCAGGCATCATTTTGGTGATCAAAGGGCAGAATTGGGGGTGGAAGAGACATCAATGGCCCTCTAAGGGCCATAGTGGCATGGTAGTTAGAATGCAGTATTGCAGGCTAACTCTGCCAACGGTTCGATCCTGACCAGCTCAAGCCTTCCATCCTTCCAAGATCAGTAAAACGAGGACCCATATTGTTGGGGGGTATATACTGACTCTGTAAAGTGCTATTGCTATTGGTATCTACAATTTCTTCACAATTACTGCAATCCATATCAATCCACATATTCTGGACAGCATACAACACAGAAAGAAATGTAAGGGAAAAAAACCCCATTTATCTGAGGTCTGTGTATGTGTAAAAATCTTGTATCAGACTTTCAATTGGGAAAAATTGGAAAGGTAATAATTATTAAAACAAAGTAATTTAAATGGGATAATTTATAGAATGCTGGGACCCACATGACCAAGAATGAAATTCACTTCAGCATTTATTAAGGTTTTCAGCTACACTCTCCAAAAACCTGTAGGTTGCATGGCACAAGGGAAGATGGGAGAACTGTTTTCCTGCCCTCTTTCCCATCTCTCTGGCCCCTGTATCAAATCAGCTGGTAGCAAGGCCTGACAGATAAGAGATGATTGGCTGCTTTGAAACAAAAGCTGAAATCTGAAATTTCTGCAGCAGGTGGTGCGGGAAGGAGGGGCTTAAATGCCCACTAGTAAAGTTATAGATGGCTGAGAGATGCTGGTGTTTGATGGGTGAGCTCTTTTCTCCCCTGGAAGGAGGGAGTCTCCAGGAACATACCAGGAATGGGAGGTGGGGGTGCTTCTTTTGTTCCCCATCTCCCCCAGCGAAGTGGCAGGCAAAACCCCAAAAATTTTAACCTTAGACTGTCTACTATTGACCTCACCCCTTTCCTAAGAGGTCTGTAGGGGGCGTGCATAAGTGCATCAACGTGCCTACCATCCCTGTCCTATTGTTTCTTTTATTTTTGTTATATGTATCCATGTATTCATAACTATGTTTATACTTACACCTATTATCTTGTAAGCCATTCACAAATCAAATAAATAAATAAATAAATAAAGTTTCACAGGTCAGCTGAGGAGGAGATTTCCAAGCTCCTTGCCAGTGTCACATTTAAATATATTGATAGAAATGTATAAATTATCAATTTATGTTAATTAATGTAAGAAAATATGCTTTTTAGAAGCTTACTTGTTCAGACCATCTGGAACTACTTTTCAAATCCTTTTTTAATTTATTATACTTAATGATCTAGATTAGGTGAACTGAACTTTGAAGACTCTGAACTGACTATAGTGGGACTTAACACTTAACTAAATCTACAGAATATTTTTAATATAAAACAACCCTTTCTGATAATCTAGAGATTAACTGTATTACTTCTAAATTCCTGTTTTCATTTTCCTCAGCTTTTGTCAAGCATATCATGTCTGGCTGAAGCTAGAATCTTTAAAGTGAGTCTTTTTCAACATTTCTTATTTGAATCATTGTATAGTATGATTAGGAAAATTACTGGCATGTATTAACACTTTCACAAGTAGGTGTGGAAGATGATGCTAAATATTTTAACATTAGAAAGTCTCAAAATAGCAATGAGAAGTGGGGGAAATGAAAAAAAAATAGGGAGTAATGTCATGGAAGTTTTAGGATGTTGCAAAACTGATGGTAACTGATAAAATTAGGAAGAGTGAGGAGTAAAAATGCAACTGAGCTATAAACAGATAAACAGACAGAATGACACAGGGATTATAAGGATTCCTTAACAGATATATTTTGCTTTGCCTTTTTTTTTTGCATTTTCATAAACATCTGTACAGTCAAATGATTGTGCAGTACTAGTAATAGGGTAGCATGGCACACATACACAAACACGCATATCAATCAATAATTACAATATTACAGATAACGTAAGTGTGGTATACTCTTCTCGTAAGATGTTAATTAATATGTTTGAGCAATTCCTGAGAAAAATTAAATGGAAAGACACAAATTGATTATACTAATTGAGCTTCAAATTGATCTAATAACTATTTTTGAAATTCAAAACTGCATTCCTTTTTGAAGCAGAAGAGATGCAAAACTGGACTCTTTCAAAAGACTTGAGTTCAACAAAGTTCTGTATTGTTGCAACTATAAATAATAGCATTTGCAGTATTTTATTATTATTGGAAACAATCTTGACTTCACTGAATGAAAATATATAACTAACTGTATCATGATTAGGCACACACAGTTAACGGTTTAAAAAAATATAAGAAATTATTCAATTATTTTGTTCTTTCTTTCCAGATTCTCCAGATGAGTAAAAAACTGATTCGGCAGAAATTTCCTCATACTGTTTCCCCCTTAAAATTCTGTAGGAGATGAATCTACCACAAGCCACATTAAAGGGATTGCCCATTATAATAACAAAACCACTGCATTAAACACCTCTGCATCAATTTCAAATTTTATTTTTTTAATCATTTCTTCTTTTTGTTGCATCTGGTACATTTAAATTAAAATATCAATATTTGTGCAGGATGCACTAATTATTATTTGGTTTTTAAAAGTCAAAAGGGAAAATAGTGTACATATGTGATGGCTCATAATGTTTTTACTACTGGTTATTTTGAATGGGACATCAGATTAGAGAATGTTGCTATATGAAAAAATAAAGATTTGTTTGTTTCTATCTTTCAATCAACTGCAGAATATTCCACTCTTGGTAATAAATAATAAACTATGAGATGCTCTTTAGAAGCGGAACATACAGTTGCTCTCTTTGGGATGGAACTGCACAATAACTATAGAAGGTGGACTAAATATAATGATTAATTTTATATCAGCACTTTAATAGTTTGCCAATGTAACTAAAAATTTCCTCCTGATATGTTAAGCTCTCTCCCCAAATGGATGCTATATACACTTGTGGGCTTTTAGTGCTGATACTTGACCATACAATCTTGTAAGCCCAGATATCTGGAAAGTACCAGCCTAAAGAAAACATAAGACGACAGCAACCATTTGGCTTTTGTAAAAAGGGCATTTTTTAATCAATATATACATTTTTTGACAACTATGCATAGTTACTAAACATCTGCCACATATTTGAAGAAAAAACATTCAAGGCAATTTATGATTCAGGCAATGCAGACATAAAAATAAAGTAAAAATAATTAGAATACATAAATATAAAACAGGAAGATACAAATATAAATATGTGTATATTTATAGCAATTTATACCTTGTTTAGAATAACAATCCCCCTAAAACAGGAACTACAAACTAACTATTACAATATTTTAAAATAAATATCTAGGATCTTCCCCCTACAGCAGGCAATGGTTTTGGTCAGGAGAATCCAGCAAAAGTCCAGCTAGAGTAGGTTTTGGTGATGGTCTTTCACTATCAAATGTAGACAGGCTTCCAGATTCAATTTAAAGTGCTGGTTTTAATTTATAAAACCTTTCAGGGTAAAGGGCTATTTGCATAACTGTCAGTCTCCAACTTTCTCTGGTTATCCCATAAAATCTGGCATAATGAGCATGCATCAGATTCTTTCTACAAAGTACTATATGTCACCTAACAGGACTTAACAGGACCTAGAAGGCTTTCTCTATCACGGCATTCCATATGGAATAGCATTCCCTTTGTGATTTGGAAGGTCACATCTTTGGCCTTTAGTAAGGCCTGAAAACCTAGCTTTTCCTCTAAGCCAAGGGTCTTCAAACTTGACAGTTTTAGGACTTGTGGACTTCAACTCCCAGGATTCCTCTTCTAGTCATGTTAGCTCAGGAACTCTGGGAGTTGAAGTCCACAAGTCTTAAATTTGCAAAGTTTGAAGACCCTTGCTCTAAGCCTTGGTCCAGAACCTGGATGAGCCTGTCTAAAAATGAAGTGATTTGAATGAGAATATGATACAATTGGCCTGGGTTATTTAGTATTTCTACATTCCATTTTTTCCTTTGTTTTTGTTTAGTTTTTAACAATATGTAAGCACTCAGGGCTATTCTTGCAAGTTAAGTGGCCAAATAAATCATATTAATGAATAAAAGGAAGGAATAAAGGAACATAGGAAAGGGCCAGCATTATGTTTTAGTAGCATACAGGAAGAGATAAAAATAGATGGAACAATAATGGAAATAAAAAGGAGCCTACACTATGGCATAAAAATAATAAGGAATTTTAAGGAATGAAGCAAAACTTTTGAAAAGCATCAAGAAAAAAATATGTATTGAAATATATCTGAACTAGATTCCTAAAAGGATATGGAGACTGCAGAGGAATTGAAAGAATTCCTTGCACCAGAAATTGGATTGATTTTCTCAGCTCAAAGGGACTAATTTCAATAATTAAAGCACATTGGGGAAACAAAAAAAAAAAAAAGATTTTTAAAACATTTAAGCAACCACATGATAATAAATTGCTGAATCACAATGTCATCCATCCTAGAAGTCTCAAAGAACATCAACATAAAACTGTTGATTTCCTAACAAACTATAAGCCATCCAAATCATCAAGAATGTTCAAATACCTTTTCTATGTCTATGATTTTTATAGCATAAAAAGGCAACTGAAGGGGGAATGTAATGCAGGTGAATAAAATATGGCACAAAGAAGGTATTTATTCCTCTTTCAAAATACTGAGACCAAAAATAATGATTGAAAAGGGATTTAGAACAGACAATAAAGATGACTTCTTCACATGATTAATATAAAGAATTTATCATAAAATGTAGTTATGGCTACTAATTTGGACAAACTTAAAAGGGGCTTGAATATATTTATGGAAGATAAGTCTTCAGCATATCTCCAAATACCAACTGCAGCAAAATAACTGAGCAAAATAATGCTCTGCTTGCTGTTTCAAACATCCTTGAGGCATTGGTCAGTTACTATGAGAGAAAATTTGCTAAACTAAGATAGACTTTGATAGCAGCCCAATCTTATCATATTAGATCATTGCTCCATGAATACAAGACAACTTTAAAATGAATTCATAGCATTCCATTATCAGTTGCAACATTACAGAGTCATATTTTAGTAACACTGAAAAATTCAGGATTTTCCTTACAAAAGTTTTCAGTTGACTTTGGAGATTTTCAATAATATATATCTATTATAAATAAAAGTTAATATCACTAGTATGTTCTGTTGGCAGACAAGTTTTTATAGAATTGACATATAGTATAGTAATTATATTTCTTCAGATTGAAGCTTTATTGAAACTACTGAATATCAGTAGTTAGAAATTCTCTAGGATAAAGACACAGTTAATTTGGATTACCCTCTATTTTGCTGATATAAATTTGGCCCACTTCAATTCTTTATGCCTTCCTCAAATCTCAGCCTGAGTTTGCTGTTCAGACAGACTCTTCCAAAGGAAAGGATACCATATCACACATGGTATATTTTATTACAAGTTTTTGTTGGTATCAGCTGTCTCCCTCTCCTTCAAAATTTCCTGTTACAACTGAAGAAGCAGGACAATATAAATAGAAACTTAACAGGGGTGAATTCTCCTAGGACAATAGCCAACACTCAGCTGTTTCCTTTTAAAGCATTTTCTTCTTTAGCTCCTAGGATAGCACATGACTTAGAAGGCAGGGGTGTTTGAAAAGAAATAAAAATAGCAAGCTATTCAAGGAGAGCCTTTGCTAGGATTTCTTGAGTTTTAAAAAACATTCATACCAAAGATGGTTTTGATAATGACAGCATGAATTTAGTCAATGAAGACATAGAAAAAGGAAATCAAAGAAAGCTAAGAGGACAATATATGAAATTACCAATGATCAAGCTTGAACTTTTTAAAATATAAACTGAAATGTAAAATCAAGTTTACCCCAACATTAAGTATTGTTGTTCAATGATTAACTGAAGAGAAAAATCATTTATATACTCCAGGAATAAGATGTAATTTTGTCCTCTAATCTAGCACTATAAAAACATTTAGGTTATCCATAGGCTACAGTAAGAAGTTATAATGCAAATAAAAAAGAACCACAAAACAGCATGATTTTTCTTTCAAAAAGTCCGATTTTACTATTTTGTGGTAAGTATATATAAGTGTGTGTGTGTGTGTGTGTGTGTGTGTTTGTGTGTGTGTGTGTTTATAAATCAAAGAGCAGGTGGCAAGTGCTAGATCAGAAATGAGTCCTGGGCTCAATCATCTCAAACTTGCCATGCGCTCTTCATTGGGCATTCAGAGGTTCAGCTGGTGCAGAGTGCAGCCGTGCAGTCTTTGGAGCCTCTACAGTGGCCCATATTACACTGTTGTTCAGAAGCTCACTAATTGTTGGTTTACTTTTGGGTGCAATTCAAGGTGTTGGTTATTATCTATATAATGTCCTGTATGACTTGGATTCAGATTACTTGAGGAACCTGTTCTGTACGGTCATTTGCATTCTTGAAACCCCACGTGTTGATTGGCCAAAGCGCGGGGTGACCCGATTGATCTAGCAAGCCGCGCTGATTGGCCCGCTGAGAATCTCCCGGGATTGGTGGAAACGAATCGCGGGAAATTCAAAGCGGTGCCATTGGCCGCAGCCGCCGTGGCTTGAGAATAAAAAGCCGCTGTTTTTCCCTCAGGACCAGACCGGTTCCAGGGACCAATAAAAGAGCTGAAAACCAAGTCACTGACTCTGGGTCTCTTTACAGCGACGGACACGACAGAACTCACTCACTCCTATGAAACAGGGCTGGCTCATCTCAGCCAGCAGAGGCAGCATGCTGCAGATCCTGTCAGTCAAGGAATTCTCATTGATGATGTCCAGAAGGAGACCCTTTTCTGCTGGGACCTCCAGCTCTTTGGAACATCTTGCCCTGGGGTGAGATTGGTTCTCACTCTCCTGATCTTCTTCAAGAGCCTGAAGACCTGGCTCTGCAAGTTGATTTGGAGCCTTAGTGGGGGAATAATGGATGTGGTTGATTGACTAATAGTAGCTTCCACCTCCCCATTCTCTTACACTCTATTCTGTTCCTCCCCATCTTTGAATTATAACTTGTGTATACACACACACAAACACACACACACGCATGCATTAATACATACACACACACCAGTGGTGGGTTTCAAAATGGTTTACCATTGGTTTGGCGGGTGTGGCTGGGTGGGCACACTTTGCACACAAGCCCACTTTGCGTGTGTGCACACAAGCCCACTTTGCGTGTGTGCACACAAGCCCACTTTGCGTGTGTGCACACACCAAACACGTGCTTTGCGCATGCACAGAGGCCTTCCAACTCACCTGCTGCAATCCTGCACGTTCCCTGTCGCTTCAGCAGCTGACGTGCAGCAATTTGCTGTGCCATGCAAAGCAGCTATGCTTCAAAAGCAGGAAATAAAGGTCAGTATGGGAGCCTGGGCAGGTGGGTGGACCCAACAGCCGATCATTTGAGAGAACCGGTTCAGTCTCAGCTGATCTTTGGAGCTACTGGCTCGGCAGAACCAGGCAGAACCAGTAGCATCCCACCTCTGACACACACTATATGTTGTTAGCTGCCCAGAGTCATTTTGCAGTGGATAGAAAACAAATTTAATAAATAAGAAAAATAAAATGTGTCTGTTAAATGACAGGAAAACAAGCAAGCAAATATTGAAGTTTCTGTGTTATGGGGATTCAGCCTACTGTTGTCTCTCTAACAATTAAATCTAGGCTCTTTTCATTATTTTTTACCTGACACTCATTAGATAATAATTTAATAGTTATCTAGACTAAAGGATTTTGAATACAGTACTAGTTGTATCAATGTCAATTGATCCATTTTTCTTTGCAACATTGTATTTAAATTACATGCCTACAAAACAGCTCAGCCAGAGTTTGGGTTGACTTTTAACCCTTTCCTTTTGACATCTTGATACAAATCTTGAAATTTGAGATGGCTACAGAGAGATATTTGCTGTCTCCGAGTATATGAAGGGTTTCACACAGAAGATTGGGCAAAAAAATTTCAGAGTTGTAGTAGAAGATAGCAGTGTAATTTATAAACAATGGTTTTAAATTACAAGGACATAAATTTTGATTGAAAATCAGAAACAAAAACTCATTAGTAAAAGTTATTCAAGAGTGAAATAGAACACTAAGAGACTTAAAATCCTTCTTTTAAAAAATCACCTTTCAGAGAGCCACTGCCAAACTGTGCTGACAATACACAATAGACAACTTTCTCAATTTGCTTATTTATTTATATCCCATCTTTTTTATTTTTACAAATAATTCAATGAAGCAAACATGTCCCACACATCTTCCTTCTTCTCTTTCCCCAACAACCACCTTGTGATCTGGGTTAGGCTGAGAGTAAGTGACTCGTCCAAAATCATCCAGCTAGCTTTCATAGCTCAAGCAACACTTAAAACTTTTGCTATCTGAAATTCAATTGCTTAGCTTTTTTCAATAAGTCAATTACATTGTTCTGGCAATTATTTCCTTTTCATCAGTTTTAAGATTGGCTCTCTCAGAAGAAGGTTAGGGTTAGGATTATAAATTTGATTAGAAACTAGGATATTCTGTAACGCTTGCAGATATACAGTTTAACATTAGAAGTAACACAAGCCCAAAGAATTGTCCCCAATGATGGACATGATGTGATTGGGATGCCAAGTTATTTTTGGTACAATATATATTGATCTAATTTTGAATTATTGGTTATCAATAATTATGGAATTGATTTTCAGTCAAACATTTTATCCCAGGGCTATAATTGCAGCTTTTCTGATGGAAATAGATTAAAGCTTGTTTCTCCAAAACATTTTTTAAAAAACTCTACAATGATTTTTGTGTGTGTATGTGTTTTGATTTAGTCTTGAGTCAGGCTGAGTAGCTGGATAAATCCTGATGTGTCCCTAGCAACACTTTCAAAAATGGTTTGTCTAGGATTGAGAGAGTGACTAGCTCATAGTCATCCAGCTGGCTTCTCTGCCTAAGCCGGGACTATTAAATATTAAATGGGCAATCCAGGGAATAAGCATTGATACGTGATATAGCTAATTATTCCATTAGATCAACAGGTGATTCATTTGCATAAGCAATCTGACAATTTCCCAATAAAGACACCCTGTCAATCAAGTTGCAGCAAGATTTTATCAATGAATTTGTTCAGTCCTGGAGCTTGTGACATTTCTGAAGATACCCACAGTGGAATCATTACCAGCTTCTCATATCTAGATCTAATAATAGCTTAGAGGAAACTGTTCTTTCCTGCTGTTATTAATATATATTTCTCAAAATCCCAAAATTCTTTATCCATTGTCCATGTAAATGGGAGAATTGGAAGATTTCAGCAACACCTAAAGGAAGAAAAATATCCCACATTTAATTTACAGCCCTTCACAGTATAGAATTGATGTTCATGTTTAAAACTGCTTAGTTATGTGGGATGGGGGCTTGAAAAAGCACCAAAGATTCGATATTAATCCAAGGAAAACAGCTTTATTGTAGCATTTCTGCAGAAATGGGTTCCTGCCCTGGCAGGTGGGAGGAACCCAGAGCAAAGTTTGCATTCTATTTTATACCCTAACCTATCCATCCTATGATAGCTTGGTTTACAATCTACCTATTGAATTTCAGTATACAATTCATCACCAAATATGGGACATCAGGAAGTTAGATGCTTCCTAACACTTACATATTTTCCCAGATTTTCCCAGAGCACAGTTAAAATGTGTACGTGTGTGTGTTCATGTATTCTTACTGTCAACAAAGCAACTGTACTGTAGTGGTTAAGATAGATAGAAATATCAAAAAAACTTCTAAATGTGCTTCATTGACTACATAAAGCTTTCAACTGTGTTGACCATGACTAGCTCTGGAACTGCCTCAAAGAACTGGGAATATAACCACATCACATCCATCTCATTCAGTCATTGTACTGGTCAGGGAGCCATTGTAAGAACAGAATATGGAAATACAAAATGGTTCAGAATTTAAAAAAGGCAAGGTTGCAAACTGTCTCCATACTATTAAACATGTACACAGAAATAACTGATTAATACATATTTGGAGGAATCTACCACTGGGGTTAAAATTGGTGGAAGAAATATCAACAACTTCAGATATGAAGATGATACAACTTTGTTTGTGGAAAACTAGGAGGGTCTGGAATGACTAGTTCTCAGAATCAAAGACAAAAGTGAAAAATTTGGACTGCATGTTAACATCAAGAAGACAAAGATAATTACAACTTCAGAAAACACACAGATCAAAGTGTAGATCAGGTGCAGATCAACAATGAGACCATTTAAGTAGTAAATATATTAATCTTTTTAAACTTTAAAATTGATCAATGTAATAACTGCAGCCCTGAGATCAGAAGTGTACAGCACTTGGAAGAACTGTCTGGCATGAATAATATTTGGAAGAGTAAAAACATCAATCTCACAAGCAAATGCAGATTAGTTAATGCAATAATTTTTCCAGTTGCTACTTATTGCTGCAAAATGTGGACCCTGAGTAAGCAGATAGGAGAAGGGTAGATGCCTTTGAACTGTGGTGCTACAGAAGATTATAACACATTCCATGGGCTCAAAAGTAACAAAGAAGTCCTAGATGAATCTCACCAAAAATATCACTTGAAGCCAAGATCACCAAATAGAGGCTATCATACTTTGGTCATGTCATGAGATCTGACTCATTTGAAAAGTCAATCATGCTGCATCAGCAGAAAAAAAGAGAAGGGGCCGGCCCAGTATCAACTGGCTGGATGACAGAATGACCATGCCAGATCTGAAGGAGGCTGTGTGAGGGGCATGGAGGGTGCTGATCTATAAAGTGGCCAAGGGCTGAACATGACAGATTGGCTGATGACAACAACGATGGGATGTAGACTGGAGCACAATTTGCAGGTTTCCTTGAGCTCACAGCTTCTGCCTTTGCACAGGTTCATTTTGTGAACCAATTGTGCCCATTCTTCGTGGTGATTTATGCCTTACTGATTTTCTGCTTGGATTACTGTAGGTCTAGTAGCATGGACAGGGTGCTCTGAGACCCCTCAATTAAACAATGCCATTTTGTTGTACCCTGGATATGTGCTTTCTCTGCGGCTGCTCCCACTCCGCCCTCTGCCCCTAGAATTGGATGGGCCTGCCTATTAATCTTTCCTAAGGCTCCGAAGTCCTGATTGTTATTCCAGGCCAGTGTTCACAATTTTGGCAATTTAAAAATGCCTGGGACTTCAACTCCTATAATTTCCTAGTGACCAAAGTCCGCACTTCTTCAAGTTATCAGGGTTAAGAAACAATGCTCCAGGCTTTTGGGCCAGGCATTTAGGTGAAATGCTTGGTGTTAGTGATGTGATTTTCTGTTGGCTAGTGATGTGTCTTGCATTATTATTTAATCAGGCAGTTGTGAGATTAAACTGTTGTGATAGTTTTAATCTTATGAGTTAGGTGGCACTATAAATCCTTTAAATAAACAAACATATTGAATCTGGATCACATCTCTCTCCTAATGACTTAAGTAAAACTGGCCCAATTTAATCTGAGTCTCCCCATTTAGTTCTGGATGCCGTATTTTGTCTTCCTGCACTCACTCAAGTTTAATGAGTAAAAAACAGGGTATCGTGTAACAGAGTATCTTTTTTTGGATCCTTTCCCCGCAAGAAAGTTCCTGAAGTTGTACAGAGTACTCTTCTACATCCCCACCCCAAGGAGAGAAGCAACTGAAATTAAGAAAAAACTTCATAACAGTGAACAGCGAGGACAATTTATGGGTGGAATAGCTTGCCTTCAGAAATTGTGGGTGCTTCAACTACTGGAAGTTTTTGAGAGACTGGATAGTCATTTGTCTGAAATGGTATAGGTCGACTAGAAGACCTTCTATTCTGATTGATCGAATAGTTTTCTCAATCGGGACGCAAAAACTTCTCGAAACCCTCCTCCCTCTTCGACAGCTTGGGTATTTTCGGCTATCGTTCCTCTATTTCCGAAATAAGAGGCAAAACTCCTCGCTGAATTTTTGTTATTTCAATCTCCCCCAGCATGTTATTTTCATGAGTTATACGTAACATGGAGACGCAATTTACTTTTGATCAATATGGTTTTCCGGATCACTTCGACTCTTTCCGTCATGATGAAGCCAAGACGGGACGATGCTTTGGTGACTTCAATGAAGTGAACAGTCCAAGTCCGATCCGCTTTCGCTTTCTTTCGGCATTTTCCGTCAAGAACGAGGAAGCCTGGCTTTCGAGTTCGTTCGCGTCCTTTCCGTCTCCGCTCAGGAAGAAGCAGCGGAAGAGGTCTTGCCTTCGGATCTTTTCGTCAGTTTCCGTCGACTGCTCGGCAAAACTCGGGTTCTGACGGACTGGGCCTTCCTTTCCTTTTCCTTACCTCCTTCACGGCCCGGTTAACGGTCGCTGCCAGTTTAAATGAGACGGGACCCGGGTTCTTGTCGCGCCACACCCTGAGGCGGTGTCTGAGTCTGTCAGGAAGAGCAGGAGGAGGGAGGAGAGACAAAATAGAGAAGGGGGCGCCCTCCCCCCCCACCTCTCTCATCCGGGTCCTGTCCCTGAGTGGGGAGCCGGGGCAGGATGACGGTGCTGCAGGAACCCGTGCAGGTACGGACACCGGTGGCGAAAGGCCTGTACTGGGGAGGGGAGAAAGAGAAAGGGAGACTCAGAAGAAAGAAGGGTTCCTGCTCCTCTTCTTTTTCTCCTGATTAAGACATGGCTCCTTTACAAACTCCATTTGCTCCTTACAGGGAATGGGGGATGGAGGATGGCGGTGCAAGAGAATCTTCTGCAATCTCACTTTCTTAGTTTACAGCATGTTATTTTGCTTTTGTGAATGCCGCGTTCGCACTTGGACTCTCCCTACACCAGTAAATCAGTTCAGTTCTCTTCTCTGGAAGGACCGATGTGCCTTTTTTTAAAAATTGTCTTTTGCATTTCATGTTTTTAATTCTTCCCCTCCCCCTCTTTTTCCTGGACTAACTTAAACACATTCTCTCAACTCTCAAAGACCTCTTGGGCCCCCAAGGATTACACTTTGCTTTTCGCCCTGTTTTAGACACCTGTAGTGTAAACGTCTTCCGTCAGTGAACCCTCTCTCAGCTTCTTAAGTTCCTGTTCCATCTCTCCCATTGAAAGCTTTCCTTTTATTATTCCCTTAAACACACACATATATAAACACCAAACCAAGTAGTCATTTAAATTAATATTTGGCTTTTTCAACATAATGATCTTCTTCTGCTTTAAATCCAGTCCATGGTATTAAATAAATCTATGCCTGTTTAGCAGCATTGGATAATCTTTAATCATCACAATTCCTGTCAGCATCTCCTTTTCTATGAAGGACTTACATTTGCATTGCCTGTTTCTATATAATCTTATTATGTCTTATATTGTCTATGCTGCCACTTCCAAGACATTATGTGCTATCTGATTCTTCTATAATTGCTAAAATGGCCCTCTATCTCTATAGTCCTTCTGATTCTCCATTATATTTGTGATTCCAGCTGAGGAAGCCCATATTTTCAGTTTCTGCCTTGTAGAAAGATTGGCTAAGGCTGGATCATTATTCAGATCTAGAAACCAGTATTAGTTCTTTAAATGCTATCCCTGCGTTGAAGTTTTGCAAAATTTACAAGTGTAATAAAATATGTTTAAGGGCCTACTAGATCAGACAATTGCAATATCCTAGCATTTGTTATTGTTGCTTTCTATTTCTTTGGTATTACAATGCAGTTTTCTGTGTTCTTCACTCAATTCTTTTCAAACCATATTTTTTATTTTCAGCCTAAATATCCTCAACTTATGTATTTTACAATATCATGGATTTGTACTCTGCAAATTACTATTTATTTTCTCCACTTGCATACTGATTGTTCAACTATTTTCATTTGTTTAGAGTTCATTGTCATCTTTTTTCTCAAAGGCAAGCTTAAATCTTCTTAAAAATTGCAAATAAAAAGAAAATCTGTTGATGTGTAATGCTGGGCCAACAAGTCAAATCATAAAGTTGTGTTTTTCCCCATTGAGAATTGTAGGCACCATCTAAAAGTTTCATTATTCAGTCATTTGGTGCCTACCTCATATTTAATCCTACTTGACAACTGGAATAAATAACAACTTAAGCAGTGAACACAATCATTTCCATGTGTCCATTTTCAGATCATAGAATCAGATGGCTCTCTGATCTCTAGGAAATTAAGGACAATGAAACAAGAGAGAAGACAGCTATAATGACAATGAAGAAAAACCTGAGATGCATCTGACTGAACCTAAGCAACATGTGCTAGAAATAATTGTAATATTTATTCTATGGTACAAATAATTGTGAAGAAAGTTTACTTTTCCATTACTGTTTCCAGTATGTATTTATTACCAGAAAAACAGCTAACAGATTGTGGCATCCTTTAAAACTAACTAATTTATTTTTGCATGATAGATACATTAAGGTTTTTTTAATGTCATTTTTCTTTCAGAATTGTTAAATATTCTCAGAATTTACTTCTAACTTTGAGACTCTTAAACTTTTGTTGTTTGTATAACTTCTAGTTAATTTATAAGATACTTGGAGATAAATTGCTTGCATTAATACTGATTGGTAATTCACCTTAAAAGAATCAATTAATACACTTGGCAATGGAAGCATTTTATGGATTGTTTTCAGTGCTGAATGAAAATGTGAACATCATTCTTGGAAGTATAAGGCTGGTCAGTTGTGAATTTGAACTTTATCCTTCTTGATTAATTAAAATAACCATTGAGAATTGCCCAGTTGATCGAGGTGATTATTGTTTATATTATGTAGTTAGAAAATACTGGTGGCTCTATGCTGAAGGAACTAGATTTCATCACATTAAACAATAACAGGGCAGTTACTCATGTTGTCCTTGAAAAAGATGATTATATCATATAAGTTCCTAGACTGATATTTCTAACTCATATTAGCTAATATCCAATACAATTTTTGGGGAATTCTCTCTAGGAAATCTTATTTTCTACTATGGTAGCAAAATCAAGAAGTAGATGTTTTTTCAAAATATTTCCAGTGTCCATGTCTTCCTTACTGAAATTTTATAGCAAATTAAAAATACATGATTATTTATTTAATGTATGGCATATCATACATGGACTAGCAATATATATGAACATTTCATCTATCAATGACTGTATTATTTGACAGTCATACATAAATTACTGGTTAAGTGACCTACAATCATGGATATTGAAAAAGTAGTAAAACTCTCTTGATCAGAACAAAGTTAAAAATACATTTGCAACTTGTCCCAAGACCAGGAATATTCAGTAAGATCAATTTGACAGCCAAATAATATACAGGTGGCCGACTTACAACCATTTGATTAAATTTGATTAATTATGACAACCCTGAAAGAAGTGACTTATGACTAGTTCTCATACTTATGACCATTGCATCACCCTATAGTCAAATAGATCATACTTTGGGTGCTTCGCAACTGGCATGTATTTACAGTGGCTGCAGTTTCCTGGAGTCTCAGGATTGCCATTTGCAGTTTCTGACAAGGAAAATCAATTGGAGAAGCCAGATACACTTAACAATCACATGAATCACTTAACAAATAGTTTTTCTTTTTACAACCATGGCAAAAAAGTTGTAAAATAGCGTATGATTACTTAATAATTGCCTTACTTAGCAGTGGAAATTATTGGCTCAGTTTTGGTCGTAAGTCAAGGACTACCTGTTCTATTTTTTTGGTTGTTGTTTTACAATTACAAGCATTTTTCTTATTGTGATTTCAGGTAGTGATTACTATACTTAAAATGTATGGCTTTTGTTAATATTGTTCTTACTGATATAATGTATTTGTTTGTTTTTATCCTACTTTTATTATTTTTATAAATAAGGTGGCAAATATATCCAATACACCTTCTTCCTCCTATTTTCCCCACAATAATAACCTGTGTGGCACATTGGCTATAATGTATATTATCTCTCTTGAAAAAAGGGTGTCATATTCTAACATTATATTTCCCTTAGATACTTAGAAGGGTTAGTAGTATGTATATTTCTGTATCAAACACATGTGATTTTCCAATTCTCGTGCATTTAAATTATATTTGCAGACCCAGTCCAGAAAGATTTGATGGACTACCTGCAGTAGAATAGGACTAAATTTTCTTCTCTATGAATAAATCAGATTTCCTCCAATAGTTTTAGAGTCTTTATCTGTTTTTTTTTAAAGTCAATAATTATTTTCAGTGGTAATGTCTGTAGGCTGAAATTTCAGGATACTATTTCAAACTCTTTAGATTCTAGGCTTGTGGAGCAATAGACAAAATATTAGTAAAATTATTTTTGAATAGGAACCAAAAAATATCCAGGAAGAAAGCAATAGCAAATTATTTTCATATTCCTGTCACAAAAACTGTGTAGGTGTATCCTTGTAGCTACCAGGAGTTGGACACAACTGGTCTTTACTTATTGATGTTTGTAGCAAACAGTTTTAGTGCTTTGTTTCATAACGTAATTTCTCTGGATATAAATAATTTCACTTTTTTACCTGGGTTTGTTTTACCCATTTCTCTTAATAGCTCCAGTTTCTCTTTCCTTCTTTTCTCTCTTCGATAGATCACATTTGGCAAAAGTCTTGACGTAGTTAGGATTAAGATTATTTAAGCCAAAGTAACTGGAATCCATCGGTAGGAACAATTATAAATAAAATTCTTTACAATTGAGTTCAATTCCAGTCAAACTAAATGAACTATTGCTATTTTATTTATCCGGTTACACTAGAAGAATGAAATTGAAATAAAGAAGTTTCAGGCCCCCATTTTTTAACGTGAGCAATATTATTATTAAAATATTGTAATATTATTATTAATGAATATTGTATTTTATTAATTTATACAAAGTTTCCCCAATTCTTTCCTCATTTTGTGGAAGTAGACTACAAATAATTTGACTCTATCTCTTTGTCCTCAAATCTTAATTAAAATATCTCTATGTTTTGACTGAATGTCCACTGATATTGCAGACATAGTTATAGTCATCAATCACTGAATTAATAGTTCTTGTGCAATATTCGTTTAACATTTTTCTAATCTATTTACTTCCAGCCAAGTCAGCCTGAACTTGGGTATTTTCAGGAGCAATAAGGAATGGCAAATGATGACAAGTGCCTGATGATGTCATTGCACAAATATTATGTCTTAGTTATTTTGTCATCTATGGTAATGCAAGTGCATAATTGCTGTGTTTGCATAATAATGGCATTATCCAAATGTCATTTGGGCACCATAATATAACTCTTAAAGCCTTCTTTTTTGTTTTTAACCAGTGTAACTATTGTTGTTTACATAATTACAAAATATGGTAGTTCTTACAGAATTCTGCCAAACCTGTATTATATTTCTCTTTAAGGAAAATAATAATAATTAACTTTAATTATCAGAAGAGGGGAAATATACATAAAATTAATAAAGATGAAATACTTGTCTGTGTTTCAGCTTCTGTTATTCTGTATATATTCCATAACTTGATAAACTTTCATTTTGCAACTAAATATATATATAAATAAAAATGCAGGTTTTTGATTTTTTTAAAAATGTATTATTACAGCAAGAATGGACCAACTGAGGCTTATTGTGATTATATGTTTAAAGCCTATCCCATTTTGTCCATATTAAAGTCAGAAGAAATAAACATGCTGACATGAATTAAAGACTATTAATGCAGTTCAAAAAGTATTGTTCATTCTTTGTTCACATCTGTTACAGATCATATTGAAAGTTTTCTTCTTGATTTTCTCCTCTCAGATAAGAAACCATTTATTATATCCAATGTCAATAGATTTGGTTGATATAAATTACAATTTGCAAACAAAAAATTAACGGGGTTGTTTATGAGTAAATTTAAGGATTTCTCCTTAAAAAGAGGGAATTCCTCTTATCTTTTAATATTTATTTTTTGTGGCCTTCAAAGCCACCTCCCTTTCTTAGCCCAGTTTAGTCTAAAGAGCTAAGTAACCTTAGTTTTAGCATTAATATTAAGAATGTTTATAGAGACGATTTTAATGCTATAATATTGTTTATTTATTGCACTGTATTAATATTAGTATTGTATTAAAAATAATGACAACTGCAGACGTACATTAAATATTTAAAATCAATAAGGAAGAACAGTAATTTGGGAATTTATCTTTCTTGGATCAAAAATTGTTCACGATGGCAGTTCTACATCTGCTATCAAATACAGGATAACTGTTGGCCACACTGCAATGATTAACATTAATAAGATTTGGAAAAGCAGAAATATTAATGTAAATACAAAAAGCAGGCTAGTTAGAGCAACAGTCTTCCTTATAATGATGTATGGATTTGAGAGTTGGACACTAAAAACAACGGATCAAATAAGAATTATTTGATTCTTATTGATTCTTATTGTGGTGCTGGGATAAAATATTGTGTATACTACTATCAGCCAGAACAACCAATAGAGAGGTGCTGAATCATATAAAACCAGAATTATCACTAGAAGCCAAAATCACAAGACCACGTCTGATTTACTTTGGGTATGTCATGTGTGCAAATTCATTGGAGAAATCTGTGATGCCAGGAATGATTAGTTGATCAAGAAGGGGCAAGCAAAGAACTGGCTTGGCACCATAAAAGCTGATACAAAGATGAACATCCACCACCTGAAAAAAGCTGTGCTTGACAGGATAGCATAGACACCACTTGCCTATAAAGTCGCCAAGAGTCAGACATGAGTGAATAATTAAAACTACTATTGTATTAATATTGCTAGCTTTTAGTCATCTTTTATAAATTTCAATGTTATTAAAAAGTATGTGTATATTTTCTGACTATATGTTTATAATTAGTACTGAATATCTGAAAACCAGACAACTCTTTTTAGGGAAGATAAGCAAACTACTAATAAAGCTTTTTTTTTTTTAGTTTTATATTAACAGACATCTATTTATCCTAACTTTATTAGATACATTTACATTTTTTTCTTAATCATACATGTTCTTTTCACTGACTAATTACCAATTTATAACCTGCATTTCTATATTATGTTCAATGAATATACATTTAAAATAAAATATAAATAATTGAAATTAAAGATCAATAATAAATCTTTATAAATATACTTCAAAAGCCAAGGTGAAGAGGAAAAAACTGTTTCCTAAAAGTGGAAAAACATACCTTCTCAAGAGTACATTCCATAGTTTAAAAGCAATACAGGAAAGCACTTCCACTTGAGCAAAAAATACACTTCCGAAAATATATTAGGATTTATTTGTTATAATTTTATTTGTGGAGTCAGGGAAATATGCAGTGACCTAAAGAATTAGTTATTCTGCCACTTGGCAAAAATAAAAAATAAAAAAAATGGGACAAAATAATAATAGCTTTTGTTCAAATTTCCTATATATGACCAGATTTGTAAGGCTGCAATCAAAACAAGCATATGGTTTTAGCTATGTTTAGTCTCACCGACATGATAACAATATGTTTCATATTAAATTTATTGGTTGAAATATTTTTCTGTATTTCAGAAAATAGTTTAATTTTACTTTCTCTTTGTCAACTGCTTGTCTTCCATATTCCCTCAAATGGCTTAAAGTAACAAAATTAGAATAGGTTAATTAGTTAATTAATTGCTATGCTTTTTTAAAAAAATACAGAATTTAAAATGAAGTTAAATATAATTTCAGATAAATATGTTGATTATGAAAATATATTTGGAAATAAATTTATTCATCTTTTGCACACATCCAGTAACAATAATATTTTTTCCTTCTCTACCCTTTTTCATAGGCTGCTATATGGCAAGCACTTAACCACTATGCTTATAGGGATGCAGTGTTTTTGGCAGAGAGACTGTATGCAGAAGGTATGAAGGATATAAATATTGTTGCTTTGATATAAATATTTGCACTATTTACAGAATTGTTAAAATACTTTGAAGCTTTTTTCCAGCATTATCCATGAAATCTAAATGGTAATGTGGTTTGATCAATAGCAAAGATGGCATCTATATAGAGCAGAGTAGTATATAGGACTATTCCTATAAGCTTGAAAAAAGTTTTAATAGCATTCTGAGTATATAAGTGATAGTAAAAACATTTTTAAAAAAAGTCAAAATATAGGCTTATTTGACAGATCAGATCTCAGCTGGAAGGAGGTCGTACTCTAATTTAAACGTGTGAAAACTGGCCAATATTTTAAAGCTGTAGAAAGTACTGTTATATGCTGAATGGCACTTTATTGTGTTACATTTCATATTTACGTAATCAAAATTAGAGCATGTACACAAATAAAGGATGAGGCTTGATACCCAAAGAGAAAGATGCTGGCCTAGAAAATATTTTCCATCTTTACTTATGACATTGGTCAATATTAATGTACAGTTTTTAAAGACTTTCCTCGCTTCAATCTATGCGCAGCACAAGTACGTCCTAGCAGCATTTTTTGTTACTGTTATTCCTGACCCCATGATATTATTTGTGGATGATACAAACTTGTCATTTTTAGCTGTGCTGGTATTAATGGTTTTCTTCTTACTGCTCTTATTGCTCAAAGATATCCTCCAGGTATTAAAATGTGTTAGACTTTGTCACCTATTAGCTGGGTGAGAAGTCAGTTAACTGCTATGATTTGAAACAAAGACTATGGGATAGGGCTGGGCAAAGAGAAAAGACAACCTCTGCTGGCATAGTTTTATGCAACTCAAAGATGGGTGGCTAGCATTTCAAGAACAATGGAAAAAGATCTAACATCAAACAGAATAGAGTAAGTTCATGATTGTTCATACTACAACTTCCTATATTATTCTCATAAATTGCTAAGTTACAGAGAACTCTTGAATCTTGCCAATAAAATTATTGTAATTACTATGTAAAACAAAAATTAAGTAGACCATCAGAATAGTTTGGCATGAAAGTTGCCACAAAATAGTATGAACCTTAACTGTTTGCATCCAGAAATTCAGGGGCATAGAACTAATACTTTTTCTTTTTTATTTCTTCAGTACATTCAGAAGATGCACTCTTCCTATTGGCAACCTGTTATTATCGCTCAGGAAAAGCTTACAAGGCATACAGGCTCCTTAAAGGACACAGTTGTACCACCCCACAGTGCAAATATTTGCTTGCCAAGTGCTGCATTGATCTTGGCAAGTAAGTTGTCCCTAGTTTGTTAGCATTGTGTAATATGGATTTCTCTTTATAAAGTACATGTCACCATTTTGTGGCTTTTCAGCTGTTGGTTACACAGATTATGGAATGCATTCACTTTGAAATGTAAAGGCAAAATATAAAAGTCTTGTAAAAGAAAAAAGAATAGAAATATTATCTTAAAACTAATATGATACAGTTTTAAAGTATACACCTCACATTTCTACAATGTTGCTATAGGTGAGTATTAAGTAGCTTATGCGGTGGTTTAGATTTTTAGAAAAAAGGGTGAGATGACTCATACAGCACCTGTTGACAACTCCATGGAAAAGTGGAGCAGCTCTATTCTGTAGAATTGTGAAGGGTAGCAGCACAATGCTAAGAAAAAGTAAAACCAGTCTAAGCAGTTGCCAACAAATGTCTGAGCATTCCACTTGCTCCAAAGAATTGATAGTCCTAGTATTAAGCATAGAAGTGTAATGATTATGTTTTGATATCTGATTATTAGCAAATTTCTGTTACCACGGAGCTGTTTTACTGTTTTCTTGAAATGAATGTGGCATTAATAGAGATGTAGCTCACTGATATAGTTTAGCAAGGAACGCATAGAGAAGTTGCTCTCTGCAAGCTCAATACAGGATAGACAAAGTATTTATTTAAATGTAAAACAATAAACTCATAACAACTGCATGAAAGAGGATTTGTTCCTTTCCTATCAATGAGGAACTGCAGCTGAGGATTCCATGTGGTCAATAAGAAAACTGAGAAGTAAACTTTTATCCATCTTATTTGCATTGCTCTTATTTCATTTTGCTCTTCCATTTATTTTTCTTCATTTCTATTTTATTATCTTTAAGCAGACTCGCAGAAGGAGAACAGATTCTATCTGGTGGAGTTTTTAACAAACAGAAAAGTCATGAGGACATTGTAACTGAATTTGGAGATTCTGCATGTTTCACACTATCCCTTCTGGGCCATGTGTACTGGTATGGTTTTTCTGCTTTTTTGGGATAAATTGTTGTTCCACTATCCTCACCCAATATGGTGAACTTACATCTGTAGATTTATTATTATGGCTTGTTGCACAGTCAGCCAACAAAATTAGAGCGGATTTGGCATTTTTATCTATCTACCAAGTTCTTCCCAATGAGCTGAGGTAGGCAGATGTTGTTCTTTGTAAGCTGCTCCAACTTAAAGCTTCCATTTGCAATTGGTGTTTTGTCAATGTTGATGTGCCAGATATTTTGAGATTAACCCTAGTTGCCTATTACTATTGGTACAATTTTTGCTTTATTATGTTTCACTGCACAGTTAGATGTTCAGACTGGATTTGGCCTTTTCATCCATCTATCAAGTCCTTCAAACCACCTGGAATAGGCAGATATTTATATTTAATGATGTTAGTGATATTGTCACAGAATGAAAGATGTTCCAAATAAAGTGGCCTTTTGCAGTTAATAGATAGTGAATTTGTCAATGCCAACGGAATGTATTGTTATATTTTGTCCCACTTTTATGCTGTAAATTATAGACATACAGTTTGGCTAGCAAAGACATATAGTTTGGTGAGCAAAGAGAAGTATCTTTACTTATAAGTAATTACCTCTACTTCTATTGTAAAATTTCAGATATAGATACTTCCTTCTGAGAAGATCCATTTATGCAAGAAACATTCAACATATTTTTCAGTGATCTGGATATATATAAGTAATCCGAAATGTTTTTCTTAGAAAGTTATTATTGAGGACTTGGTGGTCTCTGAACTTGGTTGCTTTCTTGTAGACATTTCATTATCCAAACTAGCACTGATGATATTACACTGCCTAGTTCAGTAATGAAATGTCTGTGAGAAAACAATCGGGCTCAGCAAGGACCCCTCATTTCAACCCTAAAATACAAATATTCTCCTTTATTGAAACATTATGTTTAGATTTTTCCAAATTCTGTGGACATGCATTCCTCATGTAGGAACTTTCCAATTCTTTCAAAAACAAGAACTATTGACCAACCAACATGTACATTTAGTGACCATTTGAAGTTACAATGGGATTGGAAGAAATGATTTATGACCATTTTTCACACGACCATTGCAGCTTCCCCATGGTCATGTAATTTACATCTGAATGCTTGTCAGCTGGTTCATATTTATGATGATTGCATTGTCCCAGTGTGAGATTGTGGCTAAGAAAAACCACCAGGATTAAAAGTTGATCCAAGGAAAAAGGCTTTATTGGAATAAACTTCTGCAGATGGGTTCTCCCCTTTTGGCAGTTGAGGAGAGAACGAAAAGCAAAGCTTAAAGGCTCTACTCTGATACCCAAAACTATCCCCCCTCCCCATTATGCAAATGGCTTGGTTTACAATCTACCTTCTAGAACACAGGTTACAATTCATTACCTTATATGTGCATAGCACGCAGCTAACACCTCCCTAACATGAGGGCATACATCGATATATCATGCGCGAAGTGCATGATAGTTCAACAGTTCAATTGGTACCCCCCCCCACTTCAGAAACGTTCCAAGGGGTTTCAATAGTTCCCAGCACTTCAAAGGCATTCCAAGATTGGTCGACATTTTTTTTTTTTTGAAACAAATTTTTATTAATTTTAAAGATAAAACAACACATCATTAACCATTAAATACATAAACACATAAAACCTCTTAACATTGTAAATCCTTACAAGTCAAACAAAACATTATTTTTATACAGCATAATTCCAATTTATCCCATCTCCATATGGACACACAAATATCTTTCAGCAAATTTCTCATTATTTCTCTTTACTCCTATTCAGTTTCATTTCTCTTCCATATTTATCCATTTTATAGTCATCATATTCTTTTCTTTCTGGCTTGTTTAAATTATTCTCGTCTAACATTCCTCCAAGGTTTTATTGATTCTTTTTTCCTTTTTTTTTTTTATAAAAAACAAATTTTGTTAGTTTTATCATAAACACAATACACAAACATACAAACACAAAACATAAACAAAACTAAAAGATCTTTTCTGAAGGTTGTCTGTTCCCGGGTTAAAACTCTTTACACAGACACAAATTCAAACATCATATTCAACCCATATCTCCTTCCATATCTTATTATCATTTTCTTTTTTATATATATATATAAAAACCATTTTTATCAGTTTTATAAAAACAATGCACAAAGAATCAAGGCATAGCAGCTTATAAATTATTTTCTAAGAGAAAATAATAATAAAAGACCAATAAGGCATAACATTTCCAGATTATAATATCAATATTTCATATAATATTAACTTCATATCTTGTCCCTACTTCTCTTTTCCATCCAAATTATTTATTAATTAAAATTTTATTGCCTTTTATCAATATACAAAATCCAAAAAAAAAACCATATATATCCTTCCATATCTTATTACCATTTTCAACAACATTCTTTGTCTGTTCTATTTCCAATTATCCATTCATCTTTTTTTTCTTTTACTATACTTCTCCTGTACACCAATTGGAGTAATATCTATAACTCATTACCCTAACTTAGAAATACTACATATAGCAATCTTTCTTGGGATTCTGTTTAAAAGATTCTAAAATTACATAATAAATTTTATATTCTAAATATACATATAAAAACACACTCTTATATACCCTCCAGAATCCCTCTTTTAATCCAAATTAAATTCACCCATTGTCTCTAAATAAACTTTTTTTCTTTAGGTCTTGCTTCCCCCCATTAAGGCTTCTCCTCCCCCCCTTTCTCTCTTGCTTATTCTTCTCCTTGCCCTTTCTACCGCTTTGCTTTTTCCCTTCGCTTTTCTTACTCCTTTTCCTTTGCTTTCTAACCTTGCCTCCATCTTTTCGCTCATTTTTCTCTCTTATGGTTGTTTTTATAATTCTTAAAATCCCCTTTTTCTTATCCTTTTTCTCCTCCTCTCCGGGATGGACCCATTGTTCATCAAAAATGGCTTCTTCTTCCTCTTCTTCCTTGTCCCAGTCCTTCTGCTGCGTAATCAACTTTTCAACAGAACATAACGCCATTTCTAAGAATTGAAACAAAGCGCCCAAAGTATCTTCTTTTTTATATTTTTGATATTCAATCTCTAGTTCATCCACAAACAATGCCATTATAAAAAGGGAAACTTTTTCCAAAACAACCACAAATATTTTTAATCAAAGACAATCAAAAGCAATTAAAAAAAAAAAAAAAGTCCAAAAGTTAATACTTTTCTTCCTTCTTCTCTTTCTTTTTCTGGATTAATTTTTAATCAAAGAGGTCCAATTACCATATATCTTCTTTTGGGATCCACAAAGACGTTCCAGACAATCTCCTCCTTTTTCAGCTTCTGCTCCAATTTTTTTTCTCCCTTCCCACTTGCAATGACAATTTTAAATAATAAAAAATCCATACCTCCAGCAGAGATTTTCCAATTTCTTAAATTTTTCAATGTCCAAAAATCCCTTTGTCTCTTAGCTTCAGCTTTCAAAGCAATCCACTTTCAATGTCTAATATATCGAAATATTTCTGCTTTTTCCGTGGGGTGGGAGAGTAAAAAAAAAAAAAAGTTCCCTTTAACAGCTTCTCCGCCGCTTTTCGCTCTTCTTAGGGATACAATGTATCCTCCAGCAATTCAAGCAGCTCAATTCCAGGCAATTTAAAAGGTGTTACTTGACCCGGCTCAGACAGAACTTTCACTCTTCACACTTTCTCCAGCACAGTTCTTACCCGGTTGCTGGCTTCTTCGTGGCGGCCATTGCTGACCGCCGCTCCACCGCCTTGGGAAAAAGGGGTTTTCCCGGAGAAGGGGGGGTCTGCGACACCCCCACCTCCCTATCCGACTCCCCTCTCTCTTCAGCTGTCCCTACAGGGCAGCCATATCCCCCTGACCCATCTGGATCGGGGGTACCTCGACGGCTAGCACAGCAGGAATCGCGAGCTGTCGCGAATTCCTGCTGCCCCGAAGCCACGCAAACCGGAAGTTCCTCAAGATTGGTCGACATTTTAATTGGCGCCTTTTAACTGGTGCCTGGTACTTTCCTTACTTCAAAGGAAAACCTCCCTTTTTCATCTTGAGTTTTGAGTCACAAAATAAATACACTCCTCACAATCCCCCCTGTTCTTGTTTCATTTTTGACTCAAACTCAGTTAATAACAAATCTGCTGTCTTCCATCCTTCTTCAGGAGATTCCTCTAGGTGTCCCAATGGGTCATATTGTTGTCTTAACACCATCATTTGTACTGTGTCAATTCGATCTTTCACAAACTTCATTAATTTATTTAAGATACATGGACCAAAGGTGAGGATCAATAGTAACAAAATTAAAGGTCCTATTAAGGTGGAGATTAGGGTGGTTATCCAAGGTGATGTATTGAAAAGAGATTCAAACCACCCTTGATGGACATCCCTTTCTCTTTTCCTTTGATTCAGCCCTTCCCTCAGTTTTTTCATGGAGTCCTGCACTATCCCAGAATGATCTGCATAAAAACAACATTCTTCTCTTAACGCCACACATACCCCTCCTTCTTGAAGGAATAACAGATCCAGTCCCCTTCTATTCTGTAGAACTACTTCTGATAAAGAGGTTAGGGATTTTTGTAAATGTGAGATAGATGTTTCTATTCGTTCTAAGTCTTCATCGATAGCTTGTCTTAAATAATTATATTGGCTGTATTGAGTTGTTATAGAGGCTATTCCAGTCCCAGCCCCTGCTGCTCCCAACCCAACCAGCAAAGCTATAGTAAGAGTGGAGATTGGTTCCCTCTTAACTCTTAAACTTCCCCCTTGTTCATACAGTTGATACATCTCTTTCTCCGAATGAAAGTAAAGTCTGGGTAATATTTGGACCAAAATACAAAACCCCACTTGGTTTATTATTTCTCCATATGAACGTGTCATCAGTGGTGGACAAGGGGACCCTTACCTTCCCAAATCAAATTGCAGTTCTGGAAACCAAGTATTGGGAGGCCTCCTCTCACTAGTCCAATTGACTATGTCTGAATGGGAATCGAGTATAACCCAACTAACATTCTGGGGATGGTGTAAATTCTTGCTTCCTCAGGAAGTTCCTAGTCCTAGAATAAAGACAATTAGCTCAGTCCAGAGTTCAGACTTCTTCATCTTTTCAAAGTGAGCTTCAGCGCCTGACTGTCCACTGGAACTGCCCTCCAAGGTTTTTCAGGTTCGGTGCCCTTTTGACTCTGCTGTAGTGCATCCAGCCTCCTTCTCGAGTGCGAACTGCAGATTCAGTTGTCAACAGCACCTGATATGGGCCTTCCCAGCTAGGCTGCAGCTTCTCGCTCTTCCAAGTCTTTATCAGGATCCAATCTCCAACTTCATGAGGATGTTGGCTGCCAACTAAAGGTGGTCGTTGCGCCAACAATCCCTGTTTATGGAAAGAAAACAAAGGCCTGGACAGTGTCTGCAAATATTTCCTCAAGAACAAATCTTTGAATTCAGGAATTGGATTCCCTATTTTTGCCAAGTAAGGTCGCCGCATTAGCATCTCGAATGGAGAGACCCCAGTGTAATCACAAGCAAGTATTTCCATCCCCCCCCCCTTTTCTGGTAATTCGGTGAAATCAATCTGTGCTCTCTGGAAAGGCCAGCCCACTAGGGGTTGCCCTCCCATTTTTTTTCTGCTTTCTTATTTACTTTTAAACATATTAAACATTTCCAACAGATGCCCTGGGCTAGCGTCCACATTTTTGGACTCCAAAAGTGTGGCTTCACAGTTGTCACCAGTGCTTCTGTCCCCCAATGCCCTCCCTCATGTACCTTTTCCAGAATTCCTCTCATTGTATTCACAGGAACCACGTTCACCCCCTCCAAGGTTCTCCACCCATCCTCAGTTAATGTACACCCTTCTTTTTCCAAATCATTTTTCTCTTTTCCCTCAGGTTTCCATTCCTCATCCTTTTCCACTTCTAGCAAGGGAATTGATACCATCACCAGCTCTATCTCCCCTGCAGCTTCTTTTGCCCACTTGTCTGCCCATCTGTTCCCAACTATCTCTGGGGTGCTTCCTTTCTGATGAGCATTCATGTGTACTATTGCCACTTGGCTTTGCAGTTGCAGGGCCTTCAAGGCCTGTTCCACAAGCTGCAATTGTTCAACTTGTTTCCCATCAGCCTTGATAAATCCCCTCTCCTGCCAGATCTTACCAAAGGTATGGACCACACCCCAGGCATATTTGGAATCAGTCCAGATTGTCACATCAATCCCTTCAGTCAACTCCAAGGCCCTCTTTAAAGCAAACAACTCGAAGGGAGCCTTTTTCTATGACCTCCCCTTCTCCTGTCACGACTGCAAATCCTGACTTCTTTCCTTCCTTAACCCTGCTTGATCCATCCACAAACCATCTCTCCCCTCCTTTCAAAGGAGTTTCTTCCAGATCCTCCCTCACTTTTGTCATCAAATCTACTTGCAATAAACAATCATGGTCCTCAGCCTCCCACTCCTGTCTTCTTCCTTCCAAAAATTCTGCTGGATTCAAATTCCTATCTATCCCAATCACTACATCAGGGCTGGTTCTCAAAATGGTCTCATATTTGAGAATCCGCCCTTCTGTCTTCCAAGTTGTTGCCAACTGACTTAGCACAGAAGTAACCTGGTGGGGTGAATGCACAACAAGCCCCCCCCCCCAAAGGTTAACTTCCTGCTTTCTACCACCAACATAGCTGTAGCAGCCACAGCCTGCACACACACTGGCCATCCTCTCACCACCGGCTCCAGAGTTTTGCTCAGAAAAGCGATGGGCTGGTATTGCCCCCCCCTCTTCTGCGCCAACACTCCTAGTGCCGTTCCCTGAGCTGCTGGCACATACAGATGAAATGGGAGCTTCAAATTGGGCAAAGCCAAAACCGGTGCGGATGACAGTGCTTTCTTCAAAACTTCCCATCTCTCATCATCTCCCTCTAACCATTCTATACTCTCTCCTTTTCTTATCAGCTTCCTGTGCAAGAATCGAGCTATGCAATACCCCAACAATCCAAGGGCTTTCCTGACTTCTGTCTTATTTCTGGGGGGAGCCAGGCTCAAGATCCTTCTCACCCTTTCAGGATCCAAGGACCTCACCCCCTGCTGGATATAATGCCCTAAATATTTCACCTTCTTTTCCACAAACTGGATCTTTTCCCTTGAAACTATCAATCCTTGCTCCTTCAGCCAATTTAGCAAAGCCACAGAGGCTGCTCTAACCTCTTTTTCTTTCTCTCCAGTCAACAACAGATCATCCACATATTGAATCAATATCTCAAGAGACACTAACTTTTCAAAGCCTGTCCAAACAACAAAGGAAACTGCTGTTTTCTTCCACTCTCAGGATCATCCCATTCAAATGCAAACAGGTCTCTACTTCCTTTCTCAAGGGGGCATGCCCAGAAGGCATCCTTCAGATCAACCCCGCTCTCCCCCTTCTACTCATTGAATATTGTGGGGTCCAAAGCTTTGTCACCCTAGCTGCACTTGAATCTTAATCAGCTGAATGTTCATTCGCCCTGCCTTCTCTCCTCCTGCCCAGACCTCATCTGAAATTGCTTTCTCATCTTCCACAGTCATTTTATACATCCTTACTCCCTTCCCAGTATCCCATAACTGGATACCAAATGCAGGCAACAAATCTCTTCCCAATAGATTTACTCCAGAATCAGGAATATACAATACTTCCACTTCTGTCACCACTTCATTCATCTCCAGTCTGATTTGTTCAAACACACTCACATCCTGTGATTTTCCACTTACCCCAACCACCTTTATTGCTTTCTTGGATCTATGTGCACCTTCTATTGGATCATACAGAGAAGTCCGGCTTGCGCCAGTATCTATCAGGAATAACCGTTCCTGACGGTTAGGACCCACTATAATGTTTACCAATGACTCCCCGCAGGTCCTCTTAAAGGAGCCGGAACAACCCTAATCATCATACAATGCATAGCTCCTTTCCTCCCGGTTGGTAGGACACTCGCGCGCAAAGTGACCTTCCTTCCCACACCTGAAGCAACTCCTATCCATTCCAGGTTGTCTCATTCCCATGCCTCTCCCTCTAGAACCTCTTCCTCTGCCCCGAAAACTTCCCTGATTGTATCCCCCAAAATTCTCTCTCCTTTCTCCAGTTGGACCCTTCCCAGAATTCCCACCTTTCTTCACCTCATTATTCATTGCAGCTTGTACAGCTGCAGCCATCATTTGTGACTTCTGTTTGGTTTTTACAGTGTCTGTTCACAAAAACCTGCTGGGCTGCTTTCAGGAGACCAACAATTCCCACAGCTCAGCAAGTTTTATGGGGACAGCCACAAAAACTGTCACCGGGTTGCCGGCAGTATTGATCCCATTAGGGACTTTCCCTAAGAGGAAATGCATCCACTTCAGGTTTTCCTCTGAATGTAAAATCCTGAACACTTCTCTTTAATCCTTCCACTTCTTTTCTCAGCCGCGGATAAAGGGGCGGCTGAGGAGGGGGTTGTGCCACCGGCAATGGCGGTGGTGCCATAGGAACATTGGCGAGCGCGTTATTCAAATTAGGATTTGCGGGTGGCGGACTCTGCAGCCAATCGTCCGTCTCACTCTCATTGCTCTTTTTGTTGAGACATGTATTGACCCTCGATTGGAGGGATGGGACCTTCAAATTTCACATGAAACCATACATCTATGTATGCAATTTGAGTGGTCATTTTGTCTTGGAGAATATAGTCTCGCAATTTGGTCATCCAATAGGTACTGGTTTCCCCCTCAGGACTCCAGTGATATGGGAATTTAGGATCAATCAAAGAGTATTTTGGCCATTGGTCTCGACAAAGATAAATCATGTTTTTCTTTTCGAGATGTCTGGTGAATTCCTTTAAATTCGGGGAGAACCACTGCTGGAGTAGCTGTCCCAAAGGCGAATCTACCGGAATTGATTTTCTGCCATTGTCAGATTTTCCCTGTCCCAGACAGGCTTCTTCCAGGCTCCCAGAGCCTTGCTTTGTCCTTTTCCCATCTCCTACTCTTTCAGACTCCCAGAGCCTTGACTTGAGTCCAGTCCTCCAGCAGACGCTGGATTCTCCCAGGGAGTTTAAGGACCTCTTTCTTTTGGGCTGCAAATGAAAGGAAACAAAGTTTACCTGATCTGATCACTCCTGGACTCTCTGAAGTCAAAGGATGTGTGGGCGTCCCCAACACAGATCGTTCTCGCACACTCTCAGCTGGCATTTCATCTCAGTTCTTTTTCCAAGGATCGTCTGGATTTCCCAGTCACCTCAGGAGTCTGACCGAATTCGGGGAGAGGTGCCTCTCAATGGGAGGTTATGGCCACTCTCTTACCTGGTCCCCGCTTTCCAGTCAACCGCCGTCGAGGATCCCGGACGAGCCTCCAAATTGTGAGATTATGGCTAAGAAAAACCACCAGGATTAAAGTTGATCCAAGGAAAAAGGCTTTATTGGAATAAACTTCTGCAGATGGGTTCTCCCCTTCTGGCAGTTGAGGAGAGAACGAAAAGCAAAGCTTAAAGGCTCTACTCTGATACCCAAAACTATCCCCCCTCCCCATTATGCAAATGGCTTGGTTTACAATCTACCTTCTAGAACACAGGTTACAATTCATTACCTTATATTTGCATAGCACACAGCGAACATCTCCCTAACATGAGGGCATACATCGATATATCATGCGCGAAGTGCATGATTGTTCAACAGTTCAATTTTCCCCCTCCCCCACTTCAGAAATGTTCCAAGGGGTTTCAATAGTTCCCAGCACTTCAAAGGCATTCCAAGATTGGTTGACATTTTAATTGGCGCCTTTTAACTGGTGCCTGGTACTTTCCTTACTTCAAAGGAAAACCTCCCTTTTTCATCTTGAGTTTTGAGTCACAAAATAGATGCACTCCTCACACCGGGATCATGTGATCACCTTTTGTGATCTTCTGACAAGCTAAGTCAATTGGGAAGCCAGATTCACAACAATAATATTATTAATTTAACAACTGCAACAATTCAGTTAACAAATAGGGCAAGAAAAGTCATAAAATGGGGCAGTGATTCACTGAACAAATTTCTCAACAACATACATTTTGGGCTCAATTGCAGTCATAAATCGAGGATTACTTGTATATACATTTTCTCTATCATCTTTTTTGACTCTGATAAGACAGGAATCCATGCATTTTGGTTGGTATTCATAATCTGTGGTTGACTTCCAATGTTCTTATCTCCTTACTGCTGTTCCTAAATTGGGAGAAACAAATTTGTTTTGTACTTGAATTTAAAAGCTGTATGAAAATCTTTAAAAACCTCAATATTTAGCTTGAATTAAAAGATCAGCTCTCACTCATCTCATAAGTAGCATGGATCTCACTGTAAAGCGTTTGTATCCTTTGAATTTCAGTACAAATATCTTCTTTATAATCCCCACATTTCCTAACAAACAAAACCTCTCTCAAAAATATTTGGGCCCTATAATAAAATGTCTTACAATAGTGGCCCTCAACCTTTTGGGCATCAGGGACTGGTTTCTTGGAGACAGGTTTTTCCACGGACTGGAAGGGGCATGGTTTCATGTGCTGCCTGCATCTCATGGACAGGCTTTCCTTGTTTGCGTGGCCCAATTTCTGGCATGCTGTGGACAAGTGCCAGTCCACGGAATGGGGATTGGGGACCCTATCTTATAAAATTATCAATGTAATTTTACTAAGATTCTGTTATAGCCACTTCCTCATTTTTTTAGGAATATATAGTTTGCATAAAGTTTATGTAACATATTCAAGTTAATAAGTAAGAAATATACAGATTTTTATTTATCTATTTAACCTCTCCAATATCTAGCTAACCAAGTGCAAGGGAAAATCCTAATATTAATAATATAGTCAATGGAAAATGATTGGTTCTTATTTTTCTGCTGAACTCTTCCCTCTGTGTTACATCTATCTTCTCTTTTTATTAACAGTAAGACAGATCGGCTTGCCAAAGGATCTGAATGTTACCAAAAGAGCCTTAGTTTAAATCCCTTCCTCTGGTCCCCTTTTGAATCACTATGTGAAATAGGTAGGTACTGTTCAATTTTTAAATTTTTTTATCATCTCTGTATTAATTATTCTGATTAGGAATGGAAGACAGAGAATGTCATGTCTTTTGTTATGAAGTGGAAAAAATGCAAATGTTTATAAATATTTTTCTTTGAAATTTGCCTTACTTGAGACTAAATTTGAACAGAAATGTGAGTTATTGTTTTGGATGGTTTCCTTTTTTATGAAAGCTCATTCAGTTGTTTTTATTAATGTGATTCATGATGGCCTGTATAAGTCTTGAGTTTAGATGCTGTCCCTTTCAAAATTTATTTTCAGGACTGAAATTGATCATAGTTAACTGTCTTGTTGACTTAGGATCTCATTGTACCCTGTTTCAGACAGATAATATGTAAATGATAATATATTCTAAAAACGGGATGAAAATATTTTGCAGATAATTTGTATGCTGCACTAAGGAGGGGAGAGTGCATGTTTGTGGGCACGAGGAAAATAAAGTAAAACTATTTTTTAAATAATAATGCGTGGAAACAGCAAAGGCCAAAATAATAATAAAAAGTCTTTGATTGTTATGACAATTTATAGCAGCAAGCTATAGCTCAAAATTTTGGAGACGAGCAAGGCTTCTGAGTTTCATATGGGCATATTGCTTTCCTTGGTTAGTGTTAATATTTTACCATTCTACATTAGAATTTTTGATCCAAAATTAATGCTCTATTCTAAATTCAGAACTGTGTTCTTAACAAATATAACCTCATTGATCATTTTCTAGGACCAAAGTTTTATAATTAAATGTGGAGAACTATGTTTGATGTTTCAGACTTCAAATTCAAAAGTTAAGGTGCCTTAGACAGAAAATACTTGCCAAGTATATATATATATATATATATATATATATATATATATATATATATATATATATATGTATGTATGTATGTATGTATGTATGTATGTATGTATGTATATGTGTGTGCGTGTGCGTGTGCGTGTGCGTGCGCGCACACACACACACGCATGTTTTAAACTTGCTATTGTTCCATCATTTGCTTGCTACATGTAGGTCTCTTGCTTTCCTATTACTTTGGAATTAACTACAGTAGTTCTCAACTTACAACAATTCATTTGGTGACTGTTCAAAGTTATAACAGCTCTGAAAAAAGTAACTTGACATGGTTTTTCACAGTTACGACCTTTGCAGCATTCCCATGATCATGTGATTAAAATTCAGATGCTTAGCAATGGTTCATATTTGTGATCGCTGCTGTATCCCAAGGTTATGTAGTCATCTTTTGCAATCTTCTGATAAGCAAAGTCAATGGGGAAGCTAGATTCACTTAACAACCAGGTTACTAACTTATCAACTGCAGTGATTCACTTAACTTTGTTAAGAAAGGTCATAAAATGGGGCAAAACTCACTTAACAAATGTCTCACTTAACTGAAATTTTGGCATCAACTGTGGTTGTAAGTTGAGGACTACCTGTAGTGGCAGAGTCAGTGATTTGACTAGCAATGTTGCCGGAGCATGCCTATATTTTGTCTCATATATGTACTGCACATTTATATGTGCTAAGTATTTTTTATTTTTGCTTTTGCAATCAAATTGTATTTCAGTATACATAATTGGGATTCACAATTGAATTTGAAGCAACTATATCATGATTATTGATAAATTCCATTGTTAATATCATAAGTTATGGAAAGAAAGGGAAATAGTAAAGGATCCTGTCTACTTAGTTTCATGACCTTGTGATCAATGTGGAAGCAGTGGTGGGATTCAAATAATTTAACCGGTTCTCTGCCCAATCACATGACCAGCTGGGTGGGCATGTGACTGGGTGGGCATGACAGGGGACTTGTATGGTGCTAAGGCAGGACTTCCCTGAGACCCTCCCTCATTCTCATTATACAGGTAATCCTCCAGTTACAAATGTAACAGAGCCTGCCAATTACATTTTTAACCTGGGGATTCGTTTGATTGAATCACATCACTCCCTGCTTTCCCCAATGCATTTGTTAATTGAATGCACAAGTCTTTAAATGCACATGAGATATCTCAGGCTGGGGAACAGCCTGTGGGGCTTAAAGCCGGAGCAGACTATCCAAGGCCTTCTCCAATCCACTGAGATACCTCATGCTCCCCTGGGGTTCCTATGATTGCTTTCCCCACCTCATCCTGCCCCACTGGGTCTCCACAGACTTGACCTGCTTTGCTAGCATCTCAGATTCCACTTACTCCTCCCCACCCATTTCCCATGGATTACTTTTTTTTTTTGCTATAAAGGTATAATTTTTACTGATGTCTATTCTATTAATATAACTAAATAAGCCATTATACACTTGAAGCACTGTGAAATGCAATCTGATCAGAAACAAGAAATTTGACAAGCCTAATGTACAATGCTTGATAGTAGCATTATAAAAAGACTTTTCTATGAAATATTTAAACACTCACAATTTTTAAATCTGGCAATCTTATGTCAAAAATGGCTAAAATAATATGAATACCTTTGAAACATTGAATTTTGTGACATGGATTTCAAGAACTACAAGAAGACAAAACTACATTAGTTGTTCAGTGAAGTCTCATTCTAACATTAGCAAAAGGTTTCTCATAGATTCTCAAGCAAATATGAAAATTTGTTGGATTTATGATTATTTCCTATATTGGAAGTTGTATTTCTGCTAATAGAAGCAGCTATCTGTTAACATAGGTACCTTCTAAACTTTTAGCAAGTACCGGTATACATTTTGGAAACAGTAATAGCTGTATTTTAATGTCATTGTTTTTTTTACTGCTTTTTACTCTGACAATAAAACCACTTTAGAGACCATAGTTATGTAGCTGTAGGGATTTTGCTCCCTTAGAAATTCTATTGCCTTTTTTTCTGCTTCCACTATGTTGTTCTAAATGGACAAATTATTAAGAAAAATCAGTTAAGGAGCAGAGCTTTAGGGGATGGTGAGAGAGGAACTACTCTGAAGAAACAGATTAATTCTCAATATTCACTTTGCTTTTATCAAAACAAAAATGTACAATTTGCTGCAAAAATCAAAGGATGAACATAAATGATTTAGTTGCAAACTAAATTTTAATATATAAAAACATTTTTAATATATAAAAATATTTTAAACATAATCTTATTAGATTACATTCATGCTAATTTAATTACCATTACTTCCCATTGAAAATAATGGAAATATTAATCATACCATTTACTTTATTACTTATTTTTTTGAAGATCTTCAGAGATCCAGAAGAGGTTGACCCACTGGCAGAGAAGCCAAAATGTTTTTTTCAAATGATAGTGAAGCTGTAAGAATGTGAAATCTAAGGAAAACATTTTCACCAGCTTCTGAGTAAAAGACTTCGGCTGGGGCCATGTGGCCAGCAGCCTAGGCCTGGACTGGGCAACAGCAGCCTCCTTCTTCAGGGATTGAGGCAGCAGAAGCAGCCAATGAAAGGGGAGGTTGCTTCCTTGTCTCATCGGGCTGAACAGCAAGGCCCTTTTGATTGGCTGCCATAACACTATCCCTGAAGCTGCTCATTTGAACTAGCCAGTCTGCACCAAGCAGACTGGACTCAAACTAAGCCTGACCAGACTGGGTAAAAACTAAGCATGCAGGCCATCCTGGCAGAGAAGCCGAAGACTTTATTCGGATGGGGAAAGCTGTTTTCCTTATATCTCATGTTATTACAGCTTCACTGGCTTCTCTGTCACTTGATTCTTCTTCTGCAGCTCTTCGAAAAGTAAGTATAGTAAAGCTATGGGAAAGGGAATGTGGAGGGTAGAACAGACCCAGGAACTCTATTTCAGCCTGTAAGAGGCTGGGGAGCCCTAGAGAGGCTCGAAGGGAGCCTGGGACAGCTGGATCAGACCCAGGGACCCTCTATTTCGGCCTTTAACAGGACGGGGGAGCCCTGGGAAGGCTTGAAGGGGGCCTGGGACAGCTGGATTGGGCTCAGGGACTTTCCATTTCAACCTTTAACAGGACGGGGGAACCCTGGGAAGGCTTGAAGGGGGCCTGGGACGGCTGGATTGGGCTCAGGGACTCTCCATTTCGACCTTTAACAGGCCAGGGCAGCCCTGTAACAGGTCGTTCATGCAGGTAAAGAGAAGGAAAGCTCACCAGACAGGCAGGTAACTGGGCTATGTCAGAGGCAGTGGAGAATGGCGAAAGCAGGCTCGGCAGGGAGCTGGGACATGTGGGAGGCCAGGGCAAAGGCAGGCAAGTGGGCTGGGCCACAGAGGCAACATGGTCGAAGCAAATGAGCTAACAAGCGAGGGAGCCAAAGAACAGCAGGTGCCATGCCATGGTGAAAGCAGGCAAGGCAAGAAGATAAGGAGAGTCAGGGGGGCGGGTAGCCAATGGTATGATTAGCCGGTTCTCCGAACTGCACTAAAATGTAACTACTGATTTGCCTGAACCGGTCCGAACCGGTTGAATCCCACCTCTATGTGGAAAAATGTTTGGCATCCCCAAACTATAGGTAGGATTGTGATATTTCACATCAAGAGCTATCATACTGTAGCCATCCCCAGATTGTCCACTAGTAGCAATCATTGTAGCTAGATATCCTTACTTGGAGCTAATATATTTTTCAGTACAGGATTCTAGTTATAGGTTTACAATAAAATTCATCATTTAAAAATTTCTATTTGAGAACATAAAAATAAGTACACTGCTGAAAAAAATAAAGGGAACACAAAAATAAGACATCCTAGATCTGAATGAATGAAATATTCTTATTGAATACTTTGTTCATTACATAGTTGAATGTGCTGACAACAAAATCACACAAAAATTATCAATGGAAATCAAATTTAGCAACCCATGGAGGTCTGGATTTGGAGTTACACTCAAAATTAAAGTGGAAAAAAACAGGCTGATCCAACTTTGATGTAATGTCCTTAAAACAAGTCAAAATGAGGCTCAGTAGTGTGTGTGGCCTCCACGTGCCTGTCTGACCTCCCTACAACGCCTGGGCATGCTCCCAATGAGGTGGCAGATGGTCTCCTGAGGGATCTCCTCCCACACCTGGACTAAAGCATCCCCCAACTCCTGGACAGTCTGTGGTGCAACGTGGCATTGGTGGATGGAGCGAGACATGATGTCCCAGATGTGCTCAATTGGATTCAGGTCTGGGGAACGGGCGGGCCAGTCCATAGCATCAGTGCCTTCATCTTGCAGGAACTGCTGACACACTCCAGCCACATGAGGTCTAGCATTGTTATGCATTAGGAGGAACCCAGGGCCAACCGCACCAGCATATGGTCTCACAAGGGATCTGAGGATCTCATCTCAATACCTAATGGCAGTCAGGCTACCTCTGGTGAGCACATGGAGGGCTGTGCAGCCCCCTAAAGAAATGCCACCCCACACCATTACTGACCCACTGCCAAAACGGTTATGCTGGAGGATGTTGCAGGCAGCAGAATGTTCTCCATGGCGTCTCCAGACCTGTCACGTCTGTCATATGTGCTCAGTGTGAACCTGCTTTCATCTGTGAAGAGCACAGGGTGCCAGTGGCAAATTTGCCAATCTTTGTGTTCCCTGGCAAATGCCAAATGTCCTGCACGGTGTTGGGCTGTAAGCACAATCCCCACCTGTGGATGTCGGGCCCTCATACCACCTTCACGGAGTCTGTTTCTGACCATTTGAGCAGCCACATGCACATTTCTGGCCCGCTGGAGGTCATTTTACAGGACTCTGGCAGTGCTCCTCCTGTCCTTCCTTGCATAAAGGCAGCAGTAGCGGTCCTGATGCTGGATTGTTGCCCTCTTACGGCCTTCTCCACGTCTCCTGGAACGCCTCCATGCTCTGGACATTACGCTGACAGACACAGCAAACCTTCTTGCCACAGCTCGCATTGATATGGCATCCTGGATGAACTGCACTACCTGAGCCACTTGTGTGGGTTGTAGACTCCGTCTCATGCTACCACTAGAGTGAAAGCATCGCCAGCATTCAAAAGTGACCAAACCATCAGCCAGAAAGCATAGGAACCGAGAAATGGTCTGTGGTCACCACCTGCAGAACCACTCCTTTATTGGGGCTGTCTTGCTAACTGCCTATTCTTTCCACCTGTTGTCTATTCCATTTGCACAACAGCATGTGAAATTGATTGTCAATCAGTGTTGCTACCTAAGTGGACAGTTTGATTTCACAGAAGTGTGATTGACTTGGACTTACATTGTGTTGTTTAAGTGTTCCTTTTATTTTTTTGAGCAGTTTTAGAATAGAACTTTTTTAAAATAATGGCCTACTACTGTGTTTCTCCAACAATACGGCCTCCACCAATAGGAAGGCCCAGCATGTTTTTTGGGCATAAAATCAAATTAAGCCCCTCCCCCCCAAATTTAGGCCTATCTTAAAATATACAAAATAAGGGGGAAGGGCGGGAGACTTACCGTTAGGAGCGCCCAGCGGGCAGAAATTCCTTGCCACCAGCCGCTCCTAACGGGCGATCATGGCGAAGCGCGGAGAGCTCCCTACTCCCAACAAACATCTTCGCTGCAGACACCTTTGGCACCCGCCACTGTTGCTTTCCCTTCTGCCCATTCCACTGCCACATTTGGAGCTGCCGCTTCCGTGTTTGGAGTGCCGCCACCATTTGGAGCTCCAAACGTGGAAGTGGCAGCTCTAACATGACGGCGGGCGATCTTTTTATTTTGGTCCGCGTGAAGTTCAGAGCGAGCGAGAGGGAGACTGCGATGCCTCCATCTGAAATGGCAACCTCACTAGAGGATCACAACGTGGCTGGAAGCCCGAATCGGCGGGATACGATGGCAATCTTTTTGGAGCGAGAGGAAAGGGAGAGAAGAGTTGCGAGGCGTAATTTGCAGGAGGAAGTGGGTATACCCCACGGCAGGGAGCCCAAGGAAGAAGGGCCGGTAGGCAACGGAGAGCATCCCGTAGCTCCGGAAGCAGCCTAGAGACGCGCCCAGGAAGAGGCACAGATGCTGCCTTGTAGTCCCCAAACCAACTGCGTGTGCCGCCTTTAGTTATGTGCACTCTGCTCTTTGGGCATCTCTGTGTGATCATGACCCTGTCCTTTCCACCTGACGCCCTTGCTGCTTTCTGGCTCTTTAGCGACCGGCTTCGCGTTTGGTACATGTTCACACCAACTCCAAACGCGAACGTGTTCCAAACGCGAAGCCGGTCGCTAAAGAGCCAGAAAGCAGCAAGGGCATCAGGTGGAAAGGACAGGGTCACGATCACATGGAGATGCCCAAAGAGCGGAGCGCAGATAACTAAAGGCGGCGCACGCAGTTGGTTTGGGGACTACAAGGCAGCATCTGCGCCTCTTCCTGGGCGCGTCTCTAGGCTGCTTCCAGAGCTAGGGGATGCTCTCCGTTGCCTACTGGCCCTTCTTCCTTGGGCTCCCTGCCATGGGGTACACCCACTTCCTCCTGCAAATTACGCCTCGCAACTTTTCTCTCCCTTTCCTCTCGCTCCAAAAAGATTGCCATCGTATCCCGCCGATTCGGGCTTCCAGCCACGTTGTGATCCACTAGTGAGGTTGCCATCTCGGATGGAGGCATCGCAGTCTCCCTCTCGCTCGCTCTGAACTTCGCGCGGACCAAAATAAAAAGATCGCCTGCCATCATGTTTGGAGCTGCCACTTCCGTGTTTGGAGCTCCAAATGGTAGCGGAACTCCAAACACGGAAGCGGCAGCTCCAAACGTGGCAGCAGAATGGGCAGAAGGGAAAGCAACAGCGGCGGGTGCCAAAGGTTCTCTGCAGCAAAGGTGGGAGTAGGGAGCTCTCTGCGCTTCGCCATGATCACCCGTTAGGAGCGGCTGTTGGCGAGGATGCAAGGGGGGGAATTAAGTCACCCCCCGAAAAGACGGCCTAGCCATTTTTTCGGGGGTCAAAAAAAAAATAAGGCCCGGCCTTATGTGAGAAACATGGTATTTAGTAAATGGAAAGACTTTCACAAATTTCCAAAACCTTTTGAATAGAAAAATTTGGTGTAATGGTTAGGCACAAAGCTAGAAACAAGGGAAGTGTGAATTCTAGTCATAAGAGCCAACCATCTTCCCCAATTCACCTCACAGCCCAGTCACTCCTTACCCGGCAAACTTGCCTGCTAAAATTGCTATTTTTCTTTTTTCTGACCATCATCTGTTCTGCTGTGCCGGGAGATTTAGATTAGCTAGGAAGCAGGAAATGGTTGGATTTCTTGCTTTCTAGCTAGTCTTTAGGTCTTCGGCTCTGCTTCCCTTAAGACTGAAGGTTTGCTTGCAAGCAAATTCAGTGCAGACTCACGGCAAGCAAATTTGAGAGACTGAGCTAGCCGATGGCAGATAGATAGATCACTAAATGGATTCTGTGAGCAACTCAATCTGGCTGCTTTGCCTCATTTTGGGTAAAAATTGCTTTTTTAATAAAAATATTCAATATTTACATACATGAGTTAATTTTTGTGAGTTTGCTTGCTAGTAAATTTTAGGAGTTTGCTTGCAAGCAAATTTTTTGTGATAGACTGAGCTAGCCAATGGCAGATAGATAGATCTCTGAATGAATCTGTGATTCTGTGAGCAATTCAATCTGCCTGTCTGCTTTGCCTGATTTTGGGTAAAAGTTGCTCTTTTTTATAAAAAATTCAATATTTATATAAATATTTATAATATTTACATACAAGCCATGCCCAGCCAGTCATATGACCACCAAGCCACATGCACAAATTAGATCACGCCCACAGAACCAGTTAGTGGTCCCTGGGATCTAAAATTATGAGTTTGGTAGTCCTGAGGTCGAAAAGGTTGGTGACCCCTGATCTAATGAGTACTGCTGGTTTTAACTCTGCTTTGTGGTGGTCTCTCATGAGGGAAGACACTGAGACGATGTCTTGAAGCAAGATAGGGATGAGAGCCCAGAGCAGACTCTGACACCCTCTTTTATTAGAAGCAATCCTTGTTAACGTAGCAATTTTTCTTAGTGTCTTATCACAAACGCATTACATCACACAGAATGCACTGATCATTCACATCAGCATACAAAGCTGCAAAGTTTAAGTTTGCTACAATTCTGGGTAAGAAATGGCAACAGTTTGTCCTTGCTCCTTGTTCTGTGTTGCAGTCAACTACCAGAAGGCCCGTTGTCCTAGCACGTACACAAAGAACAATTCCCACATCTCCCCTGTTTTTGTTTTTTAAAAGACAGGGAGTGTTTTAGTCCCAATAACAGCCTTTGTTAGGCGCATAGGCAAGAGTGCTGTGCATGCTGATGTTATCCGTGGCGTTCGTGACTTCTCCAACCATCACAAACATCTTGTCCTTCTCTGGATCGTCATAGGTTTGCTCTCCTATTTCATCTTCGGATGGCAGTGGTTCATATGTGTTAGTTATTTGTTGATTCCAGAGAGCCAATACCTGCACAGTGGCTTTTTTCTCAGCCAAGAGGGATAAACTGTTAGAAATAGTGCGTACAAAGATGGGTAATACACAAGGCAATACAACACATCCCGCAGCAATCATACCAATGAGCACTACAATAGCTTGCAAACCAGGCAATTTTGGGAACCAGGATCTAAACATGTCTCTAAAATCAAGACCTAAAAAACGATATTGTACCCCCTTGGATTCAGGTGAGTATACAAGCAAATAGGATTACATTTGTCAATGGTACATGCAGTAGAGCTTGATTTAACAGCGATATTAATATTTTGAGGACCTCTTACTTGAGCAGAGTCAATAGGTGGGGTATACCAGTAGTTGTAAACAGTGGTGGCCCCCACGTTAGTCCCGGACACCTTTTGAAAGAGATATTTCTTTTCCTGTAGATAAGATCTCTGCCAGCTGTGTGAGCCGCAGGTAACTCCTGCAGCGTTGTTAGGACCTTGACCTTTGCTGATGGCAAAGCAAGCATCAAAACACACAGAAGTGTTGGTACCCCCCCGAGTGACATTATGGGTTATGTACCCGTTTTTTGCTTGACTGGTTGAGAACATTGAGGCAAGGTCAGAGCTGGATCCTCCTTTGTAGGCAGAGACATACAGCGAGGCGGTGATGGGCCCCACAGCCTTTGGTTCGTAGCATTGGATACCTTGTTTGGTGTAGCATCGTGCGTATTGAGTGTTGTTATGCAGACAAGGGGAGACCATGGTGGAGTTGCACTCAGGCTTCAAAGTATGATAGATTAGGGTGGATTGGGTTGTTGTTCCGCTGTGAGTAATTTTGATGCAGGTGTCGCAGGAAGATGGGGTGGCTGTCGTATCGGCAGGAACGATGTGGAAACCCAGGAAGCAAATGATGAATGCAGCAGGCAGCTTCATGATGCTGATGTAGGCAAGGCTGGTTTGGGTCGAAAAGGCCTCACTTGTCATCCGGGGACCCAGATGGTGGTGTTGTTGTAGAAACAGCAGCGTACCCTCATCCCCAGTTTATAAGTTCAGCAGGACCTTTCCACTGAGGATCTGGAAGCTGATGAAAATATACTGTTGGTTTGGGTTCAGGATGAGGCGAAGAAGTGAAATGACGTGATGCTGCCGTGCATGGGAGGGATCCAGACTCATTGAGGAAGTTAAGAGTAAATAAACATTCAATGCATTCTGGAGTCCTGGCAACCCTGTGACAGTCTTAAATTTGAATTTTTCCAAATTATTTTTAAAGGTTTGATTAGTCCATTCAACAACAATGGCTTGTCCCTGAGAAATTAAATGGAATGCCAAATGTGTGCAAAATGCCCCATTGTTTATAAAAGGTAAGAAGGTCATTGTCCAGAGTGGGGGAGAGATATGCATTGGAGATATTTTTTACTATAAAAGTGACATAAAGACTGTCCAAGATTAAATTGAAAGGTTGATCGGGAAAATGTTGAAAGGCCAATATAGCAGCAGCAAGTTCTGTTCTTTGGGCAGACGATTGTGGCTGAGTAACTTTGGTGCGCCAGTGCCCTTCTGAAAATCAGGCACAAGCGCCATATTGCTTCCCTTCATCTGCAATATAGTGATCGCAGAGGGAATGGGGGCTATGGATTCTATTAATTGACAATTAAAAGGAACCAGCTTAAGTAAATTAAGCCGGTCATCGGCAGGGAGATGGCAGGAGATAGTCACCGGCCATTCTCTCATGACAATTTGTAATGATTCTGAATTCAATAACATTACCTCCCAATCGGACAATGACATGGGGACATATAGTACCGAGGATGCAATAGCCATTAGGGCTTTACAACCTTGACGCCCTTTGTGAATAAGTATAGAGAAGAGCAAAGGTTTGGGGTTAATGGATTTACGAGGGGTATGAGCAGATGTATCCATTCTAGGATGAGAAGTTTAGAGAGACTTTGAGCAAGAATTGCAGTAGGTAGCTGAGGTGTATTGAGCAAGATTAAGGAAATAGGAGCATTGTTGTGACAGCGGTTGACCCCCTTTTCTGCATAATGTGCTGTATGTCCTGGGTGATTTTTAATTGATGATCTGTAAGGGTAATTTTATCCCCTGGAGTGGTTCCTCCCTTTAATGCATCAAACAGGGGACTGAGCATGTGTGTAGTGATACCAAAATAGGGATGGATCCAATTAATAGCCCCTAAATATTGTTTTAATTGTACGAGGGATGTCTACACAATGGCATCACTTGTAGATGGATTGAAACTTGTATATCAAAATATGAAAAAGAAAAGCAAGAAGGGAAAGATGTCCTTGGCACTCTTTTCCAATTTTTAGAAATGGCGGTTTGTATTTATGTAAAGCTGAATGAGCAACAGGATGACTGGGACAAAGAAGAAGCCATCTTTGATGAACAAGTGACTTTGGTTGGGGAAGGAAAAAAGAAAGAGAAAAAGGAGAAGAAGACTTCAAGGCCTGGAAAAACATCTCAAAAAGAGAAGAATAAGGTGAAAGGGGGAAAGCAGAATAAAAGGGAGGTGGAGAGACAAGGGGGTAAAGAGGACAAGGAGAAGAAGAAGCAAGGGAGAAAGGAAGGGATGAGAAGCCTTAATGGTGGGGAGCAAGATGCAAGAAGCAAAAGTTCTCCAGAGATAATGGACAAATTCCACTGAAAAAGGGATTCCAGAAAGGCACACAAGACCGCACTTCTACACCTGTATCCAGAAATAACCATAGAAAACCGGAAATTACATGCAATTCAAAATGTGACAAAATACTCAGTATAATCTAGTGAAAACTTTGCTAAGAAAAGGGGAGTACTGTAATGAAACAATGATTTAAGACATGGGATGTGGGGGGGGGGGGAAACAATTTTGGAAAGCATAAGTGTTCTCACAAAGGCATGATATCTAACCGAAAGGGGTAAAATGTTTAAGACATAAATGATTGTCAACATCAATGATTAGACTATGTTATCCCAGCGAAACTTTTTGTGAAATGAGAGACCTGAAGTAGAAGGGGGAACACTGCAATGAAACAATGATCTACAACATGTGATGTGGAGGGGGGGGGGAACAACCATGGAATATATGGGCTCCCACAAAAGCATGCGATTCAACCGAAAAGCAATGCGCCAAATGTTCAAGACACAAATGAACATCAACACTAATGAATAAACCTGTAATAGTTTTGACAATATTATATAATTTTAGAACGTACCAGACAGAATTCCAATGTAAGTTATGTGTTCTATTATAAATATAGGGGAAAGATATAAAGGCATCATACTCCATTCAGTGCACAGGAGAAGTTTTTCTCCAAAGAAGAAAGATAAATGGATAGCTGGAAATAGAATAGACAAAGAATAATAAAAATTATGATTCCAATTGAGAGGAAATAAATAAAATAAAATTGAGAAAATTTAAAAGAGAGGAGAAGCTACGCAGAAAACCAAAAATGCCAATAAGATATGGAATGGTATGCAAAATGAACCCGAACCTGAACCTGTGTCTGCACCAAGAGTCCCGACCCGGGACTAAGCAACCTTCAGAAAAGAGATTTTTTATGCTTTTATGTTTTGTATTTCTGTGTATTTATGTTTTGTATGTCTTAAAAATTAATAAAATTTGTTAAAAAAAGAAAGGTTAATGGCTGAGAGTTTTGAGGAAGGATAAAGCAGATCGGGAACCACAGAGATTCCTTTGAGGAGGGCATGAGGGTGAGTCATTCTAGCTGCAAGATCAGCAGGTACATCTGAATAAAATTGAATTTTTATAATATTTGTATAATTCTGATCAATAATCCCTGGAATCACAAAAAACCCTTTCTTAGAAGCTGAGGATCGAGGCAAGGCCAACTCTTCCGGAAAAGAGCAGCACCTCCCCCTGGGGCCCGGCATTGGGCTTTGAAATGCTCAGGCTTCCCACGACTGAAGCAATTCCCAGTAGGTTTAAGACCCTTTTGCAAAGCTACAGTCAAGGTCTCCATGTTATAAAATTGTAAACTTACTACAGCACAAGCTTTAATCAAATCTGCCAAGGTTGCCTCCCCCCCCCCGTGCGACCAAAGGCTGCAAATTTATTGCCTGCTGCTCCACAGTTGCAAACTGCCCTGCCCCATAGATTTGATCAGGTATATACAAACCCCCTAAATTATTTCCTCTGTTAATTGCTTCTTTTTGATATTGTGCATCAAATACCATGTATTGTGTCCCATTCAAAATTATCTGAATGGAAAACAATTGCATGGAGTCAATCTCCTGCCCCTCCAGCTGTCCTGTTTGAAAAGCTGCTTGCATAGCTGTTTGAACTCTTCCAGCATGGGGTGTATTTATTTTAGGATTTCCCACCTTGGCATCTCCTGATGGATTTTTAGGAGCTGTCGGGGGAGATTTACTGACCTCATTTGCCTCTGGGGGGGGGAGTCGGTTTAAAAGACACAGGCGTCACAGCGGGGGGCAAGAGTTGTACAGCAGGATTCACATAGGGACGGGGTCCAGAAAGGGGGGCAAGTAGGGGTTGCTTTAGAAAGGAGAGAGCCTCAAAAACCACCCTCCAAGCAATTAATATAAACGAAGGGGCTCTAGGACGTGCATGAAGGTATTTTCCAATCTCCTTCCACACTATAATTTTGATGCTGCCTTTAGCCGGATAAGAAGGACAGTGTTGCCAATTGTATTCTAGGAGTTCCTCAGTAGAGGTTTTTGTGAGGGGGGCATGAAGGGAGCCCCCCTTTTTAAAGGTAAAAAAATTTCGTTTGGTTAATTCTCTTATTTCCTCAATGTGCAATTTCTGATCCTGAGAGAATCCTCCACCCATACTCACGAGGGATCCATGGCGATCGCCTGTCACCGAATCAGGGATAAGGTGCACCAAGGCAATGCCAGCCGATGAGTATGGATGGTCCAAACACGTACCACCACGCAGATGATCACGTCGAGGTCACCAGTTGTGGTGGTCTCTCATGAGGGAAGACATTGAGACGACGTCTTGAAGCAAGATAGGGATGAGAGCCCAGAGCAGACTCTGACACCCTCTTTTATTAGAAGCAATCCTTGTTAACGTAGCAATTTTTCTTAGCGTCTTATCACAAATGCATTACATCACACAGAATGCACTGATCATTCACATAAGCATACAAAGCTGCAAAGTTTAAGTTTGCTACAATTCTGGGTAAGAAATGGCAACAATTTGTCCTTGCTCCTTGTTCTGTGTTGCAGTCAACTACCAGAAGGCCCGTTGTCCTAGCACATACACAAAGAACAATTCCCACACTGCTTTATCTTAATTCTAATTGCATTTCACTTCTTTCTGCTAGCTTAATTTTATACATTAATTTTATTGTAGTTACGTATTATTTGAATGGGCAGAATATAAATCTAGCCATTCCCTTTTTTGAGTAGTAGGCCATTATTTTAAAAGGTTTTCTAGTAACACATCTATTTATCAGTGATACAACTACCATGGATCAGACTCGTGTCAGCTTTGGCTGAATTGGATATGTATGAGAAAAGGTAAACAATCTGTGCCCTCAAGAAGTTCATTGCAGTCTTCATCTGCTAGAATGCACAAAAATGGGCAGGTAATATAGAACTATAGTCCAAAATGTCTGATTGGTACTATATTACGTTCTCTTATTTTAACTATTAATTTATTACAATGTTTAATTTGTTACAATGTTTAATAGCAATAAATTTCACATACATACCATGCTATGGGATTAAGTAGGACTGGTATAAAACCTTTTTTTCCTTTTTTGTATCTTCCCGTGCCTCCCAATCCCTTTCATTTTCATTACAGGTGAGAAACCAGACCCTGACCAAACTTTCAAGTTAACTTCTATACAGAACTTCAGCAGCTGCTTGCCTAACACATGCACAACGGTGGTGTCTAATCACAGCATAATCCACAGACAGCCAGAAACTGTTCTTATGGAAACACCACAGGACACACTTGTATGTATACCAGTCATACTTAATCACCACCATCTTTTTAGTTCATATTGCTCATGCTCTTTTAATAATGTGTATTGTCTTTAAGAAATTGTTTTCTGTTTCAGGAATTAAACAGACTCAACCTGGAGTCCTCCAACTCTAAATATTCCTCCAACACAGATTCCTCCATTTCTTATATTGACTCAGCTGTAATTTCACCAGATGCTGTATCCCTTGGATCAGGAACTGCCTTCTTAACAAAACAGGCTCAGAATAAACCAAAAACTGGCAGAAGTCTTCTCGGTGGACCAGCTTCCCTGAGCCCTTTAACACCAAGGTAAAGAATTTGAAAGTTGTTCCTCCAATTTCTCTTTGGAAGCATTGCTAGAAAAATAACAGTAGAGACCTGGCCGGGTGGGGGAATACATATGCTATTAAATATAAACTGGCTTATGCTTTTATAGTAGAGAAATTACTTTATGAGATGCATAAATGCATGTACAAGTGTGTTGGGAAGGCATCCTAATATTTTAGAATGTAAGAGATTCAGTAAAATTCTATATGTATAAAATTAAAATGTGCACAAAAACAATATCCATTTGCAACAGCAGTAAATTGATTAAATAATTTTACAGTATATTTGATATGTACATTTCTTACTCAGAATGGATAATGAATGTAAAGATTCAGCTGAGACCTGAATGAATAGGATTAAAGTTTTTAATAAAATAACTTCCTCTTGGAATTTTCCTATGAGTCTTGGGAACTAAAGCAGAAAAATATTTAGAGAATTGTAAAATATATTTTAGCTGCTTTCTAAATACTGTCATTTAAAGTCAGGTTTTTATTATTATTGTTCTCCTGCATATGGGAACAGATCATTGTCTGAAAATAATCTGTGTTTAATGATTTGTTAATATGGGCTCTAGTACATAAAAATAAATGTCACAATATTTGTATGGCTCAGTTCAAATTCACCCCTCTCCAAGTATTCATTTCAATTTGCCTAAATCTATTAACTAAAACCTAATTTTTTGGATATATTTTAAAAATTATAGCATATTCTAAGCCTTCAAATTTGTTTTCAGAACCAGAGCTGAATTGAACACATAGCCCATTCCTGATTCCCCCAAGCTTTCTTCATTTCAGCAACCTATTTTAGGTGGGAAAATATTTTTGTTGTTGCTGTGATTAAATGTGGAAATCAGAAACTCTTGCTGACAAGCTTCATAATCACCCAAAGACTACTTGCAGATTTCGATTTTGCTTTTCCCCAGAGCTAAATTACTTCATGATTATTTTGGAGAAAAATGACAATAAATTAGTTATTTATTTGAATTCTATTCTTAACCTGAAGAGCTGGAATAATTTTCATTTTTTAAATTTCATTTTTAAAAAATGAATATGTTACATCTTTTTCATTTTGTTCTATTCAGTCTTCTGTCCAATCTGTTCAACTTTTTGGAGCCTGCCTGGACAAGTCCCTATAGATTTCTTGGCAAGATTTTTCAGAAGTGGTTTGTCATTGCCTTCTTCCCAGGCTGAAAGAAAGTGACTCGCCTAAGTTCCCCCAAATAGCTTTTTTCTAAGGCAGGACTAGAACCCATAATCATCTGGCTTCTAGCCTGATGCCTTGACCACTATACTACACCAGATTGGCTCTTATCATTTTAATTAGAACGGTTGTTTCTTACAAAGTATTCTATAGCCTTAAATGATTAATCAAAAATGAAAAATAGCTTTTTGATAACAAACAAAAAATGAAGCTAATTCCAATATTTGAACATAGCGTTAACATAACATAGTATATTATCTTAATGTTATATTTTTAATGCATATATAAATGGAATTTTGTAAGTCCTTATTCTTAAAATAAAGATACTTCACAGTATATATATATGCCTTAGGCTGCAAATTTTTGTTGTTTTCAAAAATGCTCTCTTTTCCTGCCTCCTTTTTCTTTAGGAACATATGTATATTGAAATCTCTTGTATGTTTCCTCAGCTTTGGAATATTGCCATTGGAAACTCCTAGCCCTGGAGATGGATCTTATTTACAAAACTGCACAAACTCTTCTTCCGTAATTGATGTGCCACCTCAAGGAGCCCCTTCCAAGAAGGTATCTTGTGCTGTTGGATGTGCATCTAAGGTTGCTCAAGGAAATGTAAAATTATGGTTAATTGTTCCTTACAAAAAAAAATGTCAATATGATATTTAGTTTCTGTGAATTTCCCCTATATTATTTTCCTATTAAACATAATATTAGGGGAAAATATGCATATACCTTATATAAATAATCTGGAAATATTTTTAATATACATTTTTCCAAGATGTAGAAACAGGATTTTTATTTTTAAATTATATTAAGGTGCTTATCTTTGCAAATCATAGAATCCTTTGCAAACTTTCATGTTTACACTGCTTTTTTTTACATGCTAGCTCATAAAAGGAATTCAGAGCAAGTATTCAAAATCTGGTAGAGAAAACTATTTAATGTATGGCAGAATTAATATAAAACCAAAGTTATTTTGTCTCATCCTTAATTTCTCCCGCTCCATAAAATGGATGCTTCTAGTTTATATATAGACCGCTGAAGTTAATAACAAATTGAAACCAGCTTCATTATGGTTTCACAATTGCAAAGAGGGCCTTTATAAATTCAAGCTCATTGGCAAGTAACATTTTTCTAATGAAGTAGATTAATTACAAGATTATTCTGCTTTAGAAACTTGTAATCCATCATACAGTTATTCCTTCAGGAATTTTACTGAATTTATTTATTTATTGGAATTTGTCAAAAATGAAAACAAGAATAACTGAATAAAAATACAATGACAGGGACAATATTTGACAGTATATAGCCCTGTTCTGTATAAAAAGATAGATATAGATATATGTTTTATCTGTAATTTTCCTTTAACAACCATACATATTTTATGAACAGTGTATTGACCCGGTCAATATACCTTTTACACAATGCTAACAATAATAATACAATTAAATATACATAATCCTAGTGTTTGATCTTCTAATCTTAACATGTACATTGTAATTAAAATATATCAGTATGTATAATGCTATTATTATATACTATTATATAATACCATTATTTTATATCAGTATGTATAATACTATTCTCCCAATTTATATGCATCTTTCCCCCCCACCTTGTTTGTTGGGGTTCTTCTACATTCACATCTTTGTCTTTAAGCAATACATTTCTCCCTTTATGATTCTTTATCATTTTATCCTTAAATACATTAAACATCAATAACATTTCTTCATACGTATTTATTGTCCCTTGCTGAGTCACTAATATTTTAATGTTTTAAAAATTACTCATTATTCCACCATAATTTCAATATCTTAATTTTCTAGAAACACCAATAAGTCCGATTATTAATAAAGTTTAATCAGGAGATATAATCCATCCCTTAAATTTATAATCCTTGAAAGCTATAAGTTTCAATATATTTTTTACACACTGTTAGTAATAATAATAACAATAACAACAAAAATAATAATACAATTAAGTATACCTAATCATATTTTTCCACCTGCTAATCTTAATATGCTTATGATTATAATAAATTCTATTATATATCAATATGTGTACTACTATTTTCTCAGTTTGTACTTTCTACTTTTTTCGTTTAATTTTTAATACAGTGATCGTATTGCAAGATATTTTATCTCTATCAATTGTCTATTGTTTTATTGACTTTCTGGTAACTTTTTTATATTTTTCTCTTGGAATCATATCTTTTTCTAATATTTTTATACAAACTGAATATTCCCTCTGCCCTACCCCTTGTCTCCTTCTTGCCCTGTTCTTGTGAGTGCACTGCAAAATTCAATTATCTTTCATTGCTGTGCCATAGTTGTGGGCCTATAAGAAGAAAAGAATATTTCAAACAGTGTGATATTTGTCAAAGCTAATGGGTTATTTTATGGTGTTAATCATGCAGTAAAATACATATCACTTTCTACTTAACATTCTTCTCTCTAGGTAATATAATGAATTAATAAAATAAATATACTTAGCAGATTGTCTTCTATCTCTGCCAGTGAAAGTCATGTCATAGTCTGCAATTGCTATAAATATAATGCATAATTAACATTATGATACATTTTTGTATAGACTGTTACCAGAATAAATCAAGCTGGAACAAAGTCGGTCTTCTCACAAAGTGGTAATAGTCGGGAAGTAACACCAATCCTTGTTGCCCAGACCCAAAGTTCAGGTGCACAGACGAGGTATGCAATGTTTTCCTAACCTGGTGTATAATTTTCCTTCCTACTCCCAGATATATGTTTTCCTTCCTAGGCTGCATCTGCTGTTGTCATGTTTCCTGTATTTCTGGTTAAGAAACACAGTTGAAACCCTAACTCATAAATTATGTTAAGAAATTTGGTTTCTCTCTCCAGTACAACTCCTCAGGTATTGAGCCCAACTATTGCTGCTCCCCCTAATGTGCTGCCTCGAAGAAGTTCACGTTTGTTCTCCAGTGATAGTTCTACAACCAAGGTAAATTGGAATTCTGCACAATATGTACGTATGTAATTATTTCTTTATTTGCCTCCTATCTTACCTCAAGGTAATACTGGGTGGCTTATAATAATAAAAAATAAACCCTATATAAACTAAAAATATAAAATCCAGAATACTATGTCCCATGTAAAAGAAGGTGGGAGCAGGATGGAGATGGTGGAATCCATTGTTAATTGATCAATCATCTTCACTGTGATACTCTCATCCTCCATTGGCACTCCAAATTAACTGGCAGAGTTAGGTTTTTAGGCATTTTCCAGATGGTCAGGAAGGTTGGTGTCTCTCATTAATTAATTTTTTTCAGGAAATTCAGAGCCTAAATGAGTAGCAGCAAAAATATTTAATGAAACTACAGATATAATTAAAACAGGACTGTTACCTTCATATCGGTATCAAATTTTTCTGAGCAGAATTGATTCTAAGACAGCATTTTTCAATCTCATCAACTTAGTGTGTGGATTGAACTGTTAGAATTCCCTGACTGTGGAATTCTGAAAGTTGAAGTCCAGATTTGTTAAAAATTGTTGAGATTAAGCAGCATTGCCTTAGACTGTGAAAACATATATCACAACAAATGAATACTCCTTGTTTTCATTGTAAAATGAATAATTATTTTTATTCCATTACAACGGAGCACGGTGGCTCATGTGATTAGGGCACTGGATTGGCAAGCAGCAAGCCTGTATTTGAAACCTAAGTGCTGCCATGGGACAGGGTGAGCTCCCATCCTTTGCTCCAGTTCCTGCAGGGGACATGAAAGGAGTCCCTAACTGGGCATTCCCTGGGCAAAGATGATGTCACTGGTTAATTCCTCTCCATTTGGAAGTGTCTCAGTGCTTTTGACATGAGTGCAATGCAACCCCGTTACAAATGTTTCATATGATAGTGTTACAGATTATCTTTCACTTCAGATGTAGAGGTGTTCTAAATAAAATTGTACACATTTTAGATATATTTCAGTTGAAGACCAAGAGCTATCATCCTTTCAAAACATCTTTCATATTAAAATCACTGATAAAAATAATATCAAAATCCATTAAATCAATAATGTAGTAAAGCTGTAATTGCAAACATTCTGAAGAAACTGTATTCAGTACCATTATATCTTCTAATTTTGAGATATCTCCCTCCCTCCCATCAGTATAATCACTCAGTCCATGCTAAATTATATTGTTGATATACTGTAGAATAGCTCTTGTTCAGTTTTCTTGAGTGGAATTGAGAGTCTCTAATATTAAAAACTGGGTGGAAAGAGATCATGGGCATCTTTTATTCTATAAGCTTAAGTAATTCTATTATAGAAAATGGGTATTATGTGTTTTGTTGTCTCATTCCATTATTGTATGAAATCAGATAATTAGTTCAAAGCCATAAAATGTCATCAAAAATCACAAAGCCTTGGAAAATTTAATTAGGCAAAAGCCAAAGTAAGTGCAGTTAATAGGATTATGAAGTATATATTTCAGTACAATGTCGTTGTTAGCTGTGAAGTCATGTCCAATCCATCACGACCCCATGGACAACGTTCTTCCAGGCCTTCCTGTCTTCTACCATCCTCCGGAGTCCAATTAAGCTCATGCCTACTGCTTCAGTGATTCCATGCAGCCACCTGATTCTCTGTTGTCCCCTTCTTTTGCCCTCAATCTTTCCCAGCATTAGGCTCTTCTCCAGTACAATATTATATGAAATTAAATGAAATCATATGTTATATTGGGCCGAGGTTCCCCATCCAAACCAAAATGAAATTCCTCTAAATTTCTACCATGAATTGTTTTGCAAATTTCTGTTTTGAATAGTATATTTTGCTATTTGGCTGCCAGGAAAGATTCTTTAAAATGTTTTTTCTTCTTTCATAGGAAAATAGTAAAAAGTTAAAAATGAAGTTTCCACCAAAAATTGCAAACCGAAAGACAAAATGTAAAACCAGTAAAGGAGGGATCACACAGCCAAACATAAATGACAGTTTGGAAATCACCAAACTTGATTCGTCCATTATTTCAGAAGGAAAGATTACCTCAGTAACACCACAAATCCAGGCATTTACATTACAGAAAGCTGCAGCAGGTGTGTAGAATATTTCTGAGAATTCCTTCAGAGTAGTAAACTTGTGCCAAACCCAAAAGGCAGTGGTAGTGTAAAATTCAAAAGCAGGTAAAACATAGAAATACCTGTTGGAATCGAGTTAAAATGAACAGTGCAAGTTCCTCTAAAATTCTTGTTCTTTCTAATTAAGTTGCCATGATGTTCAGAATCTTAATTTCTTTCTTAATTGAAAGAAAATTTAACAGTAGTGAACAACAATCATGAATTTTGATGTGATCCAGAGGATATTTGTGTATGAAGTTATATCTCAAAGTTTGAATTTGGACAAGATCTCTTTAGTTCTATTCAGCACCTTATTCACTGGAAGAACACAGTTATGCTCTGTTAACTCTTAACTGTTGGAATTTCATCTAGGTTTCTTGAGAATATGTGCCACATTTGTCACCAGTAGCACAGAGGCAGCTTTAAATTTATCTCTTTGTTCTCCTGTGTATTTATTGCATTTTTTTCCTAGAAGGTTTGATGAGCCTTCTTCGTGATATGGGGAAAGGATATTTAGCCTTGTGTTCCTACAATTGTAAAGAAGCCATTCATATACTGAGTCATTTGCCTTCTCACCACTACAACACGGGCTGGGTGCTATGCCATATTGGAAGAGCTTACTTTGAACTTGCAGAATATATGCAGGTAAAGAGGCCATTGAATAGTTTTTGGGGAATACTACATTCTGTATTTGCAGTGAATTGTACAAAAATTGACCCCAAAACATAAACTGAAAACTAGCTCAAATTTCCTTTACTCTCATTTTTTTAGCAATCTTAATGAGAAGTTCTAAGCTTAAAAGAACTCTTAATATACATACACACATTAGAATGCATTAGAATGCAGTATCAATGCTATTCAGAGCAGGGCTGGACAATTGACCATCTGATTATTACTGACTAGTCACCCATTTCAGTAAAAGGGCATTGCAATATATATATATATCATTTTTTTAAAATAAAATTTGTTGAGAATGAATCACACTTCTCTTAAGATGAAACATTTAATTTATCAAGCAAATTATACCCTTATATCAAAAAACAAGATCTCATTTAACGCTATATACCATGTTATGTCAAAAATGGATCATATTGATTAAATAGCATTTGTCCATTATTGTCATAGGCTGAGAGAATATTCTCTGAAGTAAGAAGGATTGAAAACTACAGAGTAGAAGGCATGGAAATCTATTCAACCACATTGTGGCATCTGCAGAAAGATGTAGCTCTTTCAGTTCTTTCAAAAGACTTAACTGAGATGGATAAAAATTCACCAGAGGTATCATTTCTGATTATTTTGAGGCAGGCATTTTTTTTTTACTACAGTTTAGCCTCTGATTCTTTCCTTTAATTTTAAATGAACAAATTTGAGGTTGAAATTACTTTATTTTAGTTTGCAAACTACGTGACTGAGCATTTAAATAGTAGCTACTAGTTAATAGTAGTTTATTAATATTTTCTTCTTCCTCTTATTATATCACTTAAAAGTAGAAAGAGGGAGATATCATAGTTTTGTGGTATATGTTCTACTTTTTCATTTTTCCAGGCATGGTGTGCTGCAGGAAATTGCTTCAGTTTGCAAAGGGAACATGACATTGCTATCAAGTTTTTCCAGAGAGCTATTCAAGTTGATCCAAATTATGCTTATGCCTATACTCTCCTGGGACATGAATTTGTGCTGACAGAGGAACTTGAGAGAGCATTATCCTGCTTTAGGAATGCAATCCGAATGAATCCAAGGCACTACAATGCTTGGTGAGAAATATTTTTGATTAATAAAAATGATGAATCTTGGGCATATATTTACCCCTCAAAGTATTTAACAATCTCATTTCCATCCCTGATATAACTTAATTCTGGAGTTTAAAAAGATTTGCTTTTCTCTCTAATTTTCTATTTATAATTTCAGTCCAGCTCTCATAAATGTACAGGTATATACTTGCCTATTATTATAATGTGTGGATATCTACAGTTAGAATTATGGTCTGTGGAAACTTAATAATATCTAACCATGGGCCTAAAGAATAACTAAGGTAATACTTAGGCATTCCAGGCAAAATGGAGTTTGTTTTATAAAATTAGGGTGTTCAGGTCTGATAAATTCCAAATTTCCAAATACTGAGGAAGTCCTTTGGGTATTATTCCAATGGTTTCAGTTATGATTGGTATAACAGATTATTTCTTTTTCTATAAGCATTCAAATACAATCTGCAAATTTTAGTATCTTGTTTTTTTCCAATTGCTTTTCCTCAATCTAGCATCACCTGGTATAACAACATCAATGAATTAGATTATTTTCAATAATTGCTATATTAAGCATGTCATGAACAAGGTATCTATGTGTTTGAATTTTAAAGTCCGTAGAATCTTTACCTGCTCATTTTCCAAAACCTTGATTTGATGTTCGTCAGTCTTTGCTACTGAAATCTAAACCTTTGCCAAAGTTTCCAATGAATAATTTTGGCAACTCAGTTGTGATGATGTTTATAATCAGTGTACTAAATTTTGCTGCAGCCATTGATGAAATTGTCAATTGTTCATCCTTTTTTTTTTTTTAACAAATTTTATTAATTTTTAAAGACATACAAAACATAAAACATAAGAACATAAAATCTCTTTTCTGAAAGTTATTTGTAAATTTTAAACAAATAAAACATTTTATACATCTGTTAGGGATAACATTGGTTACCTAACTTAGTTTGGGTAAAAATAATATATAAACTATGTTAGTGAGTTTAAGTGTATGTATCACTTTAACTGCAAAACATGTATTATGAGTGCGGTTGTAAAATCATCCTAAGAGGGAGCAAGAGAGCTCACCGTTTGCTGGTTTTTACTGTAGTAGCTGACAATGTTGGATTGATGGTGATTACTGTGTGTTTCCCTGCTATTGCTGAGAGAAGAAAAGGGGTTTGATTTTCTTCATATCTCTGACTGCAAAAGAGATATATTGCTGGACTGATTATTTGTAAGTTTACTGACCTCTATTTTCAACACTGGACTTTGCAACTGATTAATCCCTGGATGGACTGAACTAGTTTATGACATGTGGACTGTTTTGACTATGCTATAACTCTTGCTGGAATAAAAAACTATTTAATTGGCACAGTGTATCTGTCTTACTGAGTGTAAACTACAACAACGTTTATCTCACATAATTTGCCTGCCTGCTAGACTGCCGTTGCACGTTCTGCTAGGGTTTGTATCCCTAACAACATCATTGACACATCTCCTTATAAACACATAGATATCCTTTCAAATTCCTCATTATTTCTCCCTATACTTTTATTCAGTTATATTTCTTTTCTATATTTATCTGTTTTATATGTTTTTATTCACTATGCTTATTTTCCCTTTCTGGCTTGCTTTATTCTCTTCTATCTTTTATTCTCCATTGTCCTTTTCTAACATTCCTTCAAGGTTTTATTAGCTCAATCAAACATAAACACACAAAAACACAAAACGTAGAAACATAAAAAACCTCTTTTCTGAAAGTTGCTTAATCCCTGGTTAAAACTCTTCGTACAGACACAAATTCAAATTCATATTCATTTTGTGTACCATTCCATATCTTATTAGCATTTTCAGTTTTCTATATAGCTTCTCCTCTCTTTTAAATTTTCTTAATTTTATTTTATTTATCTCATCTCAATTCGAATCATAATATTTATTATTCTTTGTCTGTTCTATTTCCAGCTTTCCATTTATCTTTCTTCTTTGAAAAAAAAAAACTTCTCCTGTACACTAATTGGAGTATGACGCCTTTATCTCTTTCCCCTACATTTATAATACTTAATATAGAATACATAGCTTACATTGGGATTCTGTTTGGTACATTCTAAAATTATACAATATTATCAATACCAATACAAATCTATTCATTAATATTAATATTCATTTATATCTTAAACACTTAGCACATTACTTTTCAGTTAAATCAAATACTTCTATGGGAGCACCTTCTTTCCATAGTTATTCCCCCCCCACATCACATATTATAAATCATTATTTCATTAAAATGTTCCCCCTTCTCCTACTTCAAATCTCTCATTTCACAAAAAAATTCACTAGGATAACATAGTCTAATCATTAATATTAACACTCATTTATATCTTAAACATTTTACCCATTTCAGTTAAATATCATGCCTTTATGGGAACACTTATGCTTTCCATAATTATTCCCCCCCCCCACATCACATATTTTATATCATTGTTTCATTAAAGTATTCCCCTTTTCTTGACAAACATTTCACTAAATTATACTAAATATTTTATCACATTTTAAGTTGCATATTGTTTCCAATTTTCTAAGATTATTTCTAAGTACAAATGTAAAAATACAATCTTATGTACCTTTCCAGAATCCCTTTTTGAATAAAGTTTACCCATTATCTCTAAAAAACTTTTGTTTCTTTGCATCTTGCTCCCCACCATTAAGGCTTCTCGTCCCTTCCTTTCTCCCTTGCTTATTCTTCTCCTTGTCCTCTTTACCCCCTTGTCTCTCCACCTCCCTTTTATTCTGCTTTCCTCCTTTCTGTTGTTTTCTAACATAGTATCCCCTTTTCACCTTATTCTTCTCTTTTTTGGTTGTTTTTCCAAGTCTTAAAGTCTTCTTTTCCTTTTTCTCTTTCTCCTTTCCTTCCCCAACCAAAGTCACTTGTTTATCAAAAATGGCTTCTTCTTTGTCCCAATCATCCTGTTGCACATTCAGCTTTACATAAGTACAAACCGCCATTTCTAAAAATTGAAAAAGAGTGCCAAGAGAATCCTTCCCTTCTTGCTTTTCTTTTTCAAGTTTCAATCCATCCACAAGTGATGCCATTGTAGAGAGAAAAAGTTCTTTATGTAGTTCTTCAAGCCATATTTTTCTTTCTTCAGTTTGTTTCACCTATGAAAGTCTTCTACCCCAATGGCTCTTGGCCAATATAGCTAATTGATATAACTTTCAGGGTATAAAGCGTGGCACATTGTCATCAGTTTTCTTTTCCTGATCCAAGCTACCAAGTTTCATCTGGATTCAGTCAATTATTCCCACTGTATATTGAATAACAGGAACTGTAATTAATTAGTTTTGGAGATATTTCCACCATTTAATTTTGATTTCAAATTTTACAAACTCATTATTATATCTGGTAGAAACGCTTTCTATGACTTGGTTCTCTGCAATGAATCAAAACTGTCCCAATATCCAAGTACTTCACCTTCTTTTGGTGCTATTGTTTACAATAATTTTATTTGCCTTTGTGGCTAAGATTGCACAATTATTAATGCCAACTTGCACCCCATAATTATGTTATGCTTTTTAGCAGGGAATCCAATTCAATCTTCATTTTGCCAAAAAAAATCATATAGAGTAAATGCAAAATGTTTATTCCTTTTATAGTCAAGATAGATATCTAATTTTAGATATCTAAAATTTGTTTTGCTCAATATTGTTGCTGATGGGACCATTGATATTGTATTATAAAGAGGAAAAATTGTAATAAGTTATTTGAAAAAAATTAACATCTTCCCCATTAGCCACAGCATTGACAAAAGTTCATAGAAGTATTCATATTGCCAAATATTTTGCCTGATTCCAAAAATTTTGAGACAGTTCTCAATCCAGCTATGTAGAACAGAAACAAATGCCTTTTTAATATATACAAGCTGTAGACAAAGCTGTTGTTACTGTTTCTTCTTCTCATTCTTTTTATAGGGAGGAAATAATGTATTTTCAGATATTATAAATTAGATTTCCAATTATGCCCGCAAGTGGTTTGGAGGCTATTGATATCACATTATGCATATGTATTTTTCTAGGCTAATTTTCCTACTGAATTAGGAAAGTCCTTTCAGGTGTTAACTATTCTACATTTTTGATGCTTCCAAAATTTTGTTTGTCTGCTCTATCAATCTTAAGTATAGATTTGACATTAACTTTAGCCAAAATTCATGGAGTTCATCTGGTTTAGGAGCATTTCAGGTTGTTTTTTACCTTTGTTGATTGCTTTTGTACAATTTTTCAATTACCATTCCTACCCAATTACCTATCCAATTAACCTGTCTTCTATGGTGAGTTACATTTTATTTCACATTCAACTTGTTTGACCCATGTTGCATCTCTACTGTGACTCCTATTGTTTTTCCACATAGTTGTCCAATATGTATTTAAATAATTTTCCTCAAAAATAAATGAACAAGTCTTTGTCTCATTTGTTTAACTGGCTCTGTTAATCTAATCTTAGAATTTGTGCAAAGAACAAATCAAAATTTAGATTATATTTATGCAGAAATGTTGAAAATCCAAAAGAATTCACAAACTTAAGTACCTTTATACCTTTATACATTAGATCAACTTATAAACTAGTGTCTTTCTGCATTGCAGCCTTTAGTTCCTTGCTTCATGTATATAAATTGTTGGAAATGAAATTGCTTAAGAAACCCTTTTGTAGATTTCAAGCCCTCTCAATTTGGCCATAGAGATAGGTATATTTTCTGTTCAGACCAAGTTGACAGAGTTGATGGATTCCCTTGCTTCTTTCTTGCTTTTCTTCTCTATGTAAAACTTTGAAGATCGATAGAAACCTATAGTCTAATGGCTCTTCTAATCCTCTGATAATGAAATGTAGCAGAACTCATGTCAGTTTCACCAGTTTAGACAAAGAAAGGATCAGTGTTTCACTTTTCTCTACTGAACTTATTAAACATGCAAACAAATGATCAGTACTATATTTCACTATACTATTGAATTTAGATGTCAGTGGAGGTTCTCAGTCATCCAAGTCATTGTCCCAAAGGTGCTTAAGAAAGGCAATTGGACTTTCTTGATTTTTTTAAAGACATTTCAATTATTGATTGAACTGAAGAAGGGACATACTGAATTCAGAAAAAAAACAACTAAAAATCAAGACAGTCATGGCAGGCGGCCTAGCACTAAATGGTCATCAGAGAATGGAGGCTTGGGAGAAGGACTACTGGGAGGAGAGGGTTGCCCACCAATGTATAGTATATATAAGCTAATTGAAATAATATTTGCATAATATGGAATAAAGCACAGCAGACAGAACAGACTACCTGCTTGCATCAGACAAGGAAAAACATTATTTTTGATGCAGAGAAAGTAAACTCTGATAGAATTCCTTCTCCCTAAAGTCTAGAGGTGAACTGAGGATGGCATCATCTATTCTCCCAAAGTGTTAGGTGACCTTTCCCCATATTGGGATCAACACTTAAACAAACTTCTTTATCTCCACATCTACATTTCACCTCTGGAGGTGATGCTGCTTGAAGTATCTGCAGATTCACAAGCTGACACAATGGAAGAGTGAATGGTAATGGTGATGGAATTAGTGAAGATGGCAAAACTATTTTAATTAAAGAAAAGAATTTATAATTCATTAGACTTTATCTAATTTTGTTTCTACTTGGAAACAGCTGGTGGACTTTTTGCCTCAAACTGAAAAAAATAAAATTTTGATTGTAAGTTTTGATGTTTAGAAAGATTTTGTTATCACATTTTGCGAAAAGTCATTAAGCTCTCTTAAATATTAAAAATATGTCAATTTGCTTAGAAAGTTGATCTTTGGTAGTAATATTATATACATTGTTTTTTTTTTTTTTAATACTAGGTATGGATTGGGGATGATTTACTACAAGCAAGAGAAATTTAGCCTTGCAGAAATGCATTTCCAAAAAGCACTTCATATTAATCCTCAGAGTTCTGTCTTGTTGTGCCACATTGGAGTTGTAAGTAAATTATATCTCATACAGGTTTGATGTACAATATGAACATTGACCAGCATGGGGTTGTATATATGTAGAAAATGACATTCTTTTTTTTTTCCAGGTTCAACATGCTCTGAAGAAATCTGAGAAAGCTTTGGATACACTGAACAAAGCCATTAACATTGATCCCAAGAACCCCCTCTGCAAATTCCACAGAGCCTCAGTATTATTTGCAAATGAGAAGTACAAAGTGAGTAATTAATTTGAAGGGAACTATACTTGAGGTATTTTTGGAAAACAACTGCTTTTTCCTTTGGGAAAACAATACTAGCCATTTAAGCCAAATGCAAAATGCATACAGAACAATTGTAAATATATTTCACTTACGTTAGTAAGATTTGTTCCACAGAAGATTCTTTGTAATCTTAGATTTGGAGGACCATAAGAACACTTTTTCTCTTCTGGTGATTCAAAACTTTATTTGGAGCCATATGGCGCAATGGTTAGAATGCAGTACTTCAGGCTACTTCTGCTGACTGCTGTTGTCAACAGTTTAGCAGTTCAAATCTCATCAGCTAGAGGTTGACTCAGTCTTCCATTTTTCTGAGGTCGATAAAATGAGCACCCAGATTGTTGGGGACAATAAGTTGACTCTGTAAGCCACTTACAGAGGTCTGTAAAGCACTGTGGTATATAAATCTAAGTGCTGTTGCTATTGTTCCACTGCTCCAGGAGAACTACTTGCTCGGTCAAAAGGAGTGTTGCTTGATATCATATTGATTTATGGTTAAACATTATTCCTAATTTGAAAAAGAGAATATTACTATAGGGGTCCTAAATAAAAAGTAGTTTTATAGGAAGTATTTTAAATGCTTGCCATCAAAATATAATCCGGCAATAAATTTCTCTTATTCCATTAGGATTTTAATTAGCTGACCAAGTATCTCAAACTTTTCCAGCAATTTATTCATTGTATCTTAGTTATAATCATGATAACTTTCTATTTGTTGCTACTTCATTTTTTGAATATTTTTACAACTTCTTCTAGATGTACCTAAATAATAGAGAAATGGAATATATTTTCTCTTCAAGAATTTCTTGAATTTCTTGATCCATTATTATATCTCAAAATTTTGAGTGAACAGTAGACAAAACTCTTGGTTTTCTAGATCCCATTGTAACATTTCAAATTGTACAGATAGTCCTCACTTAGGAAGTACAATTGTACTGCAGTCATTTAGCAGAAAAAGCACATTACTATGACGGGCTTATGATCTCATTTTCCTGTTGGTCACTAAGTGAATCATCACGGTCATCAAGTGAGACATCATATAATTGTCCCTTATGATTTTAATTCCACCTTCCCTATTAACTTTAGATATTGCAAGCCAGTTGCAAAGCACATAAATGGCAGTCATATGATTGTAGGATGTGGTGGTGGTTGTAACTGCGAAATAATGCACCTAAATGGCAGTCACATGACTGCAGACACTGTAAACGTGGATTGTCTCAATATTTTTTATACCTTTGTAACTTAACTAAAGGCAGTCAGTAAGCGAAGTCTATCTGTACCACAATAAATATATTTGTCAAACAATAACAAAGCATCAGACATGGAAATTAAAATTGACTTCATTGTATTGAATAGACCTTTTCATTGATGCATATATTTAAATTTTATTACTGCAGTCCCTTGAAAAAGCTACTCAGTTTTTTTTTCTTTCTTTCAGTATGCTTTGCAAGAACTTGAAGAACTAAAGCAAATTGTTCCCAAAGAGTCTCTTGTTTACTTTTTGATAGGAAAGGTAAAAACAATTTTCAATATTATTTTCTGAATGATTGCTGTAAAAAGATAAAATGTTAATGTTGATAATAATGTTATGCAATGCTCACCAAATGTACTGTACTGTGTTTCAGCAGTACTGTCCACTGTGGTGAGCAACCAGTTCACCTCCTCACCTCTCGGTCCCACGTACAGTTGTGGAGAAAGTCTGGGAATGGTTCGGCATTTACGCTGCCTATCTGGTTGTGCAGGCTGATTGTATAGGCTTGCTATGGCATTGCTTTACAAAACAAAAGACTGGGAGGTGAGGTTTGTTGGAAAATTGATACCATTGATTTTTCAGTTGGGATACATAATAAGTAATAGGCAATTCTTGAGACAGTCTGATTCTTTCAAGTTGGAAAGACTTCTAAAAATAAACCTTAGTGTTTTAAGTTGAACTAAAAAATAACTAGAACAAAGTGATGTTTGTTCAAGAACCTTTAGTGAGCTATGAGAATAATCTTGAAGAGGAGAAAGTGTCACAGTCTTTATTGTAAGGCAAGTCAAGGGACATTGGGTCATTTATCAATAAGATAAATCTCAGCCCGGGCAGGAATGGAATTTGAGAAAGCATCCCAGTTTGGACACTCACTAATTCTCTTTAGGATAAAGACAGGAAGGAGAGAGAGACATATTCAGACTTGCAAGACTCTGTTACTATAACGCTGTGATAAAAATAGTTTTAGCATTCATGATTTTGATGTTCAAGTCTGCTCCACTTCAGTGAGATATTTTCCCTACTTCAACCCTATTTAACAATGCAGTAACTATATTTTCAAATTCAATGTGAATTATAATTAATATTTAAAGACAATCTCATATATAATGTGTACCATGTTCTTCTTTATATTAGTGGATTGGTGGGGAGTATAACCTTATCCAGAACTGACTGGTGCTGGGTACCAGTGTATAGTATCAGTATTACACGCTAGATATAGCAATCTCTCTCCATCTTTGGCATATTTGATTTTTAAAAATGTTTTTATTGTGTATAATCTTTGAGGGGAATAAGTGCCATTTACAAGTATGACAGATATCCTGATAGATATCTGCCTACAAACTGTAAATAAAAACTGCCTACAAAGAGCATTACCAGGTATAAAATATATGAAGTAAAAATTCATAACAAGTTGACCTAAGTATACCTTTTTTTTGTTAGGTTTATAAAAAGTTGGGGCAGACCCATCTTGCACTGATGAACTTTTCCTGGGCAATGGACTTGGATCCCAAAGGCGCCAATAATCAGATCAAAGAGGCCATTGACAAGCGGTACCTACCTGATGATGAAGAGCCTGTAACACAAGAAGAACAGATCAGTGAATGCTGTCCATATGAGTCAGGTTGTTTTTTTATATTGGCTATTTTATTTGTTTTCTCTTGAGATAAAAAGTGATACTTTGGAAATTTGAAAATACTGCCACAGCAACAATCCTAAAGTTTACCACTGCTGCTATTTTATGTAGCATAAACCCTAGTTTTATGCAGGTTTCTTACAAGTATAAAAATGCATTTTCCTTTTCTTATGGTCACTGTATCTCATAACTGGAAATAATTAAAAATGCTTCCTTATTTTTTTCCAAGTCTGAAGAGAAGTTTTGAACATCAAGCATCCCCACACATATCCAGAAAATGTATTTGAATAGTATAACATCCTTTTTCTTGTCATTCTTCTCTTTGTCATTCCTAATTAAAACAAATATAAAGTAAATATTTATTTAAGCAAACAATAAAAGGTGAAGTTCCTTGAATAAAGCTCAGTTCTTGCTGATTTTATGGATATATCCATGAGATCATCTTGGGAATGTTATAGAAATGATTGCCAGTGGAATGAATATTTTTTTCCAGTCCAGCCTATACCCTTGGTGTTTTCTATGGTCTTCTCTTCATGTATTAACTAGAATAAGCTTTTTGAAATTACCCAAGTTGGACTGGGTACAGCTATGTAGCTGGGTATGCAAATTATAACACTTTGGACTAGTAAAGCAATCTGATCATTGAATAATAGGAACCTAACAAATAAGAACAGCACCAGAACTTTCTGAAGTATCATTTATTCTCCTAAAAGGAACTCCCATCTTAAGTTTTTACATAAGTCTTTAGCAAATAATACACAATATTCAAGCACAATACCATCAAGCTTGGAAAAATTAGAACCACTAGAGTGTTTCTCCTTTAAAAATTGACATCTTAAAAAAATAGGGGATGATCATTTAAAATAGGGATATGTAGCTTATGTCAGTCTGATAGCTTCACTAGATTTTGTGTGGCCTTCTGAGGCCATTTCAAAAGTAGACTTAATGAGGACTCACTTGGAAAGAGGGTTGAAGAATTTAAAAGCATGAGATGGGTATCCTAAGATTTGCAAAAATTAAAACATATTTTTGCTGTTTAAAAATGAAAAATGAAAATAGTTTTTAATACTTGGCTGTGCCCACTTTAGAGGGATTTGGTGGTATAAAAGGGATGATGGCAGATTTTATGTAACAATCAGGCTATATTTTTTGTACTTCATGTAAGAGGTATAGAAAAATAACTATAGTTGCTGGGCTTTCTTTCCCTGGCTCATTAAATCAGTTATGAATCCAGAAGCACTAATTAGAATTTGTCTTCTCTGATGTGATGTAATATAATGTCCAGAGTCTTGATTTAGGGCAAGAAAAGCATAGAGCAATTCCAATCTCAATCTAATGTTACTTTGTAAATATGCTGCAGTGAAGTTATATGGGGAAGGAGGAGAAAGAAGGAAGGGATAAAACTGTAATACGTTCAGGCAGCCTTAAGCAAGTTATTAGCTCCCCCATCACAAGGTTCACATTGTGAGGATTATGAATCTAACTAGCTTTACAGGTTGATTGTGTAGTTTATAACAAAAATAATTAATGGTAAAAATCATTTAAAATTCCTGTGCTGTCTAAGTGCAAAATGCCTGGTCTAATTACTACATACCAAATGTATATCAAAATTATTTGAAAAACTGCATTATAGAATTGGACTTGAAGCTATCTATGTAGACTGAATTCAAATATGACCAGTTCACTAAAAAAACAATTAATTAATGATCTAAGATTTTGCATGTGCTTTTGGGAATTGCATAGTATTTGAGCTTTGAAAGAAAAGGGTACATTTTGAATGCATGATTATAGATAATTCTCGAAAAATTGGGTTGGAACAATGTATAAATAAGATATAAAAATTATAATGGAAAACTAGTCTTCCCATTATAGAATGTCATAGCTTGTGAAATATGCAAACAATATAAATAATCTTATTCTTGTGTATTTTTTCTTTTCAAAAGTTGGCACAGATGAGTCTCAGGCCAGTAGCATGACTGACGCAGATGACACACAACTCCATGCAGTAGAAAGTGATGAATTTTAACTCCCAAGTGGATTCTGAGTTTGGATGTTTGATTGACTCATTTTATTGGATTCTTCCTTTCCCTTCCTGCCACAGAGCCAGCATTGTTTTAATGCTCCACTGATACCCCAGCCACATCATTCATCAGATTTTAATTAATTCTGAATTAATGGCAGTGTATTTGGGGTCATAATTTTAGTATGAATTATTGACTTCATCTTTGTAAACATGATTCTTCAAGGAGGATATACTTTTTCTAAAATCTCCTTTTTGTTGACAAACCTATCATGGAAGATGAAATTTGCTGTACAAGATTGTATGGGAAAGTAACTGATGAAGCAGTTTCTTGCTCTGTCCCCAGAAGAGTCTTAGTTTGGCTCTTTCCAAGAAGCAGAGACCTGCGCTTCTCCATTCCACACTCTTCAGAGATAAGTACAGGACTGGAAAGTGTTGAAGACATTTCTGAATATTATTTGAGTGTAAATTAAATAATATAAATGGCCCTAAAATGACTTTTTATCTTGTGAACACTTTACAGAAAATATAAAATCCAATGTCCCTCTTTTAGATTTATCAACTTGCCAGAATAGAGACTTCCACAGAATACATTAGTATTCCACCAAGAAGTTAACTTCATCAGCCTAACTTCCAAAGCATCAGTTGTTTGTATTTGTATACCATTCAGCTCAATAACATGATGTTGCTCATCATGTGCTCTTTGCAATTGCACCTGACAGTTAAAAAAAAATCAAAATGCTGTTGCAATTATTAATTCCTAGAAAATAAATAAATGTGTAGATTTGCAGTGTTGAAAAATGCAATGAAATAAATTCACAATAACAGAATGCCAAGATGACAATGGAAGCCTTAATCCAATCAAACCTTACAATGGTGGTGCATCCCCCATCTATTTACAGCAGTGACCCCTTCAAAAATTATTTTGTAAAGTGTTGTCTGAATGAACAGATGCAAAAAAATTGTGCAATTATCTGTCTTCTTGGGGGGGCGGGGGGGCTGGGTTAGGGTTTTTTAATCCTGTAAGTTTTGAGTACTTCCTCTATAATGTCTTGTAGGAATATAGACCCCCAGATGGCTATTTCTCTGAGGAAAGAAGCTAGGCTGTATTAACAAAGCCAGTTTTCTCCTCCTTTGTAGCATTTCTGCAACAAAGGTAGGTGGCTTTTGTGCAGTGACCATCAAGAAAGTGTATGATAATCTTACAGTTCTAAAGAGAAAATTATGCACAATAAAATGGTTTAAATTTCATAAAATTGTATTGTAAGTTTTTACATATTTTATTTTAGTTTATTTTTACAAGGCCTTCATTAATATATATTGATAAAGACACGATTGTTTAAATACAGCTCTTTGGTAGCTAAAATGCAACAGTCACATGCTAGAGGAGATAAGAGCAGAGTTGTTAGAAATGTCAGAGCTTCTGCATGGCTTTTTTAAGGGGTCAGTACAAACTATCCAAAATCCAGACTAAGGAGGTTTAAGATACTATCTGAGAAGTGGTAATGGAAAAAAGAATGGAAAAACTTAAAAATCAGATGGTGAGTATTTCATCTTTTATTCTCTTTGTTAATGCAGCCTACAAAGGCCAATACATTCTTAGAGGCTGCATTAACAGAGGGATGGAATCAAGATGGTACCATTTTATAATGCCTTGATAAGACTACACTTGGAATATTGCATTCCATTTTGGTCACCATGACATTAAAAAAACGTTGAGACTCTAGAAAAAGTGCAGAAAGAGCAACAGATTATTAGGGGACTGAGGCTAAAACAACAAATTGGTTGCAGAAATTGTATAAGTCTAGTTCAATTAAAAGAAGGGTTAGGGAGACATGACAACAGTGTTCCAATAGCTAGTCTCCAAAGTACCTATAAGGAAGGGCAAGAAGCAATGGATGGAAACTAATCAAGGGAAGAACCAACAAGGAGAATTTTCCTGACAGAACAACTAATCAGTGGAATAATTTGCCTCTAGAAATTGTGGGTGCTCCAATACTAGAGGTTTTTAAGAAAAGATTGTCTGAAATAGTATAGGGTTTCCTGGTTGAATGGGGGGGGGGTTCAACTAGAAGGCCCCCTTCCAACTCTGTTATTCTGAGAGTAAACTTGTATTTGACTGGAATTGTACTTCACTGTCCTAACTGACATTCAAGTCTCATTCAATTACTAAACATATAACTAGTAAATTATCAATAAAAAACAATGGTTTTTAAAAAAAACTACTTATGACCTATAAAGTTTTATGAGTACTGCTACCCCCTCCAATGGTCATGTGTTTGCATTCCAGGTGCCCAAAACTTATGTTCCATTGTCCTACAGTAACATATCTACAATTCGCAATATTTTTTGCTGTTTCCAGCAAAAAAGATGCCATATAATGTATAAGCAGATGTTGTGTCTAACCTGAAACACAGCAAACACCTTCTTGAAGAGGCTCTCTTTGGTGGACAAATAGTGACACCTACTGACAATCTTCCCTTTTTAATTCCTGATAATGTGATGGAACTACAGTTATAGACTATCCTAGGTGGAATGGTATATCAATATCCTTTTCAGTCAGGATTCAAAACCAATGGCTAGAACAAGTTTCCTTCATGGATTACCTGCATTGAGACATGGATTGGGGAATGTACTTTCCGTGGTCATTTTTGATATTTGCCAGATAATTCAATAATTATATCTTTGTAGATTGCTTTTGGCCCAATATAGAGTAATGTAATCTCCAATTCACTCCTTTATGGTATTACTATTCTTCCTTCAATTATGAAGTATAGCATATTATGGTATAGCAGAATTTGCCTCTTATTACTTAACATCACCAAGAAGTTGCTGAAATAGTTCATTTGTTTAGAGTGGTAAGATCAATATGTTGTTGATATGTAAAGCCACTAGGGATTGACTCAGAGAGTTGTTACCCATTGTTAGGGCCAGCATAGGAGGAAACAAGAAAAACAATCCATGAAAGTCAAAGATACTGTTTTTCAGAAGGTGTCTGGCATGATGCCTTCTCAAGACAATTCTGGATGGGAAGATTTCATTTATTCAATTTGTACAGTTTTTCAACTCAACAAATGACTCGATGGTGAACAGAATAAAAATACAAAATGTTTGAAAATAATACAAAAGTTAAAATACAAAGCAGTTGAAAAGCAAATACAAATCACTAAAACAGCCAAGAACCATATCCCAGCATAATTGCAGGCCCCAAGCTTAGGATTCTTCCATGACATGACATAAAATGCACTCCTTACTTATTTGCATGTGACATGAAAAGTGTGTGTATGACATTTTCCTCATTTGGGCATCATGGCTAGCTGTGAATGTCTATTTCTCCAGAGAAAATGTATGGTCAAGGCCTGGCTCAAGAGGATGAAAGTTGTGATTCAGGCAAATTTCCATTACAAGCAGAGCCTTCCCTATATATAATTCTCTTTCTTACAGAATTCAGGAAGCTACAAGATGTTCTGTGAAAGACTGAATTCTCAAAAGGGTAACAGGAAAGGGGACAGGATCTTAACTTAAGAAATGCTATGTCATATGATGTTATCAAATTGGAAACTATCCTGTTTCTTTCTAATATCCCCACAGCTCCTGAACTTAAATTATGATACGTAATCTTCAGCACAGAATTTTACAATGTAAGCTCAATATTTCAAAAATAGGGAGGGATGTTCTTTTGATAGTTATCAAAAGGGGATTAAAAGCATGTCAATTATGCAAACTAAAATTTTGGAGAATTTGCTGTGCAGGATAGCTTAGTAGAATTTTCTTGTGATCAACGTAATCAGAAATCCATCATATTAAATGAAAGGAGAATAAGGTTATTTTAATTTGAGGTAAGTTAAAATAAAGACATGCAATTTTACAATATTGTTTTTTAATAGTAGTTAGTGAAAAAATATATAGCTAACATTGAAATAGAAACTGATATCTTGAACAATTAGGCTATTCACTAACCAGGTTCACTTGTAAACCATAATATGATTTGTTTGATTTTGGCTTAGGATGTTGTGTATACTCAGCCAATTGTACTTCATTCAATGACTACAGTTATACAGTCTTGATTCCTTGAATTTACTAGTTCAGTGTTTTAATGGATGAGAATAATGTTTCCGTAATATGTCATATGTAGCTATTCCATTTGTTCTTATTGTTAGGTCTAAGTGTAGCTACAAGACAGTACCAACAGCTACTTTTAAGTGACTTGGAAGAATATTAACTAGTTAGCTGCTTAGTCGGTTTTGTTTTAAATTATTTTGCAGCCAGGGAAGAGATTGAGATGCTTGTGACATGTTTCTGCTTCAGCTTCCCCAATCCCTGACTTGCATTATGCATGAGCATCTGCTGTAGAGGTGGAACGATGTATGTGATGACATAAACCCTCTGACTTACCACTACTACTGGAATGCAAGTACAAAAGCCTAATCTTGTTGCATCATATGTTTATATAGTATGATTAAACCACTAAAATAATTGAGAATACATGGAAAGGTCCTAGGCAATGAAGATCAGCCTATTATGATCAAGGTGAAATTTTGTCAGTGTTGAAATGTCTGGAATATTTCTCTGCTTGTATTTAGTGATCTTTTGTCTCTCATCATCTTACCACTTTTGCCTTTTGACTAGTTGTTTCTGCTTGGGCGTATTTGGCAAACCAATCTGATGTGATCCAAAAGAACCAATCTTGTCTCTCTGACCTTTAACAAAAGCAAGTTCCTTCGATGTTATCTTCGTCTCCTTAGGGCAGGTACAGTTAATGAGCTGCTTTTTGCCAGCCAGCACATTTCACAGATAAAGTCTCTGTGATATCTAGCTTTCCTCTACCAAGAGAAATATTTTTGGCTTAATCCCAGCTCTCTTGGATCTTCTTCAAGATTGTTATTCATGAATTTACAATAGGGGTTACAAACTAACTGTTCTCTCATTCCCACTTTTCAAGCACTATATATGTCTCTTGCAAGACTGGCCTACATAGTTTCTACCATAATCACTACTTTGTTTTCTTAACAGTAGGTCATATCTGAGAATGTCTCATAGTGTTGGGAGTTCAGATGGCAACAGATCTCTGCCAGTCCAAACAAATTGCTCATATGATAAATCTTGTTCATCAATCTTGTTCATTTTTTAGAAGCCATTATAGATCAGTTATAACACTCACAGGAATGAGGCCAGCAGTGCTAATATTCTCAGACAAAATGTTTTACAAAAAGAGAAAGATAGCTGAACCTGTGAAATTAAACAAAATGTTAACAAATTGATATTTACATAGTTACTTACCAAGCACATCTAAATTATATTAAAGTAATAAAAATATCTTTATGATCCACAAGGCAAATCACAACTTTTGAGAACTCCTAATGTTTTGAAATTGAAAGTTGAAGAATTTGACACGCCCATCTCTAGGGGTGAAATAATTATAAGAAGCTTGGAAAGTAGGGTTACAAGATGTGCAACCTAAATCTGGTAGGGAAGGAAGACTTATGGGTGGTGGGTTTATTGTTCTCGCATCTAATTAATAATAGCTCCGTGGGCTTATTGTTCTCGCATCTAATTAATAATAGCTCCGACCTGTCTGTCTGTCTATCTGTCTATCTATCTATCTATCTATCTATCTATCTATCTATCTATCTATCTATCTATCTATCCATTTATTAGTAAAGGTTGTCTTCATATATACATGCTAGTCGTTCCCGGGAGTGGTGCTAATCTCTGTTTCTAAGTCAAAGAGCCCGCGCTGTCTGATGATGATTCTGTGGTCATGTGGCTGGCATGACTAAACGCTGAAGGTGCATGGAACGCTGTTACTTCCCACCGAGGTGGTCCCTATTTTTCTACTTGCATTTTTATATGTTTTTGAACTGCTAGCTTGGCAGAAGCTGGGACAAGTAACGGGAGCTCTTTCCATTACATGGTGCTAGGGATTCAAACCACTGAACTGTCTATCTTTCTGATTGAATTGGCTGCAATTCATGAAAACTATGACATGATTACATTTAAGATATCATAAGAACTTTTATTTTGATTTTCTTTGTCCCCAAACTGTTGGGAATGTAAACAAACACCTGGCACATATTACCACATATAGTGGACCTGTATAAAGGCAAGGAAATTTTGGACACAAATCCATATGTGGTTAGAAAAATGATCAAACATAGATTTTAAGCCAGAATTGTTTTTATTAGGTATTATATCAGAAGATTATGATAAAGGGACAATATATATAATATTACATGTCTTGACCGCAGCAAGAATTGTATATGTGCAGCAGTGGAAGAATGAAAACACCCCTTCAGAGGATGAAATGATAAGGTACTAGACTGCAGAAGTGGACAGACTAATGCTAAAAATAAAAGATAAAGGAGGTACAGAATACTATTCAACACAGAATAGGTTCTGTCAATGATTAGAAACATGAGGTAGAAGTTGGAATGTGAAAGAATCAGGTTAGGTAGACATGGAATATATTTTTATATTGTTATAGGAATGTAAGTATTAGAATGATAGATAAGTTGATATATTAGAATATGACGGTCAGAAACTATTGTACAACACTAGTACTGTTTAAAATAGTATATATGTTATTCTGTTTTTACTTTTGTTTTATAGTAAGTGGAATGCCAGGACAATTACACTGTATTCAATATATTTATATGTAAACAATAAAAATATATCTTTAAAAAAAGATAAGAGCTTTTATTTTGATTTTCTTTTTCCTGAGAGGCTTGGCTTTTAAAGTTCGTTACTTTGATTTAGATTCCCAAGATAAGAGTATCTCAATGAAAGACAAGCAAAATGAATGAAAAACTGTGACATTTTATAATTTTATTTGTTAAGGCCTCTTATCATTGTGTAAATGGAATAATATTAATGTAGTTAGAAATATGTCTTAAATGAACTCTGGTTATACAAATCTTGATTAATTCTATTACATTTTTATTGGTAGCAATCTATGCTCCAAATGAAAAACAAGGAAAAATTTTTAAAGATCTCCACCAAAAAATAATAGGTTTTGAAAAAAGGAACATTTGCATGATAGGCGACTTTAACTCTATTGCTGACCATCAAAAAGACCATAGTAATGTGAATAAGAACAAGAAAGGGAAAAGAGAATTCTCTAAGTCCTGTAAGGATATGATGAAAGAACTAAATTTAACAGATTTATGGAGAAAACTAAACCCAGAAGAGAAACAGTTTACATGTTATTCCAATCTGCATAAAATATGGACAAGAATAGACATGGCCTGGATGAATGGGGAATTGGCAAATGAAATAAAAGAAATCAAAATTTTACCAAATGAATGGGCTGACCACAACCCAATTCAATTAATTTGGAGAGGTAGGAGAAAAATAAAGAAAAGATGGACACTAAACACTCATTTAATAAGTGAAGAAGAGTACATTAATTAATGTAATTAATTAAGCTGAAAGAAGAATTAAATTATTTCCTAAAAGAAAATAACAATGAAGCAACCTTGAAACAAAATATTTGGGATATAATGAAGGCAATCATAAGAGGAATAACAATCTCTTATAATGCTATGAGAAATAAAAGAATACATGCCCAACAAAACAAATTACAACAACAAATTAAGGAATTAGAAATCCAATTACAAAAAACTCCTAAAAACCAAAGAATACAAAATCAGTTAATAACAACTAAGCACAAATTGAACCTATTCGAACAAGAAAAAATGGAAGCAAACTTGAAAATGACCAAACAAACTTATTTTGAGTATGCAAATAAAACAGGAAGGTGGTTATCCCACAAACTTAAAAAAGGGAAAGAAAGAAAAAGAAAGAAAGAAAGAAAGAAAGAAAGAAAGAAAGAAAGAAAGAGAAAGAAAGAAAAAGGGAAAGATATCACTCACAATTACTTTCAAAGATTATATAAAAAGGAAGAAGTCAATGAAGATAAGAAACTATTTAGAGGAAACAAATGACAAAGTAATTGGAGAGGAATGGATAGAATTACTAAATAAAGATATTACAAGGTCCGAATTGAAATCAGCAATAGAGAATTAAAGTAATAACAAATCTCCAGGACCAGATGGGATTCCGGCAGAATTATACAAAGCAATAATGGAATTAGTTGGACCACTGATGTTGGAAGTGTTTAATGAGGTACTTCTAGCAGCTAGGATGCCAGACTCGTGGAGGGGAGCGTTGATCTCGCTAATCCCGAAGGAGGATGCAGACCACAGATATATTAATAATTACAGACCGATCTCACTTCTAAACGCTGATTACAAATTATTTACCTCCATTATAGCTAATAGATTAAAACAAGTTTTAAACCCACACATTCACGAAGACCAAAATGGATTCCTTCCATCCCGACAAATAAAGAACAACCTAAGAACAGTTATTGATGTCTTAGAATTTTATGAAGCCCATCTGGAGAAACAATTCACACTTATGTTCTTAGACACAGAAAAGCATTTGATAATTTAAATTGGCATTTTCTAATTCAAAAAATTTACAATATGAATCTTGGCACTAAATTTGAAAATATTATAACAATTTACAACGCATAACAGGCTAATATATTAATTAATGGGGAACAAACAGGTCCAATAAATATAGAAAAAGGTGTTAGACAGGGCTGCCCTCTCTCACCTCTTCTCTTCATATTTGCCCTAGAATCACTTTTAATGTGCATTAGGCAAAATTCTGAAATTAAAGGAGTGAGGATCAAATCAGAAGAATATAAATTACAAGTGTTTGCTGATGACATGGTTTTCTTTTTGGAGGAACCTATAGAGAAAGGATACAACCTAATAAAAGAATTAGAACGATTTGGCGCAGTTGCAGGACTAAAAATTAATAGAAAAAAAGACAAAATTAATGACCAAAAACTTAACAAAAAATCAGAAAGAATTAGAAGTAATGATGGAGATACAGGTAACAAAAAGAGTCAAATATCTAGGAATATGGTTAACACCACAAGGTAAATCACTTAAAGAGAATAATTATGATAAATTACTCCAACAAACAAAGATTTAGAAACCTGGAGCAAGTTGCAGCTTGCTTTATTGGGCAGGATTGCTTCGATTAAAATGAACATACTACCAAAATTTCTATACCTATTTCAGACAATCTCAATCAAGTTACATAAAAAATTCTTTGAAGAACTAAATAAGATAACACTCAAATTTATTTGGCAAGGAAAAAAAGCCAGGATTAATGTAAAGGCATTACAAGATTCGAAGAGTAGAGGGGGACTAGCTCTTCCAAATTGGGAATTATATTACTCAGCAGCCACCTTACTATGGTTAAAAGATTGGGTGAACCTAATTAATAAAAGAACTCTTATTATTAGAAGGGCACGATCTCCAGAGAGGGTGGCATGCCTTTTTATGGGAAGTGGGGAAACCCAAGCAGTCTTACTTTCATAGACATCTTATTAGGGACTCACTATTAACTAACTGGAAAAAAGTACGCAAAAAACACTAAAAATACCAATTTGGTTATCAACAATGGAGGCAATGGTACATCCTAATAACCTGGACATAACAAAAATGATCAAATATAAAGATTTATTAGACCCACAAGGAAAACTGAAAACACGACAAGAATTACAAGAACGAGGATTTAAAATTGATCAATGGTTATATATTCAAATCCACAGTAGATATAAACAAGACAACAAGGACTTTGGAATTTATAACAAATCGCAGTACTTAGACAATATTTTATTAGGACCAAATAAAAAGAACATATCTAAATTCTACAAATACTTACTGGAAGTAGAACTAGAACAAGAGATAGTAAAAGGAAATATGATAGAGCAGGAATGTTGGACGAAGTATTACACTATCAAAATGGGAAAGGATTTGGAACAGAAATATCAAGATCACAAAATCGTCAGCTTATAAAGAAAACGCTTATAAAATGTTTTACAGATGGCACCTGCCCCCTTCGAGGTTGGCGAAAATGCATCCCAACACGAGTCCAAAATGCTGGAAATGTAAAAGCATAGAAGGAACCTTTTTCCACATGTGGTGGTCATGTAAGGAAACCCAGAAATTTTGGCAAAAAATTAGAAAATGGTTGGAGGAGATAACCAAAGAACAAATTGAATACAAACCAGAGTTCTTCCTGCTAGGGATTTTCGACAAACAATTATCCAAAAAGATGAAATATGCAACAATTCACCTTTTAACTGCAGCCAGGCTAGCGTTCGCTCAGTGCTGGAAATTACCTTACACACCCACAGAACAGATGGTTATCCAGAAAATATTAGAGTGTGCAGAAATGGACAAATTAACGCTAGCCTTAAAAAACAAAGAGTCCTCAATATATTACAATAACTGGAACCCCTGGTATAACTGGTTAATTCAGAGATAGATTGTTTATAAGAGAAACTTAGTTGAGGATAATTCAAGTATAGATACCGATAAGATGTGCGTATACGATACATCTTAAGAAGAATAGATCTTACAGACTGTCAAAAAGGATATTGTCTTTTTTAAATGTTTCTTTTTCATTTCTCTCTCTTCGCCCCCCCCTTTCTTCCTTTTTACATCTCTCTTTTTCTTCCCTTTCTCGGCCTTGTCAAGGCCTTGTTTTTTTGTGTATGTATTGTAGATCTATTTTTAATTGTATAATTAATAAAATTTATTTTTTAAAAGAAATATGTCTTAAATGAATATGCCTTACCCAACCCCTTCTTTAATTTCATTGCTAAAATTAAATGGCTGAATGGTTAAAGTTCAAATCTGAATAATTTTTTTATAATGGGATTGTGCATTAAAGAATGGGGATAAGGACAGTGAATTTCCACAAGCATTTTGTTTCCCTTTCTGTCCTAACTCTTTCCTAAATGAATTTATTTATTAAATTTTTATCCTACTTTTATTACTTTATAAGTAATACAAGGTGACAAATATACATCATATTTCTTCCTGTTCCTCTTTCCCTAACAACGCTATGCAGTGAATTGGCCTAAGTGAGAGTGAAGGGCTTAAAGTCACCCAGTTGATTTAATGCCTAGAACTCACAAGCTCCTGGTTTCTAGGCTAGCACTTTAACCACTACATCATGAAAAGGGTCCAAAAAAATGGCCTTTATATCTCTTTCAATGACAACACTAAATGGCTTCTTATAGTTTCTGGAAGGCTAGGCAGTTCCCGTTCTTAACAACTTTAGCACTGCCTTTCTATCTTAAGCATATGAAACTAGTTTTCAAGTTTTAGGCAAAGAGTTGATGTGATTGGTTGGGCTTTGCATATCCTGCAAACTCAGATATTTTGAATTGTAACCTGGTAGCTTATTTATTTGCCTTTTAATAACCAGTTTTAATTTGATGGCATGATGCTAGTAATACAGGTGAAACTCGAAAAATTAGAATATCGTACAAAAGTTCATTTATTTCAGTCATGCAACTTAAAAGGTGAACCTAATATATGAGATAGACTCATTACATGCAAAGCAAGATAGTTCAAGCTGTGATGTGTCATAATTGTGATGACTATGGCTTACAGCTCATGAAAACCCCAAATCCACAATCTCAGAAAATTAGAATACTACATGCAATCAATAAAACAAGGATTGTACATAGAACAATATCGGACCTCTGAAAAGTATAAGCATGCATATGTACTCAGTACTTGGTTTGGGCCCCTTTTGCAGCAATTTACTGCCTCAATGCGGTGTGGCGTGGAAGCTATCAGCTTGTGGCACTGCTGAGGTGTAATAGAAGACCAGGATGCTTCAATAGCAGCCTTCAGCTCTTCTGCATTGTTTGGTCTCATGTCTCTCATCTTTCTCTTGGCTATGCCCCATAGATTCTCCATGGGGTTCAGGTCAGGCAAGTTTGCTGGCCAATCAAGCACAGTAATCCCATGGTCATTGAACCAGGTTTTGGTGTTTTTGGCAGTGTGGATAGGTGCCAAGTCCTACTGGAAAATGAAGTCAGCATCCTCATAAAGCTCGTCTGCAGAAGGAAGCCTGAAGTGCTCCAAAATCTGCTGGTAGATGGCTGCGTTGACCCTGGACTTAAAGAAACACAGTGGACCAATACCGGCAGATGACATGGCTCCCCAAATCAACACAGACTGGAAACTTCACACTGGACTTCAAGCATCTTACAGTATGTGCCTCTCCATTCTTCCTCCAGACTCTGGCTCCTTGGTTTCCAAATGAGATGCAAAAGTTGCTTTCATCAGAAAAGAGGACTTTGGACCACTGAGCAACAGACCAGTTCTGTTTTTCTTTAGCCCAGGTAAGACGCTTCTGACATTGTTGTTCATGAGCGGCTTGACAAGAGGAATACGACATTTGAAGCCCATGTCCAGGATCTGGCTGTGTGTGGTGGCTCTTGATGCACTGACTCCAGCCTCAGTCCACTCCTTGTGGAAGTCCCCAACACTTTTGAATGGCCTTTTCCTGACAATCCTCTCCAGGCTGCGTCATCCCTGCTGCTTGTGCACCTTTTTCTTCCACACTTTTCCCTTCCACATAACTTTTTATTAATTGTACTTTGATACAGCACTTTGGGAACTCCAACTTCCTTTGCAATTACCTTTTGAGGCTTTCCTTCCTTATGGATGGTGTCAGGTCAGGTCAGCAGTCTTTCCCATGATTGTGATTCCTACTGAACCAGACTGAGAGACCATTTAAAGACTCAGGAACCCTTTGCAGGTGTTATGGCTTAATTAGCTGATTAGAGTGGGACACTTTGAGCCTAGAATATTGAACCTTTTCACAATATTCTAATTTTCTGAGATTGTGGATTTGGGGTTTTCATGACCTGTACGCCATAATCATCTCAATTATGATACATCATGGTTTGAACTATCTTACTTTGCATGTAATGAGTCTATCTCATATATTAGGTTCTCCTTTTAAGTTGCATTATTGAAATAAATGAACTTTTGCACAATATTCTAATTTTTCGAGTTTCACCTGTATGTCTTAAATGTTAAATTCTGACTTTCACACATTGACAATGTGATTTGATTTGGTTTGTCTCAATCTATTGTGCAAAGTAGATGAACCCACCAGAGATAGTATTCAGCAGGTTCTAACCAGTTCTGGAGAATTGGTAGCGGAAATTTTGAGTAATTTGGAGAAGCGGCAAATATCACCTCTGACTGGCGATTTTACAGTATCCTTCTCTACCACGGCCACCAAGCCACACCCACAGAACTGGTAGTAAAAAAATTTGAATCCCACCATTGGAACCCACTATATTTTAACAAGTGCATATCCTGTAAAAGTCTGCAGCAAAAATAGGGAAAATGCTTTGTTAAAACATTGTTTTTACAATGTCCTAAAATTGTTTATACATACACACAAACACAAACATTACCATACATATTAATCAGTTGAGATATTATTAGACTTTCATATTATTTTAACCTACATACCTATTACATGATAAATGATAGTTGGACACTTGAAATGAATTCATACCCTTTCTATCAGGGGTGGGATTCTACTGGTTCGTACCTATTTGCTAGAACCGGTTGTTAACTTTCTAAGCAGTTCGGAGAACAAGTTGTTAGAAGAAATCTCCTTTTGTTTTTTTCCACTTTACAGGCCCAATCCTATAAGGAAAGCATTCCTTACATTCTGATGTTGTTGCTTACAAAAACTGCGTCTCCGTTAACTCTTATTACATTCTTGGCAGGACTAAACTTCCTGTCTCTGGAACTTTTCTGAAGTTTTTTTTTCTCCTTTGCTAGTACTTTGCTTGTGTGGAGCCTGAAATTGACATATATGTAGCCATTTCACTTGGAAACCTGACAGCTTGACTTTCTTAAAGGGGAAGGATTGTTTTAAGCTTTTTACACTGCTGTTGGGAGGAAATACTCCCTTGTTGGAGTTAGCACTTTGAAGAAATAATTGAATAATGAAGCAGAGCTGCTGGAAAGAAGCTTTTAATGACAAGGAACCAAGATGAGTGACATTCACCAAGGCTTCTTGGCTAGCTAGAAAGATTGACATTCAAACTTGAGTTTACATAACCTTTCTGAGTTTTGGTCTAAAATTGGTTTTTGGTGACGTTTAATCCAATGCTTGGTGATGTTTAATTCTGTGTTTATTGATGGGATAATTTTCCCTATTCAGCTTTGTTTGGAAGGAAAAAAGTTCATCTCTATTCCTGAAAAGAAACTGAGTTGAGAAATCTGGCTAGTACCTGTGTCTATTTGTTCTGATAATTGGTTTAACAAGCAACAGCTACTGTTGTGATTTAATTATTTTTATTGTGTTTGAATTTTTTTCTTGCTTCATGATTTCTTTTTCTATCTTGGGGGGGGGGGTCTTCCTTCACTGCTTTAGTGGTATCTGGCACTGTCCTTTTGGTGTGTACTTTCAAGAGGCAGGATGCAAGCTTTGTACTGATTTTTACTGCCTTTCGGGGGGGGCATATGACCTTTCCTTAAATCTGGATGATTTCCTTAGGATATCTTGTGAGGGTAGTGAGACCACCTGGTGTCTTTAAGTGGTGCAAATGGATCTAAGGATTGCTTCTCCTGGGTATGCTCTTTTTCGAGAGCTTAAATGACCTCTCTGCTAAAGGGTTTCACTTTATTTATGGCAAGAGTTGGCTGCTTGATAGTTATCACTGCATTTTAACTATTTTCATTCCTCAAGGTGCTCTGGCACCCTGCCTGATTTGTAACTCTGGCTTGCAGGTATTTTTAATCTAATGATTGGTATTTAGGGCAGCTTTTTACAAGCAAAGAAGCTTTTTGTATTTTTGTACAGGTAATCCTTGACTTACAACTGTTCATTTAGTGACCAAAGTTACAATGGCACTGAAAAAAGTGACATGACCATTTTTCACACTTATGACCGTTGCAGCACTCCCCACAGTCATGAGAGGCCAGGCGAGAAGCACCCCTCAATGTGTGGTGTCAAATTGGCCATGCCCACCCAGTCACATGACCAAACCATGCTCACCAACTAAGCCATGCACACAGAACCGGTTGTTAAAAAAGTTGAATCCCACCCCTGCTTTCTATTGCTAATTTATGGTCCCAATTATTCAATGAATTAAAGTTCTGATATTACTTACATAGATTACCGTATATACTCGAGTATAAGCCGAGTTTTTCAGCACATTTTTTGTGCTGAAAAAACCGCCCTCGGCTTATACTCGAGTCAGATTCCCCTCTGAAAAAAAAATGGTGTGGAGCTCTGGAGCTGGGCAGCTGCTTCCCTGCTTCTGTGTTTCCTTTGCAACTTTTAAGCATGGGGGTAATCGGAAGCAGAAAAGTTCTTGCATGAGGATATATTGTTTTTTCTTTTTTTAACTGTTTTTTTGGGGGGGGAAAGACCCACCGCCATGTGAGAATGCTCAGACACGAAATCTATCCGACCGAAAATAAATGTGTGTGTGTATGTGGGGGGGATTTTAACGGAGGGAAGATGTAGGGAGAACGCAAAAGCGATGGAAGATCCTTCAGGGGAAACTGAGGGGGAGACTCACCCTTGGTCCAGATGAGCCCCCTTCCCCGCCCCTAAGGAAGCAGAGGCAGCCAGCAAGAGCAGGCAAGCCCCACTTCATGGACTCCGTCCATCCTCGCTCCCACCCAACCACCCACCCAAAGCGACGAAGTCCCCCAATCGTGCAACCCAGAATTGCCCTCCCCTTAGGGGGCAGCAATGATGCCTGGTGTTTCCCGAGACAAGAAGCTCCACCGTGCAATGAAAGCTCCCTGGCTCTAGGCTCAGAAAACAACGCGAGCCGAGGTTGCTTCGGCTCCGCTCAGCTTCATTTCCTCAGCTCCAGGTGCTTTCAGTCCACTCAGGAGGAGGGGGAGGAGGTGGCGGCGGCTTGCGTTGTTTTCTGAACCCGTGAGCCTAGAGCTCAGAAAACAATGCAAGCCGCGGCCACCACCGCCTCCCCCTCCTCCCGAGCGGACTGAAAACAGCTAGGGCTGAGGAAACAAAGCTGAGTGGAGCCGAAGCGACCTCGCTTCGCGTTGTTTTCTGAACCCGCAAGCCTAGAGCTCAGAAAACAACGCAAGCCGCCGCCACCACCTTCTTCCCCTCCTCCCGAGCGGACTGAAAGCAGCTAGGGCTGAGGAAACGAAGCTGAGCGGAGCCGAAGTGACCTCGCCTCACGTTTTCTGAGCCCGCGAGCCTAGAGCTCAGAAAACAACGCAAGCTGCCGCCACCACCTCCCCCTCCTCCCGAGTGGACTGAAAGCAGCTGGAGCTGAGGAAACGAAGCTGAGCGGAGCCGAAGCGACCTCGCCTCGCGTTTTCTGAGCCCGCGAGCCTAGAGCCTAGAGCTCATAAAACAACACAAGCCGCCACCACCACCTCCCCCTCCTCCTGAGCGGACTGAAAGCAGCTAGGGCTGAGGAAACGAAGCTGAGCGGAGCTGAAACAACCTTGGCTCGCGTTGTTTTCTGAGCCTGCGAGCCTAGAGCCAGGGCGCTTTCATTGCATGACGGAGCTTTGTCTCGGGAAATACCGAGCGTCGTTGCTGCCCCCTGAGGGGAGGGCGATTCTGGGCTGCGCAATTGGGGGACTTCATGGCTTTGGGTGGGTGGGAGCAAGGACGTTGACTTTTAAGCGCTGCCAACCAAGTGTTTCACAAATACCAGTGGGACCTCCATCCACCACCACCCCTTTCTCTTTTGCTCCTTCCTTCTGATCAATCAGGTTTTCCCAGTATTTGCTCACAGCTGCGTTTTCTCTTCTGCCGTGCTAGGCATTGAATGCGGGGATTTCTGATTCCCCTTACACGCACATGGATATGCCGCGGGGCATTTTCTTCCAAATGCCCCACTGGCAGAGAACACTGACTTTCAGGATAGTGAGATCATTTCCCAAATTAATTGATTCACTAACCCAAAAGAAGATGTTGATGACAGTGGGAGGCAGGAGTCACTCTCTCCCTTGCAAGAAAAAAGCAAGAGCCGTTCTTATGATCTCTCTCTCTCTCCCCCCGTAATACAGTCAAGCCCTTTACAGCACGCAGGATCCGCCTCCACCGCTTTGCACCTTGCAAATGCAAAACCCCCGGGATTTTGCATTTGCAAGGTGCAAAGCGGCGGCAGCAGATCGCGCGTGCTGGAAAGGGCTTGACTGTATTACGGGGAGAGAGAGAGAGAGAGAGATCATAAGAATGGCTCTTGCTTTTTTCTTGCAAGGGAGAGAGTGACTCCTGCCTCCCACTGTCATCATCATCTTCTTTTGGGTTAGTGAATCAATTAAACCTTTCATAATAGTGAGATCATTTCCCAAATTTCCCTTAAATCAGGGAAGAAATCAGAAACAAACCTTTGGACTGAGAATAAGCCTGTTCCTATGATGCCATTTTTGTTCACTGCAGTGTGAAAAGTGTGAAAAAAAACATTTCTTTTTCTTCATCTTCTTGTTCCCTATTTACTGGTCTCTTTCACAGAGGAAATTGTGAACATCAAACTTATTCTCAACTGTCCTAGTGAAAGTTTTTATTGGTATCTATTTTTATTTTTGAAATTTACCAGTAGTTGCTGCATTTCCCACCCTCGGCTTATACTCAAGTCAATAAGTTTTCCCAGTTTTTGTGGTAAAATTAGGTGCCTCGGCTTATATTCGGGTCGACTTATACTCGAGTATATGCGGGTATGTATGAATTGTAACAAAATGTGGTCATTCTTGTTATGTATCAAAATGGACTACTCGAAATCCCTGCGCCTTGATTGGCTAAGGCGCAGGGATTTCTGATTGGCTAGGCAAAGCCGCGCCGATTGGCCCGATTGAAGTCTCCCGCGATTGGCTCAAACCAAGAGCGGGAGACTTGAATCGCTGCCATTGGCCGCGGCTGCCGAGGCAAAAGGTATAAAAGCCGGAGGCTTTTTGCCTTTTGCCGGTTCGGTTCAATTGTTGAAATAAAGAGCTGTTAACGATAGTCACCGACTCAGAACCTGTTTTTTCGCGGACACGACCCTGGCGACGAGGGTGGGATCTCGCCACTGAACCGAACCCCGTGTCCATAAACGAACTAGCGACAACAAAATGGCGAAAATAGCACCGCCCGCTCCCTTCAACCCTGCCGCCGAAGACTGGGAATCATACTCAGACAGATTCCGTATGTACCTAGAATGCGCCGGCATGAAGGACGCCCCGGGCCCGCTAAAGCGCGCCGTCTTCCTGACGCATTGTGGACCAGAGGTTTTCCAGATGGCCAAGGCATTGGCCAAACCAGCAGACGCGACTGCCTTGAATTGGGACGTCCTCGAACCCATATTGAGGCGCCATTACGCCCCCGAGGTCCCCATCCTAATACGGCGAAATGAATTCTACCGAAGAAACCAGAGACCAGACGAAAAGCTGAGCGACTTCGTCGCTGAATTAAGGCGCCTGGGCGGACTCTGTGAGTTTGAAGGATTGAACAGTCTCATAAGAGACCGTTTCGTGCTCGGACTATGGGATCCAACACTCCAGAGCCGACTTATGGCCAAAGGCGACATCAGCCTGGCCGACGCCCTCACCGCAGCCGCAGCCGCGGAAGCAACCCGCACGTCAGCAGACACCATGCGAAGGTCCGAGGCAAAGAACGCTAACAACAACCCCGCGAGGTCGGCCGACGCACGAAACGAAGCGACTGCACACTACGGCGACTACCAGTCAACCTCCAGCACGTCAGATGATGAGGAGGACATACATCGCGTGCAGACGGGACGCGGAAACCAACGGGGCCAATACAGTCGGAGGTCGAGGACTAATTGCGCCGGGTGTGGCGGCGACCACCCCAGGTCGGAATGCCGTTTCTTCGACGCTGTCTGTAGGCATTGTGACCGAAGGGGCCACATCGCCCGAGTTTGCCGCCAAAAAAAGACCCGCAGCCCGCCAAAATGGGAACAGCAGGATAGAAGGAGAGAGAACTCCCCGCCCAGAGCCAGAGAGCGCCAGCCAACGGGTAGATGGGACCAGAAGCAACGACCCCAAAGAAGCGGAGACGGTCGGCGGAAAGAAGACACCCACCAGACGGTGACAATCGGCCACGCCATCTCCGACGGCGCCAGAAAGGTCCATGTAGAAGTCCACATCGAGGGCCGGCCATGCAAAATGGAAGTGGACTCCGGGTCCTACCTTTCCATGATTGCATGGCACGAAATAAAAAAACTAGTGCCTACTCTGCAAAGAAGAGACGTGGCCGCCCAGAGAATCATCATAAAGGACTACCAAGGTAATCGCGTTCCAGTGGTGGGCACCAAGAACTTTAACATAACCTACAAAGGCCACACCGAACAATTACCACTCACAATAGTCGATCGTAACCGCCCGAGCCTGTTGGGACTGCAATGGTTCGCGCCGCTAAACATCGCGCTGACAGGTGTAAACCAAGTCTCCATTGAAGCCTGGGAACAGCGGCTTGTCCAGGAGTTCCAGGAAGTCTTCGATGGAGGATTGGGCAAGTACAAGGGGCCCCCTATTTCATTTGACTTAGACCCAAGGGTTCCCCCCAAGCGGCTTAAACCTAGGAGGGTGCCCTTTGCTTTAAAACCAAAAATCGACGAGCAGATCAACAAACTCGTCAAACAAGGGGTATTAAAACCGATAGACCACGCCAGATGGGAGACCCCGATAGTGACCCCAGTAAAGCCAGACGGGTCCGTGAGAATTTGCGGGGACTACAAGGCCACCCTAAACAGCGCGCTACAGCAAAGCGCCTACCCAGTGCCCATAGTGCAACATTTACTGCACTCATTAGGAGGGGGTAAAATTTTTGCCAAGCTCGACCTCGCCCAGGCTTACCAGCAATTGCCTGTGGACGAAGAAACGGCAGAAGCCCAGACAATTGTAACACACCGGGGGGCTTTCAAGTGTAACAGACTCCAATTTGGAGTCAGCGTGGCACCGGGCATTTTCCAGAGCCTGATGGAACGTTTACTGCAGGGCATCAAGGGGGTGGTGCCCTATTTCGATGACGTATTAATAGCGGCGCCAAACGAAGCCGAATTAGAGAACCGTTTAAGACAAGTTTTGACAAAATTTAAAGAAACAGGACTCAAAGTCAAACGCGAAAAGTGTCAACTTTGTACAAAACAAATAGAATTTCTAGGCTACCTCCTAGACAGGCAGGGCATCCACCCTACAACTAAAAAAGTTAAAGCCATCAAGGAAGCCCCCACCCCGAAGTCCAAAACAGAACTGCAAGCATTCCTAGGTTTACTAAATTTTTATAATGTCTTCCTACCCCAGAAGGCAACGGCGGCGGAGCCCTTGCATAGACTCCTAGATAAGAAGGCAGCATGGACTTGGGGGAGCCGAGAACAGGCCGCTTTTCAGAGAACCAAAGACCTCCTCACCTCCGATGCCGTCCTAATGCAGTTCAGTGAGACTTTGCCCTTAGCTGTCACTTGCGACGCATCGCCCTACGGCGTCGGAGCTGTCCTCAGCCATACCCTCCCAGACCAGAGAGAAGCGCCCATTGCATTTTTTTCCAGAACACTGACAAAACCGGAACGGAACTATAGCCAGCTGGACAAAGAAGCTTTGGCTATAGTTGCCGCCATAAAGCGTTTCCACGAGTACCTGTACGGCCGCCCTTTCAAAGTAATCACGGACCATAAGCCACTGCTGGGCATCCTCGCTGGAAACCGGGCTACGCCAAACATCTTGTCACCACGCATGACTAGATGGTCTGAATTCCTGGCAGCCTACAGCTACGAACTATTACACAAGCCAGGTAAGAAAATCTCGCACGCGGACGCTTTAAGCCGCTCGCCCTTGCCGGACTCTGAACCTGACCCCGCGCCAACAACAAACACCCTGAGTATCGAGAGCCTGCCCATAACCGCGTCTGATATTGCCAGGGAAACCAGTAGGGACAAACAATTGGCGCAAATATTGCATTGGTTGGAAAAAGGGTGGCCGGAAAGAGACATTGACGAGACTTTTAAAAAGTTCCGGCAGCGCCAGACTGAACTTTCACTGTTAAGGGGTTGCATCCTGTGGGGAGATCGGGTGGTAATTCCGTGCAAATTGCAAAGCAGGGTCCTAGAGATGTTACATGAGGGGCATCCTGGCATCGTCAGGACAAAAGCCCTGGCCAGGAGTTACGCTTGGTGGCCGGGGATGGATAAACAAATTGAAGCATGGGTCGCCAAATGCCACCGGTGCCAGGAAACCAGGTCCAGCCCACCCGCAGCGCCCATCCGAGACTGGGAAATACCACGGGGACCCTGGTCCAGAATCCACTTAGACTTTGCTGGCCCCACGAATGGACACACTTTTCTAGTCACCGTAGATGCATACTCGAACTGGTTAGAGGTGGCTGACATGAAATCCACCACCACAGAGGCTGTAGTTAAAGAGCTGAATAAACTGTTCGCCACACATGGCCTCCCAGACATAGTTGTCTCAGACAATGGGCCCCAATTTACATCCATCGAATTCGAACGTTACCTGGCCGAAAAAGGTATCCGCCACGCATTGACAGCACCGGCGCATCCGGCGGCGAATGGTAGGGCGGAACGGATGGTCCAGTTTACAAAAAAGACCCTCCGGAAAATGGACCACGAGGAGATCAACGAAAAAATTAATAAACTGCTTTTCATACAACACATCACACCCAATACCACAACCAACAAAAGCCCTGCAGAGCTCCTGATGGGCAGGAAGCTGAGGTCCCCACTCGATCGTCTGCACCCCACCTATAATCCAGAGCGACCCCCAGACTCCAGCTCCAGGTACCGAACCTTCGAACCAGGCGACTGGGTTTACGCAAAAAACATGACGGGGGACCCCCTATGGATCCCAGCCGTCATAACCCAAATCACGGGCCCACGGTCGTACCGGCTCCAAACCATCGATGGGCGAGCCTGGAAACGACATATCGACCAGCTCCGGTCGCGAGCGATGGCTAACCTCAACCCCCAAGACACGGACCAAGGGGGGAGGGAATACCCGATGAAAGAAACGCAGGAAAATATTAAATTCAAACACTCACCAGAACGCAGCCTCCGCGAGTCCCATCCGGAGAAGAGCCGTCCAGCCGACTCTACCGACTCGGAGAACCCAAGCGGGAGCGGCAAAATCCGTGACTCAACCGACCCGGTAGGCCCAGGCGGGAGCCACGGCGAGAAAACCGGCCCGACCATCCAGCCGGTTCTCACAGAGCCAGGAGCAGCCAAAAAGATGACCGCTCCGGCCGAGTTACAACAAGGAAGTGAGCTGCGCAGGTCAACTAGGACCCGACGGAGCCCCGCCTACCTGCGTGATTACACCACGTGAAGGACCGTACCAAGAGGGGAGGGGTGTTATGTATCAAAATGGACTACTCGAAATCCCTGCGCCTTGATTGGCTAAGGCGCAGGGATTTCTGATTGGCTAGGCAAAGCCGCGCCGATTGGCCCGATTGAAGTCTCCCGCGATTGGCTCAAACCAAGAGCGGGAGACTTGAATCGCTGCCATTGGCCGCGGCTGCCGAGGCAAAAGGTATAAAAGCCGGAGGCTTTTTGCCTTTTGCCGGTTCGGTTCAATTGTTGAAATAAAGAGCTGTTAACGATAGTCACCGACTCAGAACCTGTTTTTTCGCGGACACGACAATTCTTTATTAAAAACTTATATAAAATACAAAAGAGTATACCTACTTGTTTGTCTAAAATAGGCATCTATAGGAATTAAATCAAAAAAAGTATAAGACCATATTTATTTTTATTTTTATCTGTCAATGTTACAAGGGAGGTATAGAATAGGCATACATTCATACGATATGCATATAACCTGCTATTGCCCCATTCTGGCTTAATATCTGTAAATTTGACACTGGTATTACAAATGAAGTGGGAATGGGATTCTTAAGTGTATGGGGAAAAAAAGAGATGGAAGCAGAAATTACTGATTTATGGCTGAATGTGGCTTGAAAATGAAAAACGAAGTAGGTTGAGGCAGTTTGGACATACAGAGAAAAAACACAAGAATCCAGTTTCAAAAGAAATGTATGAAAGAAGAATGAAAGGCGGGGGAACTATGAAGCAATGCATGAATGTGCTGGATGCAAAAACGAATTATGGAAAATGAACAATTATATAAATTATCTATTTCCTTTCTTTTTTTCTTTTTATCCCTCTCTATTTCCTATTCTTTTTCCGTCCTTTGCATTATGTTGCTTATCTCAAAAGAGAGTAGCACAACAGATTTGTATATAAGCAACAAAAAATAAAGCAGGGATATCCATCACATTTCTTAGTCTTTCTTTTTGAAATATATTACAGAGGGCCATAGGCCTGACTAAAATACAATAATAAAATAAAATAAAAAATCCTTGCCAGTGAGAGCAGCTTACATGCCTGCACCCTCTCTCACCACATTGCATCTGTACCTTTACTTGCAAATCCTTATAAAAACCCCATTCTGCCTCCTTTCCTCATTGCAAGCAAGCCCTATCTGACTGGCAAAGTTGAACAAGAAATCTTTTCCTCTTTTTTTTTTTTTTAAGAGAGTGGTGATGGACTGTGTATGTGTGTGAAACGCGCTGCACTTCCCTTCTTCCTGTCCAGAAGTCATCTTCTTCCCTTTCCCCATCTATCTGAGGGAGTATCCTATTGGAATGCTTTCCTGGCGGTGCTGCATTTTAATAGCTCCTGAGCTGATTACAATCAAAAGATCAAGTAGTATGTATGATTTGAAGAAATACTGTACTAGAGGATCAGATCAAGGAAGGACCCGGCCTTGTTAGGTATTCCCACAATTTTACACTCTCAACGTACCCCCCCCCGTCCCCCCCCCAAAAAAACCTTCGGGAAACACAAGCAAAGGGAGGGATAAACCCGAGGTATCAGCATCCAACCGTCCTTCGGCCCCTCCCCTTGTCCGTGACCGACAATTTCCCGTCCAAACACGTCTGACTTTGTCCTCTGCGAAGCCAATAAGGAGGGAGGAGGGCGGAAGACTTCCCACACCCACTTCAAGGCTGGTTGAGCTGTGCAGGTAGGTGTTGGGGGTATGGGAGTAGCTTCTCCAGCTGGTGCAAATAGGAGGGAGCAAAAACAGAAGGGCGATTAAAGGGGTGAGTGTGGGGGAGAGGCAGGTGAAGAGGTGGGAATGGGGAAAAACGGGGTGGGGGCGTAATGTTGCAGATGCATGCTGCCGAGGAGGAATGTGGCTGGAAAACGGAGCCCCCCCTCCCCCCCCCGTATCCCATCCACGCACACACATGTACACTCCTTTCCTGCCATAGATTGCAGGCCAAGTAAACTGGGTAGCCCCGTTCCTTCAACTTTGATTGAGCGGGAGGAAAATGGGGAAAGAAGAGACGACGCTGCCCAGGCGAGGTTTTGCAACTGCTGTAGCAGAGACCGTTTGGACAGGCCAGGAGCAGGAGGGAGGGAGGGAGGAGAATCTGAATGGGGGGGACGGGGGGACCGAATTAAGGTTATTATGCTTAGAAGCATACCTCCGTAGAACACCTCAGAAGTGAATTTGGGCTGTCAAAAATCCAAGGGATCGGAACTTTGGAAGTTCTTCCCGTTGATTTGCGAAAAGCAAAACAATCGGATCAGCCTCTCTCCCTCCGCCCACCCGCATATACCGTCTACAATATTGGTACGGGCAAGTGAAAATGATGGCGAGTGAAGCAAGGCCCAGCAGTCCCCCTCAGGGAATCTCTAGAAGCGAGGATTATCTAAAGCAATGCTGCCTGTGGCCTCCCTGGATTTTTGGACTGGGCTTGTTCCTAGATTGAGTCGGGACTATAGCCCAGATTTCCCCCCCCCCCCTTGCCACAGCAGTGCCTATTACTTCTGTCATAAGAGCCATAGGACACATACAGTGTGACAGCATTCCTTTGTACATATTCCCTCAGAAATATAAGTTATGTGGGGCTTGATATTAGTTGGAAGACATGAGATTGTGGTAAATTTCCTTTTCTACTGATCAAGTGCCTACATCCCTAGATGTCTATATTGTATAGAGATAGAGCCTCAGAATCCCGATTCTTGCTAATGATATTGCAGGAATACTTAGCTTTTCAAGAAGTCATATTTGTGGGGATTTAGACAGGAGTTCTGACTGAAGTTAACATATAGAAAAGAGGATGCTTGAACTTTTGATTTCATGCCAGAAGCAGAAAGAGAAAACTTGGGCCTTGTATTAGATTTATGACCCCTAACATTCATAAATTGGTTGGAAATAATAAATGTCAGATGGGGGAAGGTATAGAATTACCATAAAAAGATGGGACTAGCTGTTATCTTTCTGTTGCAATTGGGCTGTATTGAAATATTACCCAAAATAGTAATATCCCATATGTTTAAAATGAGGTAAATTTGATTGCTTTAAGTGTCTCATCAGTCCCTCAAATTTGCATTTCTTCATCAATTGTGTATACATGTAAACAATTTTTGAAAGAAAATGACAATGCATGTTTTTAAAGAGATTTTTTGGAAAAACAGAACGAAAATACTAGTCAAATAAAAATTCAGCTGTACAGCTATAAATAACATTAAAAGAACAGCTAAATGAACAGTCCATTTGCTGTTATTATAGAACTTATTTAATAAAAGTGCATAAGATTGCAATTTAAAAGTACTGATTTGTAGAAACAAATCTTCCTCTTATATTACATATCTGGTCCTGACAGAAAGTAATTTAGTAATATCCAAGGGAAAGTGAATTTTGTTACACTGTCAAAGTGATCTGTTCCTTGCACGTTAGGAGAAAAGGGCAACAAATGCACAAGCATTTTGAACAAATATACATGACTAGACCTATAACAGTAATAGATGAAAAAAGTATCAAAATATTTTAAATACTTACAAATTGTTACGTGTACATGTATAGAAATTAGAAAAAAATATAAAGAAGTTAGAAACAATTTAGAGGAGGACTGTATAAACCATGATTGAATTCTTGGTGTAGTTTTCTCACATAGGTATAGGTATCTTTGATTATGTTAGGATAATCTTATGGAATGCTGATAATATAGTTGATACTAGCTTCTTATAAATGTCCTTAGGTATTTTATTTCTCATTTAAAAATATGAAATAAAGCAGAGAATGCAGGAAATATACATATCAGGGCCATACATTCATTACATTTTTTAGTTTAGTTAATGTTTTTTACTATATTTCAAATATTTTGGTGTCATACTTTCATTATGTTAATTTTATATGATACAACCTACTGTTAGGAAAAGTTATTTTGCCAAGTTATTTGGAGATTAACATTTCTGATTTCATTTTCATCTTAGGATAAAAACATTTCTAAAATATAAAACATTAAGAATAAATTACATGCATTAGTAAAATATTAAGGTTATTATTATATTGACGTTGATTTTGCTGAAAAATTCTTTCTGTTGAATGTATTACTGTTTGAAGAAAAGCATTCATTATTCAAGCAAAGTATGTACTAATCTTGGATACAATTGGAAAATAAACGCATTTGTTGCAATTTTCCCACCTGGAACTCTTCAATATATTTGTATGACTTCCATAATTTCTAATACAAATTATTGGGAAAGCTTCCAGATTGGAAATACAATATTTGAATTTGCAGAAAAGGAGGAACTGTTGCTGTGCCAGTGGAGGGTGTGAAATGGATAGCAACCAAAAATGTCCTGTTGTCACTTTCTGTCAAGGTATTGATAGTGGGGAAAAATGCCTAAAGCTTACTTTTATTAAGGTGCTAATGTTATGAAACATTTCATCTCTAATAAATGCAATGGAGTTTGTGGAACAGGAATATCTAGATGTAGTTCTCAAAGCAAACTATAGTTTAGCATAGATATAAATGATTTGGATTTCTTATTTGAAATTATATTCTCTTCTTTTAAGATAACTACTTTGGGAAAACCAGATTTCTGTATGTAGATTGTGTGAATACAGAAATTTGTAAAGAATACTCCATATGTAAATTTTGTGTCTTACACTATTAAGCACTCTAAGCTCTTGAGATGTGGAAGGGACAATGTGGAAGTATGGATCAGAGTCATATTTCTACTCACATTTCTAATGTGTCTTTTCTAGATATATGTTAGATAACACAATCTTCCCTAAAACATGCTTAATGTTAAAATCAGTTTCCAAACTACACCATGAAAACCAGGTATCTGATTTCTTACTTCAATTTCTTATAATAAATAATAGTTTTTTAAATTCAAATCACTAGCAAGTTATAGCTGTATTTTGTCTTGCCTGTGTTTGATCAAAAAGGAGATGCACTAAATGCACAGCGAATTTGAGATTTATCTGGGGTATAAAATAACTCGAAGAAGGCTGCATAAAGTTTAATCTTGAACAATTGTCTGACACAACAATAGTGATTAGTTGGCAGAAAGAATATGGAAAAGTTGAGGGATCAGAGATGGTCTATCATTAGGCAAAAAGAGAACTGTTGGTTAACATGGAACAAAAATGAATATATTATAATTACCATATGAAGTGTAAAACCTTTCTGTTATCCTCAGTTGTGGAAGCTGTTACCAACTGTGAAGTAAGATTCAGCTGCTAACTTCATCAATTACTACCAAATATATAGAATGGAGGGGTAGCTATTTTGTTCTTTACCTCAGTCCTCTCCTGTGAATAAATGATGCAGGCATATGTATGTATGCTATAAGGATTGTTTTAAGAGATAGATGAGTTTATATAATATACTAAGCCACAATTTGCTTATAGTTCATTTAGGGAATAAATTACAACTGAACTTGCAAAATACATTAAATTGTACACTATGGTTTTAATTGCTACACTAACTGAGTTTGGATAACATGTTAAGCCACAAATATTACATTTTAGTTTAGAATATATGGACCAAACAAATGCATAATTGTCAATTCATTTCACAGTTTTGCCATTTTTAAAATTTTGGGTAAAAGATAACAGCACTGTAATGTATGCTCTGTGCAGTCCATATATTTCTACTGACAAAATGTTTTGTGTTACAGAGGAAAAAAAATTCCTTCTCAGAATTGGAGATATCTACAGAGATATTCATACTTTTAACAATTAAACTTTCTTTCTGGAATTGCTTGGACATTTTGAACAAAATGGATTTTGCAGCAGTGTTCTCTAAGGTAAGTTTGTAATGCTTCTTTTGTTTATTAGTAACTAACATGTTATGTAGCAAAAAGTTAATTTAAATTAAGACTTTGTCCCTGAGTTGTCTTAAATTAATCATTGAAGAGACATTTTTTAAAAAAAATAATGACTTTTGTGGTTAACAGTATCTGTACTCTTGCTAGTTATTAATGTCAGTACTAACTATATCTTTTAATCAGGAAGTATAATGTATGTTTCAGAAACTGATTGTGTTTTGGGAATTCCTTTTCCCCTACGTTTGGGTAGCTGGAATACTTTAAAATTCTGGTTCCATTTTAATTCAGTCACTGTCAAAAACTCTGGATTTTCACTGATCTTTATTGTGAATTTTTAGAGATCAATTACTACGTTAAAATGTAGCATAATTATGCATGTTTGCATTAATATTTATGTTATTGTACACATTGTCACAGACTGCTAACTCTTATAAACACGTTGACATTGCAAGTTGATATCTACAAGTAAGCGGGCATTGTATTAGAAGACCATTTCCATTGCAGAAATCCAAAACTATTGCAGAAATTGCAGTTGTTGACATTTTAAAAGAATACTTTGTGGATTTTGATTTAATGCAGAAATATGTTAGTGACCGTGTAGAATTATGGTATCGTGTTTCTGTGAAAATAATACCCAATCAGAAAATAAGCCCTAACATGATTTTTTTTAGGATGCTTGTAATATAAGCCTTATCCCCCAAATAAGCCCCCAAATAAGTTAAGATAATCAGCCTGGGGGAGGTGACCAGCACTGGAAGTAGCAAGCTCATCAGGTCTGATAGCATCCATCAGCAGCCTGCACATTCTGGGCTATGCAGCCTGCGCAGCTGAGTCTGAGCGCTGTGTCTGCTGGGCTGGCTCTCCAAACAGCAGATGGACATTTTGTTATTTGAAGCTCACAAAGCAATACACTTATAATTGTAACTATTGATAGAAAATGGGGAGAGATTGCTCTAGGTTAAAATTTTTATACTGTGGTTTGGGGTTCCATGCATAGTGACACAAGCAAGAGGTGTCAAAGAGGATTTCTTAGAGGGCTGGGTTAGCATTGTAGTTGTTCTCTATGGGCTGGAGGGGGAGGAGATGAGACTGATGCCCTCCTGCAGCACCCTCCCAGGGTCATGGGTAGCCCCTGCACGGCCCATTGCACGGCCCTGGATGGCCTCTGGCAGCACCCTGCTGGCCAAAAGGGGCTGCGGAGAACCTACCTGTGGCCCGTTTAGCTGTCAGGATGCTGCAGGAGGTTGTGCAGGCTGAAAATGGGTCACATAGGGGCCATCTGCGGCCATCTACTGCTCATTTTCACTAGCGGAGGCACTGCAGGTGAGTCCGTTGCTATTTCCTGGCTGGCCCTGTGGGTGAGATCTAAGCACCTGGCGGGCCACATTCAGTCTGTGAGCCTTAAGTTTGATATCCCTGACATAAGCTATTAAAATTTCTGGAAAAAGCTTGCTGATTAGATAGATTTGTTGTTATACAAATGTCTAATATATATTATTATGTAAAAGTAAAAAGTTGAGATTGTACCTTATTCTACTGCATCAAAAAACAAAAACAAAACAAACAGAAGTCAACACTTTTCTTTCTCCCCTTCTTTACCCTCACTTTTCCCTCTTTCCCTTCTCCTCCCTTATATTTTGATTGTTTCCATTTTTCTTTCTATTTCTGTATTTTATATTTTGATAAATTGATAAAAATTTGCACCCAGAAAGCTTCTGTACAAAACAATATAAATGTCTTATTTTAATAGATTTCTGCACCACATTCTATATTCAAGATATCATAATTGAAGAGCACTTGTTAGATTATCCCTAGGGTGTTTTGAAGCAGAATAACTGAAATAGATTTTATACTGACATTTGCAAATGAAATGTGTAATTTCTCAGATGCTAGTTACATTTTTAATTACTGTAGTGAAAGATGAAATCCTGTGCGCCAGTAAGTTGCAATTTTTTTAATAACATGGAACAGATATTCCAAAGTTTGTCTTGTTTTCTGGCATTGTCAGATTTGCAGAACAAAATAGAACAAGACTACATGAAAGTGACCAAAAGCTAAAGTTACTGTATTAAAGAACATCTATTATTCTAGATCCAGGAATATGATATATGCTAACTCATTGCTTAAAATGATTTTAGAAAAACAGTTCGTTATGCCTCAAGAGAAGTATAAGTTACCTATTAAGTAACTACGTTTTAGGAAATTTTAATACCATTCAGTTTGATATTGGTTTATCTATTGCCTAGTCACAAAAGTAGTGCAAATCTGTTAGAACTTGCAACCCTAAATGTGGAAAGTAAGCTGAGATAAGAAAGAAGAGTCACATCTAAGCCAGAATTTTGCTATATTTTCCAAACTTTTCTCCCCTTAAGGGCAGATCTTACGATTCTCCCTATCTCCTGAGATTATCAAATATTGCTTGATGTTAAAACAGAATCAAGTACTTTGTGGCCTTAGGTCTCCTACCCCACCTCCAGACAAACTTCCTTGTAGTCAAGGTGTCAAAGCCAGACTTTAGACCATTTCTTGACAGTAACAATAGAGTGCTAGTCAAATTGCTGTTTCTAAGGCAGCAATTGCCTTTTGCTCACTTCGCCTTTTGGAAGGACTCTTTCCTTCTCTTTATACTATGGAGCAGGGATGTCTAAACTTGGCAACCTGAAGACTTGTGGATTTCAGCTCCCAGAATTCCCCAGCCAGCCATTCTGAAAGCTGAAGTCCACAAGTCTTCAAGTTGCCAAGGTTGAATAGGTGAACAATAAAACACTCCCCTAGAGTGTTTATTGTTCACCCATGATCTTTGTACCATACTTTGGATTTTTTATACTGTATTCTGCTGTCTTCTCTATTCTAATTATATGAAAAATTAATAATTATCTAAGGGATGTCATAGGATACAACACCTTTTTTGCTGTAAAAAATTAAGTAGCAATCTGTCTAAAAATTGTCCAAGTTGCAGAGGTAATGTAATTGTATGAATTTATTTATAGTAAGACAACGATTCTGTAATGACTAATATTACAAGAGAAAAAAGCTTCAATAGATACTGCTTTTTTAAAAGAAAAGACATTTTGTCTTCTGCATATGAAAAAGGGAGAAAATGTTGTAGGTATCTGCAGCAAAATAAGCTTTAGTAATTACAGTCTTCCCAGATTTCAGCAGGGTTTTAAAAAGTGGGGTGGAAAGTACCAAAGCCTTTAAATTTAATTACCAGACGACATTTTAGGAGTCCCTTCTGTGTATGTGTGTAAATAATTGTAACGGCCTGTTGATGGCGATATTGTCTACATTGATCGCGGATGTCCTATAGCCTAAGCTACAATTCCCAGCAGGCTTGCAGGAACTGCATTGTTTTTCTTTTCCATTTTAGTTGCAGAATGCTTGCTGCTTGCTAATTTGATTCAGTAATGCTGATGTTTTAAGAGAAGGATGGGAGGAGTTCAAGATAAACTATTCTGTCTTGTGAAGCTTTAATCTGCAGCATTTAAAAACAGTCCATGATTATATCGCTTATTACTACTATTAGTTTGAGGCTGGCATTTCTGAACTTGATACTCTTTGGATTAAACCTCTAGGTGGCGCCCTACCTTCTCTATTATTTGCAAAACAAGCAAGATCTGGAAAATATTAGTGTTTGTTATTACATCTAAATCTGTGGTATAATGAAGTTGATCATTTTATATATTTAAAAGACAATTAACAATTGCATAAGTTTGGTGGGTCCCCAAAAACAGCTTTATTTCAACATCAACAAATATTAAACTCCAATTAAGAAAATGGGCACTGTGTGGCAGTCCTGTGCAAGCCAAATAATTGGATGCGACCATTTTCCAAACAAATTAAAAACAAAAGATCGAATTATATCAAATTATTATACCATTTATTTATCTTTGTCAGTATTGACTAGACTGGATGCTGCAAGTTATCCAAAATTCAGATAGGAGGCAAAATTCAGATAGGATTGCTAGGAATTGTACTGTACTTGTGATTTGTGTAACAGCTGTTGTAACCAATTAACTATAGGTCTTTCATGATTTGTCTTCACCATTTTAGTGGCAGTGTTTACTTTTCCACTAGGATCTTGTTTAAGAAAGTTTGATTCCTTTAGAAATAGGATATCTTCTTCAAGGCACTAATGAAACTTGTATGTGCAGGGCTTCAGATTCAGAGGGAAAATTGTGATTCAAGGAATGCTCATTTATAAAAGGTGGTTGCATTTTTCTTAAACTTGTGTATCTGCCCTCCATAACTCTTCCATGATTACAGAAAAAGTATGTTTGTGTCAGTTTGTGTCAGTGGTGGTATTCAGCTGGTTCATACCAGTTCAGGCAAACCGGTAGCAAGGATTTGGTGTGGGTTGCTGAACCGGTAGTAAGTTCTGGCTGGCCATGCCCCCAACCCAGTCGCTCAGTCACTGCTCGCTCAATTGCCTCATCCGCCTGACGCTAGCCTGCCCAGTCACTCCTTAAGGTATTTCTTTTATTTTTCCCCTCCTGACAATCAGCAGTTCCTATGATCAGCTGTGCTGGGATTGCCCTCCCTTACTTACTACCAACCCCCCCACACACCCATCTAGTCACATTACCACACATACCTAGCCACATTCCCTAGCCACGCCCACAGAACCGGTAGTAAAAAAATTTCAGTTCCACCACTGGTTTGTGTATGTTTCATGGGGGTTTCTGACTGATGTTATATGCATCCTTATCTAAGCTCCAAATCACATTTCTCTCATAAAATCCAAAGTTTTTCCCAGCATTACAATATCTATCTCTTTATTTTTTTCTCTCTCTATGCTTGTTCTATATTCTGCACCTTCTCTTAACACCTTCTCTTTGCTTTTTCTTCCTACATAATAGAACAGTGTTCCCCAACTTTCTTGGCTTTGCAGAATGGCTGAGGGGGGAATGGTTCCATGTGTGCCATGGACAACTGTGTGCAGTTCCATTTGTGTGAGCGGCTGGCATGCGCACCTGCCATTTCCATAAATGAAGTGTGCACACCTGTGTGTGCCCATTGCTCACATGAATGGGGATGTTTGTGTACTCACCTGCCACTTCTGCAGCCTGGTTCTGAAAGGCTCAAGGCTTGGTAGTGGGCCATGGCCCAGGGTTTGGGGATCCCTGTAATATAATGAAAGTTTATAAACTGGCTTTGCATAGGAGCATGTGCATATTTATTCAGTACCCTGCACCATTCTGGTATTCCACAGATTCCAAAGCAGCTGATTTTAAAACAGCAATACTATAACAACAATATAATAAAGCAAAGGCACCTCAAGAAAATGATGTTTTGCAACAGATAAAATATTTATGAAATCTGAAATCTCTGTGCAAATACCAGACTCTGTCTACTGTAGAAAATAGGGAGAAGTGGATTCCATGAGAGTCTGCTTGGGCAACAAGTTCAATAATTTTGGTGCCAATAAAAAAATGTCCCTGTCCCTGATTATAAACTTCTTTATTCTGGAAGAATAAGGATTGTGAGGAATATCTTAGCGTGTCAGTCATATTTAAGAACATATGCAAAGGAGGGAAAGTTACATATATGATTTGATATTTGGTTAAAAGGAAGTATTTTATCAAGGTATCAGAACAGAATAATACAGTTAGACAGGACCTTGGAGGTCTTCTAGTCCAAACCAATGCTCAAGCAGGAACTGTATCATTCCAGACAAGGTTGTCCAAACTGTTATTTAAAAGATAAAGAGTATTCTTTAAAAGATGGTGACTCCTGATCAATATTATTGCAACAAGTAGTCTTCGCTTATTGACCACATTTGGGACCAGAAATTCTGACACTGTGGAAATATTTCACATAAAATGAAGTATCATGTAACTGCACCTGAGATGACACCAGCTTGTCTATATTGGCTGCAGGCATTAAGTGAATCATCTATGCTTGTTAAATATGATAGACATCATGTGACTATGACTTTCTTTTGTCTTTGTTATTGTCTTTGCTTGTTGGAAGCTGGCTGTGAATGTTGCAAATGAAGATCATGTGACTTAGCAATACTGCAACCATTGTAAATGTGTATTGCTTGCCAGGTGCCTGAATTGCAATCTCATGACTGCGGGAATGCTGTCACAAAGGATGTTTTTTCAATGCCTTTATAACTAAATGGTCACTGAACAAGTGGTTGGCAAGGGAGGATTACCTGTAATCAAAAGTAGTCCATAGATACATGAGAAAGTACCTTGGGTTACTGTTACCCAGGTATAAAATACCTGAGCCTTTATGAAAAGTGCATGTATGCACGCACTTCAGGCAAAAACAATAAAAGAGCTTCTGCTTATTCCAATGGAAATTATGATAACTGACATAATTTCCAGAAAGTATAGACATTTTGAAATATGCTGATAAAATTTGAGGATACGTAGCAAGGGTAAAATTAAATTTTTTTCTCTATCGGCTCTGTGGGCATGGCTATGAGCATGGGTATTTGGTATAATAGTTAATAGCAACCAGGGTGATTTTTTACTGATTCAGATCATCCCTACCACCTCTCCCAAGGTGAACCGACGTGCTTGAATTTCACCCCTTATACATTGGGAAAGTACTTGCTTTGATCCTTTCTTTTGGGTAAATGAATGAAAGCCAATATATTATATTTCAGTGGATAGGTAGTTAGAATTGATGTCCAGTATCTATTGTGTATTCATTGGGAAAGTCACTTTTGGAATGGTAGTGTTCTATGAGACAGAGTTTTAATGGCAAAATTAATAAAACATGACTGTCCATATGTTGGACTTCAACTTTCATTACTGCTTATCAATTGCATTATAGCTGAGGTGGCTTGAAGTTGAAATTTAGTGTTATCTAGAGGCTTACTATTATAATGGGTTTGACAAATTAAAGATATTATGTGAAGTGATAAGCAGCAAAAACACTTTTCAACAATACTTAATAAAATACCATTATAGTTTAAAAGCTAATATTCTTTATATAGTATTGAGAATATTACTCAAATAAAAACTGTGTCCCTCAGTACAGTATTGGTAGAAAGTTATACAAACAAACAAACACAAACAAACTAACAATGCAACTGGATAATTTAAGGGGTTGACAACTTGGGAGCAAGGTAAGAGGTTGGGAAACTTGAGCTGTCTAGACATTTCTAAAATATCTAGCATTTGTCTTTCTTGGTCTTAGCATTGGAGCTGCTGCAAATTTTACTTTTAGAAAGTAAAGGAAAATAGAAGTTGACCAGGGGATATCCAAGATGTTGTCTCTTTGGCCATTTGCTTCAAGCAAATCCTTCGACCTCCAGAAAGGGTTCGGGCCCTTCTCCCTTCTCAATCTATAAGTTGCCTCATCACCCTGATTTACATAGGCCCCAGGATCTCAGGGTCCATTCTTCTCGACCAGAATGGGAGGAGGTTGATGAGGAGGGAAGGGCTTCACCATCTGAACAGTTACTCCTCTCATTCAGAACGTGAACAGGGTGAGACCTTTGACCAAAATCTTTCAGAGGAAGACGACTCTCGCCCAGAGCAGACATCCTCTGCATTGGTCTTCAATCCTTCTCTCTTCAGGCCATTACTCAGCATGGCCTTGGTCACTGCCAAGCTGTCACCAGAGGAAGTGGCTCCCGAGCCACAAGGAATTCCCTCTAGCCAGGGAGACTCATTCTTCTCCAAGCCTGTAGTGCAGGCAGGGGTTTTGCCTTCTCCCACTTTGTTCCTGGACATGGTCCAGGAACAGTGCGCTTCCCCTTCGGCAGGTCCTCGCCCATCTTCTCTGGATAAGGGTTTCTACAACGTCAGCACAGCCCTGGACAATTCCCTAGCAGTGTCTTCTGTTGACATTCTGGTTCTGGCCTCATTCCCGTTTTCTGGCACTCTTACATGGGCATCCATACGGTGGCTGGACCAACTCCAGATTAGATTGCCTACATGTGACCTTCGGTCTCACCAAGGCCTTGATAAGATTATCGCAGCGATGGAATTCACTGCAGATGCCACTCTCAATTCTGCCAAATTTGCATCTAGGGCTATGGCATCTTCAGTAGCAGCAAGAAGACTGTTATGGCTCAGAAATTGGCAGGAGAAGTCATGCCATAAATGGAAGCTGGTTTCAGTTCCATTCGCGGGCAATAAGCTTTTTGGCGATGCTCTGGAACCTTATCTCATCAAAACCAGAGATAAATGTAAAATTCTCTCTTCCTCTGGAAAGAGAGCCGACTGTCGCCCAGCTCCTTATACTGGTACACAGCCCTTTTGGGAGGGTGGGGGTCATTTCTTTCGTCACTCTAAGTTATCCCTCATTCTCCCCACCCATCGGAGGTCACTAAGTCTTCTTTGCCTCCAAATGGGAGGAGTCAACGGCGGATGCCTGCATGCTCAGCATTATTAGGTCAGGATTACAATTGGACTTCCTAATACACCCCCCCCCAATTTTTTTTTGATCTGTCCTGTCTCTCGGGACATTTCAAGGCAAGACCTCACGAATCAGGCCATTCAACTCCTTCTTGAAATCGAGCTATTCAAACCTGTTCCCCCCTCAATGGGGATGTGGGCTTTATTCTCGCCTTTCATCGTTCCCAAAACTTCAGGGGGGGTAACGAACTATTCTGGATCTAAAATTTCTCAACCAATTTGTAAAATACAGGCTATTTAAAATGCAAACTCTGCATTCTAGTTTAGAGAGCGTTCGGGAGGACGATCTCCTCTCTTCCACTGATCTCATGGAGGCTTACCTCCACATCCCCATTTAGCCTCATCATCGCCAATTTTTCTGTTTCTGTTATCAGAATACCCATTACCAGTATCGAGTACTTCTCTTCAGCCTCTCATTAGCTTCAAGGGTCTTCACGAAAGTTCTGGCAGCATTGATGGCATCTCTTGCTTTCTGTTCCAGTGAAGATCCAATGCTACTTGGACAACATTTTGATTCTGTCCTCTTCATCCATGTAGCCCATCGGGATCTGCAAATTATCCTGTCATATCTCCAGAGCCATGGATTTTTCCAGGCCTCCTTCTCCACCTAATGGTTGCTGCTTCCCTACCAACGAGCAGGAACCAGCCAGTCATCCATCAAGGTCCCGCTCCTGCCACAAATCCGGAGATCTCTCAATTGTTGGTGTACCCCGTTAATCTGGAAGGGACTCCTTTTCAGGGTTAGATAGCTTTTTTTTCAGATAGCTCAGAACCTTGGTTCAGGTCAGAGCAGGCCCTTCCCATAAATTGGCTAGAGCTCACAGCCATTTTTCTAGCTCTCAAGCATTTCAGGCACTCAGGACCGGCTCTCATGTTCCAGTCCTTATGGACAATATGGCCACCATGGTTCATGTCAACTGGCAGGGGGGGGGACAAGTCCAGAGCCCTCATGGGAGAGGCTCTACGGTTGGGGTTATGGGAAGAGCAACACCTGTTGTAGATCTCGGCGGACCACTTCTCCAGGCCGACTGGCTCAGCAGGAGCCTAGTTGACCAGTAGTCCATGGGCCAGGCCAGATATCGGTACCATCTTGGGTGACCAAATCTTAATGGTACTAAAATGTTTATGGGTCCATACCAAGTACATTAAGATGTGATAGCCTTTTCAGATATGTAGCTTTGTATGTTTTTTAAGAAACCATCAATTTGACTGAATAGCGGCCTTGTGATATCACATGATAACACATATATTTGCGAAATGAAGCTGTAAATCATTAGAATTAAACCTAATTGATGTTGATAATTTATTAAAATCATGTGCAGAGACTTTTTGTGGTAAATGTAGAGCATCATAGCAAATTAAAATGTATTTCGTAAATTGCTAATATGTTTTTTTTTTCTCTTCCAACATCGTTACAAAGAGTTTTGAAGGGCAGATAGATTAAGTTTGTTTTCCAGGTAGAGTAAGTTTATTTTCAAGCCTCTTTGGAGTTTGTGTAACTGGAAGGACATGTCCACGGTCAATGAAGTGCTGGAGCGGACCCTACACATCATGCAGGCCCTTCAGCTGAACCAGATTGTCTGTGTCTTTGACCAGGCGCTTTATGCGAAGGCTGTTGAGATAGTATGGAAACATGACAAGTTCAACAGCATCGTCGTCAGGATGGGAGACTTCCACACAATCTGCAATATGCTCTCCATCATAGGGAAGCGATTTCAAGATGCAGGGCTCAGGGATCTCTGTGTTGAAGCTGGTGTCATTGCAGAAGGCTCAGTGAATGGTGTGATGGATGGTCGCAAGTACAACAGAGCAGTAAGATGTCACAAGCTGGTTTATGAAGCACTATTGAGGCTTGCCTGGAAAGGATTCCTCCGATGGCTGGAGGAACACCATGCAAGAGACATTCACCACCTTGATGAAACCCTGAAGAAGATTGCCAGCTTCCACGACGGTGTCTCTCAGGCTGCACTGCAAGACCTGCTTAATAACGAGTCATGTGTGCACACAATAAAGCTGTTTAAAGTCTACCTGGAGTCTCTCAGAAATGCAGATAACCTCTCTGCATTCTGGATGTCCTACTTGGACATGGCAGAGATCATGCTGTGCCTGATCCGAGCATCCAGAGAGGGCAACTGGATGCTTCACCTGGCAGCAATCAGGCAGATGATCCCATGGTGCTTTGCCTATGACAAGGTGAACTATGCCCGCTTCTTGACCTACTACTATGCCAAAATGTCTCGACTGCCAATAGAACACCCTGAAGTGCATGCCCACTTCATGCAGGGAGGTTTTTCTGTCCAGATTGGGAGTCAGAACCCATTTGGGCGGATACCTGTGGACCAGACAATTGAGGAGACGGTTAACAAAGACACGCAGACACCAGGAGGCACCAAGGGCTTCAGCCTGAAAGGTGGAGCTGTGGCAAGGTACTATCTGACATCTGAGTACCGCAGTAGATACTTGAGGCAACTGAGGAACATGGTAGGTCAGCATGACACTGACTTCCATCATCCAGACCTACAGCTGCCAAGGATAAGAAGAGATGAAGCTGATGTGCAGTCCCTCGTTCAGCTGATGGAGACCAGCTGGTTGAACCCTTTCAGCCCCGAGCATGAAGAGCTGGTGAGCTTGTCAACTGCCTCCATGGCACCACCAGAAGTGACCAAGGATCTTCTTGAAGCCTACAAGATTGGAGAGGAAGCGTACGAAACCTTCAAGCAAGAGCGCTTGCAAGAAGATATCCCATCTACACAGTTCCATGACAGGATGAAAAAGAAGAAGCTGCACACTTTCTCTGACATCAGGAAGAAGACGAACACCAAAGGCCGTGGCAAAGAGTTGGTGCTAAAGGCTGACAGAAACCTCTTTGGCCAGATGGTTCTGATTGCTGAGACCAGAAAGCTGCAGATGGGTGAAGTCTTGGCCCATCCACTGGGACCTTTACCGTGGGCACTGGCCAATGGTGATGGGTCACTCCGCAAGACCAACAAAGCGGCCCTTGCAAGAGAGTTGGAAAAGAATGTCGCCCCAGCTGAAGTGATCCCAGAGCCATCAGCGACCATCATTGATGGGATGAGCCTGGTCCAGAAGCTGAAAGGGAATGACCAAACCTTCTTGCAGCTGGCAGAATCAGCCTTGTCCCATGTCATCCATGAAGGTTCTAAGAGCCATCGTGTAGATATTGTCTTTGACGTCTACAAGGAGATGTCCATCAAAGATGTCGAACGAGCCAACAGGGGTGCAGGCACAGGAATCCAGTTCAAGGACATTGCACCTGGGCACAAGATTCAGCAGTGGCGGAAGATCCTATGCAGTCCAGCTAACAAGACAGCCTTGATCAAGTTTCTTGTGGAGCAGTGGAAGGATCCACAGCTGAGGGAGAAGCTCCGAGACAAGGTTCTCTTTGTTACCTGTGAGCATCTGTGCTTCAAGATCACCAAAGAACACTGGGAAGAGGTCTCAGAATTGAGATCATCACAGGAAGAAGCTGACACCAGGTTACTTCTCCATGCTCTCCATGCAGCAGAGTCTGGCTATGAGTCTGTTGTTGTCACAGCAGAGGACACAGATGTCCTAGTTCTGTGCCTGGGGATGTGCAACAAAATACCTTGCCACATGTACCAGAAGTGTGGAACAAAGGCCCGGACAAGGTTCCTTGACATCACCAAACTCAGCAATGCACTGGGGTTAAGTGTCTGCAGGGCCCTGATTGGTATGCATGCTTTCACGGGTTGTGACACTATCAGTGCATTCGCTGGTCGCGGCAAGATGACGGCTCTAAAGCACATGAAGTCTGACAGGTCTCAACAAGAAGCCTTCGCCGAACTCGGGCGTTCATGGAACGTATCTGAAGAGCTGTCAGAGAAACTGCAAGAGATCACCTGTCAGCTGTACTATCCTTCCACTCACACAACAGAGGTGAACAAGCTCCGTTACCAGATCTTCTGTGCCAGGCGTGGAGAAGTGGACTCAAGCCAACTTCCTCCTTGCAAGGACTGCCTGTCCATGCATATGCTACGTGCAAACTATCAGGCTGCCATCTGGTGGAGATGTCTTGAGCCTTTGCCATCTGTCCCAAACCCAAAGGACTGTGGCTGGACAACTGATGAAGATGGGAATCTCGTTGTTGAGTGGATGCGTGGCTCCCCTGCCCCTGATGTTGTGCTACAGCTCCTCTCCTGCAAGTGTGTGCGCTCATGTAAACTTCCAGTGTGCACTTGCCTCAGCAATGGTCTCAAGTGCACTGACATGTGTAGACTACAAACCTGCAGCAACCAGGCAACTGACGAAGAGGCACAAGCAGAACTAACAGACTCTGATGTTGACCAAGATGATGGTGGGGAATAACGTATGTATGCTATAGTGTATTGATTTCAGGATCTGTTATTCTTGTGGAACACTGTAGCTAATACAAATCGAATCTGCTCTTCAGCTAACATTAAATTGAATTATCAAACAAAAGTAGGCCTAAACCAAAAAAATTAGCTAGATCAACCCTACATGTAATTGGAACTTCCATTGCAAGTAATATGAACATTACTTTTACTGTTGAAAGTGCCTGAACGCTGCTTTGTATGGTATTGAACATGACTGTACTAGAGTCATGGGCGTCCTGAGAAAAAAATGCAGGGGGGGGGCAAAAAAAATATTTTGGGTGTTGGACTGGAGGATATGTGCAATGGAGCGAAGGAAATGTGCGTTTTCTAAGCACGGTAAACACATATTTGAAAGGTAGAATTTAGCTGTTCTAGAGATTGTAATTAGACTTTGAAGGTGGCTTTGAGAATAAAATGGTGTTATTATTTCACCAATCAAAGGGAGAAGCTCAATTACATCAGCTGCGTCGGAGAATATTGATTATTGATAAAAATTTTATAAATTTTTATTATCGTCCATATCTTTTTTTTAAATCTTGTATTTCTTTTTATTATTTTTTTCATTTTCCACGTGGGGGGGGTGGCAAATGACCCCCCTTGCCCCCCACCCTCCCTCCGGACGCCCATGACTAGACTGTTCATGCATACTAACAATGAAAGGGTTCTGGAGATATTTTGGATAGTATATTTGGTCATTAGCATAAACGTGGTGATGTTCAGAATAGAGAATATTGTCAAAGTATGTGTTCACCCTTTCTTTCCGTGTACATAGGGTGCATCTATTCTAAGAGTGATAACCTCGATTAAGCTACGAGTTAACAAGGGCTATCACATCAAAACATAAACTAGAGACATAAAAGAAGCCAAAAACACCTAAGATTATTAGTCACCTCGGGTGGTACCAATATGTGAAAATTCAGGTCTTGGCTCATGGACTACAGGCAGAATGGTCTATTCCTCCTTCTCTATTCAGAGACCTTTCCCTTAGATTTGGAACGCTGGAGATAGATCTTCTCTACTCCTCAAATTGCCCAGGTCACCAGTTTCTTCACCAGGTTTCCCTGCCAGGGAGTGGAGGGGACCAATGTCCTTCAGTGCAGATGGCCCCAAAGTCTCCTCTATGCCTTTCCCCCGCTCCCATCATTCCGGCAGTAATTCAGAAGATGTTGGAGGAATGAGCGGAGCTCCTCCTCCTGGCACCCTATTGGCCAAGGACGCTCTGGTTTGCGGACCTGGTCAACCTGTCGGTGGCTTCTCCTTGGAGGATCCCAGCCCATCTAATCTCCCTTCATCAGGGGATTCTGCTCCATCCGGAGCCCCAGTGGCTCAAGCTGACCATGTGGCACTTGAGCGGCAGCGGCTAGAGGTGGCTGGTCTTCCTGAAAGAGTCATCATCACTATCCTGGCATCTCGCAAACCTCCCACAAGGCGCATCTATGATGCCACCTGGAACGCCCTTTCCCAATGGTGCCTTAGGGAGGGTCTCTCTCCCGCTTTAGCTCAGTTGGCAGAGGTTCTTAGATTCCTTCAGCATGATATGGAGAAAGGTTTGGCCCCTAAAACCTTATGCAGGCAGGTTGAAACCCTCTCCTCAGTTCTTTCATGGGGTTCGCTTCCTTCCTTATCCCATCATCCTTCAGTCAGGAGGTTTTCAAAAGGGGCTTCCAACTTGCCCCCTCCGGTGGTTCACAGGTATTCTTCCTGGGATCTTCATGTGGTCCTTTGTGCCCTTACAAAGCCCCTTTTGAACCCTTTAGAACATTGTCTCTCTGTTTCCTGACTCTGAAGGAAGTCGTTCCCCGTTTCCATCACTTCAACCAGGCAGGTATCTGAGCTCGCTGCTCTTTCCATCAGACAGGACCTTTGTTCCTTTCATGATGATAGGGTTGTCCTCAGTCTGGACCCCTCATTTATTCCAAGGGTTAACACATTATGTACATTATGTTGCTTGGCTTCTGCCCCCTCCCACACCATGACTTAGAGCAGCCGTGGCACTTGTTAGACATAGGTAGGGCTCTTTGAATATCCATTAAGCCCACTTCCTCCTTCAGAAAGTTGGAAGCCATTTTGTTTCCTTTCCCTTCTCACTTGGGGCACAAGGCCCCTTCTCCTACTATTAGCAAGTGGGTCAGATCTTGTACTGAGCAGGCCTATAAACCTGCGGCCCTTCCAGTTCCTCGAGGTCTGACAGTGCACTTTACCAGAAACGCGGCCACTTCAGCTGCCTGGGCGACCCAAGCACTCTTGGAGGAGATCTGTCGTGTGGCCACATGGACATCTCCATTTCCTTTCATCAGATACTACCATTTGGATGTCTTTGCCTCAGCAAGTGCAGCCTTTGGCAGATGGGTGTTTCAACGAGTGGTTCAACAGTCGGTGGGATGAGCCGGACGAGGACCCACCCGTGGATATGCAATCTTTGGTATGTCCCATCCTGGGCTCTTGATGCAGCATGGAGGAGAATGGGGGTTGGTGGAAGTTACCCTCAATGCCCTTTCTATCTATGCTGCGAGAGAGCCCAGCCCCTCTCTTGATTCATCCGGAGAGAGTAAGTCATATTTCTGTATTAATTTGTGCTTTCAGAGAGACCTTTCAGTCTGTCAAATATCTTCGCCAAAACTGGGATCTCTTCCGGGGGCTGGCTTTTATATCTTAGTACAGACTCAGCTATGACATCATAGGAAGGAGTCAACCCCATCCTGGGCTCTCTCGCAGCATAGATAGAAACGGCGTTCAGGGTAGCTTCTACCAATGCCCATTCAAGTCCTAAACAAGAACCTAAGAGCTCTTAAAGTAACATCTGAGTATAGGCAGTTCTGAGTCAGGCGCTGATAAGTTCAAAATGTCCATATATCTAGGCAACCCTTTGGATATTGCTCAAAAGGTTTCTACCAGTGATGGTATTCAGCCGGTTCGCATTAGATCAGGCAAACCAGTAGCAAGAATTTGGCATGGGTTGCTGAACTGGTAGTAAGTTCTGGCTGGCCAGGCCCCCCACCTGGTCACCCTCCCTCCCAATGCTCGCTCACCCTGCTACCTGTCTGACATTGCCTAAGGTATTTCTTTTTTTTCCTCCCAATAATCAGCTGTAGATAAGATCAGCTGTGCCGGGATTCCCCTTGCTGAGGCCCAAGAAGGCAAAAAATGGAGGGAAAGAACTCAGCCCCCCCTCCATTTTTTGCTTTCCAGATTCCCAGAGGAGTCTTAGGGGAGCAAAAACACCCCCCAGAGGCTTCTCTGATGCTAGGAAGCTCCCAAAACAGAGTTTGGAGGGTGCTGTGTGCCCCTCCCATGCTCTGTTCCTTTTCTTCCAGAGCCCCAGAGGAGCCTTAGAGGAGTAAAAACGCCCCCCCCCCGAGGCTCCTCTGTGGCTAAGAAGCTCCCCAAAATGGGTGGGGGCTGCAAAAAAGCCATGCCCACCCAGTCACATGGCCACGCCCATCAAGCTACGCCCACAGAGTAAGTAGTAATAGTTTTTGAGTAACTAGTAATAGTTTTTGAATCCCACCACTGGTACCTATTATTATTGGTACAACCACTGATTTCTTCCTCCATAGTTGCTCAACTTCTATTTGCAGATCACAGTATTTTGTTATGTTTTTAGCAGTTTCTCTTCAAGTGATCAAGTGGTATTGCCATATCAATGTTCCAGATTTTTTTCTTTTCCACAATAGTGATTTCAGGCATGTTATGGGCCAGATATCTGTCTGTTTGGATTTGAAAGTCCCACAGGGTTTTGACCTGTTCATTTTCAAGAACTTTGTCAACTTGGTGTTCCCAGTAATTTTTGCTGCATTTGAACCCAAACTTCTAGCAAAGTTTCCAATGTATGATTTTGACAACTCGATCACGACAGTGTCGATAATCAGTTTGTGAGATTTTCCTGCAGCCATTGATAAGATGATCCACTGTTTCATCTTTCTCATTGCATAAGCAACATTTGCTGTTGTCACTGACATGTTGAATTTTTGCTTTCTTGGAATTGGTCTGCAGGGCTTGTTTTTGGGCAGCCAAAATGAAGCCTTCAGTTTCTTTCTTCAGCACCCTGATCTCAACCATGTTAGCTTTGTATCTACCTTTCCTTCAATGTCTTCAGATATTGACTGTGCATAGGTTTCTTTTTCCGGTTAGTAACTTGATGCTTAAATTGTTTCCTTTTGATATTCTGCTTTCAATCTTGTTGTTTTCAATAGATTTCCTTTGTTCTCCTTCAGCTCTTTTGCTTCTTTTATGTAGTCATTTAAGCCATGTTTTTCCTCTTACACAGTTTGTTTTACCTGTAAGAGTGAAACTTGTTGTTGTTCACAACAGTCAGCCAGATGTTCAGACTGGATTTGGCATTTTTTCAAATCCTTTTCAAGGACCTGGGATAGGCAGATCTGGATGTTTGATGCTGTTGCTGATATCTTCACAGAATGTAAACTGTTCTGATTAAAGCTGCCTTTTGCAATTGACTGACAGTGAATTTGTCAGTGCCAGTGGTGTTCAAGTGATGCCCCAGTTGTTTTGGGACTGCACCCAACACACCTATTACTATTGGGACTACCTTTGCTTGCTTCTGCCATAGTCAGCCTGTTTCAATTTGCAGATCTTTGTGTTTTGTGATCTTCTCCAGTTCTTTCTCTACTATTCTGTTGTTTCTAGGTGCTGCCATGTCCACTATCCAGACTTTTTTGGTTTTCTTTATCAATAGTTAAGTCTGGAATGTTATATGGCAAGTGCCTATCTGTTTGAATTCACTGTTTCTTTTTTCTTTTTAATAAAAGTTTTATTTAAGTTTTCACAAAACATACAAATACAAATAAAATATCTTCTTTTGAGAACAGTGTGGCCCGGGGTTAGCACTTCTCCATACAGACATAAATTCAATACATATTTATCTTTTTCATTCTAATCTGTATCTTAGAACTATTTTTGCAATTTTTTTTCAATAGCTTTTCCCTTTCTTTACTTCCTATAGCCTTATTTTAAATTATCTCATTCCTTTTTTAATTCAATTACATATCTTTTTCTAATTTTTAATATCTTTCTAATCAATGTTTTTATTTCGTCTGTCCTGTTGACAATTTCATATTATCTTTTCTCATAAAACAAATTTTCCCTGTAATTACTAGACTGGAGTGTAACTCCTTTGTATCTTTTTTCAAATCTTATTTAAAAATTTAAGTTGCATCTTTACAGTTATAACATTCATTTTCTAACCTATTTTATAACACATACCTATTTTCAATCAAATTCCGCTTGGTTCATTCCCTTAAATTACACAATAAATTCTTTAAAAAAAAGTATATATGTATATTTATCTGTGTATATATGTATAACAATAGTAAATGGAATAATTATTCTATTCAAGTACAACTCTGCCATTAATATTAATAACAATCTTTTACATTTCTATTTCTTTTAACAAACATTACCTAGTAATATCAGTTGTCCTTCACTTTAATCATCTATATTTCATACTTTACTTATTACTGTCTTTAAATAAAAAACCAAAAAATAGTTATTAACAATAGTCAATAAAGTTATTATTCTTATTCAAGTTCATCTTGTCAACTGATAAAAATCTTCCATGTTTCTTTTCGTTTTTTTAAACATTCTTTTTAAATCGAGAGCCTTATTCTCTTTACAAATATTCCACTACACATCAATAGAATTTTTTTCTGTCATTTTAATCATCTAACCTATTTTCTAACCCTTTTCTATTTCTAATATTACAATGCTATCCCATGCATCTTTGTAGAATCCTCTCCTTAAGTTAAATTTTAACCATTGTCTCTGTGTCTTTTAAATAGGTTTATACCTTTAATTCTTGTACATTTTTCCTGTACCTCTATATCTTGTTTCTGTCCTTTGTAGCTTCTTTTCCTTTCCCTCTTCCCTCTCTTCTTCTCCCTCCCCTTTTTATTCCCTTTTCTATCTGATTCTCCCTTCTGTGAATCCTCCCTTCTGCTTCTTCCTGATATTATGATTACTTTTCAAATTACTCTTTTTTTGGTTGTTGCTTCAGTGTTTAAGTTTTTAACTACCTTTCCCCCCTTTCCCTTTTTTACCCCACTTAAAATTGCTTGGTCATTAAAGATGGCTTCTTCGTTGTCCCGCCCTTCTTGTTCTGCCAGCATTTCTTGTTGTTTTTCAGTTTAAGATCTCCATTTCTAAAAATTGAAATACGAAGCCAAAAATATCCTCTTCCCTCTTGTGCTTCTTTTTTGTTCTTTAAGTCTCATTTTTAATTCTTCAAGGAGTGATGCCATTTTAAAAATTTTTAAACAACCCCCAATTGATTTTATTTTGTTTCATTAGGATCCTCCATCCAAAGTTCCTGGAATCATCCAATAATCCAAAACTGTTTCTTGCTTCTTTTCTCACTTTCTCTTTCCAGGGGCTTTGTTATCTTGTAACAAAGTTTCAGCTATAATGTATCTTTTGCAAGACTTGTTAAAATTCCATGATCAATTTTTTTTTAGTTCCAGGTGGTCTCCTCCATTTTCCAGTTTTCACCCTCTTTTTTCCTTTTTCCCTCTGCTGCTTTCTTTCTTTTTTTAAAGAAAGTTTTTAAATTATCCAAGAATCTTTATCCCTTTGACACTTTTATTTTCAGCTAGAAATAGCCTATTAATGTCAGAGTGGATTAGTATCAATTTCTTATTCAGATCTCTTCTTCTTAATGCTCCAAGTCAGTTAAAGCTGTCGATGTTAGAGAAAACCCCCCAATTCCGTTTCCTTTCCCTTTCTCTTTCACAGCTTAAAATCTTTTTTAGGAATAGTATTAGTCTTTAAAATTCAGGTTCCAGGTACCTTAAATAGATATTCTCCATTCAACCCGGTCAGTCAAACTTTCTCCTTTAAACTTCCTCCTGCACAATCTTGTCCGGTCAGGTTCTTCTTTGAGGTGGCCATTTCTGACCACTGCTGTAGTTGCCTTTGGGAAAGGGAGTAATGGCCAGCCGAGGAGGAGAGATGCGGCTCTCCTTAACCCCGCTGATGGCTACCCCTTCTTCACTACCTCTATGGTGTGGCTTCAGCCCCGAATCCAGGCGGTTCAGGGTATTCCAGCGGCGAGCACGGATCAAAACCGTGGATGATCGCGATTTCGGTCCATTGCCAAAGAAGCCCAAACCAGAAGTTCCTCTATTCTGTTTTCTATATATCTATTATATTTCCATTTTATTTATACAAAGCTAAGTTGGCAAAAATACATCAAAATTCACTGTTTCTTCAGGTTCTTTGCATAGGTGACATTTGCTGTCAGTTGTTGTTTTTGTATGCATGTGTATGTATTTGTTCTTAAGGATTGCTCTTGGGCAGCCAGAATGAGCTTCATTGCCTCTTTCTTCAACTTTCCTGCTCTTAGGCATTGCCAAGTTTTGTTATTATCTGTTTTCCCTGCTATTTGTTTAATGTATTAGTCAGATAATGTTTTGTCTTCCCATGTCTCCATTCTCTTTTTCATTTGGTCTTTCTTGTAGTTCAGATTACTGTTGCCAGTAGTCAGTCAGGCTTCCTGGTATATTGGCTTCAGTGGATCTTCTTTACTGTCCTTCAGATATTCTTCCAATGCTCTTTTTTCTTCTTTAACTATCTGATGTACTTGCAAATAGATGCCCATCTTTCTTTGGTGGGTAGAGTCTGCTTATGTTGCTGTGAGAATGAAAGGCATGATTCATTGTCATTGTTCTGATCTGCTTGAGTCCAGCTGTATATCTAATGACTTGCCCAGGTTTGGATTGCCTTGATGGTATTTCCTTCATTGAGTTTGGACTTTAAGATCTTCATTGTCTTAATATATTCACTTTTAAAGGTTTTTTTTTTCCTTCAGTGAGCTTGATGTTGTCAGCTTGAAGAATGCTCTGGCATTTGTAGTGATCATCTTCATCCAGACTCTTGATGTTATTACCATAAGGCATCTTGATTTTTTCAGTTTTCTGTTTTTCCTGTTTGATGGTGAGCATGGCACAATTATCCAGTCCAAACTCCATTGCAATGTCTTCTCTATATATTCAGACAGTGTTGACCAGCAATTCCATTTCAGATGATGTTTTTCCAAATAGTTTACGGTTGTCCATATAAAAGAGGTGGGATACTGTAGCCGATGTTTTTGATTTTTGATAGTTATGATTTGAATTAGATAATAATCATGATGATGATGCCCAATAATATTTCAGAAAATAGAACATTCCAGTCCATGCTGTATCATAGACTTTATATCAGCGGTCGGGCCGTGAAAATTTTTTGGGGGTCTGCAGAGAAATGTCATCCCCAGAGCACCGCACCAAACCAATTCATCCAGGCTGCGCAGGAAAACAAGGCTGTGCCGCTCACATGACCCTCTCTCCCCACCCACTCTGTCAGCTTTAAAATTCAGCTGCCACATTGTTTTAAAGAGAGTTGGAGGAGTTGAAAAGTTCAAGGTTATTCTGTATGTCGTATTAAGAAATTCCAGTGGTAAATAATTGGTTCTTGTGATTTATGAAGTGTAGAAGTGGGAGAAGAGAAGGGAGGAGAGAATGTGGATTCTGTGTAACACGCGAAAATAATTTCACTTGGGAAATTGCCTTTGAAATGCCAGATCTATTTCTAAATAAATCAATTGGAGAGAAAATGTTTTGGAGTGATTGATATCATGGATACTTTCGAGATGCCTTACATTTATTTCCCAAGTGAAATTATTTTCGCGTCTTACACAGAATCCACCTTCTCTCCTCCCACTTCTACACTTCTTAAATCACGAGAACCAATGAAGTACCACTGGAATTTCTTAATACGATATACAGAATAATCTTGAACTTTCTTTTCAACTCCTCCAACTCTCTTTAAAAAAATGTGGCAGCTGAATTTTAAAGCTGATGCACTTCTTACCTGGCAAACTTGCCTGCTAAGTTGATATTTTTCCTTTTTCTGACCATCAGCTGTACTGCTGTGCTGGGAGATTTAGATTAGCTAGAAAGCAGGAAATCATTGGATTTCTTGCTTTCTAGCTAAGCTTTAGATCTTCGGTTCTGCTTTTAAGCGGAGCCGAACCTTCCTTAGGACTGAAGCAGTGCAGACTCAGCTAGCCGATAGCAGAAACACAGATCTCTTAAGTAAACCTGTGATTCTGTGAGCAACTCAATCTGCCTGCCTGCTTTGCCTGATTTTGGGTAAAAGTTGCTCTTTTTTTAATAAAAAAATCAATATTTATATACATGGTGTGTTGTGAGTTAATTTTGTGAGTTTGCTTGCAAGGAAATTTTTTTTTTTTTTGAAAAAGTTTTTATTAATTTTCTACAAACAAACAAAACGAACAAAACATAAAAACATCAAATCTTGTATGTACATCCAGTGTGTCAGTTGGTTCATCATTTTTGTGCATTCATTCTGTAGTCTCAATTACAATTATGTTACATAACAGCTCATATTGTCAATCCAAACTTATATATCCTAATATCACTAAAAAAAGAAATTTTTCACTATATTTTTAATCATTTATGCTTAATGAGCTAACAATACTTTAAACCAGTTTACTCTATAACAAATCATCTAATCATATCAAATCAGTCCTAAAAAATCCTTTATAAATATAATATCAAATAGCAAAATAATGACAAAATAAAGATAATCCTTACTATCTAGCATTCTAAATATTCTATTATCGTATTTTATCATCTAGCCATTTATAAAAGAGATCCCAAATTTCATAAAATTGTTTATCCTCTTGCTCTCTAATTTCAAATGTCAATCTGCTCATCTCAGCACATTCCAATATTTTCTTAATAATTTCTTCCTGTAATGGTATTTTCTCATTCTTCCAATTTTTAGCAAATACAATCCTGGCCGCTGTTAATACATTTACAATCAGGTATTTCAAATCTTTACTATATATATCAGGTAAAATTCCCAATAAGAAGATCTCTGGTTTCAAATCTATATGTTTCTTTGTCATTTTTTCCAACCACATGCGAATTATAGTCCAATATTTTCTAGCATCCTCACAAGTCCACCACATATGGTAATACGAGCCGGGTATCTGATGACATTTCCAACATTTTTCAGATTTGTTCTTAAACATTCTTGCTATTCTTGTCGGAGGAAAGTGCCACCTGTAAAACATCTTATACAAGTTTTCTTTATATGCTGTTGACATTGTCATTTTATAATTTTGAGACCACAATTTCTGCCATTTCTCCAAATCAATCCCATATCCAAAATTCTTCCCCCAAACAATCATAGTTTCTTTGACTTGTTCTTCCTCTAATTTCATTCCCAGTAAATAACCATATAATTTTTTAATCACCTTCTCATCAGTACCCATCAAGATCTTATCTAAATCAGTCAGTTTATCATAAAATCCCTCCGTTTTAGAATCTTCATCATACCTTGAGTGTATTTGTGCATATGAAAACCAATTCATCCTTATACCTTGTTCTTCTAAGTTTTGGATCGATTTAAGTTCACCCTTTTCATCCAAAAGTTCCCCATATCTAACTGTTTGTTCCTTCTTGTAAATTATAGGATAGGAAAATGCTTCAATGGTCGATAACCAAACTGGAATTTTCAAATAACATTGTCTTTTTATCTTCTCCCAATTTAACCACAAAGGCTCCCGTACATAATGTCTTCTAAAATAACCCTGTGTTTTAGTTCCCTTATACCATAAAAAAGCATGCCAACCCAACAGCAAGTCATGCCCTTCTAATGTCAACAACCTATGTTTCCTTAATGTTATCCATTCTTTGACCCACATCAAACTTGCAGCTTGATAATACAATTCCCAATTAGGCAGACCAAAACCTCCTCTAATTCTAGCATCTTGCAAAAGCTTTAGCTTTATTCTCGCTTTTTTACCTTGCCATATAAACTTCAACATAATTTTATTTAAATCTTCAAAATAGTCTTTTCCAAGCCTAATTGGTATTGTTTGAAACAAAAATAAAATTCTAGGTAAGATATTCATCTTAATTGTTGAAATTCTCCCTATTAATGACAATTGCAAGTTTTCCCACTTCTTCAAATCTGTAGTTATCTGTTGTTTAAATTTAATATAATTATTCTCCTTTAATGTGCTACATCTTGTTGTCAAATATATCCCCAAATACTTAACCTTATTTGTAACTTGAATTTTCAAAAGATCTGCCAATTCTTCTCTCTGTCTCAATAACATATTCTTTGTCAAAATCTTTGTTTTATCTTTGTTTATTTTCAAACCAGCCACCTCTCCATATGACTCTATCCTTCCCAGTAACTTTGGAGCTGTTTCAATCGGATCTTCCAAAATAAAAGCTAAATCATCAGCAAAAGCTTGTAGCTTAAATTCTTCCTTCTTAATTTTCATTCCTTTTATGCTTTTATCATCCCTAATATTTCTATTCAAGACTTCCAAGGTCAACACAAATAGCAAAGGAGATAGGGGGCATCCTTGTCTTGTGCCTTTCCTTATATTAATAAAATCTGTAAGTTCCCCCTCCATCATTACCCTTGCTGTCTGTTTATTGTATATAGCTTCTATTGCTTGAATAAATTTTTTAGCAAAACCCATCTGCTCCAATAATAATAACATAAATCTCCAGTTGACGTTGTCAAATGCTTTTTGAGCATCTAGGAATATCAAAGCCATTTGCTTTTCAGGATGAGCCTCATAATATTCCAAAGTGTCCAAGATTACTCTCATATTGTCTCTAATTTGTCTCTTTGGCAGAAATCCATTTTGATCTGAGTGAATAAAATTATTTAAATATTTTTTAAGTCTTTCTGCTAAAATTGAAGCAAAAATTTTATAGTCTGCATTCAATAAAGAAATAGGTCTATAATTCTTAATTTGCAATGGGTCAGTCTCTTCCTTTGGTATAAGTGTAATATAAGCCTCTGACCATGTTTTAGGTATCATCTTTTTTAACATAACTTCATTCATAACTTCTAACAATGGGATGCTCAATAATTCTTGAAATGTTTTATAAAATTCTACTGGAAGCCCATCTGGGCCCGGAGCTTTCCCATTATTTTGTCTCTTAAATGCTTCATTTAGTTCCATCATTGTTATATTGCTTTCTAGCATTTCTTCAGTCTCTTTAGGTATCTTTGGTAAATTAGCTTCCTGTAAATACTGTTTGACTTTTCCTTCATCAATATTCTCTTGTTTATATAATTGCCCATAAAAATCTCGAATAATTTCTTTTTTCTCCTTGTTCCCATAACAAACTTGGCCTTGTTCATCTATTAACTTCAATATTTTTCTTGATTCCTTCTCTTTTCTCAATTTATATGCTAGCCATCTACCTGGTTTATTTGCATCTTCAAAATAATTCTGTTTAGAGTTTCTAATTTTCTGTGCCAATTCTTCTTTCTCTATTAATTCCATTTTATGTTTGATTACATCCAGCTTCAATTTAATATCCTTTTTCTGTGGCATTTTCTGTAATTCTTTTTCAAGAGTTTTATACTCATTTTCCAAGGCCTTAGAAGCTTGCCTTTTCCTAATATTCTTTTTTCTTGTATAATCTATTATCAAACCTCTAGCGTATGCCTTCATAGTGTCCCACACATTTTGCGTTGAAGTATCTTCTTTTTTATTTTCTCTAAAGAAAAAAGCCAACTCCTTCTCCATCCATTGTGTAAAATCTTTCTCCTTTAAAATAGTATTATTTAATGTCCATCTCGATCTTTTTTTTTGTCCCTTCCATTTAATTGTCATTGGGCTATGATCTGCCCAGGTACTTGTTTCAATGCTTGTTTCTTTAATATTAGATATTAGTTCTGTTGAGATCCAAATCATATCTAATCTGGACCATGATAAATGTCTATTTGAATAAAAAGTATATTGTTTAGCTTTAACGTTTCTTTCTCTCCAAATATCTTTTAAAGTTAATTCATCTGTCATTTTAAAAAAGGACCTTGGGAGAACCTTTCTATTTTGCTTTGTTGTTGTTGCTATATAGTCCAGTTTATTGTCCACAATTCCATTAAAATCTCCCATCATAATTATATTAACGTAGTCCAGTCCAATTATTTTCATGTGCAGTTTTTTATAAAACTCTTCTTGTTTATCATTCGGAGCATAAATTGCAATCAAGAGTATTTTTATATTATTATCCATTATTTCTACCATTAATACTCTTCCATCTTCATCCGAGTAAATCAATTTTGCTGGAATAGCCTCTTTAATGTATAAAACCACACCTCTTTTCTTACATTGGGTCAAAGAGGTAAATATTTTCCCTAATTTTGGCTGTAATAACAATTGCTCATGTTGTTTTTTAATGTGAACTTCTTGTAAACAAATTATATCAAATTTTAATTTCTCTAATTTATGAAAAGTTTTCCTTCTTTTAACAGCTGAATTAAGTCCGTTTATATTCATTGTAATCAGTTTTTTTTCCTCCATGATTATGCTTTATATTTAGGTCTAACAGCTCTCGTGGATCTCACTTCACGCTGTTCTTTACTATCAATCTGTCCCCCTATTGCTCCTTTCTCTTTTTCAGTCTCCAGTTGTTCATCTTGAAACTCAATTAATGAAGCCTCTTTCTCTGCTTCCTCTCTTCTTCCTCCAAAAAATTCTGCATGAAAAAGTTCTGCTTTCTCAATTGAGTCAATTCTATGTCTCTGCTCTTGCCACGTAAACATTAATCCTTCTGGAATCAGCCATCTATAATTCACTTCGTTTTCCAATAGTATTTTGGTCAGAAATCGATATTCTCTTCTCATCTCTCTCACTCTTCTAGGTATTTGTTTTAAAACCACAACCTCTTTACCCTTGTATTTCAGTGTTTTCTCTCTTGCTACTTGTAATATTTGCGTTTTAATGGATTTTTTGGTAAATCTAATATGGACTTCCCTGGGTAATTTATTTCTCATCGCATATCTTGTATAGACTCGATATATCTCATCTATTCCATCCATCATCTTTTCCTCTGTAATTTCCAAAGCATCTGCCAAAATTTCTATCATTACCGCTGCCAAATTTTCTCTTTTTTCCTCCTCTATATTTTGAAATCTAAGGTAAAATTCTGACCTTTCCATCTCCCACCTCAGCATCCCACCTTTTTCTTGTTCGACCGCTGTTAATCTGCTATCAATATTTCCAATCTTCTTCTCTCTTTGTTTTCCTTCTTCCTCAATTTTTTTGGAATCTCTCCTCATACTTAACCATCATTTGTTTAATATTTTCCACTTTTTCATCAGTCTTCTCTATTCTTTGTTCAATATTTTCTGTTCTTTGTTCAATATTTTCTGTTCTTTGTTCAATATTTTCTGTTCTTTGTTCAATATTTCCTGTTCTTTGTTCAATAATATCTGATTTTATCTTAAGTTCTTGAATTCCTTGCATAATCATCTGTAACTGTAAAGTTATTTTTTCTTGTTCCTTATCTTGCTTCAACATTGTCTGAATTAAACGTTGTCCTCCAGCTGGTGGGGAAGCAGAGGTAGAAGCAGCAATGCCAGATGGTATTGGTTTCTTGCTCATTTCAATGTTTCCAAAACTTCAAATTCTTCTTAACTTTTAACCCAACTGGTAGAGCAGCCAATTATAATCCAAAATGGAGAACTCCAATAGTAAAAAACACAAAACCAAAGAAGAAACAGAAAAAAAGGAAGAAGAAAGATCTTCAGGTTCTTCTAGACCCTAATCCAATTACGAGATAGTCCACCATAAAAAAGGAAAAAATAGAAAGGAAAAAACAAACAAATCCAAAAGATAATAATATTGATTAAGAGCAAAAGAAAAAGGAAAAAGCAAAAAGAGAAAAAAGAAAAACAAAAAACAAAAAGTTCCTTCAGGTTCTTCACACCTTAATCCAATTAAAAAATCTCAATAATCCAAAAAATAATCCAAAAAAGGAAGAAGAAAAAAAAAAAAAATCAACCACGACAACAGAATAATCCAAAAAGATAAATATGAAAAGCAAAAAAGTCCCAATAAAAAAGAAAAAAAAATAAAGAAGAAAAGAGAAAAAAACTCTGAGGCTTTCCCTTTAAAGTAAAAGGCAAAAATAAAAATATTACTAAAAATTAAGATTTAAAAAAAAAGCTAGCGAATGGGGTACATATAAGAAAACACACTGCACTTTGTTATTTATCCAAGGCTCTTGTTATGACTCTCTTCTCCAGCAGCTTCAAAGCCAAACCTCAAGTGTTGATAACAGTCCAGGAAAGCACCTGCAATAATATTTTGCTGTGCTCTCCCTCTATCTTATCACGTTAAAAAGTCCTTGAGATGAGATCTTTTTGCAATTCTCTCCAATTCAAATAGAATACTTTCAAGCCTCTAGTTGGCAGTGTTACAAAATTTCTTAATGCTCTTTCTCAGCCCCAACCGGAAAAAAGAATTAATATATACAAAAAAAAAGAAAAAAATAGCCAAAGGAAGCCTCTATCCTAAAAAAAATAAAAAAGTCAAAGGGAGCCTAAAAGTATATATAAAAGAAAATTCAGTCCGGTTACCTAAGTCACAGTAAAATCTTTCCCAAAGAATATAGAAAAAAAACAAAAAAACAAAAAACACCCCAAGCCTCAATTTGACAGCACTTTAAAAACGCCGCTCAAACAATTTCAATCAAAAAAAAATCTCACAGCTTCCTCCTCTCTTCAGAATGAACTTTCCAACCTCAGCGAATTTTCAACACAAAAGAGTTTTTCTCACCCAACCGACACACTTCAATCCAGTCACTTTCTTTTTGGAGCTGTCCCGACTTCAGCAGCTATGGAGGCTGCCTCTCCGCCGCCAGCAAAAGGGCTTCTTCCGAATCTAACCAGAGACTTTGCGATGTCTCTGGGATCCTGGAACAGTGCCCTTCACAATCACCGTCTCTCCGGGACGATTTAGGTCCGTTAGGACCGACCAGGGGCGAAAATATCAGCTGCGATCTCAGAGCCCCGAGATCGCAGCTGTAACGCCGGCACGAAGCTCCGCCTTCTCCGCTTGCAAGCAAATTTTATGTAACAGACTCAGCTGATGACAGATAGATAGATCTCTGAATGAATCTGTGATTCTGTGAGCAACTCAATCTGCCTGCCTGCTCTGCCTAATTTTGGGTAAAAGTTGCTTTTTTTTTTTTTTTTTAGAAAAAACTCAATATTTACATACATGGTGTATTATGAGTTAATTTTGTGAGTTTTCTTGCAAGCAAATTTTATGTGACAGGCTCAGGTAGCCGATCTCACAGATCTCTGAATGAATCTGTGATTCTGTGAACAACTCAACCTGCTTTGCCTGCTTTTGGATAAAAGTTGCTCTTTTTTTATAAAAAATTCAATATTTATATAAATATATTTACATACAAACCATGCCCAGCCAGTCACATGACCACCAAGCCACACCCACAAATTAGGCCATGCCCACAGAACCGGTTAAGAAATTTGAATGCCACCCCTGCCTCTGTGTGTGTGAGAGAGAGAAAGAGGGGGAGAGGGAGAAATGTTAGATCAGACCTCTCTCTCTCTCTCTCTCTCCCTCCCACCGTCAGCCAGAATTCATATTAGTGGTCCCAGGATTTAAAATTATGAGTTTGGTGGTCCCTGAGGTCCAAAAGGTTGGTGACTTTATATCACTTGTTTCTCGTTCTCACTGCTACTTGCTTCTTTCCATAAACGTAGACACTATATGGACATCTATCCTTGGATAGGGTGGTTTAGCACATGGATTCCTAAATGATGGGTTGTGAACTCCAGAAAGTCATAAACTATCTGTGGGTGTATGGGGGGAATAGTAGTTGTTTAGACTTTAGTTACTAAGTTTAAATATTAGATTCTTTTTCTTAAGAATTTCCAGTAGTATTTTTTAAATTAATATTTCTTACAGAATATTATTTTGAAATGAAAAAAATTGTATAGCTAATTTACAAACTGATTCAATATATTCATATCTACTGTTGATTGTATTTTTATAATTTGCCGATTACAGAATTCTTTATGGATTGGGATTAATAAAAATCTCATATCTGCAGATTATTGCAATTGACACCTATTGATCATGTGGCAAACTTATTGGAAGTTGGTGATCCATTGATATTACCACTAGTTATTGAGTTTGCTTCTCTTGGATTTATTTTAGTGTCTTCAGTTTAATATATTCATAGCCTTTGGAATTTGTATAAGTCTATTACGTTCATTTTTATTTTTTCTCTAAATGTTACAGTTCTTACATTTTTTATTTGATATCAAGATAAAAATATGGCTGCCCAAAATATGTCACATATTTATTTCATCTCAAGTTATTACTTTGATTCATGGTGGAATTTTTTGTAACAAGAAATAATTATTTTAGGGGGACTTAATGTCACAAAGTTTGAGAATCTTTAGTATTTTATGTGAACTCGCAGTTGTAGTTTTTATATGCAAACAATGGCTTACTATACTAAATGATTCCTTGTAATCATATCTGGAAGGATGAAGGAAATATTTGCCATTGCATGAATACCTAAAGTAATCTAAATTGTTGCATTAGGTTATAAGGCTGCAAATTAAGCAAAAAAGAAGAGACACTTGGTGGTGCTGGTGGTAAATGTAAGTTCCTGCCTTAAGGAATCTTATAATTTATTTATGTTTGTTCTGAATTGTTAGCATTTTTAATAGTAAACCTATCACTTAAAAAGTGAGAGGTTTTTAAATTATTAAATTATATTACAGACATATATAGAGACCAGTACCTGAAAGTAAAAACTGAAGAGTTTGTAGAGTTTCATTTGTTGGAATAGTTAGGATCTGTAAAATGTAGTATAACATGGCATTGTGATGCTATAGTAGGCTAGTTAACTGGCACAGCATTTATAATTGTGTGTGGCATATCTGGAGATGTGTTTTTTTTTAAAAAAAGAAACTGGCATTGCACAGTTGAAGGAACATCTAAGATCTATGTAGTTGAGACAAAAAATGTTTGGTTTTCATGTGATGTTCCAGCATTTAGGAGATTGTGCAGATAAATATGCTAGGTGGAATACTATTGAATTTACTTCAATTCAGGGCCCTTCCCAAAATTCGAACACAGGAAAAATATAATCCAAAACATCTGGGAAGTTTTTAGACTGAAAAAGGCTGTTTGGCCTAAAGAGCTGCATAAGACCTGCTACTGCTTTGTATTTATGGAGTTCTCTTCTATTGGAATTTTCTGGATCTCAAAGAAAATTCTCCACTTGAAAAACAAACAAAAAGCAATGTACCATATTGGTTATATTCATATGTTAAACCCTGATTAATGCAATTGGCTGAATGTCTACATAGCCATTATGTATTTTTTTTAGTGCATTTGGCCTACCTCAGTGTAATTCAACATTCTTCAGCATAGTTAGATGTTCCTCTTTTTATGCAAATATAATTGAAAATCGCAGAGTTCTATTATTCAAATGAATGGGACATAATCAGGGATTGAGTCTGTCAGATGTTCTCAGAGAAAATATATAATGTAATATTTGCTTAATTTGGAAGATTGCAATATAATAAACCCCCCATTTTGACTACTTGATAATTAATAATTTGTACTTTCTATAGAGAACTTTCAACGATCTGTTTGATACTATCATCTTTTATATAGTTTGGTTCTTTTCTTCTCTGCAAAAGATAAGGCTAATAGATTCTGAAAAGATTCTGCTCTAGTAATATGCCCCATTATTAAGTAATTTGCCCCATTACTGAGAAAGACTGGTGATAGGTATTTTGGCAGTTTTAAAGTATTATTTTGTGAGTATCACCGACATAAATTTGTTCCTAAAGACATGCTTTAGATCTTTGGATATTTTAATAGTTTTTATGACTCTTAATTCCAGATTTTCCAGAGTGTGCAGCTGATTGCTGTTCTTCTTGCACTGATTGATCATTTTCTATTAGCCGTCCGGCCATTCGTTTTACCGTCTGCGCCGGGTGCACGCGCTTTTTAATTTGCTTTGGTAGCTGTCTGCCTTGCGCGCAAGCAGGTTTTTTAGCTGCAAAGCTGTAGTTTAACCCCGCAGTGCGCACGGGAAACCGACGGTGGCGCTACCGCCTCCGTTTTTGTGTTTCCTCCCCCCCCCCTTTTGCTTTCCCTTCCCCCTGCCTTGCCTGCCCGGTGCATTCTCCGATTAAAGGGAGGAGAAGGAGGAGGGCAGAGCAGAGAAGGAGCTCAGCCGCCATTTTCCCCCCGAACATTATCTAGCAGCAGAAAAACAGCAGTAGCACCACCACCTCCACGGTCGCTGCGGCTACCTTCTGTCGTACGCGGTGGAGGGTCGGGTACGAAGGCAAAAGGGGGGGGGCGAAGGCGGAGAGGACGAAACGCTGCAGAGACTGTTGCACATTGTGCCCCACTTTGAAGAGCGGGAGACCCTCCTTTGCAGTAGGAGGAGGAGGCACCGCAACAGCCGCCGCCGCTGGGGGGAGAAAGCCAGGAGCACCTTTTTTTCCTTCCCCCCCCAATCGCTGCTGCCGCCTCTCTCCTCTTGGGTGCGTGGGGTGGGGGCGGTTGCAAAAGAAGGCAACCTCGCCCCCCCCGAGTCCCTTCTTTCCTCAGCCCTTTTCCTGCCCGCCCGCCCTCCTTGCCCGCAGAAGAGCAGGGAGCAGGCGGGCAGGGAAAGGGGAGAGCTGGGGCTGGAAGGAAGGGGGAGAAAGAGGAGCGCCCGAGAGAGAACAGCAACGGCGAGAAGACGTTTTGTGGTGGCGGGAGCGAAGGAAGAAGACTGCGTTCGCCTTGTTTGCAAACTGCGCCCTTTTTTTTATTACTACATACATATATATTTTTTTGCGTCGGGCCGGATCCGCCCGGACTCTGCTCTCAGCTCCGTCACGTGGTAGGTGTCGCCGCCTGCTTGCTTTGCTTTTGCCTGCTTTACTCGATTGCTTGCTTGGCTTTCCCGTTGCCCTTGCTCGGCCCTTCTGTCGCTGTCTTTGTTAGCGCTGCTGGCTGCCTGTACCTCGCACGAGCCCGCAGCGGCCAGAAAACAACTTCTATGACCCTTATTTCTTCCCCTCCTCCCTGAGTTTGATTCGCAACTCGTTTACCTTTTAATTTCTGGTTCTAAGATGAACATTTTTTTGCAGAGAGATTTTTCTTTTTTTAAAAACCGTAATAGTCATGAAACTTCCCTGTCCGGTTCTTTATTTTCCATTCGAAATGTAAAATACTGCCACGTTCTTAATTCTTAATGATATTTTTTTTCCTTACTACTTTCCCGTTCTTACCTGTTATGTGTTTGCAACACTCCCAGGCGTTTGCGCTGTCCTGCAACTACTATGCAATCTCCTCTCTACCTCATTACCTTTGGAAAGCCATAAAGCTTGCAGCTTGGAGTAATCGTGCTTTTATAAGGTTACAAAAGAGCTTTTAGTTTCCCTTAACAGTTAAGTGTGGGACGGAGGTGGGGGAAGAAGGGAATAAACACTGCAGCCGGTCATCTATGCTAGGGGGTGGGAAAGAGAGGGAACTGGAAAAGACTGACTTTGTTTAATGTTTGGAATAGAGGCGACCACTCCCGCTGTCCATTTTACAATAGCACTTGTAAAGTACTTCCCTCAATGAACGCAATGTCTTCTGTAACGGGCCCGTCCCTCGGTTGCTGCTGCTGTTACTGTTATTGTTAGAGTGGCGTTAAAAAACTAGCCATGTATTTGCGCGCTTTTGCGAAGTATTGCGGTTCCAATGCAAATTGGGGGAGGGGAAGAAAAGCTGGTTTCTTATGGCGCCACTTTAACTTGAAGGCTTTGCTCTTCTGTTAACGCAGAAAGCTTCCCAATTGGAAGATGTTTGTTTTCTTTGTATTGCTCTGCTTGTCTCCTCCCCCTTTCATAAACATGCTGCTTTCCAAATTACTTCTCGCCAATATTCGAACTCCGGCGTTCCCAAAGTTCCATCACATCCGTCCAAACCTGCCCCCAATTTCCATTCTCAAACATCTTGTGTGTGCGCGCGCGTCCGTGAGCGCGCCTGTATTGGAGATTTTGTCGTCACATGGCTGGTTGGCAGTCATTTTTGTGTGCGCCTTGTGGAGACTGCATGCTGTATCCTTATAGCTACAGCTTTTACAATCAACAATGAATTTGCTTCTTTTTCCCTCTCTTCTCTCATGGTACTTTCTAAAGTAACTTATTTATATATTCTATAACCAGCCAAACTTTTAATATAGTTTTGGGGAAGCCTTATGCTTGTTTTGCTTAATGTCTATTGTGTGAAATTTTCCTTTTTATTGTAATAGAATCTGAAATTGCTGTTTGGGGTATAGACTCCGATAGATGTAATAAGTAGTATAGAAGGTGTGCTACGAAGTTGGTTCTTAATGACATTTTACTATCAAGTGTACTTGCTCATTTGTTATTTATGAATATTCTTTTTTCCTCCTTAATTAGACTTATAGTTATCTTGCTTAGTGTTGTCTGCATTTACTATTGATAATTTAGAATTAGTGACACTGCTTTTGTTCTTAAAGCAAACTAGCAAATGTAACTCTCAGGTTTTTTTTCTTAAAATTTAAAATTCTGCTTCACTATTTGATCTTTTAGGTAAGTTCAAAAAAGAAATGAACCTTAAAATAACTTGTTAAAGTAAGATGAACCTTAGTTTGGAAGGGAAATTGCATTTTCAATCGTTTGCTTTAAAACCTGTTCAGTGTCACATAATAGTTTGCTGCCACTTGAAAATAATATGAGAACATCAACATGGTGTTTGTATTCTAAGCATTAGAAAATTGTTGCTCTTTCTTGCAATTGCATGATTGCTCATACCAGGATTTACTCTACTTATGATGCATAATTCTAAAAATAAAACAGATAAAAAGGCTTTTCTGCAGGACATAAATGTAAAAAATACTTCTGGTTGTCACAAACTTTAGAAGCTGTTCCCAACTGCTTTTTGAATTGTTTAAAGCTATACATGGAAAATTATCTTTAGAAAGGTAGTGTTACTGCACTAGCAGATTCAACATGAAGACATCACTTCTAATGAAGTTGCTGTCTTTAAACTTTATAGTAAATTATGTTTAACTTGAATAAAATAGTTCATTTAGTTCATATATTAACTGAATGACTTATAAATAAAGTTATATAGGATTTTGCTTTATATGCCTTGTGTTCGTGAATGATGATTCTTAATATTAGATATGTTAAACCTATGTATTTGATTCAATTATAAAACATGACTAACTCACATTGAAGACAGTTCCTTAACATAGTGAAACATTATGCATATGAATGGTTATGCAATTGGGTAATTTGTGAATAAGATTCTGTTTTCTCAAATGTGTTTTTCACAAAACATATATTTCTCTAAAGTTATGACAGTGATGGGATTTCTAGGTGGCATATCTCCTGTGATTTAAAGCTTAATGTCCAAGATTGATATTTGATTTTTAAAATTAATTAACATCTAAAATGTAAAATTTTCCTTATTTGCAGAACAATTTTACTGTCATGCTTAAGATGCTGCTGGACTAGGAATAGGGAAACATAGGTTAAAGAAACTCACTGAGTGGCTTTGGGCTAGTCTTTCTCTGATCACCTATCTCATAGTTGTGGAGAATATAGAAAGTAGAGCTATATACCTACTTGTTTGTGATTATGTCAGCACAATAAGGAAAACAACCTGGGGAGCAATCCTTACATACAATGATTTGTATGTAACTCCTTTCTAGGATGGCTTTAGTGAAGATGAAGCTAAGCTATAAAATGGCTAACTAGCAAATATGCCTGCTAGTTCACCAATATCTGTGGGAAATGAACTGTCTAGGTTTGTTTTGTTTTAAGTGTTATAAGTACTTTTTCATGATAAGGAGGTGAAGTCTTTTCTATCCTTTCAGTAGAGCCTATAGGAAGACTGATCAGCAGTTTTTCTAGACTGGCTCTCATTTCCAACAGAGTTGTGGAATGTTCAGTGTTCTTTTGAATTTTATATTCTTTTACCTTTTGAAGGCTTTGGACTGAAATTCTCATCACAGGTGAGGTTTTGCAGTTGGGGCTAAGGATATTATCCTATTCACTGATGCTGGATAGGATAAATCAGATATATTACCTATTTGAATTTTTTTTGTTTTTGCTTCTTTATATAGTTGTAGCTATCTCAAATCATTTTGATGATGTAAGGTGGAAATAAGATTTAAAAGCAATATATATGTGTAGAAAAAAATACGTTGTATTGCAGCTGCTGTGTTTTATTTGTTTTGCAGATGTATTAAATAATGCTCATAATTCTCTGACAGCATATCTTTAGATTTTAGCCATAGTGGCTGGGAATTGTAGCCCAACAAATTGGGCTGGAGAATCTGCTATTTCAGATAGGGAAGCTGGTAATTTCATTCAAGTGTGTTTTATGTTAGATATTTTTTCCTCATACTTACAATGGAAATGTTAAGGCATAGTTTACTGTGAATTTCTTTACTACTGGGAATAAAAAGATATTTCATTTACTTATGATACAAATTAAGGAAAGGGAGCTATAGTTAGTTTTTAAGGTCATAGGTTAAAACAAGTTATGTAGGAGACAATTCTAGGGGATAAATATATTGACAGAAAGATAAAATATCTGATTTATACTCCTAATGAGACTTTGTTGAATCAGAATTTGAAAACATTGAAGAATTGATCTAATAATTTATATCACATTAACAAAGTCAGTCAAAGTGCAGGAGAATAAAATAGGTGCCAAATTAGACAGAAATATTTATGAAATTCTATTATCTCTGCTGTTCAATTGCTGTTTCTAGTTGTCTTTTACAAACTTGATTTAATGATAAGTGTTATATGAATTTAATTTCCTATTTCTATGTTGAAATTGTTTTTTTTTAATAAAATATACTTTTAGAGCCTTGATTAAAATGTGAAAATAATCAGCACCTTTGTTTTTTCATATGTTATTGTTTTAAAATTCTGAGTTTTAATTAAGTTACAGTTATCATAAAACAAAAGATCTGGTGGATTCTGACATCTCTTGATTATTGAAGTTGTGTTTGTAAACTGTTTGTGTACTAGTTGAATTTACATAGACCAAGTAACCTTTTTGGCAGCTAATTGCATTATTGAAAATAAATACTCTCCATGGGCCTCAATGATAGAGCTTGTATCACTAGAAGTATCCCTTGAAGAGGTGAAATTGAAATTGGGGGCCCTTTGAAATTGCTTGTGGACTTGGCATTTTAAAAATAAAATAGCTGTGTTAAGACTTGAATGCCTAATTGATATTTCTGTTATTTATTTTCACAAATATTAAATATTGACTTCTTGCCATTGATATTCAATGGTATCATTTGGAGGAGATAAGTTTTTAAGGGCTGGAATTTTGCAGATTGCTGCATAGGAAATGATGGAATCTGTTTAAAAGGTATGTTGGAGGAAAAAACATCTTTTAAACACACTTGATTTCTCAGATAACGTATCTATTAAAATAGAGCGTATTTGAAATAAGTGAAATCATTTTGAGATTTTGCTTGTCTATCAATATTAGCCAAAATGTTTATCCAAATTGAAAGCAACTGAATTCAAACCACATTTAGTAGTAGAGAATAATGTAATAATTTACTGTGTTGGAAGAGTTGGGAGGAGGGAGAGACAAAGATCAAGAAGATGTACTAACCCCGAGCATAGTTTTGTAATTATTGGAATCCTATAAGGATTGTTGGCCTTATACCCAAATAGCTTTCATACTTAACAGCTGCTATAGCTAATACAAAGTACTCTTTTGTGTCTGAAATACTAAGATTCTGCATTCCCAGAACAATGGATCTGAATAACAAGATAGTTTATGTATGAATAACTATTTCTGGATCAGGCTTTTAGCTTTTGTTCTACAACTTAGTCTTTTGCTACTTGAATAACACTACAATTAGACTAGCAGTTTACCTGCAATATTTTACTAAATTTTGTTAAAGCAAACATGATATTTCATACATAGATTATATATATTAATAGTTCTTGGCTTCTTAATATAGAATGTGCCATAAAAAATAAATCAGTGAAAATTTGGCAGTAAATCAGAAAAAAAGTTAAAATATAACATCTTATTTTAAAAAAAAAAAGATAGTAAAAGTAATAAATTATAAAATTGTGGTGATCAGTATTTATTTTCATGATTATCCTATTTTTTCTTGTGACTCCCAGTATAATTATTTTACATGGGATAGGCTGATACAGCTACCTTAAAATTGTTATTAACTGGCTACTTCTCATAATAGTTAAATCAGGAAGATTATTACTACAGTTTGGCCAGTTAAGATTATTCTATTCCTGAATTAATTGCCTTAACTCTACAGTATAAGTGAGGCTGATTATTTACATTGCAGTATTAGGTTAAATTTTGTAAACAAAATAATCTTGGTAGTATTAATGCTTGGTGAATGTGTATATGTGGTCAGATATAAAATTTTAAAAAGAAAAAAATCTTTATGGCACTGCTGGGCAAAATGATATCTAAAGTGAGATCTGGATTCTCAGGATTTCTTGGTTTCCAGTGTTATCAAGATTTGTTTTTGAATAAAAGTTTGGAGGCATTTCACTAGCACTGAGTGGCTATTTTCAGAAATTTATTTTCCTTTTTTTGCACATATACCTCAGTATTCTGAATGATTCCTTTGTCATTTTAAAAAAATCTATTTCAAAATCCAGGGATAGGTCATTCAATTTTGGGAGGTTAGGTTTTACCAATATGTTTATAAGACTTCCTTATTTTTTGGCTGGTAAATTTTTGAAAGCATAAGAAAATTCAATAATGATCGGGTTCAATAAATTGAAGGAAAGTATGGAGAAGACAGAGGTACTTCCTTTAGGGAAGCAAAAATTAAACCTTACGGCCAAGTTGTATCCCACTCTGAAACATTAGATATGTAATTTCAAGTGCTCATAAACCTTAATTTTGTTCCTAAATAACCTCTGGAATAGATTCTTCAAAGGTAAGGTTGTGTTGTACCGGCAGCAGTCTGTTCAGAACAATATATTGCGGTGATCTAGTAAACTTTTTGGAAGCAATAATTCCTGGGATAGTGGTAATACCACATTTTTTTCTAAATATTGCTGTGTTTTTTATCTGATTTATTTCCTTAAAATATATCATTTTAAGAATGAAATTGGAACTTCATCCTTATTTTCAAAATTGCCTGTGGGATGTAATTGGAAGCGTGTATCTTTGTTACTCAAAGGACTGGAAAGCTGTAATAAAGCAATGTCCACTGTCTTGTCTTCTGATAAAATGTCCACTGTCTTGTCTTCTGTGACTAGCAAAACATGCCTGGACAAATATTTTGTGGGGCTGCTTAAAATATGCTCTCAAAATTTCAAATGGTCTAAGGTCAAAAAAATTACCTATTCTTAGTGGAAATGACATATCTTACTAGATAGATCTTAAATTTATCTATAATATTTTTTTCTTTCTGTTAGAATAAAATTAGCTTTGCTGACCTCAGTTTCAAAATCTATCCAAGTTAAACATTTCCAAAGTCCTCCTGATTCAGGGGTGATATTCAGCAGGTTCTGACCAGTTTCTGGAGAACCGATAGTGGAAATTTTGAGTAGTTCAGAGAATTGGCAAATACCACCTCTGACTGGTTCCACCACTATCTGTTCTCTGCTTCCTGAATTCCAGCTGATTGGGTGAGTCTTCTTTTGTTGCTCTGCACAGGAGAATGGAACTTGAAAGCAGGTTAGTGGAGTGTGGAGGGAATGGGATTTTGCAGTAACCTCCCAGGAGTGGGGAGGGAATGGAGATTTTACAGTGTCCTTCCCTTAGAGTGGGGTAGGAATGGAGATATTACAGTGTCTTTCCCATGACACACCGACAGAACCAGTAGTAAAAAATTTGAATTCCACTACTGTCCTGATTGCTGGTGGTATATAAAAAGAAACGTAGTTCAATAAAGGAAGGCTTTAATGTTATTTTTTTTAAATACCAGATGGAATTTTGTATTAGCAGAACTTCCTTTCTCTTTCTCCCTCTCTTTGAAATTTAATTGTATTAGTGGTAGTTGGGTTTGTTTGGATTCAATAGTATCTGCTGCTGTTTGTAACCTGCCTTGAAATAAGCTATTTTGAAGAGGAAATAAATTATGTAATTAATGAAATGACTTACTTGCTTTACCAAATAATTTATTGCTTAGTTTTTTTAACTGCAAATATTTAATGCTGAAGCATTTAGCTGGAGCTGTCTGCTTGCAAGAGGGCCACTGTTTAAAGGGGTGAGATGCAAATATTTTTACTACCTGTTCTGTGGGCATGGCTAGGTGGATGTGGCCATGTGAATGGGTGGGCGTGGCTTTTTGCAGCACCCCCACGCTGCATTTTTTGGCCTCCTGGGCCACAGGGGAGAGTCTCCTGGGGCATTTTTGCTTCTAGAAATCTTCCCTGAGGCCCAAGAAGGCAAAAAAGGGGCGTGGGGGGGGGCGTGCACAGCACCTCCCCACCACGCACTCCTTTTGGCCTCCTAGGCCTCAGGGAAGCCTGGGCGAAGCAGTAAGACTGCAAGGGGGGGATCCCAGAACAGCTGATCGTCAGAACAAAAAAAACCTCATGGAGTGACTGGGCCAGGGGATAATGCAGTCAGCGAAGTTGGGCATGTGGGCGATGTCGCGCATGCGTGATAAAGAGTGGGAGGGGAGGGGCCAGCCAAGGGCACGATTTGCCAGTTTTCCAAACTGCAGAATCGTAACAACCGGTCCGATAGAACGGGTCCAAACCGTAGAATCACATGCCTGGTTAAAAGGACCAATGTGAACCACACTTCGTTTTTGAAAAGCAACCCCTTTTTCTAATTTTTTTAAAAAATAAGCTTTCAAATGCAGTTTTTTTCTGTGTTTGGGTGGTAGGGAAAACATACAGAAGAAATATACATTGATGAGGAGAAAGTCAAAGACTTGATGCAGGAAGCACCGTAATGCAAATAGTTTCTTCAGGATGGTAGATTTCAGTAGCCTCAGAATGAAAAAAATGATTTATTTATTTGTTAATGCTACGTCAAGATTCCTGTGTAGGAGATGAATGAAAAAAAAAATTGATCAAGGTTAGTCTTTAATTTTAACCTATTTGCATTAAATACTTTGTAGTGTTTATTAGCAGTTGGAGTCTTTGGTCTGTTTTTATTCAAGTTAAAAGCAGATGGAAACTTAAACAGTGGTTAAGAAAGAGTAGAAGCTAAGAACTATGGTTTGAGACCTCTTTGATTTCTGAATAAATTGTATCATCAGATAGGTAAGAGAAATTGTGAGAAAAAGTGATGGCTTGAAGTTGTCTACTGAATGAGGATTTGAGCCTGGCTCTCTGTTCATACTGCTGAAACTAATGTATTGTATTGTCCATTGAGGATGAGGTGGATGAGGAATACAAAACAGTGGTTCCTCAAGATCGTTGTTTGAAAGAGAAAAGAAAAAAAAAGATTTGGTTTCTTGAAACTGGGAAGGATTTAAACTAATTTGTTACTTTTATCTGCTTATAACAACTAAATGCACTAATTAGAAAGCATAGTTTCTTTGTAGTGCTTCTCTAAACTCCATATCCTCTAAATTTGTTGACTATATTGTCCAATCAACACCTTATATTTAGTTGTGGGAAAACCAAAGAAAATATTTTAATTCCTTGTATTTAGTTTTGTCTTCCAAACAAATAGGAGATACATTGAAATCATGCTTTCTTATGTAAAAATGTGTAGATCTAGTGTCTGTGTATATTCCTTCAAGTCAGTTTTTGACTCCTGGTAACCAGTAGCCTGGGACTGGAATGTTTGAGGGACTTCCTGATTTCATCTGTCAATCCTCTCAGATCCAGCAGAGAGATTATTACTCTTTGGTTTAGCTTAATTGTCATACTTTTTAAAATGGATTTGTCAACTGTTTTTAGTTCAGTTGTATGTCACTCAGAGTTGCTTATTTGTGAGATGGGCGGAAGATCTATCTATCTATCTATCTATCTATCTATCTATCTATCTATCTATCTATCTATCTAAACTGTCTATCTCTAATCTATGTCTGTCTGTCTGTCTATCTATCTATCTATCTATCTATCTATCTATCTATCTATCTATCTATCTAAACTGTCTATCTCTAATCTATGTCTGTCTGTCTGTCTGTCTATCTATCTATCTATCTATCTATCTATCTATCTATCTATCTATCTATCTATCTATCGCTATATATTGCTCAAAAAAATAAAGGGAACACTTAAACAACACAATGTAACTCCAAGTCAATCACACTTCTGTGAAATCAAACTGTCCACTTAGGCAGCAACACTGATTGACAATCAATTTAACATGCTGTTGTGCAAATGGAATAGACAACAGGTGGAAAGCATAGGCAGTTAGCAAGACAGCCCCAATAAAGGAGTGGTTCTGCAGGTGGTGACCACAGACCACTTCTCAGTTTCTATGCTTTCTGGCTGATGGTTTGGTCACTTTTGAATGCTGGTGGTACTTTCACTCTAATGGTAGCATGAGACGGAGTCTACAACCCACACAAGTGGCTCAGGTAGTGCAGCTCATCGAGGATGGTCATCAATGCAAGCTGCGGCAAGAAGGTTTGCTATGTCTGTCAGCGTAGTGTCCAGAGCATGGAGACACTACCGGGAGATAGGCCAGTACACCAGGAGATGTGGAGGAGGCCGTATGAGGGCAAGAACCCAGCATCAGGACCGCTACTTCTGCCTTTGTGCAAGGAGGGACAGGAGGAGCACTGCCAGAGCCCTGCAAAATGACCTCCAGCGGGCCACAAATGTGTATGTGGCTGCTCAAACGGTCAGAAACAGACTCCATGAGGGTGGTATGAGGGCCCGACGTCCACTTCTTACAGCCCAACACTGTGCAGGATGCTTGGCATTTGCCAGAGAACACTAAGATTGGCAAATTCACCACTGGTGCCCTGTGCTCTTCACAGATGAAAGCAGGTTCACACTGAGCAGATGTGACAGATCTGGAGACGCCGTGGAGAACGTTCTGCTGCCTGCAACATCCACCAGCATGACCAGTTTGGCAGTGGGTCAGTAATGGTGTGGGGTGGCATTTCTTTAGGGGGCTGCACAGCCCTCCATGTGCTCTCCAGAGGTAGCCTGACTGCCATTAAGTACCGAGATGAGATCCTCTGAGCCCTTGTGAGACCATATGCTGTTGTGGTTGGCCCTGGGTTCCTCCTAATGCATGACAATGCTAGACCTCATGTGGCTGGAGTGTGTCAGCAGTTCCTGCAAGATGAAGGCATTGATGCTATGGACTGGCTCTCCCGTTTCCCAGACCTGAATCCAATTGAGCACATCTGGGACATCATGTTTCGCTCCATCCACCAACGCCACGTTGCACCACAGATTGTTCAGGAGTTGGGGGATGCTTTAATACAGGTGTGGGAGGAAATCCCTCAGGAGACCATCTGCCACCTCATCAGGAGCATGCCCAGGCGTTGTAGGGAGGTCAGACAGGCACGTGGAGGCCATACACACTACTGAGCCTCATTTTTTGACTTGTTTTAAGGACATTACAACAAAGTTGGATCAGCCTGTAGTGTTTTTTTCTACTTTAATTTTGAGCGTAACTCCAAATCCTCCATGAATTGCTAAATTTGATTTCCATTGATCATTTTTGTGTGATTTTGTTGTCAGCACATTCAACTATGTAATGAACGAAGTATTTAATAATATTTCATTCATTCACGTCTAGGATATCTTATTTTTGTGTTCCCTTTATTTTTTTGAGCAGTATATATGTGTGTGTGTGTGTGTGTAGGTATGTTATGTATGTTTAATAATAAAGCCTATCCCAGGCACTTGGGAAGACTTGATAGGTGGATAAAAATGCCAAATCCAATCTAAACACTTATACTGGTTGTGTGATGAACCATAGTAAAATCTATACTTTTTTGATGGCAAGATTTTTTGGGAAGTGGCTCGCCATAGCCTATTCACAGGGCTGAGAAAAAGAGTGACTGGCCCAAGGTCATGCAACAGGCTTCATGCCTAAAGAGGGACTAGAACTCATGGTCTTAAGGTTTCTAATCTGACACCTTAACTATGACAACAGTGCCATATCGCAATATCAAATAATCTCGTGATATAGTGTATGACTTAAAAACAAATCACTTCATTCAGAATATGCTTCTAAAGGAATATGCTTGTCTATATAATTATGGTGTCCATAAAATGGATAAATGCTGAAATCTCCAAACATTTTATCAAGGAATTTGTCAAGAAAAAAAAAGAGGCAATGAACTGATTTTGAATAATCTCATTGATTGATCAGAAGGAAGAGATTTTGTGAAAACTGAAAAAATGCATTGTATTTGGTAAATAAATATAAGGTGATGAAACATTACATTCTGTGGTTGTGCTGAAAACTACATTTTCTAGAGAAGTGAATATTCACTTTTGGTTGTAATGCAACCAAAGAGAATAATTTTAAAATTCTTAAGTTATTTAATTCCAGTAGATATCTGAATTTATTTTAAAAGTATGTGAGTGGATAGCTGTTTTTTTAAATGTGCTTATTTAGGTTACAAGGTTACTAAGAATATAATTGCAGCAAATGCTTCTGAATTTAACTGATGTGGAAACAAGAAAAATTGAATTTCAATTTCTGTTAAAATATTTTACTTTGGACTGACCATCAGATATTTGGGTATCATTTTTATGCTGGATTGAAAAAAATTATTAGATAAGAATAAATGTGAAGAATATAAGGTTTCTCTTGATCTTAAATATAGCGTGATATTTATGGCAGTGTCATAGTGGGAACAGATAACATATACCATGATAGTAGCCTTATTTATCATGAAATGCTGAGGAATACACAGTGTGTATTTATCATGCTTTTATGGGCATGAATATTATGGTTCAGAATTGTTCACCTGAGAGAACAGAACAAATAAATCCAATGAGCAGATTTGTGCCAAAAATTGCATATGAAAACAAAAGTTTTTTTGCTTATCTTGAACTTAATTGAGCTGGTTGGCTGCTTTGTTTGATCCTAAGGGAATTATATTGGACTCTTGTTCACGACTGTAGTTGGATTCTACACGAAAGAGAAACGGGAACCAGAAATGCTATTTTGTCTTACTTTGTGTCTAGTAAAGAAGAGCAACAAGTGTAATGATGTATAACTATTTTTAGGATACTGCATATAGGATTTATAACTGAAAAAGATGTTGAGGTGGTAGAAGAGGGTTGAACTTTTCACCAAGAAAAGATTTATAGTTTACAGGCTTATTAATTGATAGGATAATTAGAGAAAATGGACATAGGTAGGCAATTGGACAATTTGCACATGTTTTGATCACAGTTTTCTCCTCCATGCTGCATCGAGAGCCCAGGATGGGTTGACTCCTTCCTATGATGTCATTTAGCTGAGTCTGCACTAAGATATAAAAGCCAGCCCCCGGAAGAGACCCCAGCTTTTGACTCAGCTCCTTTCAGTCAGTAGCTGTGTCTCTGAAAGCTTCTGTTAGATAACACCAGCGATCTTCAGTACCGTTTTTCCTCGTTTCAAGCAGCTCCCAGGATCTGGGCAGCTGCTCTTCCAAGAGAGCAGGGCTCTCTCGCTCTCTTTCCTGCAACATTGGGAGCAGAGTTGCCAGAGCGCTGTTCAGGCAAGTTGGGCAGCGTCTGTAGACCTCCCCCACGCCTGTGGTTTGAGCGGTCGTAAAAAGTGATCGGCAAACCGATACTAGCATCAGCCAGCTGATCATGTGGCCAGGGGCTGCCTTTTCCTTTGCTGACTTCACTCGGGGCTCTTTATAGCCTAAGGAGAAATTCTTCTATCTCGGAGCCTGTTTCCCATAGTCAGCGGCCATCTTGGATTGAAGCCTTCCACCACAAGGTGAGTGGCCATTTTGTAAGCCCGGGGGCCAATTTATACCCTAAGGGGCTTAATACAAAAAATTTACAAACAGTTTCTTTCCATCATAAGAGCCTTTATTCTTCAAATGGAGCAAGATAAGGGTCAGGCAGAGTCCCCCCCCCACTGGAATAGGCTCTTAAGCCAATAAGAGGAAAAGTTGCAGGAAATGCATCCAATCAGTCCAGAGGGAGGTGGCTGCTAAAATCAGAGCTAAGGTTCTAGCCCCTAAGAAGGCAACTCAGGCTCAGTTGAGGGCAGAAAAGCGCAGACATGCAGCCCTAGAGAGGCAGTTCAACAGAACTATTCAACAGAAGGGAGTGCAACTACAGCATGCTTCAGGTCATACCCGTGGGCCCCAGCCAAGCCCTCCCAGGGGAGGAGAAGTTATCTATGAGCCTGTCTCCTGAGGCTTTTGCAGTACAATGATCTTCAGGATCTAAGCAGATCTGGGCCTTATTTCAAACAGACTTCTGGGCCCTATGCTCCTCCTCCCTTCAGGCCTCTAACCTCTTCTCAATCTAGGCTTGAAGCCATCACTTTCACTCCCACAGCAGCGGCCTTCTGTCTTCTGCCTCTACCTTTGAGTATAGACCAGGGGAAATCCAAGAGGTTGTCTCTTTGGCCATTAGGCAGGGATTGGCTGAAGGGTTCAAGCAAATCCTTCGACCTCTGGAAAGGGTTCAGGCCCTTCTCAATCTATAAGTTACTTGCCTCTTCACTCTGATTTATACAGGCCCCAAGACCTCAGGGTCCATTCTTCTCTACCAGAATGGGAGGAGGTTGATGAGGAGGGAAGGGCTTCACCATCTGAACACAGTTACTCCTCTCATTCAGAATATGAAGAGGGCGAGGCCTTTGACCAAAATCTTTCAGAGGGAGAGAACTCGCCCAGAGCAGATATCCTGTGCATTGGTCTTCAATCCTTCTCTCTTCAGGCCATTACTCAGCAAAGCCTTGGTCACTGCCAAGTAGCTTGGGAGCCACAAAGAATTCCCCCTAGCCAGGGAGACTCACTCTTCTCCAAGCCTGTAGTGCATGCAGGGGTTTTGCCTTCTCCCACTTTGTTCCTGGAAATGGTCAAGGAACAGTGCGCTTCCCCTTTGGCAGGTCCTCGCCTATCTTTTCTGGATAAGCATTTCTACAACATCAGCGTAACACTGGACAATTCCCTGGCAGTGCCTTCTGTTGACATTCCGGTTCTGGCCTCATTCCCGTTTTCTGGCACTCTCACGTGGGCATCCATACAGTGGCTGGACCAACTCCAGATTAGATTGCCTACATGTGACCTTCGGTCTCACCAAGGCCTTGATAAGATTATCGCAGCGATGGAATTCACTGCAGATGCCACTCTCAATTCCGCCAAATTTGCATCTAGGGCCATGGCATCTTCAGTAGCAGCAAGAAGACTGTTATGGCTCAGAAATTGGCAGGAGGAGTCATGCCATAAATGGAAGCTGGTTTCAGTTCCATTCGCGGGCGATAAGCATTTTGGCGATGCTCTGGAACCTTATTTCATCGAAATCAGAGATAAATGTAAAATTCTCTCTTCCTCTGGAAAGAGAGCCGACTGTCGCCCAGCTCCTTATACTAGTACACAGCCCTTTTGGGAGGGTGGGGGTCGTTCCTTCTGTCACTCTTGTTATCTCTCGTTCTCCCCACCCATCGGAAGTCACCAAGCCTTCTTTGCCTCCAAATGGGAGGAGTCAACGGCGGATGCCTGCGTGCTCAGCACTATTAGGTCAGAATTACAATTGGACTTCCTAATGCACTTCCCCCCCCCCCAAATTTTTTTTGATCTGTCCTGTCTCTCAGGACATTTCAAGGCAAGACCTCACGAATCAGGCCATTCAACTCCTTGAAATCCAAGCTATTCAAATCTGTTTTTCCCTCTCAACGGGGGACGGGGGCTTACTCTTGCCTTTTCATCGTTCCCAAAGCCTGGGGGGGGAGCGAACCATCCTGGATCTAAAATTTCTCGACCAATTTGTAAAATACAGGCAATTTAAAATGCAGACTCTGCATTCTAGTTTAGAGAGCGTTCGGGAGGGTGATCTCATCTTTTCCATTGATCTCATGGAGGCTTCCTCCACATCCCCATTTGGCCTCATCATCGTCAGTTTTTCCATTTCTGTTATCAGAATACCCATTACCAGTATCGAGCACTTCCCTTCGGCCTCTCATCAGCTTCAAGGATCTTCACAAAGGTTTCTGGCAGCATTGATGGCATCTCTGCTTTCTGTTCCAGTGAGGATCCAATGCTACTTTGACAACATTTTGATTCTGTCCTTCTCCATCCATGTAGCCCATTGGGATCTGTAAATTACCCTGTCATATCTCCAGAGCCACGGATTTTTGCCACGGATTTTTCCACTCCCGTCCACTCCAATGGTTGCTGCTTCCCTACCAACAAGCAGGAACCAGCCACTCATCCATCAAGGTCCTGCTCCTGCCACAAATCCGGAGATCTTTCAATTGTTGGTGTTCCCCGTTAATCTGGAAGGGACTCCTTTTCAGGGTCCCAGACAGGCTAGTGATAACCACCGATGCCAGCCTCCTGGGTTGGGGTTCCCATATGCAGGGCCAGATAGCTCAGGACCTTGGTCCAGGTCAGAGCAGGCCCTTCCCATAAATTGGCTAGAGCTCAGAGCCATTTTCTAGCTCTTAAGCATTTAAGGCACTAAGTGACCGGCTCTCATGTTCTCATCCTTATGGACAACATGGCCACCATGGCTCATGTCAACCGGCAAGGGGGGGGACGAGGTCCAGAGCCCTCATGGGAGAGGCTCTACGGTTAGGGTTATGGGAAGAGCAACACCTGTTGTCAATCTCGGCGGACCACTTCTCCGGGATCAACAACTCCCAGGACGACTGGCTCAGCAGGAGCCTAGTCGACCAGGCAGAATGGTCCATTTCTCGGTCTCTATTCAGGTCCTTTCCTTCAGATTTGGAATGCTGGAGGTGGATCTCTTCTCCACTCCTCCCAGGTCACCAATTTCTTCACCAGGTTTTCCTGCCAGGTAGTGAAGGAGACCAATGTCCTTCAGTGCAGATGGCCCCAAAGTCTCCTCTGTGCCTTTTCCCCGCTCCCCATCATTCTGGCAGTAATTCGGAAGATGTTGGAGGAATGAGCAGAGCTCCTGCTCCTGGCACCCTATTGGCCAAGGACGCTCTGGTTTGCGGACCTGGTCAACCTGTCGGTGGCTTCTCCTTGGAGGATCCCAGCCCATCTAATCTCCCTTCATCAGGGGATTCTGCTCCACCCGGAGCCCCAGTGGCTCAAGTTTACCATGTGGCACTTGAGCGGCAGCGGCTAGAGGTGGCTGGTCTTCCTGAAAGAGTCATCATCACTATCCTGGCATCTCACAAACCTCCCACAAGGCGCATCTATGATGCCACCTGGAACGCCCTTTCCCAATGGTGCCTTAGGGAGGGTCTCCCGCTTTAGCTCAGTTGGCAGAGGTTCTTAGATTCCTTCAGCATGATCTGGAGAAAGGTTTGGCCCCTAAAACCTTATGCAGGCAGGTTGAGGCCCTCTCCTCAGTTCTTTCATGGGGTTCGCTTCCTTCCTTATCCCATCATCCTTCAGTCAGGAGGTTTTTGAAAGGAACTTCCAAACTGCACCCACCGGTGGTTCACAGTATCCTTCCTGGGATCTTCATATGGTCCTTAATGCCCTTACAAAGCCCCCCTTTGAACCCCTTGAAACATTGTCTCTCCTTTTCCTTTCTCTGAAGGTAGTGTTCCCCGTTTCCATCACTTCAGCCAGGCAGGTATCCGAGCTCGCTGCTCCTTCCATCAGACAGGACCTTTGTTCCTTTTATGATGATAGGGTTGTCCTCAGTCTGGACCTCTCATTTATTCCAAGGGTTAACACCTGTTCCACAGGTCCCAGGACATTATGTTGCCTGGCTTCTGCTCCCTCCCGCACCATGACTTAGAGCAGCTGTGGCACTTGTTAGACATAGGTAGGGCTCTTCGAATATCCATTAAGCGCACTTCCTCCTTCAGGAAGTCGAAAGCCATTTTGTTTCCTTTTCCCTTCTCACTTGGGGCACAAGGCCTCTTCTACTATTAGCAGGTGGGTCAGATCTTGCATTGAGCAGGCCTACAAACCTGCGGCCCTTCTGGTTCCTTGAGGTCTGACGGCGCACTCTACCAGAAGCGCGGCCACTTCGGCTGCCTGGGAGGCCCAAGCACCTTTGGAGGAGATCTGTCGTGCAGCCACATGGACATCTCCGTCTCCTTTCATCAGATACTACCATCTGGATGTTTTTGCCTCGGCAACTGCAGCTTTCAGCAGATGGGTGCTTCAACGAGTGGTTTAACAGTCGGTGGGATGAGCCGGACGAGGACCCGCCTGTGAACATGCAATCTTTGGTATGTCCCATCCTGGGCTCTCAATGCAGCATGGAGGAGAATGGGCGTTGGTGGAGGTTACCCTGAATGCCCTTTCTGTCTATGCTGCGAAAGAGCCCAGCCCCTCTCTTGATTTGTCTGGAGAGGGTAAATCATATTTCTGTATTTGTGCTTTCAGAGACACCTTTCAGTCTGTTAAGTATCTTTGCCAAAACTGGGGTCTTTTCCGGGGGCTGGCTTTTATATCTTAGTACAGACTCAGCTATGACGTCATAGGAAGGAGTCAACCCCATCCTGGGCTCTCTCGCAGCATAGATAGAAAGGGCATTCAGGGTAACCTCCACCAACGCCCATTCTCAGATCTTTTCACTGCCTGTATTGCCTGGAGCTAATGAAAGTTGTTCAACATGCTGGAAAGGACACTATTTTGCTATTGCCTGAGATTAAATAGAGATTTACACAGATACATCTTCAGTCACCTCTGATAATTGTGCAACTTTCTTAGCATTCTGAGAATGCAATGAAGGCGTAAAGGGGCAGCGTCTCAACTGCTTGCTCAGTTTTGATTAAGTTGGGAAGAATAATATTTAGTGTTTTTAATATCTTCACTCACGTGATTAGAATTGTTTTTTTTTTAACTTTATTTGTGGAAAGTAATGGTTTGTATTTAGGGTCAAGTGCAGTTGGAAATTCCTTTTTGTGAATCCTTTTAAGATTCTTGATCTTTAGCAGGGAAGAGGGAAAAAGGGAAGCCTCTTTTCCTAAATACAAAAGTTCCTTCATTTGCTAGAAGATAAATGATTACTCTTTATGGTAGGGACTTGATTCATGACCATGATAGTTGAGGGAATTTAGGTGAGTTCAGTTTTGATTCACTGTTGGAAAATACCTTTCTGAACTGGTTTTGTATTTAGTTTGGCTTTCTGCCACCTCTCTTAAGAGGAGTGCTGGCTTTTGCATTTTGCCTGTGCAACATAGAATATATGATACTTACTAGCTTTCCTAGGTTCTTCCAGCATAAGCTTTATTGGAAATTCTGGGACTTGAAACACACTTCAAGATACCATGATTTGGGAATGCTTGACCTGAACAATATTTAACAAAGCAATATATTTGTTAGCTTGATATTTTTCCAATCATCAGGGAATAGTTGAAGATGATAATACATACCTGTGCCACTAGTTCTTTCTCACAGTAACTGTCCTGTGATTTAAGATAGGGCTTAAAGATGATCTCTCGAAGGCATCCGGAAAGTTTTCATAGTTGAACATAGACTTGAACCCTGTTTTTCTGTCCTTTGTCCACCAATCTTAACCATTACAGGTAGTCATTGAATTGCAACAGTTCATTTAGTGACCATTTGAAGTTACAATGGCCCTGAAAAATGTGACTTGTGATCATTTTTCACTCTTAAGACCATTGCACCATCCCTGTAGTCATGTGAGCAAAATTTGGATGCTTGGCAACTCACTCATATTTATGACGTTTGCAGTGTCATGGGGTCATGTGATCCCTCTTTGCTATCTTCTGATAAGAAAAGTCAAGGTAGAAGACAAATTCACTGTTGCTAACTTAATAATTGCAGTGATTCATTTAACAACCGTGATAAGAAAAGTAAAATGAGGCAAAACTCACTTAATAAATAAACTTAGCAACCAAAATTTTGGGCTCAATTGTAAGTTGAAGACCACCTGTATATCACAGTGGCTCTCATATGCAGCTTTATTTTCTATTTTATTCAGAACCTGTGTTGCACATTTTTCAGTTGTTTGGCAAAACACAGTTTTCCCTCAGCTGTTCACATTTCCCAGCAACAGAGAAAAAGCCACTTGAAGGGCACCATGTTGGAGAAAGCTTTCTTACTAGTCCAGTATTTGATGCTTATCCTTGTTTTGTGATTTCACCTTCATTCCTACTTCAAATCCTTTCGTCATTTCACCATTTTGGCATGTCAAAAGATTTTCATGTTCTGTTTTATACCTTTCCATTGGACATTATATTGATTAATTTGGATAGGAAGTTATTGATTGTGTCTAATGAACAGGTGTATATAGGCTTCTGTATCTGATAAAAATGTATATACAAATAACGTTATTTCTGTTTTCCCATTCTACACTTCTAAACTATGTCTTTTTTTTTTTTTAAGGCTTCCCTTTGGCGAGGCAGAAAAACACAGCAGAGCTGGCCTCTGCAACGGGAGAGGCTGGAGTTCCCAATTCTATGTGCTGAATGGCTACTATGGCGCCCGCTCTCACTGACGCAGCAACTGAAGCTCACCATATCCGGTTCAAACTGGCTCCACCATCCTCCTCCCTTTCTCCTGGCAGTACCGAGAAAAACAGCAACACTAACAACATCCTTGTTGCCAGTAACGTCACCAAAAGGAAAGCTGAGGATTCCAATCTAGATTTCCGAAATAATTCTGCAAAAGAAGAGCTGGGAAAGCTGCAGCCATTGGTAGCATCTTATCTCTGTTCAGATGTAACATCTGTTCCTCCAAAGGAGTCCTTGAAACTGCAAGGGGTCTTCAATAAGCAGACGGTCCTTAAATCTCATTCTCTGTTGACTCATCCTTTCTTGAAAACTAGTGATCTGTTGGGAAGGCCACCAGTATTGGAGATTTCCTTGGAAAATCTAAAAACCATGAGTACAAGTAATCAGACACCGTTGCCACAAACACCTGTCAATGGTTTGGCTAAAAAAATAGCTAAAACTAATAGTTCTGACCATGAAAATTCTGTTTCACTTAATGGTGGGAAGAGTGTACCTTCTGCGACCCTCCAGGAAGTTGATTCAAATAGACCTGGGGGTTCTGATTTGGAGGACCTGAAGTCTGGTTTGAGCAATTGCACTCTACCACATAAAAGCCCAGATGCAGAGCATGCTGCCCCACTTAGCAATAATGGCATGGCAAATAAACATGACCACAGTTCCCTAGAGCAGCAGTGTGAACTCGAAGGGAGTGGGGAGAACCAGTTGCTTTTGTTATCTGGAATATCTGTTTGTTCTGAGCTTGGAAGCAATAAGCCAGAGGAACAGAAGATCTCTCCACCAAACAGTTCCTTTACCACTCTAGATTCAAATATGAGGACAAAGGTACTATTGCGGAGGCAGGCAGACATTGAGAATCGTGCTCGCAGACTGCAAAAGCGGCTGCAAGTGGTACAGGCCAAGCAGGTAGAGCGGCATATTCAGCAACAGCTTGGTGGATTTTTACAGAAAACGCTAAGCAAATTGCCTGCTTTGGACTCCTTGAGACACCGAAGTCAGCTAACGCTGACCTGCAAGACAGAAGCAACTCTAAGAAAAGTTGTAAATGAGACAAGTACCTCGGAAGGACTGAGCAACTTCCTAAAAAGTGACTGTATCTCAGAAGAACTAGAAAGATTTACTGCTAGTGGAACGGCTAACCTGCGCTCTTGTGAGCAAGCATTTGATTCTGATGCCACAGACAGCAGCTCAGGTGGAGAATCTGATATTGAAGAAGAGGAACTGGCCAAAGCAGACACAGAACAATACCATGTACCCCTGTGAGTAACATCAAATGTTAGGGTTTTTTTTTTAGTTTTTAACATTTTGTTTTTCAGACAAGTTTTGTCTCATATCAATATTATTTAAGGTAATTAAAATCAGAAGCAAGCAAGCTACAGTAACAAATTAGTTTTAGAAGTGGAAAGTTGAAAGGCAATTGGTGATGGACAGTATCATATATAAATTAAATAATATTGCCTAGCATCTTTATTGTTTTTTTAAGAAAAAGAATCCAACCCATATGTCTATAACGGGACTATGGGTAAAATTGGCCAGTAAAAATCTTCCTTCCTTCCTTCCTTCCTTCCTTCCTTCCTTCCTTCCTTCCTTCCTTCCTTCCTTCCTTCCTTCCTTCCTTCCACCTACCTACTTACCTACCTACCTAGTCATGCAGTGTTGGTTGGAAAAGAAGCTCTGCTGATGCTGTAAGCTCTGGCTTATAGGAAGGACTCTATGCATGCATAGATAGGGATCTAGAAATCTTCATTGTTATAAAGGAATAATATAGTCACATGATGTGATGGTATTGTAAGTCAGCTTAATATAATTCAAACAGTGTCATAAGTGTTAGGCTGAAAATTGACATGAATTTCAGTGCACATGGGCACATTTAGATATACATGAAATCATGTTAAATTAAGGAAATATAAACTTAAAACAATGAATAATGTTTGTTTTGCACTGATCTTTAATACTTGGTCTGGTAGTAGACTTCTTCATAGTGCATAGCTGTTTTTGGCTGAGGCAGGTTGGAAAAAGAAACAGTTAATTATGTTGAAATTTGAATAGGTCTCAACAAATGTAGTTGCATCAGATCTTTTATGTTAACATTGATGGTTATATCCATGCAAAAAGACAAGGAAAATATAGAATCTAGTTTTCAAACTGAATATAATTTTGTGCTGTCTATAGAATTGCAATGTGCTTAATTGTATTTAAATGAGATGCAACTTGATTGTTCAAATGTGCACACCCTGTCATTTTCAGTATTTGGTACAATATAATTGTCTCGGGGCCATGTATAACTCTGAAATAAATTATTTATGTAGGAATAATTCAACTGCCCTCAGAGTTAGTTTCCTGTCTAACCTGGAAACCTGTGCCTCATTCTATTAATAAGCAAACATTTTGACAACCAAATTAATAATAGACTGTTCTGTAATTTTACTGTGCTTTTTTCTTTTCTTTGAGCTAAAAAAATAAATTTATTTCATTTGATTGTAACTCTACAACAGGGGTCTTCAAACTTGGCAACTTTAAGACTTGTGGACTTCAATTCCTAGAATTCTTTTTCCAGTCAGTTCAGGAATTCTGGAAGTTGAAGTCCACAAGTTCTAAACTTGCTACATTTGAAGACCCCTGTTCTATATTTTTAATGTGCTCAATTAATGAGTCTCCCCATATGTTTGTTTTCTGGATTCATTGAGTAAAGGCCAGATTTATTCACTTCAGATCATGGTTGGTTTTAAACACATCATTAAAATATAGTAATTGGCTAAATAAAAGTATGTCTCTTACCAAGAAATATCTTTTTTCAATTTTCAGCCACTATATTGATTTTGTGTTACTTATTTTCAGTTGTATCTGCCTGGTTCCAGTTAGAGCTCTTTAAAATACATATTCAAGTTTGCTTATTTCAGAATTCTTAACTTTGGAGAGAAGTTTATCCATTTTAAATTTGGGAATATGTTGTAGTTGCTCTAATAGCAGTTGCTGGTCTGAAAACTGTGGCATTCCTTACCAAAAGACAAACTTGACAAAAGTTTTTTTTCTGCCATCCATTTTAGTTCATCAAGATATTTTTCTTTTCCTGGGTAAATGCGTACATTCCACACAAAGTACTTGGCTGCAACCACCTAAAATTTTTATTTCCTAAGAATGCATGTGAAGTCCATGTGGGATTCAAAAGGATTCTTAATAAATATGATGCTTAAGGTTGTGCTTTGCTACCCATTTTAATTTAAAAGAATCAAAAACATATCAAGAGAGGCTATGGAACCTAGCAGTAACCAAGGGACCTTTTTTGGTAAATATTCCAGAGCATTAGGGCTTTCCATTTCCCCCCCTTTTTTTCACTGAGATGTATGGTTTAAACTTGCATATTGATTATTTTTATTAGCATTTAGAACAGGATTGTTAAACTCTCAGCACAAACATCCAGTCATCAATTTGTTTTCATCTGACTGGTTTGATTGAAAACTGTTTTATAAACAATTCATGTATATTATTCTTAATTAGTTTGGTATTACTAACATTTTAAAAAGAGTTGAAAGTTTTATTTATTCAATCACTTTGTTATAGTTGCCCATCTCAAGAGGTGATCTTGGACATAGATTTTTAAAAAATGAGAACAATAACAACTATAAAAGTGAAAATGCATCATAACAGAAAAATACAACAATCATTTACACAGCCAGGAGATAGATCTCATGTCAGCTAGTTTGATAATGAAACATTTGCAAGAAAATATTTTCTTGCACTAGGTATCAGACATCTCAGAAACCATTAATAAACTTTAAAAAACCAACCCAAAAACACCAGGAATCATCTACAACATCCACTGTAAGTACTAACAGCCACTACATAGAATAAACAAACAAGTAATCAATTAGTCATCAGAAGACATGATAAAAATTCTTTAATTCTCCAGCATGCCTTTGGGATAATCCACACATATAGGCTGAATCTGCCTTTCTGTCCAGAGACTGAGTCATCACTCTTTGCCACGCCTCTTCCTGTCAGGGCAGGAAGCCTCCTAGCCCCAGTCACAATTCAGGCTTGACCCTATAGAGACATGGCAAAGGTTGGCTCCAATAATTTCAGCAGAAAGCAGTGGTTTAAAGTGGATTCTCCCAAAGGTTTGCAAAAACTCCCTTTATCTAAAAGGGTAGTCAACCTTTTTATACCTACCGCCCAGTTTTGTATCTCTGTTAGTAGTAAACTTTTCCTAACCGCCCACCAGTTCCACAGTAATGGTGATTTATAAAGTACCTACCCACCCCTACCCACCCACCATGAAGGCTGGAACGCCCATTAGTGGGCTGTAGGGGCCAGGTTGACTACCACTGATCTAAAAAAATTGTAAATAGGCAGCAATTGGAACTTTTGCCTGCTCTGTTTTTTATGGTCCCCTGAACTACAAATTTAAGGCTTAGCAGCCCAGGCAGTCAAGAAGAGCCCCAAAACGATCCCCCAATTCCCCCCCCCCCCGCTGAAGCCATGATCGCCCCCAGCACGCCGTTGTGCTCCCAGGCTTAACCAGGTAGCTCTGGAGCATCCACTTTTGTGCTCTACAGATGATTTTTGGGGCTGGCGGCGGCCATTTTGGCCATGTGGTGAGTTGTGCAGGCTATCCAGGAGAATGGTAGGGCTGCCACTGTCAACCCAGGGAAGGCTTACAGGCCTTAATTCCCTTTGGAACAGCAGGATTGGAGGATTGAGAGAGCTGTCCTCCCAACAATCAAGCAGCATGGCTGACCAAGGCAGCATGGAACCCATGAGTGCTAAACGATCCAGCAAAATCCCAGGAAGGCCAGATCTGCTGGTAAAGAGGCTGATAACAAAATAAAGGCAAAGGCTGTTTCTTCCAGAAAGCCCATGAGAGCTGAAGAAAGAAGGCAAAGAGCATTGGAAAAGCAGTTCTCCAGAGCTCAGGACCAAGCAAACCAGGAGAGGTATCCCCCCTCCCCCCAGCCAGGGCCTGTTAGCCCCCTCTCTCAGCAGCCATAAGCACAGGAGTTGCTGCAGTTTTGGGGGCTTGGTCACTAGAGGAAGATAGGAAGCAGGAATTTATCCCACCTGCTGAAAAAATCCAACTCAGAGATTTCCTTTTGATTGTAGATCAGAGACAGGACTGAAATCCCTGAGGCCGCTTTTACTCCAACTGCAGTGGGGATGCGCTCAGCAGATAAAAGTGGCCCCAGAATTATCTGAGGATATTAAGGCCCTTACTGCTCAGGCCATTTCTCAAGGGGTAGCCTCCACCCTGAAGGGGGGAGGAGCCGTTCTCCTTCCCCAAGATCTGATCCTCAACCGTTGCAGCCAGTACGATACCAGGCCTCCATGGATTTTTCTAGGCACCAGAGGGAGGTCTCTGGCCCATTCCATCAGAAGCAGGGCATCTGGGATGGATAAGGAAGTTCAGGGAGAGGAGGGATTCTCAGAAAATAAGGACTTATCACCTGTTCCACTCCCGTTCACAGGTCCGTTTAGGCTGGGGCTGTTTAAATCCCTCCTCCACAAGGCTAGGACCATTGCCCAAATTGATCCTCCACCCACTATCCCCAACTGCTTTACCTGATACTGAGAACCTACCAGTGAGTTTTTTTCTGAACCTATAATTCTCCAACAGGAGATTCTTTGTCCCAAGTTATTTTTGGACATAGTTCAGAGGCAATGGGCACAACCAAGATCCTTTCCCACTCCCAGGGGTAATGATAACAAGTTAACTGCAACTTTCCCCTCTGGACGAACCTTTGGCATCCCTTCTGCCATATTGGGCGACATAGCAGAGGCCCTTAAAACAGAGGACACAAAAGTGGAACAAACCTTCTGCAGAACACACCAGGCCAATGCTTGGGTGGTCTAAGCAGCTGTGACCACCTCCTTTTTTCACTAGAACGTCCCTTCTCTGGCTCTGCCAATTACAGGTTAGGACTCCCCCTGAGTAAGTCAAAATGCATCAGGACGTTAACGAACTGGTGTGGCTGCTGAAATTGCAGACTCCTCCCTACATGCAGCCCGATTCTCCTCCATGGCCCTGGCCTGCAACATCACTTCTCGTTGTCTGCTGTGGCTATGACAGTGGCAATCAGATGCTAGAACCAAATGGAAAAGCGGCCTCTGCTCCCCAAATGGGTACTTCCTTGTTTGGAGAGGACTTAAATTTCTTCATAGTGGAGAATAAAGATAAGAGGAATTTGTTCTCCTCTTTTACCAGAAAGGCTGATAGGAGAGCTCCCCCTACATCGTAGGCAGCCATTTCATCTCAAGATCAAATTCCCAGATCAAATCGATCCACAGATAGAGAGGGATTTCGAGATAGAAACAAACAGCAGTTTCAATCTAAACGGCTCTTTTGTGGCATAGGAGGTCATCCCTAGCATCGGTCGGCTGCCGGCTGGCCCTATTTGCAGATCGATGGGAGACCATTACATCTGATTCCTGGGTCCTGAAAACAGTGTGATTCAGTCTCACCCTAGGTTTTTGGTCCACACTGCCGAGGACCTTTACCCATTGCCCAATCTTCAAGAACCACTTAAGGAAAAAACTCATGGACACGGCGGTCCAGCATTTACTGGACAATCCAGGCCATTGAGCTGGTACCAGAGGACAAGAAGGGGCACGGGTTTTACTCCATTCTATTTGTAGTTCCCAAGTCCGCAGGGTGGTGGTGGAGAGTGATCCTGGATCTCAAAAAACTTAATGTTCATTTAGAATACAAGAGATTCAAGATGCAATCTCTGCAGTCCATCTTGGAGAGCATAAGGAGGGGCGATCTAACGTCCATTAATCTGATGGAGGCTTACCTTCACATCTCCATCTATTCCTTCCATTGGAGGTTTCTCAGGTTCTATTATGCAGGGGGGGCATTAGCAATACAAGGCCCTCCCATTTAGACTGTCATCGGCTCCCAGGACCTTCACAAAGGTGTGGCAGCACTGGCTGCGCACCTCAGAACAATCTCAGTTGCGTGTCCAGTGCTATCTGGACAACATCCATATCCAGTCCAGTTCCAGCCAACAAGCCAAATCAGATTTGATTTACACAATCCAGGTCTTACAGGACCACGGATTTTCAATCAATTTCCAGAAAAGCCACCTAGTACTCTCCCCCTGTCTCCTTCATATGGGCGCGGTGATAGACACAAATCTATGGGAGATAAATTTGTCTTGGGAGCATTAGGACAGCATCAGGTTCTTGATCACACAGGTCACAGCAGAGTGAGCGGCTCTCCGGCAGTGCTTTCCCAGCATCTGGGAAAATTAATCTTGTGCATAGCGGCCTTCAGCAGAAGAGTGCTACAAAGAGTGCATATAGATGGGAGTGCACAGGACCAGATTTCTTCCCGCCCATAGGGATTGCCAGCTTTGGTATGTCCCTTATGTGTGGATTATTCCAAAGGCATGCTGGAGAATTGATGTTGGCTTACCTGAACGCAGTTTCTCAGCATGCCTTGGGATAATCCACTCCCACCTTGGCGACTGTCTGGTCCAGTGTGCAGGTGGGAAGCAGAGTCAACGCCACAGGAAGATCATCAAGTGGTTGTGCCTTCATCATGACTAGGGCTGGAGGGCTTCCTGCCCTGACAGGAAGAAGCGTGGCAAAGATTGATGACTCAGTCTTTGGGCAGAAAGGCAGATTCAATCCATATGTGGATTATCCTAAGGCATGCTGAGAAACTGCATTCAGGTAAGCCAACACTTATTTTACAAGACATAGAAAATTCTTTAATTTTACAAGACATGGACAGACTTAACCATAGTTTCAGTTGGGAAATGGAGTGTCCTAAATCAAACAAAGTCCAAAATATGCCAGAAAATTCCTGGAAGCCTGATATTTAGATAAATCAACCGGCATATAAAGGTAAACAATATCTACACACCATTCAAAAGAGATAATCAAAAATCCGAAAAAGAAACAAGCTTTCCCACCAGCAATCAACACATAGATAAGCAGAGATTAACACTAATCCTTACATTAACAATCAAGAAACAAACCCCAATCAAGGAAATAATTCAGATAGACAAGCTAACACTTCAGAAACAGCATAAAATGAATGGTTAGAACAGGGTTTTCTCCGTCGAACTGCTGCGAGCATCCAGAGAGTGGGAGGTGCTCCAGTCTTGTGTCATACAGGCTGAGCTTTAATTGGAGGAACGCCCTCCTCCTGCACGTGACTCTTGCAGGCGTTACCCCAGTTTTAGCTCAGCCTTCGACAGACAGGCAGCTAATTTCTCCGTATCTCGGCCGTTGCAGACTGCTGTTTTTTGGTATCAGGTTTGAATTTGCTTTAATCCTTGTCCCTTGCCTCTGGTGCGGTCCCAAATTTTTTCTTACACGAGTTTTTTCACCGTTCGGGGGGAGTTAGGGGGAGTCGGAGCCTTTTGCCCCCCCTTCTTCTGCCTCTGCCAGCCTTTAAGTTGCGCTCCCAGGAGCGGCCCTTCGTTTAGCTTCTCTTTTTTCATTGTGTCTTCCCCCCAACCAACGCACTTAGAGGAAGCTCTGCTTCTTCTCCCAACTCTTTCTTTCTTGTTTTTTTCTAGTTTAAGAGCTGGTGCGTCCCTGGCCTAGTAGTGCCATTATGGGTGGCCGTTTTAGGCGTGCTTCGTGATCGGCGCCATTTTGCCTGCTCTTTTAAAAAGTTGCGTGGTTCTGGTAGGCCCACAGTGTGAAAGGGTGCGTGGAGCCTGATTTACTGGTGATACTGTGGCTCTGGGCCCCGTTATTCACCGCTACCTTCCTGTTCCTAGTTGGTCCTGTTTTGTTTGCCCGCAACTCATCCAGGGACGCAGGCACGTACCTTCCAAGTTCGCTGGGAGGCTGCCTTAGGAGGCCTGCTCAACCCCTCCCTTTTTGTCTCTGCATATCTGATTTTATATATATACATAGGGGTTATTTTTCTTTTCTCTGGTCTCAGTGTTGGATTTGGTTTCCCCATGTTATTTAACTAATTACTTATTGAGTTTTTCCTCAATTTAGATACCTTCGAGTTCCGCCCCCTTTATTTAAAAAATATATATAAATAAATAAACAAACAAATAATAATAAATAAATAAATAATAATATATTTTAAATACTACAATAGAAGATTGCTTTGATCGTAGTAGGCAGATAGTTAAGGGATTTTTTCCCCCCCCTCCTTTCCAAAAGGGGGTCGTGGCCCAACTTCAGGAAAACCGGCTAGAGCGAAAGGCCGAACTCCTTGGCGCACCAACTGCCTCTCTGATATTCTTAGTATCATGGCAGAGGGAAATCCGAGTGGGCCTTCCTTAAAGGCCAAGTCCAAGACCCACTATTTGCGTGCAAAGGACAAGGATTCTTCCAGTGCCTCTCAAAAGGATGCCTTGAGGCGTCATAAGGCTCTAGAAAAAGAATTTAGCAAACGTTCGAGGGACTCGCCTGCTGTAGCCCCGGCTCCCCCCTCCTTTTCTGCATTCTCCCCCGCCCGGACAATCTTCCCCCTCCAGGTGTAGCTCAACACGGAGCCTCCATTCTCCTCGCGCCCCCGAGGCCACCTTTACACCAACCGCAGGGCCTACGTCAGGACCCGGTTTCTTCTATTATCCCAGACAATATCAAGGAGTGGATGCAGCTCGCCATCCGTCAAGGGATCGCTGAAGGCATGCAGCAACTCTCAAGGTCAGAGCCTCAGGAATTGGCACCCGGAATTACAACCACGCCTACTAGACCAATCGCCGGGTCGACTTCCCAGCAGGGACAGGTACCTCTCCAATTTGAAGTTCCATGTCTGGAGGGTGTGGAAGTCCTGGTGGAGGAGGAAGGGGACTTTCAGTCTGTAGAAGAGGAAGATGGTTCTGTTAGAGGGTCACTTCATTATTCGGAACCCCTATTTACACTAGACCCTATGGAGGAGGAAATGTCTGAAGACGAAGGCATTTCCCTTGAGCAAGTGGCTATGGTGGGCCTGTTCAAACCTCAGTTGTTTAAATCTTTATTATTTAAAGGAAAAAATATTTCAGGTCTTCTTTCTCCATCTGCTTCTGAGCCGCCTCCAGCTCCCATGGGGGGTCAAGAAGATTCCATATTCACTTATCTGATCGTTGAGACCGAGGTAATTCCTACTCTCCTGATATTCTCTGATCTCGTAGCAAGACAGCTGGCATTGACAGGCCCCTCTCCTGCCCCTTCTAACCAAGATAAGAGGCTGTTTAACCTCGATCCGGAGTTTTCAGCCTTGCTGGCTACTCCAGAGGTAGACGACCCTATTATTAGATTGGCTTCTTCTTCTTCCAATCCCACTGACGCCCTGGAGGTGCTTAAACCGGAGGATAAGCGTATGGAATTGGCGCTCCGGCGGGCACATCAGTCAGATGCCTGGGCCATAAAGTCGGCCACAGCTGCCTCCTTTTTTACCCGTTCTTCCATAAAGTGGCTTAAACAACTAAAGCAACATGTCCCCGCTTCCAACACCAGAGCCCTGCAGGACATCGCCAAGCTCACGGCCACGGCCGAATTTGCAGCCGATGCCACCTTTCACTCCGTGAAGTTCTCGGCCCGGGTCATTTCCTCACACGTTGCTGCCCGTCGGTTGCTCTGGCTCCGTCAATGGCACGCGGATGTCAGAAATAAATCCAAGCTAGCCTCAGCTCCCATCTCGGGAGGAAAGCTTTTCGGCCCTGCCTTAGACCCGTTATTAATGGAGACGCGTAATAAGAAGATTCTACTCTCCCTTTTTTGTAAACCTGAAGCCAAAGGATCCCAGCCATTTCGGAGGGGCTCCTTTCATCCCTTCGGCCAACATGCCTTCTCCCCTAGATATCAGGCCTCGTCGTCCTTTCGGCCGGCCTACCAAGACAGAAGCGACTCAGGTGATAGAGGCAGGAGGGGAGGAAGCTACAAGAGGCCCTTCCGAGGTCTGGGAAATAAGGCATCCCGGAGACCCAGATAGATCTCCCGCCTCCTATCCCATTGGCGGGCGCCTTAGGTACTTTGCTCACCAGTGGGAAACATCCACTTCAGATATTTGAGTCAGAGACACCGTTAAATTTGGTCTTTCTCTCCGGTTTCATTCTTCACCACCGGATCGCTTTATGGTTTCTCCCCTCTCAAGGGACCCGACCAAGCGGGAGCTCATGTCATCAGCCATCAAACATCTCGCAGATATTAGGGCAATTCAGCCCGTGCCTGCCTCACAGCGGGGTGAGGGGTTCTATTCCCTCCTCTTTTTAGTCCCTAAACATTCTGGAGGCTGGAGACCCATTTTGGATTTGAAGAGGCTCAATTGGTATATTGTCGGACATAAATTTAAAATGCATACCCTTCAATCCATTTTGCAGAGCGTCAGAGAGGGAGACTAGATGACTTCAGTAGACCTATCCAAGGCTTATTTCCATATCCCTATCCTTCCCTCACATTCAAAATACTTGAGATTTTGTTACAATAATCAGCATTTTCAGTATGTGGCCTTTCCCTTTGGTCTTGTTTCAGCCCCAACGACATTTACTAAAGTACTAGCAGCTGTAGCAGCTCACCTCAGGCATTTTCCAGTCCGGCTTCATTGTTATCTTGATGACATTTTGATTGTTTCACCCAGCCAAACTCAAGCTACACGTGACACTGCCACCACCCTTTCGGTGCTGCAGGCTCACGGCTTCCTTGTTAACTGGGAAAAGAGTCAACTTGTCCCTTCTACCCGTATTGCCCATTTAGGAGCTGTTATTGATTCAGTGATGGAGAAGGTTTTCCTTTCTCAGGATAGATTCGATAGCATACGAGCTTCTATCCAGACCATTAGGCGGTCTGGTAAAGCCTCTTTACTTGATTTATCCAAGCTACTAGGGAAACTTGTTTCCTGTATATCTATTATTCCTTGGGCACGTTTGCATTCTAGATCGTTGCAGTGGTTCCTTCTGCCGTATCAACGCTCAGGTCAGAGCAACTCCAACTTCGTGGTAAAGGTCCCTCCAAGAGTCCTCACTTCTCTCCTATGGTGGACAAGACCTTCTATCATCAGGGACCATCTGACTCTTGGAACCTTCAAGAGTCACGCTCACTACAGATGCAAGTCTCTCCGGATGGGGAGCCCATCTGCACTCCCTTTCAGCTCAGGGCATATGGTCGGCCACCGAGCAACGTCCATCAATTGGCTGGAGCTCCACGCGGTGTACTTGGACCTGAAGGCCTTCCTCCCTCAGGTACAAAGGAATCACATACTGGTTCTAACCGACAACACAACAAGGCGCATATCAATCGTCAAGGGGGCACTCATTCTCTTCATCTCATGCAAGAGGCAAAGCGGTTATGTCGATGGTCAGAAACACACCTTTTATCCATCAGAGCGGAACACATTTCGGGAGTCTCCAATGTTCGAGTAGATTGGCTCAGCAGAGCCGCATTGGACCAAGTGGAATGGCGCCTTCATCCTCTTCTGTTCAAGCAGGTAGCAAAGATCTATGGCCTGCCTCTGGTAGACCTGTTCGCTTCTCCGCACAATGCCCAGACACCAAGATTTTTCTCTCGCTACCCCACCAACGGAGTGGAGAATTACGATGCCCTGCATTTCCCTTGGCGTCCCGGTCTTCTGTATGCCTTTCCCCCTCTTCCCTTGATCCCAAGGGTGATTCGGAAATTGGTTCTGGAGAGGGCAGAAATTCTCCTAGTGGCTCCATACTGGCCCAGGAGACCATGGTTCGCAGACCTTCGCGATCTGTCGGTGGCCCCACCATGGAGGATTCCACGGGACAAGATCTCCCTGTCCCAGGGCCCTCTCCTCCATCGCAGTGGCTTCAGTTGGCCGTCTGGAGGTTGAGCGGGAAAAGCTAAGATCGGAGGGTCTGTCGACCCAGGCCATCACTACCATCATGGCAGCGAAACGCCCTTCCACCACTCGCATTTACAATGCAACCTGGGACTGCTTTTCCAAACGTTGTCGTCAATCTTCTATCGATCCGCTCTCTCCTTCCGTTGCACAGGTTCTGGCTTTTCTGCAAGATGGCCTAGACAGGGGTCTTTCCCCTAACACTCTGAGAAGACAGGTTTCGGCCCTTTCGATGGTGGTTTCCGGCGACTCGTCTACGCCTCTATCCCACCATCCTTGTATCAGAGCCTTTCTTAAGGGGGCATCTAACTTGCGTCCCCACTTGGGACCTTAATAAAGTCCTTACGGTGCTGACCAAATCTCCCTTTGAGCCTCTCAGGGAAACGTCCCTTCAGTATCTCACCCTTAAAGTGGTCTTCCTCGTAGCAATAACTTCAGCTAGAAGGATATCTGAAATTGCAGCTCCATCCGTCAGAAGGGACCTGTGCGTTTTTCATCCTGATTGAGTGATTTTACGGCTTGATCCTGTCTTTATGCCTAAAATCAATTCAGCTTTTCACAGAGCACAGGAATTGGTCCTGCATAATTTTTGTCCAAAGCCCGTGCGGGAGAAGGAACGACAACGGCACACTCTCGATGTGCGCAGAGCGCTCTGGATATACATCCATCGAACTCAGCCTATCAGAAAGTCTGAGCCTCTTTTCCTCTCCTTTCAGCCAAAGACAATGGGATGCAAAGTCTCCCCATCTACTGTAGGTCGCTGGATTAGAGCTACCATTTCTAAGGCCTATCCGGCTCAAGCCTTACCGGTTCCTAGTGGGGTGACTGCCCACTCTACCAGGAGCGCGGCTACTTCAGTAGCTTGGGCTACGCAAGCCTCCATTCATGACATTTGTAGGGCGGCTACTTGGGCCTCTCCATCCTCATTTATCCGACACTATAAAATTGACACTTATGCCTCCGCTGAGGCCTCCTTCAGTAGGCGAGTTCTTCAACAGGTGGCGAGAGTGTCAGAGGAAATTCCGGCCCAGACGGAATCCCGCCCGTAGGACAATATGCTTTGGTATGTCCCACTCTCTGGATGCTCGTAGCAGTTCGACGGAGAACAGGCGTTGGTTCTTACCTGATACGCCTCTTCTCGTTGAACTGCGTAGACCATCCAGCCCCACCCTTTTTATTCCGTCTGGTAGGGCATTCTGTTTCGGCCAGTGATACTGTTTATGGTTGTTGTAAGTTATTTTTTTCCAGTTCCGTTGGAGGATTGTTAGTGTCCTGTCGTCTTCGTAAAACTGGGGGAACGCCTGCAGGAGTCATGTGCAGGAGTAGGGCGTTCCTTCAATTATAGCTCAGCCTGTATGACACGAGACTGGAGCACCTCCCACTCTCTGGATGATCTACGCAGTTCAACGAGAAGAGGCGTATCAGGTAAAATCCAACGCCCATTTCCTCCTAATTTTGGCTCCAATTTCCTTTATATAACATTTAGCCTCCCATGGTTTGTCCCAAGGCAATTCAGGACTAGAAAATAAAGCGTCCATATTCTGAAAATGTGTGATAGGCTAGTAGAAACATTAAGTCTATCCAGGAAAAGTATGTACTTTTCCATTGCTGTGTAGCCCTGCTCTTCCATTTATCTACTTTCCTGCATGTAGATCTTTAATGAAGTAGTGTGCTGTGGAATTAAAGTTGACATAAGGAGATGTGAAGGAGTGAAATCTATTCTTGGTGGTTCTCTTAGGGTAAACTTTGAATCACGTTTAGCTGAAACAGTAGTTCTTAAATAATGTATGTAGTATTTCAGAAAGGGCCCCTCTAAAGACTTTATGTTGACACATATTCTTAATCCATGGTCTATGTATAGTTTATTAAATAAACCATAAATTCAGTTTTTTCAAAATCTGATTTCCAAGCACTAGTATCACATAACATGTTTTAAATCATAATTACATTATTGATTTTTAAGTAGACGTGTTCAGGGATTGAATTGAATTCAGCATCTAAAATTGTCTTGTTTATTCTATTGTATGTTCTGAAATGTAGAACTTGGCCGTGGTTGATTGCATATTAGTTACTTTTCCTTCCTCAACCCGACATCCTCCAAATTTAGTGTGACTGTAACATACAGAAGTTTATAGTATATGGTATATGGTAATTCCAAATATATCTTGAGAGAGCCAAGTTGAGGAGAAGTGATCTAAAAGTTTGATGACTGTAAAGATGATGAGAACTGAGAATAAAGTGCAGTGTCGTGATTGTTGCTTAGCAGTGGCAGTTCTGGCAGCCCTAGTTTGTTTGTTTATTTATAGCTCACCTTTATTTGTTATAAAGCGGCAGACATACTTAACATTCCTTCCTCTTCCTTTTTCCTCCACATTAACAATCCTATGAAGTTGGTGGGCTGTTATCTTAACTTTTAGACCAAACTGATAGCCATTGTTAAATAAGAACCATTTGGATCATTAAGCAAGGCTCTTATGATTGTGACTTCTGATTTCCTGCCAGTTGCCTTATTGACTTTTTTGGAAATCTGGCAGGGAACATTGAAATTCATGATAACATGACATGGCTTGTTTTGATGCTGGAATTGTACCATATGCCTGGGTTGCAGTCATGTTGACCACAAAATACTACAATGGCTGGAACTCTGAAGAACTGTAGTAAGTCTTCTATTTCAGCATTGCTGTAACTGAATGGTCATAACTCAAAGGCTATTTGTATTCAGTACTGCCAAGAGGAATCCTAGCTTCTAGACTGGAAAGATCTATAATGAAATAGAAAAAAAAGGTAGTAACTGAAAACATAATTGTGAAAGTTAAAACAGAATTTATATCTGTAGACAGAAGTAAAATTTTCTGGAGCAATAGATAAAAACTGAGGTTTGTGCACCGTGTGTTGTTTCAAAAACTCTGCACAATCTGAGTATTGTGGTTTGACTCAGATGAATCAAAAGTTTATCTGATGATGCTAGTTCTCATTTTTGCTTGCAATGCTTATATTGCTATGTTTTGTATAAGCAGTACTGAATAACAGTTTCAAAATCATTATTGAGCACAGTACAATTTATTTAAATATGCCATAGAATCATGGCATTCTCATATTTTGGATGATATATCATAAGGGAGGGTTTTTGCTGATTTGAATAACAGCTAGTCCTGGATAAATAACCATAACGGAACTTATTCGCTACAGTCCTATTTGTGGTAGTTGTAAATTGGGTTGCTCATGTGCTTAACATCATTGTATGACTTTGTGGTAATTGTTAAGCAGACATGATGGTCATAAAACAAATGTCATGATTGTTAAATGAGCCCATTGTTTGCTATGGGACAGAAGTAATTTTTTTATTTTTAGAAAAAATGTATACACAATTGTGTGACAGCAGGACACTGTAAATGATCCTAAATGTGCACTTGTAGGACCTTGGGAGCATGATTGTCAGAATTGGGTTGTTGGAAATTGGAAAAAGCCCTTTCCCTTTCCATAACTCTGCATCTTATGGAAGTCATACTCAGATCATTTCAGTGTTGATAAACTAATGTTTCTAAGGTACATTTCTCCAGTGTGCTGAGTAGAGAATCAAAAGAATGAGTTAACTCTGCTCTTCTGCTCAGAGATTGAGTCATTCAATCTTTTGGTCATACCTCCTTTGCCTGAGCATGCCCAGTTTGACTCAGTTGGCTCAGAGGAGATGCATGGAAAGATCATTCCTTCGAACAAAAGACAGAGTTTCATTATTTGGATTCTTTGGAACTTAAAGTAAGATCATGGCATTGTGTTAGCCTTCACAAAACAGCAAATGGCTCCCCTGGCTCCCCAGGCTGTCTGACATAGCGCCCCAAGCAGCTCAGAAGGATTGAGCTGAGGTCCGTGGCATCTTCCTGCATCCAGTGGAGGGGACTAAAAAGTCATTGCCCGGTTAACTCTGTTCGGTACTATCAGAGAGTCACTGCCTGGTTAACTCCACTGCATACTATTAATGGAAAGTCACTGCCCTGTTACGGTGTAAACATTAGCGGCAAAACACAAAACGGCAAAAACAAGCCGCGACTGCAGGGTTCACTGCGAACAAGTCTGCCTTATTGAATTAGGAGCTCAGATTGTGCAAATGGCATCTCCTGCACCATCAGGCAGCCACAAAGCCAGGGATCAGTGGGCAAGACCTCAGTTCCCCAGTCCAGTCCCAGATTACTAAGGAAAGCCCCTCAGATGGGGTGCCGAAATTGGCAGTTAGAGGAACAGCTGCCCAAATTAGGGCAAAAGCCTTATCTGCAAAGAAGGTCTCTAAGGACAAAGAGAGGGGGACTCCAAGAGGCATCAGAAAGCCCTAGGCAAACAGATGCCAAAGTTGAGAGAGAAGCAAAGCGCCGGGGACAGGCAAATTCTCCAGCAGAAGCTGCCACTTCCTATGCCTTTTCAATTTGGCAGTTAGAGCCTCTAAATGAAGCAAGGCAATCAAATGTTCTCCGTTAGACTGCTGCAAGAGTCTAGTGTGGGTTGTCCTTGTCTCCTCATCACATGACTGAGTCTGCCAAATCATTGATCTTGCCACCATTGCTATGGTTACCCCAGCTTTCGACTCAGTCTTCTCATTGAAACAGTTGTGTTCTTTTTTTTTTTTCCCAAGTTTTTTTTAATTTCAATCTACACATACACAATACATTAATAGTGCGGCATCAAATATATCATACATTTTAGTATAGGCAAGCTTAGTAATATCAATCATATCTCTTAATACACATATTCACATTCTTTCATAGCTTATTTTCAATGTTTCAATACCTAGTGCCAACCACCATATTAGTTAAACATACCAAGTAATTTCATTATTCAATTCCATCTTCAGTTTTTTTAAAAAATAAATTCTCATTTGGCAAGCAGTATCGTTCCAGTTTTCACATCTCAATACACAAACACGACTATATTTACCTATTCATTTTGTTTGTTCAATTTAATATCACATTAACCTTATTAGTGTTAAATATTAAACTTACCCAATTCTCAGTTGTATAGGTCGGAGAATCCAAAGCGTGGACTGTCTCCTTCCTTGCTTAAAGATGGAGTCAAAAGTTTAGTCTAGCCCCCTTCCCACTGTGCATGCCCAATTTTTGACTCCATCTTCATGCAAAGAAGACATGAGGAGAGAGTGCTCAGAATGAAGGATAGAAAATATAGTAATAATGCTTTGGACTGAGAAAAAAGGAAAGAGAAAGTGAAAGTCAGCAAATCATAAGTAAATGAAGGGGTTAGAAGACACAAATAGAGAGAGTTGGGATCTTGTATCAAGCCAGTAGAGCCCCACACAGCTGCTTGGCGTTTAAAAGGCAAGTGGCAGCAGCCTCAGTAAGAGAGGGGGGGCTCGATTGGCTAGCAGAGAAAGAGAGCGAATTAACAAATGTTCAGCCCTACCATAGCCGTGAGGCAAAGAGGGAGCGGGGAAGACTGGCAAGCTGCTGTAGAACAGCAAAGGAGCCTTTAAACAGCCAGAAGCCCCACAAAGTCTCTAGCATTCCCTTTAATAAGAGCAGACTTAGTCAAGGCTGAGCAAGCTCCCGAAACAGCCACACAAGCCTGCCTAGGAGAAAGGGACGCTAGAGTTCATACTCGGTGTAGGTTGTATCGTTCCAATTTTAGTATATGTGCTGCCGAAGCGAGCACAATGTAGGTTGAGCATACTCGTAAATGGTTAAGAAAGAACAACTGCATTTTGCTGAACCCCAGCGAGGGCGAAGCTGCTGGAAAGAGCGAAGGGAGATATGGCTGATTTTTCTGAAACAGAGCAGGTCTGGAGGAACAGGGATCCCCTATCCCCAGCCCAATCCGAGAGCAAAGCTCAAAGGAACCCAGAGAGGCTGGGAGATCTTCAGAAAGGCCTCTCAGCAGGGGGTCCAAGGCAGATGAGAGAGAGGCGTTAAGGAGACAAGGTGCCATTGAGAAATGCTTCTCAAGGGCTGAAAAGGAGGCGGAGAAGAATGGAAATTCCCGCGCTCCTACAGGCAGACCAATGGCAGCGAAGCACCAGGAAAAGAGCACAACACTAGAGGGTACTGAAGAACAGTTTTTTCAGCCTGCTCTTTGTGTGGAAGAAAGGATATCTGAATCAGAAAGACAAAACTCTCAGGAATGCAATGAGGAGCCCTCCCCCAAGAGAAGAAGGCTAACAACAGAGGCCAGCTTTACTACCATAGCAGCGGGAGTCAGAGAACAGTCCTGTAAAGAGGAAATGAGAGCCATGGTGAGAGAAATGATGGCAAAAGTCAAAGAGGGTCAGGTAACAGACCCAGCCTGATACATAGTAAGAGAAAGCAGGATACTCATCATCCTACTCGGGCAGGAGAAGTAAGGGAAGAACTGGGTTTTTCAGAGATACAGTTTGAGTAGATCATACACTCACAGTGAGGCCTCTGTATCAGGAGAGGAGTCAGCCTTTTCAGATGAAGAGGTAAATGAAGCAGAAACCACAGCATTCACAGGCCTATTCTGTCACCGGCTGTTTAAGATGCTGCTGGGGAGTGCTAAGATAGCAACAGGTCTGGGGAGAATCATAGGAACAGAGGGGTCTGAGTTAGAACCATCTGATCTCAAAGATAAACTTTTTGCTAGAACCAAGGTTGAAAATGAATCCATGCCTCCTTCACTTGAATTGTTCAGGGAAGTGATGGAAGGACAGTTGGACAGACCAGTCATTTTCACCATGCCAGGGTGGAATGAGAAGAGATTTTATAATGTGGAACTAGCGGATTCCAGTTCCCACAATAGACAGCCCAGTGGCAGCCTCCATATCTGCTATAGTGCTGACTAATAAAGCTAAGGATGGTCTAAAAGGGGAGGATAAGAAAACGGAACAGACTCTGCAAAAAGTACACCAGGCTGCAAGATGCAATCCCTGCAATTCTATACTAGGGAACATCCGGGAGGGGGATGTCCTGACATCAGTAGACCTTACAGATGCATACCTACACATACCTATTACCAAGAGGCACCGAAAATTCCTGCGGTTTTGTTACGCAGGAGGACACTACCAATACAGAGCTCTACCATTTGGTCTGTTCTCAGCACCAAGGACATTCACCAAAGCACTGGCAACGGTAGCAGCTTTTCTCAGGACAAAGCCTATATGGGTCCAATGCGACCTGGATGACATATTAATACAGTCAACATCAACTCTAAAGCAAAGAACATTCTAGAAACTACAACGCAGACATTACAAGAGCGTGGTTTTCGGTGAATTTTGAAAAGAGCCACTTAGAACCAACAAGGCATTTACAATACTTAGGAGCTGTAATAGACACCAACTCCTGCGAGGTTTACCTGTCACAGGAATGACAGGACAGCATAAGGTCATCAATAAATCAAATGATCATAGCCCCGGGAGTGACCTTGGACTTGCTGTCACAAATATTAGGAAAGATGATATCGTGCATCTCAATAGTACCTTGGGCCAGACTGCACGCAAGGACCTTGCAGTGTTTCCTATTAGCTTACCAGAGAGCAGGCAAGGGCAGTGCGGGGGAACCAAGGTACGAATCTCCCCCAGAGTGAAGCAGTCACTCCAATGGTGGAGATCACAGGCCATGACGAGATGTGGGCTCAAGGAACCTGTCTGACTGACTTATCACAACAGATGCAAGATTAGTAGGCTGGGGGGCCCACTGTCAGAACCAAATTTCCCATGGTCAGTGGTCTCAGTCGGACCTCAAGAACAACATCAACTGGTTAGAGTTCAGGGCATCTCACCTAGCTCTAAGGGCCTTCAGGTCAGTGATAGTGGGACAGAATGTGTTGATCCTGACAGACAACGTGGCTGCCAAGGGGGTACTCATTCCCTAATGCTCATGCAAGAAGCAGAGCGATTGGGCTGCTGGGCGGAGACACATTTATCGATCAGAGCAGAACACATATCAGGAGTGGAGAACGTTCAGGCAGATTGGCTCAGCAGAACAACGGTTGACCACTCAGAGTGGCACTTACACCCGGAGCTGTTCAGGGAACTGTCACACAGATTCGGGAGAGCACTCCTGGACCTGTTTGCAACTCCAGCAAATGCACAACTCTTGAGAGTCTACTTGAGATTTCCAACACGGAGGGAAGGAACCGATGTGCTCTGAGGAACATGGCCAAAGGGATTGCTCTACATATTTGCCCCACGTCCATTGGTACCAAGGGTAAACAAGAGAGTGATAGAAGAAGGGTGAGTGGGTCAGTGAGGTAGCACCTCACTGACCCAGGAGGTCTTGGTATGCGGATCTGGTAGATCTGTTGGTATCCAGATCATGGAGAATTCACCCAGACGGTGGAGCTGATCCAGGGAGCCATACAATACCCAGAGCCACAACGGCTTTACTAACTGTATGGCACTTGAGAGGGCCACGCTAAAGCAATTAGAGTGTTCAGCCAATGTAGTAAAGACACTCCAGGCCTCCAGGAGGCCATCGACCAACAGAATTTACGATGCTACCTGGTGAGCATTTGGAATCTGGTGTTCCAAGAAACAAATAGATCCCACCAGTGTTAGTTACTCAAGTGCTGGGCTTTCTTCAGGAAGACCTGGAGAAGGGTTTAATCCCTAACACCTTTAAGAGGCAGGTAGCGGCCATAGCATTAGTGTTGTGTTGCGGGACCTTGGAGTCCCTCTCATGACATCCCCTAATCCACACATTCATCAGGGGAGCAACCAATCTAAAGCCACCAGTGATACACAGATACTTCACTTGGGATTTGACAAGGGTGCTAAAGGGCGTTCATGATTGAGCCCTTTGAACCACTGAAGTCAGTAGGATTACCCTCATTCACCCTTAAGGTGGCCTTCCTAATAGCTATTATGTCAGCCAGAAGAATATCAGAATTGGCAGTATTATATGTGAGAGAGGACCTCTGTATAGTCTATCCAAACAGGGTAGTATTAAGATTAGACCCGACCTTTATCCCAAAGTTCAATTTAACATTCTGTAGATCAGGAGTTAGTACTACAGACTTCTGCCTGGAACTGGTCAATAGCCTAGAAAGGAAGTGGCACTCCTTAGATGTAAGGAGGGCTATATGTATTTATATTAAGAGAACAAGGCCTATTAGAAAAATGGAGGCTTTGTTCATTTCATTTAGACCGAGTTCATTGGAACAAGGTTTTACCATCAAGCATAGGCAGATGGATCAGGACATGTATCACAAAAGCTTATGAAAGCCAGTCATTGCAGTTGTTGGGTAACATAATGGCACATTCAACCAGGAGTGCAGCCACATCAGTGGCATGGAACACACAGGCCTCGATTGAAGAGATCTGTAGGGCAGCAATGTGTCATCGCCATCTCCATTCATCAGAAATTGTAAACTGGATACATTTGCATCAGCGGAAGCATCCTGTGGAAGAAGAGTGCTACAAAGAGTACACACAAAGATGGGGCTCAGGACAAGGAGTTGGCCCGCCCTCAGGACAACTAGCTTGGGTACATCCCACGCTTTGGATTCTCTAACCTGTACAACTGAGAAAGAGCGTTGGTCTTACCTGAAACGCATCTTCTATTTGTATGGGAGGAGAATCCAAATCCCACCCTTAGATAGTTAGTCCCGAGTACAGAACGGTCAAGAAAGCACCAAGAAATCTCCAAGTCAATCATCAGCCTTCATAAAAAAACTGGATATGCGCAGTGGAAAGGGGGCTGGACTAAACTTTGATTTTTTCCGTCTTTAAGCAAGGAAGCAGGAGACAGCCCATGCTTTGGATTCTCCTTCTGTACAACTAGAAGATGCGTTTCAGGTAAGACCAACACTCTTTCCAATTCATATTATAACTTATTTCATTTTTCTTAGAATATTCTGATATCTTATTTTACAATGTTATTTGAAATTCTCATCTTGTTTCTATTTTCCTTTCCCATATTACCTTTTTCTGTCATATTTGCAATTTTATCAATTCTTACTTTATTGATTCAAAATTGTCCCTTCTGGTTATTAATTCGAGCCAGCCACCTTCAATGTACCTTAATACCATCTCCCTATTTACTATATAACTCATATATAGTCAGATTCCGCATTACATTTTCTCAATCACCTTATAAATCATCTATATATTACAAAAATATTAGTCTAATCAATTAGTTATAGCAACTGATATTCATCTTTCTATAATAGTTCTCATTTCCTTATTATTCCCCCATTTCTTATACATCGCTAATCATCAATTAATATATGATATTTTATTATAAATTCCCAATTCCATATTTATTCCATTAAATTCCATGTCTAGTATAGCAATAATTCTTTAATAACAGGAAAGAGAGAGATAAATAAGAAAGAAACTAAAAAGAAAAAAAATATATCAGTTACATACTTATCTATTTTCGATACTCATTCATATATAACACAACTTATTACCTTGCGGAATCTTCCTATCTTTTTTTTTCACCCATTGCCTCTCGCTATATAATTTTATAATATAATTTTTCATCCTTGTTTGCTTCTTGTTTTTCTTTATTTTTTGGTCCTTTCTTTCAATTCCCTTTTTCCCCATTCTTATTCCTCTCCATTTCTCATTCCAACTATTAACTTTTTCTCCCTCCCTCTTTCAATTTTTCTTTTGAACTTCCCTTTTTAGTTTTTCCCCTTTCTTTTTTTCCATTTTCCGAATCATTTCCCCTTTTATTATCACATCAGACCGCACATTTTTAATTTTAATTCCTTTCTCCCCCTGCTTAAATAATTGTTAATCCCTTTGTTCTTCAAAGCTGGCTGCTTCTTTGTTAAACTCCTCCCTCTATAGTTTACTTTGTTCTTCTACAAGCTGGGTTGCCATTTTTAATTTCTGCAATACATAATTAAATTCAAATCTAATTTTCATCATTTCCCTTGTATCTTGCAAATCCGATCTCATTTCAACAAATAATTCCTCCATTGTGTCTTCTCCTTTTTTCCTTTTCTTTCCTCTTCCCTAATTGATGTATTCAGTCCCAAAGTCCAGTATATTATTTCAGCCAGTGTCTTTTATTTTCAACAATCAATGTCCTTAAGTCTCTGTTCTTCACGTGGGCCCTTTCTCAACTGTTTCCCACAATCACTGGGTGGTTCTACATCAATATTTTCAAGTATCTTCCCCTTTGTAGTATTCTAATGTCATTTTCCAGGGTTTTTATTTTTTCTAATGGAGTTTCTTTTACTTTCTTTTAAGTTCCAAAGTCCAATTTCTTAGAAAGACCAAGCACTTTAAAAACAAACAAACAAGATCACTGAAGTTTTCTATACAATCAGGTGGTGCTTTTGAGCCTTTTCCACAGTCTACTCCTTCCTTAACTTTAACTTTCTTTATTAAATATAGTCCTTTTATTAAATAAAATTCGCTTATTTCAGTCATTAGCTATTATTTTTTTTCATTTCAACACCCTCAATTTCAGCATTTAATTATGCCCTTTAAGTGCCAATAATCCAATAGTTGTCCAGTTAATTTCTAAACCTTTGTTGTATTCAAATATTTTCCTTTAAATTTTCTCCTTCAAATTAATCCAATACAATAATTCAAGCCAATTTTATAAAATCCAATTTTCTTCTCACTTTCTTTGGTCACAGCTTCCACACACTTTCCTCCAATACAGTCCTCCATTTTTAATACCAGGGTACCTCAAAATCCATGCATTTTGCCTGGTTCACACTCCACTTGCTGCTACTTCTCTCCAGCACAGTCTTAGTTTCCTAGGCTGTTCTTTGTCTTTGTAGTGACCATTTTAAACCACCGCTACTGCTTGCCTTTGGAAGGGTTTTTTTCTGTCAGGCGAGTTACTGCTCCCCTCAACCCTCCAGGTGTTTCCCCCTTTCTTCACCATCTTTCTAGGGTGGTTCTGGTCCTGAGACTTCTGGTTTGCTCATCATCGGAGTGAAATCCGTGATTGTGCACAGTTTCCCTTTGAGCTAACTTGAAGCAATTGTGTTCTGAGAGGCTCTCTCAGAGTGAAAACTTGTAAAATCAGTAGGAAAGTTAATTTAAAGGAAAAAAGCGGCGATCGGCTTTAAACGAACAGCTGATCAATGTGAAGATTGCATTGGCTCCCAGGGAGCCAGGAGCACTAAGAAGATGCTGTGCGGGGTGGGAAGAACCCTTCCCCTCCTCACAGAGTGATTCCAGGGCCAGGGATCAAACCTGGAACTGAGGACACCAGTGGACAGAAGCCAAAAGACTACTAGTTGTTGCGGGGAGTGAGAGGAGTGGCGATAAGGGGCTACATTGCCCTAATTGGCTAATTCCTCATACGCCGCCCAAAGCTCCTGCTGCACAGCTGACTGGCGCTAATGCAGGGTGAAAGAGATTGATCCCCCGTGGCCTCATGGCCAGCCTGAGTGGTTTATTAGCCTCTGTGGTTTAGGCAGAAGTGACTGGCTTAGCAGTAACTCCCATTTAAGGTGATGGAAGGGGAAGCAAGCAGAGAAGAACCCCTGTCCCCTGCAATGGCACAAGCCTCTTCAAGACACAGAAAGAAACCAGGAAGCATTCCTCAGCCCAAAGAGTAGCAGCAAGGATTAAGGCTAAGGCTGTTGCCACAAAGAAAAACATCTAAAGCAGAGTGACAGGTAGAGAAAAGAAGACACGAGGCCCTTGAAAAGCAGTTTGCAAAGGGAGGAGCGGGGCCAACTGTCACTCCATCCAACTGTTGCTGGGGCAGATTTGGAGACCGTTAATATTCAAATCCATGGTTGTGGTCACCAGAGGGAGCTGCTGAATTTAATCCTGCTTTGCCTCAAGATTTAAGCAGAAAAGGCCCCAGCAACAGGCCTGTTGCTTGGGCTGCACTTGCTCTCCCTTATTTAGTCAGCCTTTTAGTCAGCCTTTTAGTCAGTCTCTTAGGTGGACTTTGGCAATGTTAGAGTCCACTTTTACCCACACAGCTGCAGGTCTTCACCCAGGGGTCTCTTCAAGGACTGAGATGCCAGATTACTATCACCTAAGTTCCTGGATGTAGTGCTGAAGCTATACACCTTCCCCCCGCTTCCTCTTATTCTACTGGCAATCAGGATTGTCTTCAGTTAGCTATATGGAGTTTGAGCAGGGATCATTAACCAAGGACAGCTTCTCTTCTAGGGTCATACAGGCATCTACAAAAGCATCTACCATCGCATTTATGATGCTACTTGAAGGATATTTTGCACTTGGTGTAATAAGACTAATCGTTTGGCCATGGAGGCCTCTATTGGGATATTCTAGAATTTTGCCAAATGCTCTTTGCAGACAGGTAGTGGCCTTGTCTTCTGTCTTATCCATGGGATCATTGAAGTCCATTTCTCACCACCCAGTCTCTGCAGATTCCTTAGAGGGGCATCAAATCTGCATCCACTGGTAGTAGTGCGCAGGTATCCTACATGAGACCTGTCTAAAATCCTGCAAACTCTTAACGGGAACTCCCTTTGAAGCTCCGAGAAGTCTTGGCCTTCATTTTCTGACTATTAATTAAGGTGGCCTTCTTGGAGGCCATCATGTCGGCCAGAAGAATTTCAGATTTAGCAGCGCTCTCAGAGCAGACTTTTGCATTCTTCACCATAACGAGGTGGTCCTGAGATTAGACCCTATTTTTTCCAAAAGTTAATTCTTTGTTCCACAGAGCGCAGGAACTGATATTGCCAGATTTTTGTCCTAATCTGATTCATGAACTGGAAAAGAAATGGCATGCTCTGGATGTTCACAGAGCATTGAAGGTTTATGTGAAAAGGACTTCTTTACAGAAAACTGAATCACTTTTTGTTTCCTTTCAACTGGCTTTCATTAGGAAACAAGTTTCTCCCTCTACGATGGGCAGATGGATTCAATCCTGCATAGCATCGGGTTATGAGACTTGGGGATTCTTTGTGCCCAGTAGACTAATGGCTCACTCCACAAGGAGTGGGGCCACAACAACAGCTTGGGCTACTCAAGCATCTATAGAGGAGATTTGCCGGGCTGCCACCTGGTCTTCTCTTTCCCTGTTTATCCATCATTAATGTCTGGACATTTTTGCCTCTGCGGATGCGGTTTTTGGCAGATGGGACCAGACCTAACCCTCCCAGAGACATGCTGGCTTTGGTAAGTCCCATGCTAGATTCTCGCAGCAGTCTAACGGAGAAGAGGCATTGGTATAAATACCTGTGAAAGCCCTTTCTTTGAGAGAGTCTAGGTCCACCTTGAGGTCTGGCAGGGGCCGGGAGAAGGATGTTTTAATATTTTTCAGAACACAACTGTCAAGAATCATTTGCCGAAAGCTGGGGTAACCATAGCAATGGTGGCAAAATCAATGATTTGGCAGACTCAGTCATGTGACAAGGAGACAAGGACAACCCACACTAGACTCTCTTACAGTCGAATGAGAAAGTGCATTCATAGGTAATTCTGCCAACACCCCATCTCAGCCCCTAAGTTTTGGGGCCAGAGAGCAAGCCTCTCAGACTCCATTAGACAGCAATGAAAAAACTTTTCCTTCCTTGTCATATCTCACTTCAGCAGAAGAAAATTGGGAGCCACCTCCAAAGAGATTGAATTCTGCACCAGAGGCTACTACCAGAAGCGGGATTCTGCCCAAAGAAAACCAGGGGCCTGAAATCTCTGGTGTTCTGGGGCTGCAATAATGTGCTGAAGCTGACCAAGGCTGTTTGACAGATTTTTTTTTCTTGTTTTCCTCTAAAGCTAAAGTGCATCTTATGACGTGGTGCATATTATAGTGTGAAAAATATGATAATCGTTTCCTTATTATTAGAAGTAATTTTCTCTATTCATGCTAGATAGTGATTTTTGTAATTTATTTTCTAATTTTGAGGTGGCAATAAAAGCATATTTTCTTCTAATTCAACCTAGGAGTTGTTGGTTGACTTCCTGAACATTCAGGAGGAAACCTTATTTTTGGATTTGTCTAAAGCACTACTTTTTGTCTGCTAACTAGAAGAAAATATAAAAATATATTTTGATTTACATTTCTGGTTCTTAAATCTTTTGTGTTAATAATGGTAGCTGTTAAATCTATTCGATTACTTCCCCACCACTTCTAATTTAAAGCTTAAAAAGTTGTATATCATTGTTTTCACTGATAAACTCTTTTTTTTTTCTATTGAGGGAAGTATATATGCGCATCAATCAATATTAAAATGTCTGTTTTTGAAATAATGTGTTGTTCAATTCAATAAGTGTGGTTATTACCAGCAATCCTCGTTTTGCAACCATAATTGGGACTGGAAACTTGGTTGTTAAGGGTTGCTAAGTGAAACTGATTGTGCTTATGATCTAGTTAGTTTTCTTTGCTTTACAGACCTGACAACATTGTTCATGCAAGGATTGGTTGCAAGGTTACTTTTTCATCACCATTGTAACTGAATGGTTACTGTATGAGGCACATGCTAAGTGAGGACTCGCTGTAATTTTAATGCAGAGGTCTCCAAACGTGACAACTTTAAGACTTGTGGACTTCTACTCCCAGAATTCTCCAGCCAGCTAATTCTGGGAGTTGAAGTCCACAAGTCTTAAAGTTTGGGGACCTATGGTTTAACGCAATGCAGCCACTGTAGTGTTTCAGATTATAATCAAAATAAACAATGTCTTAATGGGAGAATGAACCCAGTTAGTGTGTTTTTGTTTGAATAGTGAGTTACAGCTAGTTTTTCTTTAACACCTAGAATCTTAGATTTATTTTGTATATTTAGTATCAGTTATATAGTACATAATATAATGGAAAAGATCTCTATCCTTACTGTCCAATTGAACATGTTTAAGATAACAATATAAACAATTTCAATAAGAGTGAAAATGATTATTGCAGCACTACACATGGGATGTATGTGACTGAATAGATCAGTCTTCCATTCAATGGAGCTTATAGGTGAATTAATTGATAGACCCTCTTGAGCAGATTTGTGCACTCTTTTGGTCTTTTTATTGGTGTGCCAAGAGTTATATATTTAAATGCTTCTCAAATCTTGTTAAGTATTTTCTTAAGGGAGATTTCATAATTACTTGTTTAAGAATACCTGGAACTTTTACTTTTTTATGTCAGTTCCCCATTTTTGCCCTTGTAGATTTAATTCTGCAACTTGAGAGTATAATAAAAGCATTAACATTTATTGACCAAGAATTGTTTACATTCTTAGGGTTTATAAATAAAATGGCAAAACATTAGCAAAATCTAGTATTAAATGCAGCACCAATTTGGAGTTAAAGGACTGATTTTTATCCATAACATTTATTGTATATTCAGCCTGTTTTGCAAAATGTAACCACCTCATTTCTCTGAAAATTTCTTGAGAAAGCATTTTAGTATTCAGAAAAATACCCACGGAGATGATGGAGATGAATATGGTGTTTCTATTGCCATTACATGCACAGATGTAGTATGAGCACTTTTCTTTGGTCAGAATTTTAATTCCTTCTTCAATTGCACAGACATTTTTGTGCTATTTTTTCTATTAAATTTACTTGTCCTAGCTGATATGAAAGACAGAATAGAGTATTTGAATATAATAATAAGAATTTTAGATTAATTTCTAAACTAGTTGTATTTAAACCTGTATTGTGTTGCAAATGGTGATCATGTGACCATGGGATATTATAACATTGTAAATAAATGCATGTTGCCAAGTACCATAATTTTGATCATGTGACCATGGGGATACTGCAATATTACTTGTAGTAAACAACTATTTTTATGTGGCTAAAATTTGTAGAATTTTGAAACAAAATGTGTTTCAACAATGGTATTCATTTTATACTTTATTATGTTATCCTGACTCCTGTTTTACAGCATAGTTTGTGTTAGGTAATTCCTCTACCCATCTTGATGTCTGCAGATATATGAAATGCAACAACTTCTCCAGAATGGTTTCAACAGGATCCATGCCTGTGATATATTCAGCTCTGCTTGGCTATAGACTGAATAGAAAAAAATAGATTATTCACCCTCTTTGGGCTTCCAACCCCGTTATCTATTAAGTCTTGGCTGAGTAAATATGCTGCTCCATAGCTCCTCTGTTTTTTATAAACAGACACTGGCAGCTTTAAACCTTTTATTATTTTAATTTGGAAACACTCCACAAACAGTCCTAAAGGGACTAGGGGCACACAAAAGCCTTCAATTGCCTCTGTGCTCCCTGTGAGGGACCGAATAAGCTGCAGGCAACAGCTTAGTGTCTGTAAGCTTTATAACAGAGTCTTTTCTTTTCACACCAAAGCAGCGATCCCTAACAACACACTCCCAGCACCAATATTAAAGTTCTGGGAGTGTTGGGGGCTGACTACCCTGACAGGCAGGCTGCCCAGTGAAGGGAGCACTGCCTAGGCAGAGGAGAACTTTTGCCAAATGCAGGCTGCTCAGAATCAGAGAGGAGGTTTTTGCAATCTTATTACAACCGGAGCCCTGCTCCAATCAGAGCTCCGTTTTCTTCGTGCCTACAACAAAGACAAAGAACTTTTGCCAGCTGACCTCAGGAAGGTACTGGGGCCATTTGGGAGCGATTTCTCCAGATAAGCAGCCTGCCCTACATAAGGAAGAGAGTGGCCAATAAAGGCAGGGCGCAGAGACCTCTGTGATTATTCCAAGGGCATAAAAGCAATTCATTTTGGCAGGAGTGCCAGTTTGGAAAACTGGACCTCTTGCAAGGTCCCAAATTTCTTTGATTACATCTGCTGTGCTGTTACCCTTTTCAGACTAGGCAAATTTCAACTCCAAGATCCCTTGGCAGAACAGTGGCAATATTTTTCCTTTGCAGATTGCTATTTCTGCAGCCTTGATAAAATTTCAGAATTCATTTACCTATAGTTGATCATAGCAGTTTCCCTCAATCCTGCTCCAGGCCATTTTACCTTAGTCCATAGAATTTATTACAGCTCAGTAATGGAGGATTCCAGTGTCACCCTTTTCCCACCCCAAACTTCCCAAACCCAGCAGAAGGGTAGGGGCAAAAGAGCCTGCAAAACTAGGGGCTCTGTTCAGGAGGGTGCAGATAAGATTAGAGTAAGGCCAGGGCAAACAGGAGGTCCAAGGCAGAGGAATAGGCTGAACTTTGGCTTCATAATGCCTTGGTTAAGCAAGTAGAAAAGAACTCCAGGGAGCAGGACAAACTAAACCAACTCAATCCCCCAAGAGAAATCAGCCAGTTAATTCACAGGGAGAGGCCTCAGGCACAGACAATCAGGGGCAGGCACTTAGAAACCTTCAGACTGCTGAAATTCCTGGTTGCTCCCATTGGGGGTTTCAGGACCTAATGGTGCCTACTTTCCCATCTTTACTTGTTCCAACGCAACAGGCTGGAGCGGGCCGCCTGGTTCCTAATCCAGCTCCTGAGCCAAGCCATCTGCATTCTGCAGGAGCTCAGCCTATAGAGATGCAGCAATGGTTTACTCAAATGATTACCCAGGGATGGATGGGAGGAACACAAGCCATTCCACCTACTGTGACAATGGTGAACCCAGTTACCACTCACAGCAGTAAACATGGCAGACAGCCTCTGAAGCAATCCGTGGTATCACAGGAATACTTGCCAGTCTTCTCAGAGAAAGACCAATTGGATTACTTGATTGAGGAAGGGGAGATAGAGTAACTGTCAGAGGAGGAAGCAGAACCTGAAAAATCTGGGTTTAGAGGGCTCTTTAGACCCCATTTATTTAAGCCTCTGCTGGCCAAGGCCAAGAGCGCCACAGGGTTAGAGCTTAATACAATGCCCCCTATTTCCACACGTAAGATGGGAAGTAATGAGGCATTATTTATAGACCCCAAACAGGAAACAGACCTAATCTCCTCTTATGAAGTCTTCTTTAACATGGTCCAAAGACAATTGGAATCCCCAGGGTCTTGCCCTAGCGCCACTTCTTTCGACAAACGTTTCTACAGTGTCGATACACCACTTGCAGAAGTGTTACACCTGCCAGAAGTCAATGAACCTGTATGTATCGATATTAGCCTGCTAGGATGGGGGGCCCACTGTCAGAATAGGGTGGCACAGGGAACTTGGACTGCCTCTGAATTACATCATAACATCAATTGGCTAGAGTTACGAACGGCCTATTACGCCCTTAGATAATTTGAGGCACAAATCTTAGGACTAGATGTGTACCTTCTGATGGATAATTTGGCCACTAAAGTGCACATCAATCATCAGAGAGGGACACATTCCAAATCCTTAATGAAGGGGGCCTTTCAGCTCTGTAGGTGGGCAGAGAAGAACCTAATATCTATAAAGGCTGAACATATTTCAGGGGCTTTGAATGTTAGAGCAGATTGGTTGAGCCGGTCCATGATAGATTATTCTGAGTGGACCCTGCATTCTCTTTTCTTCAAGGAGATCTCCAGCAGATTTGGATAACCATTAGTAGATCTCTTTGCCTCTGAAACTAATCATCAGCTGCCTTGTTTCCCAGCACGGGGTGCCGAAGTTCCCAGCATGAAGTCCCTTTGGTGCTACTGGCCGAGGGGACTTATTTATGCCTTCCCTCCATTACCCCTCATCCCTGCAGTCATAAGAAAGATATTACAACAGAAGGCCAACATTTTCCTCGTAGCGCCATACTGCCCCAGGAGGCCATGGTTTGTGGACTTGGTCAGTCTTTCAGTGGTATGCCTATGGAGGATTCCCCCTGACAGAATCTCTCTCAGCCAGGGGCCAATACAATACCCAGAGCTGCAATGGCTTCAATTGGCCGCCTGGCACTTGAGAGGCGATTGCTGAAGGGGACTAATCTTTCCTCTCAAGTCACATTCACACCATTCAGGTGGACAGAAGACCATCGACCATTCGAATTTATGAAGCCACTTGGAAGGACTTCTCTACATGGAGCGAGGAAAAGAACACCAACCCTGTCAAGGCTTCAAACACCCATGTGTTGGAATTTTTGCACAATGGACTCGACAGAGGCCTAGCTCCCGCAACACTGAGAAGACTGTTAAGCCTGTTCCCCCAACAGATAAGGAAAACACGCTAAACAGAATGTGCAGTTTTAGTCAGTTAGGCAGACAGGTAAATGTGTGAGATAAGTTTGTGTGTTAGTTAACACTCAGTAAAAAGCAGATACGCTTGTGCTATCAAAATATAGTTTATTCCATTTAAGAGTTATAGCATAGTCAAAAACAGTCCATTAGTCATGTATCATTTCAGTCAGTCCATTCGGGGATACTCAATTCGCAAAGTCCGTGTTGAATATTCAATGTCAGTTCACTTACAATAAATCAGTCCGTATTATCTCTTCTCACCGTTGAGAAATCAACACTTCGTTCTCTCTCCCGTTCCAATAGAAAAAAACACAGTCATCAATCCATCCAGTAATTAGGGATCATTAAGCCAGAGAGCGAGTTGCCGTTGTCTAGCTCCTTTTATGGTGCTTTTACAACCACACCCTTAATTACATTCTTGCAGTTAAAGTTACACACACTTTAACCAACAAATCATGATAACTTATTTATTATTTTACCTAAACTAGTTAGGGTAAACAATGTTATCCCTAACATTCTCCCCTTTTGGGTAATAATAATAATATAACCATTTACACCTTTAAATCATAGTTGTTACAACTCTCTTTAAATTTGACCACACCTTGAGCTTTTGTAAACTGGTCTGCAATGTTTTCTTCCGTCATGCAGTACTCCAGTTTAATTAGACCATTTTTCACAGATTCTCTAACATTTAAGTATCTTAAATCAGTATGCTTTGATCTAGTTTTTATAGCAATATTAGTAGCCAACTGTATGGCTGGCTGCCTGGTTGTCCTCGTACACAATAATGGAATCTTTAACAGTTACACCCATGTCAAATAATAACTGTTTGTACAGAATTAAGTCAGTGCATAGTAATGACAGAATTGAAAATTCTGCTTCCATATCAAGCTGATATGCTGTTGTCTGATTGATCTCCACCCTATTAGTGTCTTACTAAATAATATAGCCATTCCAGAGGTTGATTTTCTAGTGTTTATGTCAGTTGCAAAATTTGCATCTGCATAGGCACTAAGACTCCAATCACCCTTTGGCTCTAAATACAATGCATGGTGCATTCTTCCTTTAAGATATCTTAAAATTCTCTTTAATGATTGCCAATGACATTGATGTGGATCTGAATTAAATCGCGCCAGCTGATTAACGCTATAAGCAATATCTGGCCTTGACCAATTGCTTATATATGATAAGCTACCAATCAAAGATTGATATATGGACTTATCGAATTTGGGACTTTGAGCATCAGTTTGGCAAACTTCCTGACTCATTGGAGTTTTTGCCAGTTTACAAAGTTCCATTTTATACGTTTTAATTAATTGGCAAATTTTATCTTCTTGAGATATCTTAAATCCATTTTTTGTTTGGTTAATTGTCAATCCTAGATATCTTTTAATCTCACCTAAATGCTTTAATTTTATCTTTTTGGCTAATAATGATATAGTCTCATTAGCTTCATTATTAGTCTTAGTTATCAAAGCAATATCATCTGTAAATAATAACAATAATGACACCGTTCCCTTATTTTCTCTTTTAAACACACATGGATCTGCTAAACCAGATTTAAAACCTATATTGTTTAATTCTTTCACAATATATTGATTCCATTCATAGCCAGATTGTTTCAATCCATAAAGACTTCTTTTGAGTTTCCAACAATCATTACTATTTAATTTATTATCTTTTATACCAACTGGTTTTTTCAAATATATAGTGTGCTGCAATGGTGCATGCAGATAAGCAGTTTCTACATCTAAATGGTTAATGATATAATTTTTCTTAGCTGCCCACACTAAAGCTGCTCTCAAGGATGTTGCTTTAAGACTTGGTGCAAAAACTTCATCATAATCAAATGCAGTTTGATTAAACCCTTGAGCTACCAACCTAGCCTTATGGGTAACATTCCCATTATTTCCTGTTTTTACTTTGAATATCCATTTGCACCCAATGGACTTTTCTCCTGGAGGTAATTTGGCATCTTCATATACTTTCATTACCTTTAAAGAATTTAGTTCCTTTTCCATTGTCTTTTGCTAATTCTCCTGATCTTTAGCAGGATACATCCTAAGTTCATCTACACTAGTTGGAACTTTAGTTACTTGGCAAACTATACTTGCTTGATACCTATCAGGTGGTCTAGTTACATGCGTAGAATGTCTAGGTATTACAGGACTTACAGGTGGACTTTCCTTTACTACCTGTTCTTGATTATCTAACTCTTCCTGATCAACTGTTTCCTCTTGTTCTGGTCCTATTTGCTCTTCGTGGACTTCTTCCTTAATTGGACTTTTCTTATAACTAGTCTGATCTTTTTGCCTTTTGTAGGGTTCAATAATTACTTCGTTATTTAAATCTTGCTCTAATCTATTCCATCCTACATGTTCTAGGAATTTAGCACTAGCACTGCAGTAAACTCTAGATGTACCTGGTTCCTAGAATCTATAAGATCTATGATTAGATTCATATCCTACAAAAAATAATCTTTTAGCTCTATGCTGTCCTTTGTGTCTAAGTTGTGTAGGGATATGCACCCATGCTGGTGCTCCAAATGTGTGCATGTAACTTAAATCAGGTTTCGTACCATGCCACAGTGTGAATGGTAATTCACCTGTTGTTGAATTAACAACATTATTTAATATATGATTACCACACATTATTGCTTCTCCCCACAAATTGTCAGGTAATCCTGAATCAGACAACATATTACGTGCCATTGACTGCAGTGTTTGGCCTCGTCTCTCTATAAAGGCATTATGTTGTGGCCTATATGGTGCAGACTTTTTATGTTGAATACCTGCCATCCTAAGTCTACTCTGGAATTTATTATTTGTAAATTCCGCACCATTATCTGCTATAAGAGTTACTAATTTCTTTTTAGTTTTCCTTTCTACAAATTTTAACCAATTAAAGAGATTTAGATACGTTTCAATTTTGCTCTTCATCAAATAGCAGAATCCATATCTAGAATAGTGGTCCATTATACTTAGTATGTATCGAGCACCTCCTACACTTGGTTTTTTCGGACCTATTAAATCGGCAAAGACTACCTCTAAAGGCTCTTTGGTAGTAAATACATCAACTCTATTTGCCGGTATGACCTTGCTTTTGCTTTGATTGCAAGCAGAACATTGCAAATACTTATTACAAGGTTTCAAACTTATTCCTTTAGATAGTTGAACAGTTCTCTTAAGCATTTTAAAATTTAAATGCCCTAGCCATCGGTGTAACAAGTGAATACATTCATCATGAGGTTTCTTATTATCATAAACCGTGTTAGCCACCTCTAAACCATTATCATTTAACACATACAATTCACATCTTAAAGATGCAGTAATTTTCTTATCTTTTTCAATTATGCAGTTATCTTCCCTAAAGGTAACTACATATCCTAGTTTAACCAAAATTCTAACTGAAAGTAAACTAAACTTAAGTTGTGGTACATGTAACATTTTTACATTCTCTTTTATACAAGAACAATATGCTATACCTTGACCTTTAGTTTTCAATTTCCAGCCATTGGCTAACGATATCAGCTGTGAACTCATGGGCATTTAAACAAAATTTTTGTTATCATTTGTTATACAGTGGGATGCTCCACTGTCAACCACCCATAAATTATTTTTTACAGCTCCGTTAATATACATGGCTAACTCAAAATTTTTATTTTTCTTTTGATGACTTTTAGTATTCTGGCCAGCGTTCTGGCGCTTTGCTTTTTTACAAAACCTTGCCAAATGTCCTCTTCCTCCACAATTAAGACACTTTTTAATTGCGTATGCAGTAGGAGATTCAATATCTTCTTTTTGAGGTTGCTCCCTCCTTAACTGATCTCTTTCAAGCCTTCTGGCCTCTTCAATCAATCTGCCAGTGATATCAGTTAAAGTTAGGCTTTCCTTAGGCAAAATTTCAAGGGAAGTGATGTAGTTATCAAAATTTTCATCTGATGAAAACAGAATTATGTAGACTTGGTGTAGTTCAGAGAAAATAAGCTCTTTCTCGTGCAGTTCTTGAAAAATGCCTTTCATGGTATTCAAATGACTCAGCATATCACCATTCATTTGGAGATGCGTCCTGAAAAGCTTCCGTGTTAGATTTATGTGAGCACCAACTTTATCTCGGACATAAATCCTCTTCAGCTTCTGCCAACACCCAACAGCCGTTTGCTCTCCGCAGATGTGAACAAGTTGCTGGTCAGATAGTGTTAGTCCTATTATGCAAAGAGCTTGTTCATTCTTCTGCTTAAAGTCTTCTATCTTTTGACTATCTACCTCAACCTCCGGATCCCATTCTTCTATGTTTGGTGGATTTTCAATTATGTTCCACAGAACTTCTCTTCGTAGAAGTAGACTACATTTCATAGACCATGAAGCATAGTTTGTTCCATCCAGCTTGGAAATAAGGAACAAACTTTGTAGATTGACTTGTGCCATGTTTTCTATATATGGATATAAAACTATAATTAATAAAACACAGCTGTCTGTTTACTGTAACGTGTAACAACACAAACTCTCACTTTTTACATAAGTCTGTTTTATCCTAGTTAAACTGACTTTGCAGCCTCTGGGCCCATAACCTTTGTTAAGCCTGTTCCCCCAACATGTTAAGGAAAACATGCTAAACAGAATGTGCAGCTTTAGTCAGTTAGGCAGACAGGTAAATGTGTGAGATAAGTTTGTGTGTTAGTTAACACTCAGTAAAAAGCAGATACGCTTGTGCTATCAAAATATAGTTTATTCCATTTAAGAGTTATAGCATAGTCAAAAACAGTCTATCAGTCATGTATCATTTCAGTCAGTCCATTCGGGGATACTCAATTCGCAAAGTCCGTGTTGAATATTCAATGTCAGTTCACTTACAATAAATCAGTCCGTATTATCTCTTCTCACCATTGAGAAATCAACACTTCTTTCTCTCTCCCGTTCCAATAGAAAAAAACACAGTCATCAATCCATCCAGTAATTAGGGATCATTAAGCCAGAGAGCGAGCTGCCGTTGTCTAGTTCCTTTTATGGTGCTTTTACAACCACACCCTTAATTACATTCTTGCAGTTAAAGTTACACACACTTTAACCAACAAACCATGATAACTTATTTATTATTTTACCTAAACTAGTTAGGGTAAACAATGTTATCTCTAACAAAGACAAGTGGCAGCATTGTCATCAGTACTATCTTTTAGCAACCGGGACTCATTATCACGAAATCCATTCATCCGTCGCTTCTTTAAAGGAGCATCAAATTTAAGACTGGCTATGGTGCATAGACTCCCCATATAGAATCTCTCTAAGGTCCTTCAAACACTTATAGCTCCACATTTTGGGCCTTTTAGAACTGTCGATCTAAAATACCTGTACGATACTGATCTACAATAAAGTAGCTTTCCTAGTGGCAATTACATCAGCCAGAAGGATATCTGAGTTGGCCACTCTGTCAGTGAGAGTGAAACTCTGTATCTTCCATAATGTTTGTGTTGTTCTGAGATTGGACCCAGCCTTTATCCCAAAGATCAACACTTACTTCCACAGGACACAAAAACTCATTTTGCCTAACTTTTCCCCAAACCCATTCCACCCTAGAAAGAGACTTTGGCATACATTAGACGTAAGATGAGCCCTTCATATATACATGAAGAAAACTGCTACATTTAGGAAGACAGAAGCTTATGTTTGTTTCTTATTACCACAACTCCCTGGGTCAGAAAATATTTTCTTCCTCCATAGGCAGGTGGATCAGAGCGACAATTATTAAGGCTTATGCAGCACTGGGCTTGCCTGCCCAAGAAAGGTCACGGCTCACTCCACATGTAGCACAGCCACGATGGCAGCATTATCCCTTTGCTCTTCATTAGACATTATTGTCTTGACTTCTTTGCATCTGCCAATGCTGCCTTTGGAAGAAGAATTTTGCAGAGGCTCCTAGCTGAGGAGCATTCTTAATAGGGGCCAGAAACCCACCCATAGTACATTTGCGTTGGTATGTCCCAGGCATGGATCTTGTCAAAACCATTCTGGAGAAGGGGCGCGTTGGTCTTACCTAAGATGCACCTTCTCAGATGGTGTAGACAGGATCCAGCCCCACCCATTTTTTCTTTTCTGCTCGGTTTGGTCTGGGGTATGTATGGAGAGTCTGACTACACTTTTTCACTGAGGTGGGACTTCTCGCAGCAACTATAAGAAGCCTTGACTTCATCAATAACTGGGGACGGAAGCCCAATGGAGGTGTGTCTTTTTTTTCCTATTCAGTCTATAGCAAAGCAGAGCTAAATATATCCCAGGCATGGACCCTTTCTACACCATCTGAGAAGGTGCATCTCAGGTAAGACCAATGCCCCTTTACCTTAAAATAGATTGAGGGATATGTGAATTATAGGTAAAGACCTCTTAGAGGATACATATCCACTTAAAACACCTCACAGATTTTAACGTTCGAGTTGCCTTAGCACACTTTTCCCAATTATTATTCTGCCTTCCAGCATTTTGTAATAATGTTTGATAGTTGAGAATTAGTTTATTCACATTCTCTCTATGTGAACATAATTTTGCATATATAAAAATTGTTTTTCCTTTTTCATCAAAACATCATTAAATATAAATATTATTCTTATTTTTCTTAGCAAGCATGTAAAAAAGCTGGTGTATTGACCCTTGTGAAAGGGATATACATGAGCCTCTTCTATTATGTCCCAGATATAATAAGGTTCATTAAAGAGCCTAAAAATACAACTTGTCATTGTAGCCATTTCATTCTTAATATCACATACAGTACAGATAGTTCTTGGATTATCACCATTTGCTCAACAACGTTAAAGTTATTCTAGTGCTGAATAAATGGTTGTTAAGATCAGTCATGAAAATTTTGGCTGTCGCAGTAACCCCTTGGTCATATGATCAATTTTGGGGAGCTTGGGGACCAGTCTACTCTTACAGTCATTTCCCAATCATGTTCTCCTGCTCATTAGCGACTATCTTCTTCCTCTCGCTGTTGGTTAAGGATCCAGTCCTAACCAAAGGCAAGTGCAACAGGGTGGCAGAACCTTATCTGCCAAAGGTCCAGAAATGTCTTTCTTACTCCCAATATTTCTGATTTTTTAATTGCCTTGACCTCTGTGCACCACACCTCAATAATAGGCCTGCAAGATTCTGCAAAGAAGTAGCAAATTTCAGTATGTTGAAGTCCACAGACTGGTTTTCCAAGAGACTTCCAGGACATGTTCTGCAGTTCATGTAGAAAACTGTTGGCTCTTCAGGAGTCTTTGCAGGAATAACCCTAGGTCAAACCAGAGAAGACTTGCCAAGTAGGCTCAGTTGTTGCTGGAGTTGCCTCCACCCCTCACTGAAGTCCTGCTTTTTCCAGTTTTGCTGCCACTCCATTGCTACCTCTCCTACCTCTGCAAGCTATCATTCTTCATGTTGGTGGCAGGCTTCTCTACCAGCTCCATTCTGCATCCTCTTATCTGAGTGGATTTGGCAAGCTCCCTTTGGCAGATTCCACAAGTACCTGTGCATGTCCTGGGGCTACATCATTGCTAGAAACTTGGATCTCTAGTCAGCAGCAGAGGAAGAAGAAAAGAGCAGGTAGCCAAAAGAACAGAGGTGGTGAGAGAGAGAGTTGAAGCGGAGGCAGTTCTTTCAGAGCAGGAGAAAAATGAAGTTCTTGCTTAATAACCATAATCTAGATTATCATCATTTAGCAGCATAATGTAGTGTTTTTCTTAACTGCTTTGCTTAGCAATGGAAATTTCATTCAGTTAGGTCATAACCCAGGACTACCTGTACTAACTTTAATAAATTGTCCAAGTAGTAGAGGATAGCTTCCGTACACACAAAGGCAGCTGAAACAACTGTTTTCTCCAGAACTATTTCACTTCTGTTGTAACAAACACAGTTCAGCCATGCATAAAAAGTGGCATCAGAACACAAAATAACAGATAATACCAGTACTAGTTTGATGTCAAAGAAGAATGCTGATTAAGCATGTTTGATCCATCATATGAAAAGTCTAGAAGCCTCAAGAATATATTATTTGGTACTTGGATGTGCATATGTATCATACTTCTGTTCCTCCAAAACCAGCGCATGTGGGCTGTCTGATAATTAGCCTCCTAGTTGCATGCTGTTTAATAGTGCAGCAGGAACAGATGGAAAATAAATGTTTCAAATATCAATCTGTTTGCTGTTTCTACTTCAGAGATTGATTTCATACACCTGTCTTTCCTTTTAGGGAAGCATAAGATAAATTTTGTTAAGATGATATTCAGTGGCTGGAGCATTTAACTGGTGTATTGTAAGCATGGAAAAAGAGGAAAACAAGAACCACAAATAGGGTTGTGTGTGTAAGAGAATGAATGTGAAAAAAACACTCTATAATGTTTCCCTTTAATTTGCTACTAGAAAAAGAGAGATAAGTAATCTTTTTGAACAGATTAATTTGTAAAGGTGTGTGTGTGTGTTTCTTTTTTTTTTTAATGGAATACATTATAGATGGGGAAAAAAAAGAATCCCACTATACATGTCTTTTCTCAGACCCCATTTGGAATACTGTGTCCAGTTCTGGAGGACCACCCTTTTAAAAAAGATACTGATAAGTTTGAGCAAGTCCAGAGACTGGCAACAAAAATGGTACAAGGTCTGAAGAAACCTCAGAGATTGGAGGAACTGAGCAGGTACAGAATAGAAAACAGAAAGTAAAAGGATGATACATGATTGAAGCCTTTAAATATATTAAGAGTGTGAACAAGGTTTAGAAAATAGTATTTTCAATATTAAGCTAAAATCAAATACACAGGACATAACCTTAGATTAACAGGAGGGAAATTCAAAAATAATGTTAGAAAGTGTTACTTCATTATAGGAGTACTGGAAGCTTGGAACCAAGTTCGAGCAAACATAGTGGATCAATCATCAGTGAGTGAGTTTAAACATGCTTAAGAAAAATATGTCATCATCTAACAAAAATTAAAGATAAATAAAAATAAAATAAAATATGAAAATAATGATTAAATATTAATAAATACATTAAAAAGATGACAAAAAACAAATAAATCCAAAGGGCAGACTTTTGGTGGACTACTAGGTCTTATTCTGCTATCAACTTTCTATGTTTCTATATTTCTGTGGAAAATAGTTTCATGTAAAAGTTGTTGGCCTCTAGGCATATCAGTATCTAACTTTGCTTTGTAAGCACTTAGCTCATTGATATGTTCTTTATTTTATGCAAATACTAAAAGTTCAGAGAAAGTATTCGTGGTTAGATTGTTTCTTTCTCCGTCGAACTGCTGCGAGCATCCAGAGAGTGGGAGGTGCTCCAGTCTCATGTCATACAGGCTGAGCTATAATTGAAGGAACGCCCTCCTCCTCCATGTGACTGCTGCAGGCGTTCCCCCAGTTTTAGCTCAGCCTTCGACAGACAGGCAGCTAGATTCCTGTCTTGGCCGTTTCAGATTTATTGCCTAATTCTTGTATCATGTTTGCATTACTTTTAATCCTTGTTCCTTGCCTTATTTGTGTGGTCCCAAATTTTTGCCAGGCGAGTTTTTCGCCCTTAGGGGGAAATTAGGGGGAGTCGGAGCTTTTGCCCCCCCAACCCTCCCTCCTTCTCCCTCTGCCAACCTTAAAGTGCGCTCCCAGGAGCAGCCCTTTCGTTCAGCTTTATTTACCGTTCATTGCGTCTTCCCCCCACCAACGCAATTAGAAGAAGCTCTGTTTCTTCTCCCAGCTCTTTATTTTTGCCTTTTTCCTTCTGTTTAAGGGCTGGTGCGTCTCTGTACTATTAGCGCCACTACGGGCGGCCATTTTAGGCGCGCCTCGTGGTCGGTGCCATTTTGACTGACCGAGTTGAAGTTGCGTGGTTTGCTGGTAGACCCTCAGCGTGAAAGGACGCATGGATCCTGATTTTATTGAGGATACCGTGGCTCCGGGCCCTGTTATTCTCCGCTACCTTCTTGTGCCTTGTTGGTTCTTGTTGTTGATTGCCCGCAACTTACCCAGAGACGCAGGCACGTACCTTCCAAGTTCACTGGGAGGCTGCCTTAGGAGGCCTTCTCAAACCCTTGAATTTTTGTCTGTGGATATTTATACTTAGGGGTTATTATTGTTGTTTTCTCTGGCCTCAGCGTTGGATTTGGCTTCCCCTCTTGCACTAGTTGCTTACTGAGTTTCCTTCTAATTTGATTATCTTCGGGCTCCGCCCACTTTTATATATATATATCTTTTTGATTATTCTTGAACTGTTACTAGTAGGTGGATAGTTAAGGGAATTTTTTCCCTCGCCTTTCCAAAAGGGGGACGTGGCCCAACCTTAAGGAAAACCGGCTAGAGTGATAGGCCAACTCCTTGGCGCACCAACCGCCTCTCCTATATTCTTGGTATCATGGCAGAAGAAAATCCGAGTGGGCCTTCCTTAAAGGCCAAGTCCAAGACCCACCATTTGCGTGCAAGGGACAAGGATTCCTCCAGTGCCTCCCAAAGGGATGCCTTGAGGCGTTATAAAGCTCTGGAGAAAGAATTTAGCAAACATTCGAAGGACTCGCCTTCTGTAGCTCTGGCTCCTACCTCTCTTTCTGTACATTCCCCCCCACCCGGACAGTCTTCCCCTTCCAGGCAAGACCCGGCTTCTATTATCCCAGACAGTATCAAGGAGTGGATGCATCTCACCATCCGTCAAGGGATCGCTGAAGGCATGCAGCAACTCTCAAGGACGGAGCCTCAGGGGATGGCACCTGGAATTACACCCGTATCCACTAGAACTATCGCCGGGTCGGCTTCCCAGCCGGAACAAGTACCTCTCCAATTGGAAGTCCCATGTCTGGAGGGTGTGGAGGCCCTCGTGGAGGAGGAAGGGGACTTTCAGTCTGTAGGGGAAGAGGAAGGTTCCGATAGAGGGTCACTACACTATTCAGAGCCCCTATTTGCACTGGACCCCATGGAGGAGGAAATGTCTGAAGACGAAGGCATTTCTCCTGAGCAACCAGCTATGGTGGGCCTATTCAAACCTCAGTTGTTTAAATCTTTATTATTTAAAGCTAAAAACGTTTCAGGTCTTCTTTCTCCATCTGCTTTGGAGCTGCCTCCAGCTGCCCTGGTGGGTCAAGAAGACTCCATATTAACCCATCCGGTCATTGAGACTGAGGTAATTCCTACCCCCCCAATATTCTCCGATCTCGTAGCAAGACAACTGGCATCGACTGGCCCCTCTCCTGCCCCTTCTAACCAAGATAAGAGGCTGTTCAATCTCGATCCGGAATTCTCAGTCTTGCTGGCTACTCCAGAGGTAGACGACCCTATTAGATTGGCTTCTTCTTCCAATCCCACTGACGCTCTGGAGGCACTTAAACCTGAAGATAAGCGTATGGAATTGGCGCTCCGGCGGGCGCATCAGTCAGATGCCTGGGCCATAAAGTCGGTCACAGCTGCCTCCTTTTTTACCCGCTCTTCCATAAGGTGGCTTAAACAACTAAAGCAACATGTCCCTGCTTCCAACACCAGAGCCCAGCAGGACATCGCCAAGCTCACGGCCGCGGCTGAATTTGCGGCCGATGCCACCTTTCACTCCGTGAAGTTCTCGGCCAGGGCCATATCCTCACACTTGGCTGCCTGTCGGCTGTTCTGGCTCTGACAATGGCACGCAGATGTCAAAAATAAATCCAATGTAGTCTCAGCTCCCATCTCGGGAGGCAAGCTTTTCAGCCCTGCCTTAGAACCGTTATTAATGGAGACGCGTAATAAGAAGAAATTTCTACCGTCCCTTTTTCGTAAACCAGAAGCCAGAGGGCCCCAGCCATTTCAAAGGGGCTCCTTTCGTCCAACATTCCTTCTCCCCTAGATATCAGTCCTCGTCGTCCTTTCGGCCGGCCTATCAAGACAGACGCGACTCAGGTGATAGAGGCAGGAGGGGAGGAAGCTACAGGGGGCCCTTCAGAGATTCAGGAAATAGGGCGTCCCGGAGACCCAGATAGATCTCCCGCCTCCTATCCCATTGGCGGTCGCCTTAGACGTTTTGCTGACCAATGGGAAACATCCACTTCGGATATTTGGGTCAGAGACACCGTTAGATAAGGTCTTTCTCTTCAGTTTCATTCTTCACCACCGGAACATTTCATGGTTTCTCCCCTCTCCAGGGACCCGACCAAGCGGGAGCTCATGTCATCAGCTATCAAACACCTCGCAGATATTAGGGCGATCCAGCCCGTACCTGCCTCACAGCGGGGAGAGGGGTTTTTACTCCCTCCTCTTTCTAGCCCCTAAGCATTCTGGAGGCTGGAGGCCCATTTTGGATTTGAAGAGGCTTAATCGGAATATTGTCCGACATAGATTTAAAATGGATACCCTTCAATCCATTTTACAGAGCACCAGAAAGGGAAACTGGATAACTTCAGTAGATCTATCTGAGGCTTATCTCCATTTCCCTATCCTTCGCTCGCATTCAAAGTACTTGAGATTTTGTTATAATAATCAGCATTTTCAGTATGTGGCCCTTCCCTTTGGCCTTGTTTCAGCCCCAAGGACATTTACTAAGGTGCTATCAGCTCTAGCAGCTCACCTCAGGCACTTTCCAATTCGGCTTCATTGTTACCTTGATGACATTTTAATTGTTTTCGCCCAACCAAACCCAGGCTACACGTGACACTGCTACCACCCTTTCGGTGCTGCAGGCTCACGGTTTCCTTGTTAACTGGGAAAAGAGTCAACTTATCCCTTCCACCTGTATAGCCCATTTAGGAGCTGTCATTGATTCGGTGATGGAGAAGGTTTTCCTTTCTCACAATAGATTTATCAGCATAAAAACTTCTGTCAAGTCCATTAGGCGGTCTGGTAAGGCCTCTTTACTTGATTTATCCAAGCTACTGGGGAAAATAGTTTCCTGTATATCTATTATTCCATGGGCACGTTTACATTCTAGATTGTTGCACTGGTTCCTTCTGCTGTATCAACGTTCCGGTCAGAGCAATTCCAACATCGTGATGAAGGTCCCTCCAAGAGTCCTCACCTCTCTTATATGGTGGACAAGACCTTCTATCAACAGGGGCCATCTGTTAAAAGGATCCCCCAAGAGTCACGCTCACTACAGATGCAAGTCTCTCCGGATGGGGAGCCCATCTGCACTCCCTTTCAGCTCAGGGCGTTTGGTCGGCCGCCGAGCGGTGTTGCAGCATCAATTGCCTGGAGCTCCACGCACTGTACTTAGTCCTGAAGGCTTTCCTACCTCAGGTTCAAAGCAATCACATACTGGTTCTAACCGACAACACCACAACCAAGGCGCATATCAATTGCCAAGGGGGCACTCATTCTCTTCGTCTCATGCGAGAGGTCGAGCGGCTGTGTCGATGGTCAGAAACGCACCTTTTATCCATCAGAGCGGAACACATTTCAGGAGCCTCCAATGTTCATGCAGATTGGCTCAGCAGGGCCGCGTTGGACCAAGCGGAATGGTGACTTCATCCTCTTCTGTTCAAGCAGGCAGCAACGATCTTCGGCCTGCCTCTGGTAGACCTATTTGCATCCCCGTACAATGCCCAGACACCAAGATTTTTCTCTTGCTACCCCACCAACGGAGCAGAGAATTACGATGCCCTGCGTTGCCCTTGGCCTTCCGGTCTTCTGTATGCCTTTCCTCCTCTCCCTTTGATCCCAAAGGTGATTCGGAAACTGGTTCAGGAGAGGGCAGAGATTCTCCTAGTGGCTCCGTATTGGCCCAGGAGACCGTGGTTCGCGATCTGTCGGTGGCCCCACCGTGGCGGATTCCTCAGGACAAGATCTCCCTGTCCCAGGGCCTTCTCATCCATCCGGATCCGCAGTGGCTTCAGTTGGCCATCTGGAGGTTGAGCGGGAAAAGCTAAGATCGGAGGGTCTATCAGCCCAGGTCATCACTACCATCATGGCAACGAGACGCCCTTCCACCACTCGCATTTATAATGCAATCTGGGACTCTTTCTCCAAATGTTGTCGTCAATCTTCTATCAACCCGCTCTCCCCTTCCGTTGCACAGGTTCTGGCTTTCCTGCAAGATGGCCTAGACAAGGGTCTTTCCCCTAACACTCTGAGAAGACAGGTTTTGGCTCTTTCGACGGTGGTTTCTGGTGACTCGTCTGCGTTGCTATCCCACCATCCTCGTATCAGAGCCTTTTTCAGGGGGGCTTCTAACCTGCGCCCCCCAATGGTTCACAGATACCCGCCTTGGGACCTTAATAAAGTCCTTATGGCGCTGACTAAATCTCCCTTCGAGCCTCTCAGGGAAGCTTCGCTTCAGTATCTCACTCTTAAAGTGGTGTTTCTCGTAGCAATAACTTCAGCTAGAAGAATATCTGATATTGCAGCTATATCTGTTAGAAAGGACCTGTGTGTTTTCCATCCTGATCGAGTGATTTTTGCGGCCTGATCCTGTCTTTATGCCTAAAATCAATTCGGCTTTTCACAGAGCACAGGAATTGGTCCGGCCTAATTTTTGTCCAAAGCCCGTGCGGGAGAAGGAACGGCAGTTGGCGCACCCTCGATGTGTGCAGAGCTCTCCGTATATACATTCATCGAACTCAGCCTATCAGAAAGTCTGAGTCTCTTCCTCTCCTTTCAGCCAAAGATAATGGGATGCAAAGTCTCCCCATCTACTGTAGGCCGCTGGATTAGGGCTACCATTTCTAAGGCCTATCTGGCTCAAGCTCTACCGGTTCCTAGTGGGGTAACTGCTCACTCTGAGGCTCTATTCCTATCCTTCAACCCATCCACTTTAGGACACAGGGTGTTGTCGACAACCATTGGTAGATGGTTGAGAGCCACCATAGCTAAAAGTTACGAATGCCAGTCCATCTCAGTTCCTAAGTGCATTACAGCCCAGTCGACAAGGAATGCGGCAACATCAGCAGCATGGGGCACTTGGGCTTCCATAGACAAATCTGCAGAGCGGCGACTTGGGCTTTACCATCACCCTTTGTCAGAAATTATAAAATTGATGTCTACGCCTCAACGAACGCTTCATTTGGCAGAAGAATCCTGCAGAGGGTCCACAGAGTTTAGGAGTGGATTTCGATCCAGACGGAATCTCTCCCTAAGGACAGGCCAAGCTTTGATATGTCCCACTTCTGAATGCTTTGAACAGCTCATGTGAGAAAGGGCATTGGTACTTACCTGATACGCCCGTTCTCTGTGAGCTCTGAAGAGCATCCAGCCCCACCCATTTCTTTCCGTCTGGTGGGATTCCGGTCAGGGATCTAGATTAGGTGGTGAGTTCCGGACTTTGGCCCTCAGTCTTTGCAAAACTGGGGGACGCTGGGGAGGTGTCCCGTGGAGGAGGAGGAGCGTCCCAGAGTTTTAAGCCCAGCCTTTCCAGAAGAGACTGAAGCACCTCCCACTTCTGGATGCTCTTCACAGCTCACAGAGAACGGTTGTATCAGGTAAGAACAAACACCCTCTTTCATCAAAACTGGGAAAGCAGATGCAAGAGGTGTGGCTACTAAAAGATTGATAGTCTAATGAGCAGAAAGGCAGAATTAACCATTTCTTGGATTCTCAGCACACTGAGAACAAGCGTATTAGATAAGACCAACTGTAGAATTGGGTGATGATTTGGAGTCGTTCTTATGATAAAGTTGTGTTTATGTATGGCAGCTTCCTCGAATTTACACGCCTCCAGTGATTGAGAGTTTGACCATAAGTGTTGTCCCAAAGGACCCCCTTTGAAAATTTCATTTTCTCTGTGAAAAACACCCAAGCTTTGTTGAGGACAGAATGTGCTCCTAGATCCAGAAGTAAGGCCAGATGACTAATTGGGGTTCTTCCAATGATTAAATATCTCAATGTTATTTCATCCTTTTCATCCTTTCATTAATGCATAGTTCAGGACCTTTGTGTCAGATCAGCTTCAAGGTTGACGCTTTGTTTCTTTATGTATATCAGCCCACTGTATTCTAGATTGCATACTACAATTACTTTGCACTTTTGGAGTCAAGTAAGTTGAGCCAGATTATTTCGGAAAGCACCTGACATGTCAGTGAACCTATATTGGGAGCATCTGTATTGTGAGCATCTAATAGAACAAGAGGAATATAGATATTGAAATGGCAACAAAAGGAATTCAAACAACGCGTTTCTCAAATGTAATAGTGTACTTTCTCAAAATGTTAAACATAGCAATTGTGAAAAAGTATGTTTGAGTCATATTATAAAAATAACGTACTTTAATTGTGATGGAAATTGTGCATTGAATGTAGAATCTGTTGCAAGAAGATTCCCGCTTTGATTGGCAGAGTCAACGTAAGAGATCACAGTTCAGTGATTTTACTTGCTTAGGAAATTTTGAAGGTTAGGAACTGATTTATTATGTTGCTCTGATTCCAACCCAGAATGGAATATCCAGGCAATAGCAATAATGTGAAGGATTTCTCAATAGTTCTTAATGAAATGAAATACCTACGTGTCTAATAGTAAAATGAAATACATTTTGCTGTCAGATATGTATGTACTAAGCAAGACTAGAAAATGTGTATCCCAGAGTGAAGCGGAGATGTCCAAATTAATTATTTGGAATTGGCAAAGATGATGGAAATTTAATCAGCCATGGAGATACTTTTCACTGCTTCTCAGGGAGTTCAATACAAGGCATATGGAGCATTCGGGCTTGTGTTTCTAATAAGATTAAAATTGAAAAGCTAATCAAAACATCTTATTCATCTAAAGTGGGAATAGAAAACTAGGACTACAAGAGGAATTGCTCCAAGAAGACTAGTCTAAAATATGGGCTCTAGGAATAGGTCAGAAATATTTCTAAAACACTTTTCGTTATAGGCTGTAGGTTTATTTCTGCTGCAGTAGCTGAACTGCTGAACTAATGCAAAACATAATTACTGAAGGAAGAACTAGAATATTGGTGAAAATATGATTGCATAGGAAACAAGAAGTTTTAATTTGGCTGAGAAGAAAAAAACTTTCCTTGATTTTCTTGGAAAGACAATTTGGAAGTGTTGTAGACTTTAGGCTGTGCTGGGGAGCATTTAGAAGAAGCACCAGTTTAAAGTCGTCACACAGATTTTGCTACCTGAATAAGCAAAATTTTGCGTGAGTCATATCTAGTACTGACTCCTGTCTTTCTGACAAAAAAAAAAAAAGTGAAAAAACTTTACAAGCCAGAAAAGTTCTGAAAGAGATGGAACATAAGTAGAAAAAAATAACATGTTAAAGCAGTATTAATATGCCTTGAACTATAATATGGTAATAATTTAGTAATATTAATAGTGATAAAATGTACATTCTTGAAACTGACATGTTTAGGATAGCTTTTTGTTATCTGAGACTCTCCAGATTTTTGGATTTAAAATCTTGTAATCTTCCAGCTGGTGTATAGTTAATGGGAATTGGCCCAATACTTGTAAAGGACTTTTTATTATAATACAGAGACTTTATTCTCTGACTGTAATTAATTTTATCTCAAGCATATGGGTTTACTTAGCCCAAGCGAAATGTGGATTTGAAGAATATTATTCTTAAATGAAGATTAAAAAAAATGTTTTTAAAGCAAAATAAGAAGCTTGAAATATAATGAGATCTGGATCTAGCTAGTATATAACCACATTTTGCAGCCATATTATTTTCTGGAGATAAAAATCTCAGAATGGTGACTGTGCATTCAAGTTTGGAATTCCAAGTTTCTTTCAATAACCCTGTAGGGTACAAGGTGCAGAAGGCTAATTGATCTTTCCTTTAAATGTGAGTGGGAAACAATATGGTTTCATCTAGTGCTTCTGGAAATCTCAGGTGTTACTATGCAGAGCTATTTCTTAACTCTATTGCTATCTGCTCTTTTTTAGACTGGTGTGGTTGATGAAGCTTAGAGAAGGAGTCTCCTTTGGATGATGTTAGGTTTCAAGGTTGTAATGGTCTGACAAATATGGAGTCCATCCAAGTTTGGAGAGGAGTTAGTTGGGAATTATTAGTACTTTCAAAATAGATATTTTTATAGTTAGACAGAAGGGTTAATTTGTGTAGTGGTAAAGGCATCAGGCTAGAAACTGGGAGACTTTAAGTTCTGGTCCTTCCTTGGCCATGAAGCCAAGACCTTGAGCCAGTCACTTCATCTCAGCCATATACGAAGGAGGAAATCAGATACAGTTGAACCGGGGGTGGGGTGGGGGGGACTATTTAGACAAAAGGGGACAGAAAAAAGTATTTATAAAAAGTGGAAGATAGCCATTCCAATCAGCATGAGATTACAATTCTATAGTTTGGCAGTATTTTTTTAAAGGCTTTCATAGAGCAGAGTAGAAATTCTTGAGTTACCAAAAACATGTTTATCAGGCAAAAAAATAGACAAATACTGTCTGTAGATTGGTAAAATATGAAAATAACATATCTACTAATGTAGATTTGTATTTAAAATATATTTAAAAGGTTTGATAGCTAAAGATATTGTGATTGAAAGAAGCCAGAAGCAAAAGCGGACTCCTAACAAAAGGGTGGTGGTGAAATTGGAAGTATTCTGCTCAATAATGGAGGTGGAGTTACAAAAGAATGTAAAGAATCGCATTTCAGGTTTTAAGAGTACATATAGCAATAGCACTCTGGATTGTGAATATAAAAATATAATTGTAAAATATTGTTGCCTTGCTTTTTCTTAGCAGTCTCAGCAGTTATATTACTTTGGGAAAGAAAAGATGAAAATTACATCCAACCTGTCTTTGTTAATATTCATGAATAAGTCTGCATTTATTGAACTTGTCTCTTCTTTTTTTTAAAAAAAAATTAAGGCCCCAGGCTTTGGGTGTTTACTGGGGCAACAATATACATTTTATACACGGAGGAAGCAATGATACAAGTGTAGAAGAGTTTGCTCATTAATTTGGTTTACTCCTATCAGAATAAATTATTTGATGAAATCTGTCAGTTAGTATAACTGGATGTGATGTTTTATTGTTTTAAGTGTATGCTAGTTGCTAAATGCAGTTCTTCTACCGTGTTTCTCCAACAATACGGCCTCCACCAATAGGAAGGCCCAGCATGTTTTTGGGGCATAAAATCAAATTAAGCCCCTCCCCCCAAATTTAGGCCTATCTTAAAATATGCAAAATAAGGGGGAAGGGCGGGAGACTTGCCGTTAGGAGTGCCCAGCGGGCAGGAATTCCTCGCCACCAGCCGCTCCTAACTGGCGATCATGCCGAAGCGTGGAGAGCTCCCTACTCCCACCAAACACCTTTGCTGCAGACACCTTTGGCACCCGCCGCTGTTGCTTTCCCTTCTGCCCATTCCGCTGCCACATTTGGAGCTGCCACTTCCGTGTTTGGAGTTCCACCGGCATTTGGAGTTCCGCCAAACGCGGAAGTGGCAGCTCCAAACATGACGGCGGGCGATCTTTTTATTTTGGTCCACGCGAAGTTCAGAGCGAGCGAGAGGGAGACTGCGATGCCTCCATCCGAGATGGCAACCTCACTAGTGGATCACAATGTGGCTGGAAGCCTGAATCGGCGGGATACGATGGCGATCTTTTTGGAGCGAGAGGAAAGGGAGAGAAGAGTTGCGAGGCGTAATTTGCAGGAGGAAGTGGGTGTACCCCATGGCAGGGAGCCCAAGGAAGAAGGGCTGGTAGGCAACGGAGAGCATCCCGTAGCTACGGAAGCAGCCTAGAGAAGCACCTGGGAAGAGGCGCAGATGCTGCCTTGTAGTCCCCAAACCAACTGCGCGCGCCGCCTTTAGTTATGTGCGCTCCGCTCTTTGGGCATCTCCGTGTGATCGCGACCCTGTCCTTTCCACCTGGCACCCTTGCTGCTTTCTGGCTCTTTAGCAACCGGCTTCGCCTTTGGAGCACTGCCAAATGGCGGCGGAAGCTCCAAACATGATGGTGGGCGATCTTTTTATTTTGGTCCGCGTGAAGTTCAGAGCGAGCATGAGAGGGAGACCGCGATGCCTTGCTAAAGAGCCAGAAAGCAGAAAGGGCGCCAGGTGGAAAGGACAGGGTCGCGATCACACGGAGATGCCCAAAGAGCGGAGCGCACATAACTAAAGGCGGCGCGCGCAGTTGGTTTGGGGACTACAAGGCAGCATCTGCGCCTCTTCCCGGGCGCGTCTCTAGGCTGCTTCTGGAGCTACGGGACGCTCTCCGTTGTCTACCGGCCCTTCTTCCTTGGGCTCCCTGCCGTGGGGCACACCCACTTCCTCCTGCAAATTATGCCTCGCAACTCTTCTCTCCCTTTCCTCTCGCTCCAAAAAGATCGCCATCGTATCCCGCCGATTCGGGCTTCCAGCCACATTGTGATCCACTAGTGAGGTTGCCATCTCGGATGGAGGCATCGCAGTCTCCCTCTCGCTCGCTCTGAACTTCGCGTGGACCAAAATAAAAAGATCGCCCGCCGTCATGTTTGGAGCTGCCACTTCCGCGTTTGGAGCGCCAAATGGCGGCGGAACTCCAAACACGGAAGTGGCAGCTCCAAATGTGGCAGCGGAATGGGAAGAAGGGAAAGCAACAGCGGCGGGTGCCAAAGGTGTCTGCAGCAAAGGTGGGAGTAGGGAGCTCTCTGTGCTTCACCATGATCACCCGGTAGGAGCGGCTGTTGGCGAGGATGCAAGGGGGGGAATTAAGTCACCCCCCGAAAAGACGGCCTAGCTGTTTTTTCAGGGCTCAAAAAAAAAAAAGGCCCAGCCTTATTATATGAGAAACACGGTACATCAGTTGGATAGGTTTACTCTTGAAGGTCTCATGAGGGTTTGTTCACTTTTGAAAGCACTGCTTTATCCAAGGAAGTCAGCCACAAAGTAAAACAATGAAATTAGTCAAAGATTTATTCTCTGTAGAGCTGTTGTGAGCATCCAGAGTGGGAGGTGCTCCAGTCTTCACTCTAACAGGCTGAGCTATAATTGAGGAACGCTCCTCCTCCTCCACGTGTTCCCCAGTTTTAGCTCAGCCTCACTAGAGACAGGCAGCTTGAATTGTTACTCCTTGGCCGATCCAGGTTTTTCTCTTCTCTCACAAATTCAGGTTTGATCTCTCCTTTCTCCTTGTTCCCGGTGCTTTTAGTTTCATCCCAATTTTAGTGAGGGAGCGTTTTTTCATCCCTCAAGGGGGGAGATAGGGGGAAATTGGAGCCTTTCACCCCCCCACCTCCCTCCCTGTTCCTCTGCTGCTTTGCAAGCCAGGCTGCATCCAAGCAGCAGCTTTGACTCGCGCTTTAGATAGCGCTACGTTGCGCCTTTCCACCACGAACACCTTAGAAGGAAAGCTTCTTCTCACAGCCCTTGTGTTTTTTTCCTGTTTTCCGGCTTGCTGTTTTTTGGAGGGCTTGCACATCTCTGAGATGTCGCGCCGGGGCGCCTCATGGCCGGCCGCCATTTTGAATTTCGTATTGCTCTGATTGGGCTGCGAACTCAGTAAAGGCCCATAGCGGGACCGGCAGACCATGTGGAGCCTAGATTGTAAGGGTAGTGTGGTTCTGTGCCCTGTTGCCCTTCCTTTCAAGTAATTGTTGGTGGTTTTGTTCCGCAGCTCACTCAGAGGCGCAGGCACTTACTTCCCATTTTTGTTGGGAGGCTGCCTCAGGAGGCCTTTTTTTCTTGTTGGTTGTTTTTGTACATATTTTATTCCTGGCCTCTGCTTTCATTTGGCCTATTGGATGATTAAGGTTTAATCCTAAATTTCTTCTTTTTATTATTGGTGAAGTATAAATCAACAATAAGTTAAAAACAAATTAGCATTAATTCTTTTGTTTGGACTTGATTGGCACCTTTTGGGCTCCACCCACAAAAAGAATATATAATAAAATAAAATAAAAAAATAAAAAAAAAAAATAAATAATAAGTAGATACGTACAGAATAAGAATTTTTTTATCCAAAAGGGGGACATGGCCCAACTTTAGGAAAACCGTCCTAAATTGTAGGTCGAACTCCCAGGCGTGCCAACCGCCCTTTTTTTTTGTCTATTATCATTTTGAGTGCCATGGCAGAAGGCAATCCCAGCGGCCCTTCTTTGAAGGTGAAGTCAAAGACGCACTATTTGTGCAAAGGGGACAAGGACTCCTCCAAGGCCTCTCAAATGGATGCATTAAGGTGCCATAAGGCCTTGGAGAGGGAGTTTGACAAACGATCTAAAGACTCGCATTCTGTAACTCCTGCCCCACCCTCTACCTCTACTCAACCCTCTCCCCTGCCAGGACAACCTTCTCCTTCCAGGTGCTCACCCGCCCGAAGTCACCAGGCCTCTCGCACACCTGAAGTGACCTTCACACAAACTGCTGCGGGCCTACGTCCAGCAGACCTGTCCACAACCATCATTCCGGTCAGCATCAGAGAGTGGATGCAACTGGCCATCCGTCAAGGAATAGCAGAGGATATCTACCAACAGCTATCCAGACCGGGTTCCCAAATGATGGCGCCTGAGGTCGAATCTATATCCGGAAGATCCCTCTCCAGACCGGCATCACAACACGGTCAGGTACCTTCCCAAGTGGAAGCTCTTTTCCCGGAAGGGGAGGAGGCCCAGGAAGAGAAAGAAATGGTTTTTGAACCCTTCAGAGAAGAGGAAAGTTCAGATAGGGGGTTTCTACACTATTCCGAACTCTTTTTCGAGGTAGATCCCATGGAGGGGGAGATGTCAGAGGATGAGGGCATTTTCCCTGACCAACCAGTATTTGTCGGCTTGTTTAAGCCTCATTTGTTTAAGTCCTTACTATTCAAGGCAAAGAATGTCTCGGGTCTGACTTCTCAGTCTCCCTCGGAACCATCTCCAGTGAACCCGGCCCCCCCGGAAGATTCGATATTCAGACAGCCGGTCGTCGAGACCGAGATTATTCCTACCCCCCCATCTTTTCCGACCTGGTCACGAGGCAATTGGCCTCTGCGAGTCCTCCTCCCGCTCCTAGCCAGGACAAGAGATTGTTTAATCTCGACCCAGAATTTTCTACCTTGCTCAACACTCTGGAGGTGGATGATCCTATAGTGAGATTAGCATAATTTTCCAATCCCACTGACGCTCTGGAAGCGCTGAAGATCTTCTTCCCTTTGTACTATTCTTCCTTTGATAGCAGTTTTAAAAATTTTTACATGAAAAATTGAACAATGGCAACTTACTATTTCTTTTTCCAATTTTTTTGTGAGATCTGAACCATGCTTTAGCTATACTCAGTTCTAAAACGTTTAGTGCAACTTCATTTGATCATCTTTAATTTTTCCATTGTGTTGATAGAAGACACTTTATGGAGGTTTATTCCCAAAATACCATGCACATTAATGATGGTATAGCAGATTTGCGTCCGTTAAGTTTTGAGGGGGTTATTATGTAATATCATTGTGGTATTCACAGAATCTTATCTGGAAGATTTAGACTGAAACTTCTAGTCCTTGAATAGTACATATGAATTAGTATAGAGCTCCCCAATGTTTCTGGCTGGCTGGGGGAGGGATTGGTTCCATACGAGTGTCCGGGAAGTGCAGTCAGGCAGCTCCATTTATGTTAGCGGCATGCATGCGTATCTGTTATTCACACAGATGGAGTGCACACTTTTGCCAGCCATTTATGGCTTGGTTGCAATCCTCTCAGCCCACTAGTGGGTAATGACCCATAGCTTGGGGACTGCTGGATTATGATACTGGATTTTTTTTCTCTGATAAAGAGCGTTTACTTTCTATAACTTTGATTCCTTTTTTTAAACAGGCAATATTTTAGCATTGAAGGACTAGTAGAATTCTTAGGTGCTTTAATTTCATTTTTCTGTTATTTTTATTTCTTTATTAAATTTATTTGCTGCCCATCTTGCCGAGAATGAATCATACAAGACAGTTATATAATAATAGATTATATGACTCATAGTGGTGTGGAATCTCCACTTTAAAGCTGCACAGACTTGACCTTTTCCCTGAAGTCTTATCTGAAGGAATTAATCAGTATGATAAAATTCTTGTAACATAGGTGATTAATAATAAAGCTTCTGTTCAAAGACTACTTGAGAAATTTTGGTTGTATGCACCAGCTGGTCTTCGCACGTGCATTAGAAATCGGAAGACCAGGTAGTCAGGGGGTGCCAGGAGCTGCTCTTCCGGTTTACGGCGCTCCCATGTGTAAAGACCAGCTGGCCAGCATGCATGCACATGCCAGAACCCAGAAGAGCAACTGGCTATGGCTGGCGTGCCCGGAGAGATGGCTCTGCATGGAACTTCCGGCATGGGTGGCATAGGTTTCACCATCCTGGGTATAGGGAATTAATTTCATTGTGATAAATATATGGAAAAGAGAGTGAAGAGTATACAATAGGACTTTAATGTAATGTTTATAACATTTGTTCTCCTTAGTCATATTCTGATACACATTACCTCATCCTACAGTAATTTTTGATTCACTTGATGGCCTTTATAAATACATTTCAACAATAAGGAACTTAATCTTGCTAATAAATGTTATCCTTGATGTGTCTAATAATACTGAATTGTGTTTTCCAGGACTAGTTCAATCAAATTTGGGCTTCATCACAAGGATTGCTAATTGGAATAAATTGATTGTAACATGAATTTTTATTCGCAGTGGTAGGAGTCACTAGCTGTTAAAATGTTCGTTAGTTCTCAACTTCTATCCCTAGTCAGCAATGCTAGGAGTCAAGCATAGTAGAATTTGGATTCTGAAAACATCTATAGAATCCATGCAAGTCTGACCCTTTATTATGGAGCTATCAAATCTTAGGTACTAGAATTTGATGAATTTTTAGAAAGTTGAAAAAACCCTGGAAGAAAGCAAACTATTTCTATATTTTCCAGAAAACTTGAATAGAGATTCATACTTGCTCAGCTAGAAGGAATGCTGGCTGAGGGCAATAGGAATTGTAGTCCAGCTCTGTGTTATATTCCAAATGGTAATTGATCTAAAGCAGGGATGTCAAACTCGATTTCATTGAGGGCTTGCATCAGGGTTGTATTTCACCTAAGGGGGCCAAGTTGGGGGTGGCCAGCCAGCTTGATGTCACTCATGTTGGAGGTGGCCCGAGTGCTTTGCCAGCGAAAATGAGCTCCCAAGTTTTATTTTCAGCTACAAAGTCTTCCTGCAACCCTCTACCAGAGAAAACAGAGCCTGGGAGGGCCTCCAGGATCCTTCTGCCAGTGAAAACGGAGCTTGGGAGAACTGCACACAGTCCTTGTGAGCTCAGTTTTCAGCTGTGATGGTCTCCTGCAACCCTCTGCCAGTGAAAATGGAGCTCAGGAGGGCCGTACATGGTCCTCACAAGTTCCATTTTTGGCTGTGACTGCCTGCTGCAACACTGCCAGTGAAAACGGAGCTCAGGAAGGCTGCATGTGGCCCTTGTGAGCTCATGGCTGCAAAGGCCTCCTCCAACCAACCATCTGCCACCAAAAATGGAGTTCGGGAGGGCTGTGCGTAAGCCTTTCAAGCTCAGTTTTTGCTGGCAGAGGCACTGCGGACCGATCCTTTACTGTTTATAGGGTGTCCCCCCGTCGTACCAAGTCTAACCACTCCGGGTCTTGAGTTTGACACCCCTAATCTAAAGAGAATTTGCTGTTAGCTTTATCCTCTGTGTTTCATGTTACCTTAGAGACGTATAAGGGAGAAAAACAAAAAGTTTCCAAACTAAAATAGAATTTGGTAATGGCAACAAATTCAGTGAGATTCTCTCAAGAAGTATTTGTCAGACTCAGCAACTTTAAAGATACGTGGACTTCAGTTCCCAGAGTCCCTCCTGCATGTTGTTGAGGAATTCTGGAAATTTGAATCCACCCATCTTGAAATTGATGAGGTTGAAAACATCGCTCTAGAAATATCACTGGGTAAATGGTATTGTTTAATTTTGAATAACATAAACATAAGAAAAAAAGAGATCCTCAAAAGGGAGAAGAATATGCAATATCACAATGCTTTTTAAAATGTGTGTGCTTTCTTGTAAACGTGGCATGATAAGCAAAATGTGGCTATAATTCATTGTCTAGGGGATAGGCCATAGTACATAACCTCCATGACAGTGAAACCAAATCCAGGGGACTGGTTTCTACTAACATGTCACTATGCTTAACTGTTGTAGCTGCTGACAGCTAGATATGGTTTATTGCAACTTCTTCAGAGAGTTTGATGGCTGAGGCAGAATACCGAATGGAAATCAATTATATCAGGCATTTCCAACCCCTGGTCTATGTATCACCATCGGACCACGACATGCCAGCAATCAGGCTGTGCAAATAAGTGAAGCCCCATGTGCAAGATACAAGCAGCACAGTAAACCACACCCCCTTCCGGTCCCCAGAACCCCCCCCCCTTTTAATGTTTTTATTGCAGTTTAAAAAGACAAAAGCAAATCTTATTTATATTCATAATAGTGTTTTAGCATCGACAAATACATATAACTTACATACCTTATTATATACACTTCTACATTAATATTTTCTTAAGGTCTTTTGCTTTATTTACAATCCTCTGTTCTTCGTAATCTTTATATCTATTCTCTAACCACTAATACCATTTATTCCATATTGTGTAATAATCAGAATCCTCTTTGTCTTCCATTTCCAATGTGAGTTTATCTATTTCAGCGCAATCCATTATTTTTTGTATAACTAGATCTTCTGAAAGAATATTAGCTCCTGTCCATAATTGTGCAAAAGCTGTTCTGGATGCTGTCAGGATATGGAGTATAATGTATTTAATGGTCTGGAGTTATTCCTAACAGAAAAAATTCTGGTTTGAGTTCAGTTTGGTGTTTGGTGATCTCTTGTAACCAGTTCTTTATTTTAACCTAATATTTCCTGGTCTCGGAGCATAGCCACGACATATGATAAAAGGCACCATCTTTTTGTCCACATTTCCAACCTTTTGGACTTGTGTTGGGATATATCTTGGCCAATCTCGCTGGGGCCAAATGCCACTGATAGAACATTTTGTATAAATTTTCTTTGTAGGCCATAGATGTCATTAATTTGTAATTCCTAGTCCATAATTTCTCCCATTCATCGAATTCAATACTATATCTGAAGTTTCGAGCCCATGCTGTCATAAAATCCTTTACAATTTCTTCCATATTAAATCCTAACAAATATTTATACATTTTAGTTATAAATTTTTCTTCTGTTCCAACTAAAATTTTGTTTAATAGCTGCTGTTCTTTATCAAATCCAAATTCCTCTAGGTCTTTTATATCTATCCTCTATCTATCTTTTATATCTACATGCTCTGCCTTATATATTGGCAAAAAAAAAATCAGAAAATAAAATACAACTCCTGATTCGTTTTAAGCTTCCCTTGGTCCAATAACTCATAATAACTTACCATATTTTATATCCAATCTTTTTGGGTGGATCATGGCCTCTATAATTGACAGCCAGCAAGGCATCATTATGTAATGTTTCTTTTGGATTTTCATCCAAATCTGGATGAGTGATTCTCTTATTTGATGTCTGTAGAAGTAAGAATGTACTTTACTCCTTTTTTCCCATAAAAATACATTCCCACCTATCTAGACCTCATGACCTTCTAATGTTAAAAATCTTTTATCTTTTAAATTTACCCAGTCTTTTATCCAATCTAATGCCACTGCTTGATAATAGAGTTCCCACTCTGGTAGCCCAAAACTACTTCTGCTCCCACTATCCTGTAGCACTTTAAATTTAATGTGTGGTTTCTTGCCCAACCAGACTAATTTAGTTGTTATTTTGTTTAGTTCTTTAAAAAACAATTTTATCTAATTTTATTGGAATCTTTTGGAATAAATATAATAGCTTGGGCAAAATTTTCATTTTTATTACTGCAGTTCTTCCCAATAATGACAGTTGCAAATTCCCCCATGATTCTGATTCTTTTTTTGTTTTACTAATTTACTATAGTTGTCTTCTTTAATTAAAGAACAGCTTGAAGGTACTCATACTTCCAAATATTTCACCTTTTTTGTGATCTCTAATCCCATTTTCTCTTCTAATTATTTTTTCTGATTTGCAGTACAGTTTTTAAACTATCATTTTAGCTTTATCCTTATTCATTTTAAATCCAGCCACCTCCCCAATTTTTTCTCTTTCTTGCAACAGCACATATCCAGTATTGAAGGAGTCTTCTACAATCAATACTAGGTCATCCGCAAATGCTTGGACCTTATACTTTTCCTTTCTGATTTTAATCCCCTTTATTTCTGCATTTCGTCTGGTTCAGGCTAGCAGCGCTTCTAGAGACAGGATAAATAGTAGAGGTTATAATGGGCACCCCATCTCACTCCCTTGGTTATCTTAAAGTCATCTGTATGATTTCCATTTAATAGTACACTAGCCTTTTGTCAAGACTATATTTCACTTAATGTCTTTTCAATATTCTTTCCGAAATTATTATTTTTTAATTTGCTGTACATAAATTGCCAATTCAGATTATCAAAAGCTTTCACAGAAAAACCTCTCTCTGGTGCCCAAAAGGTTGGGGACCTTGAGCTACATGAGATGCTTGGTTTCCCCTTTGCCTTTTATCACGGGAACAGTAATTTCTCTCTTCTAAAGTATATCTCTGTGCATTTTATTTCCTGAAGCCTTCCTGACCTCTACTTCTGCTACTACCCTTAAAGAGAGAAAGCATTACAATGGCCCTCATGTCAGTAAATCACCCCCTCAGCACTAACAATTGAAGGACCTTGCATTTGACCTTTCCTTGTGATGATGGTGGCTGTTGTATCCTGCTCATCTGATCCAGCTTATCACTGCTGCCAGCCTTGAGATGGGATGATGTTGCAAATAGTTCTATTAATCTAGATAGAAAACAAAACAAAATAGCTTTATTTGAAATTTAAAGGCACTCCAGTAGCCAACAGTTTGAGTGCCTAGCAGTAAAAAATTAAAACATGCAAAGCGAATAAAAACTTTTACAATTAAAAAATGCAAAATGAAAACATTGTACAAACTAGGCAATGGCAAGGCAGACATTCAGATTTAAAAAATGCATGTGGAAAAAAGGGTCTTCACGTGGCATCATAACAATGCTAAAGTGAGCATAGTTATGCTTCTTTGTGAAGGAAATTCCCTCCATTGTTTCTCTCTTGAGTGACTTCAGCAACTGTTTCTGAGTTTCCATCCTTCAAAACACACGAACAAATGGAGCTGTATCTGCTAGTTTAATTTTGACTTGTTTGATTTGACAAAGAATTAGATATTAAATGGCTTGGCTTGAATCTCCAAGTTTGTACAGGTAGCCTTCAACCTATGCCCTGAATTGAGTCTGAAATTATGGTTGTGAGTTGTGCTGGTCATTAAGTAGCTTTTTGTGCTGCAGTCATTAAGTGGATTACTTTAGATGTTAAGCAAATTCTCTCCCCCAAATACTGCAAATCACAATCATGATGACAGGATTCTGCAATGAAAGATGGCAAACATAACAATCCAAGGAGTTTCACTCTCCCTCTCACCAATAAGGTCATAAATGTGGGCTGGTTGCTAAGTACCCAAAACACATGACTGTGAGGTATGTATACAAGTCATCTGAACGTCAAATCCAGGTCAGGTAGTGCTGAGGAGGTCTGCCGTAAGGTTGAATGGTCACCTAGTGACTAGTTGTAAATCGTGGACTACCTGCACTGTAAATACTTCATTAAGATTATTATATATAATTATAGAGCCTTGGTGGTGCAGTGGTTAGAGTGCAGTACGTACTGCAAGCTACTCCTACTACAATTTGGCAGATCGAATCCCACCAGGCTCAAGGTTGACTCAGCCTTCCATCCTTCCAAGGTGGGTAAAATGAGAACCCAGATTGTTGGGGGCAATAGGCTGACTGTAAACCGCTTGGAGAGGGCTGTAAAGCACTATAAAGCAGTATATAAGTCTTAAGTACTATTGCTATTAAGAGGCCCCCCTTGATTAAGAATGGTACTTCTAGAATAGGTTAATGAATTTGAAGAATGTACTTTTCTGTTGATTTTTTATTTTATTTATTCTTTATTTTTATTTTGTTTTTTTATAGTAGTTTGCATGTGGAAATTATATATGCGATATGCTGTATTCTTCCTCCCCCCTTGTTGGAGGCTTGTAACACCAACTGTTGGAAGAGGTTAAAAGAGTTGGGAGGGATTTATACTGTAACTCACTTTAGTACTCGGCCAGTTGCCTCTGAGACATAATTAACATTTCAAACATTTTACATTTTGAAAGGAGGCTTCTTCGTATTGCTCAGCTAATAAAAGCTTGAACAATGGCTCTTGCTATCTGTGTTCATGGAAACGAAGACTTATACCACTTTTCTAAGTGGAAAAAGGGAAATACTTATTTGGGAGTATAAATAAATATGCAGTATTTGATATCTTTATATTTGCCCCTCCTTCAAATATTAATATTTAAATGATATTGATTGGGTTTCTAATGTTGTAATTGTTCAGAATTGCTAGGAGACCTGGCTCTTTACCCTGACTTCTGCAGAGAGGGAGACTATTACTATGTTTATTATGATTTATTATGTTTGCCATCTTTAACTATTTTTATTGCAATTTCTTTGTTTGATTGATATGAGCCTCCAAAAATAATTAAAAGTCAGGAAGTATACATGTGTAATGAATTATTTTGTAATCAAGAAGGAAAACCCCTTTTTGTATTTAATTTGTTAATGTTAGCAGTTCAAGGCAGAATTACATGTTTGAAGGAATTGTGAGGAAATAATTCCAGCATTAAACTCATCTGGAAGTTTATTCTTTAATATCCTGGAACTCACTGCCTCAGTGCTTTATTGAGAAGTTAAGCTTATCATACAGTGTTCTTTAATTAAACTGTAAATGTAAGAGATATGTTCCGTAGTGTATGTTTCATAGTGTTCATCTTAGTGTTCATTCATTCATCTGTTCAAGGAACTTATGTAGACACCCATCTCAAACAAGTGACACTGGCCAGTAAATTATCATAAAATCAATTACAGGCTCAATGTTTTTTATTTATATTTGCATTATAAATTCCAGAATCCCAAGCCATCATGAAAAACACTGTGAAGAAACCCAACCTGGATAACAGCTGGCAGTATCCAAAATTGATTCTTGGATATTTTGCATTGTATAGCTAGGCAAAATCCAGTTAATGCTTGTAAATAATGGTACCTATTGTGCATCCTTTTGTTTCCTCTTTGTTCTTTCGTTGTTCAGTTTTAGCATGAATCCTGGAGACTTCAAACAATTCAGCGGTAGTATCTGATTTTATAATTAAAACTTTCTGCCTTATTTAGACTTTGCTAATATTGCAGACAATTTTTAAGTAGAGGTTCCATAAAATGTTGGATACGTGTAACCTAAACTGGCCCTTCTTAATTAGTCATCTGAATGAAAGGATGCATTTCATTTGTTTCTGTGCCTAATTGCAATTTTTGTTTTACAATACATTTGAGGTTAGCTTATATATGGTGGATAAAGTAAGTCTTTACACCTATGTTAAAATGCCAAACTTTTGAGATGTAAAAAAATCAGATCAAAACCACTTTAGGATTTTTCAGTAAGTTTCAAATATTAAACAACTATTTAGGTGCAGAAGTTCTACTATAGCATCTACAATAGCCAATGGTGATTGGAATCTGTTGTTTCTTTTTCATGGTTGCCAGAAATCCAGCTCATATATTAATGTTTTCTATTGTACTTTTTATGTTTTTTTCCCTTTATTTTTCCTTTTTTAGCAGTGAAGATTTTATGAAACCTCTTTGGGGTATAAAATGTTTTCTGACTATCTCTTCCTAATCTAAATCATATAGCAAAAAAATGGAACTCTTCTCTATTTGTTGATCTTATTAGACTTGTTGATATGACTCCTGGTTAGTGTTGAAATATTGATGTTTTCTTTTATACACATTTTATTCCAGTGCCTAAAAACAAAATACCATCCAGAGTTAACTGTTTGTGTCCTAATACATTGCTGCTGGATTTATCTCACTCATGCATTTCTCAATATGGATTGGGCTCCTCTTGAACCCTAAGACATCTTAAGGTAGCATATCATTTCCACCATGTTTTTATTTAGGACAGAAATTTCAGAAGCTTTTATTCCCTTAACCATATAGATTCCAATTATTGTTATTTGGACAAAATGAGTTGTCTGTATAGAACTATATAAATAACTTAATAAATCTTATCATAGTTCATCTCCTTCCATGTTTATGATCATCTCATGGTAGAATGCTCAGAAAGATATCACTGCCTGTGTAGCTAAAACAACAGTGATAAATCTGTTGTGCAGTAAGGATGAACACGTTTATTATAACCTAATTTTTTATAAGATAGGGTCCACTCTGAACTGGGGAATCAATGGTTCTGTAGAAATAACTGAATTTTCATTACAAGGCCCATGTTTCCGAAATTCATTAACTATTGAGGATTGTACTGTAGAAATTAATACCGAACTAAGCCCTTCCTTATTTCCTTCTTCCCTCCATCCTGGTTAAGCTAATAACATGTTTGAGCACATGTGAAAGTATACTATTCAGTCACTCTAATTTGGTTTCTCATGTCCAATAAGAGGACCTTGGTTAATTTGATATATTTTTGTTCTCATGCAAGCTAGAATTTTAAAGCTGCTGTACATATCAGAAAATCCAACCAGGCTTGTTTCATCATTAAATTGGTAGATTGCTTTAGATTCTATCAATTGTTTGGAGTTCTGTATTGACCTCTAACTTCTGAATAATACAATTTCTCCGAAAATATGACCTACCCTGAGAGTAAGTCCTAACTTGATACTTACACACGCACCCAATATAAACCCAATCCCCAAAATAAACCCTAATTAAGATCCTGCCCACTCCAGAGTGCACAGGTAAAAATTAAGCTAGGGTGGAGTGGGGGCTGGAGTTGCCTTATTACTTACCTTTGGACATTTGTAGGAGGCCTCACACACCCCAACATCTACCTGGCCGGCTCATTTCTTCTGCAGAGCCTGCAAGGCTTTCCTAAAGGCCTCTCTGTAGCTGATAACAAAGCTCCAGATTGACCTGGAGCTCTATTATTGGCTGCAGAGGCCTTTAGGAAAGCCTTGCCAGCCGCAGAACAAGAAGTTCCTGAAGGCTTCTGACAGCGAAAAAGAGGTTGGGGGGTGCAATGCATGCAAGAGATGTTAGTCAGTGGATGACATCCCCGAAAATAAGACCTGGTACCTTTTTGGGTGGCAAAAAAAATATAAGACAGGATCTTATTTTGGGGGGAACACGGTATTTTAGCATTTTCCAAATAATTCTCTCTTGCTGAAGATGAGAGGACTTACTATCTACTCTTGGTGATAGAATTCTCCCAACTAGCAAAAGATTTGCATCATACTCCATGAGATTTCAGAATTAATGTTTTATGTACCTTGAGTTTTTAAAACTCAACATCCGTCATTAATGTAGGTAAATAGCATGTGTAAGAATTTATAAATAAAATATTGCAGAAAGTGGTGGATGTTCTAAGATAAAAGTTGCAGATAAATAGCTTTATAACCTAGTTTTAGTGGTCACATTGAAAGTACTAGAAAGAAATTCATGACGTCTTACCAGGAGGCTATGTGACTTGATTTCTGAGTAGTAAGATCTGTATTACCATCTGACTTTTCTAACTTGTTCTGCCGCCTTTCTGATTCAGTAGGTTTTGAGCATTGAAGCGTACAGCGGTAAGAATCGGGCCTGAAGTGAATGACTTTCCCTAAATAGTTATTTGTACAACAGTATGATACTGCTTTTATTTTGGGGGATTGTATTTGTGTCAAATTTCCAGAAAGACTGTCCATGCTATGGTTCTCTTCAATAACTCACTACAAATTTGTGCATACTCTTTTTAAACAATAGTTTTCATCAGTTTTAGCTTACATAAAGAAACCAGCTTTATAGCACAGTGCTCTTGGATGAATATTTTAAGGCAAGTCTCAATGTATTCAGTTGGCTTTATGCTAGATATGTGTGCACAAATTGCAGCCTTGGAGAGTGTTCTGAAAGAAAGCTTTAGTAAAGTGATCTTTTTTTTTTTTTACAGTAAATAGCTAAATATGAGAATAGGTAGCTATTTTGGACCTGTAAGGAGCAAAAGTTGAGCAGTTGTTGGCTTACTATGTTTCTTTCTATGCTTAAATTATATGTGGGAAACGACCATAGTATTATTAATGTGCATGGTTACTTGTAACATGTATGACTTTGTTTAATCTACTTTTCTGAAAGGATAATTTATACAATACGTTCAAATCGAACTTGGTTACTAATACACCATTGATCTTAATAGAAGCAGTTTAATACAGTATTACTAAAACTATGAGAAAGAGATTTTAATTCTTCTGTGTGATTTGGATTTTCAGTTTTAGCTTTTGGTATGAAATATTGAAAAAGTACTTTTTTGTCTTCTATATAGAATTATTTGTACATGAATTTCCCAACTTCCGAGTAATCTGCAGAAAAAAAAGATTCAGAAGAAATCTATCTATCTATCTATCTATCTATCTATCTATCTATCTATCTATCTATCTATCTTATCTATCTATCTTATCTATCTGTCTATCTATCTAAAAGTGAATACCCATTCATGCATCATCACAAAATCTCCAGAACTGTAAAGCCCACAAACTTGAAATTTGGCACATATGTTCCTCTTGGCTTCTATGTGCTCACTAAGAAAGGGTTTTTTGAAATGACCATCAGAGCATTAGTATTTCCTATATTATTATTAAGATGCTCTAATGCTAAGGAGTTCTACTCCTCCTCCGCACCTCAAAAGAAATCTGTTACAAATGCAAAACACAGCAGAGGAAAAGAGTTTCAATTTCAGAGCAGTAGTCTCCTTCTTGCTTACACAGCAAATACTATTTCACTTTCCAAACAGCCCTCAACTCTCTCACACACTGACAGCATGAATATTGATAGATGTTGTAGGCAGAGGCAGAATTTACCCCCCCACTACCAGTATTTTCCTCCCCAAAAACTAAGCCTGACCACATAGTTTTGTAGCAAAGCATGGATATCGAGCTAGTTATTTTATATATTTATAAAAGGAAGTTCATTGCATTTGTTCTTACGGTTGTTTAATCATATGCAGGATTCTACCACTAATAATAGTAATAGGCTTGTAAGGAATTTGCCAATGATATACAATAGTGACATTTTTTTCCTTAATGTTAGAGAGAATAAGTTGAGTGAGTATGCAAGTTCAAACATCAGTAGCAGTACAGAAGACTTCGTTATAGTTGACCCATAATTATGAGAATGATAAATCTTTCTGCATAAACTCAAAGATCAGATGGTGGGAGATTCTGGAAGCTGTAGCCAGACAAATTGGTAAAAAGTGAAGTAGAACTATTGAGGGATATAGAAGAGGAATCCATATGTCTTCTCAAACTCAAAATTATGGTAGTCCTGATATCTTTTCCAGCCATACTCCTTCGTCCAGGCTTTGGAACTTAAAATAATTTGTTGCATTTTGGGTTGATTAAAATGCTTTGAGTATCAAACAGGCAGAAGGACCCTATTAATCTTTGTCCATGGCACAGAGGAAAGTGATGCTATTTGTTGTCCTACTCTAATTTCCAAATTTCAGATGTGCCCTGCCTTGTTCATCATTGGGGGAAAAAGATAAAGAACAGTTTATATCCACTAATAAATCCCTTAGTTGATTGTATGAGTAAAGGTTAATTCTTGATCTATGCTTTGCAATGTAGTAAAAATTCAGGAACAAAATCTAGCCTTTGAAGAGGGAAGGCCTTTGGTAGGCCTTGATGCCAGCCCAATTCATGCATTATAGAACTAGTGTGCTGCTAAGTTTTAAAACTTCCATTCGTTAAGGGAGCACTACTTCTAGTTTGTGCTAACATGAGGTATTTCTGGCTGTGTATTGTTTCTAAAATTGTGATGCCTATTTCAAGTCTTTAGAAAAAAGGCATGAACCAATATGAGTTTCTAGTGCCAAAATAAAAAAGAAATTCTGCATGTTTTCAACACATTTAAATATATGGGTTAATTTGTGGGGATTTATTTTTAAACTAAGAATTTCACTTTGTTCTGCTTGCATGGCAATTTTCTACAGCATTAGGCCCTTTGGAGATCTCCTGATCGTTTCTGGAACTTTTAGTAATATACTCCTGTTTGTGATCCTTCACTTTCTTTTAAAAAAAAATCTCAATTTTTGCATTAGTGTTACAGCATTGTTGAAATCGCTAGAGTCTCCAGCCTATTTTATTGGAGATTTGAGATACTAAATGGGTCAGCATTGTCAAACTTCTCAGTCATGCTTGGAATTGTCTTTTGTGGGATTGGCCCCTTCTACCCAAATGGAGAAAGGAACATCTGCCTGCCTCCCTAAGAATGGTACCAGCTGTTCTATCAGATTTAAAGAACATGGAGTGACTTATTCTATTCAGTAGTTCTTACATCTTATAGCTTATACATCTTCTAGCCAGTGAAAAAAAGCTAGAATTTTGCAGCGGAATGCTCATATCTAAGCTTTAAAGTGTCAGTGTGATATTGCAGAGATAACTGAAGGAATCTTTTATTGCTTGACAGCATTTTTTGCATGACTGATAGCTAGGTGAATGGTTGTCTCTAGTGCCCTGTTTCATTATCATGATTTTCATTCAGATTTGCCAAGATAAATCCTTTGTGTATAGAGGCATTTTATTAGGAATGTGAAGCAGAAATTCTCCTTGGAACTGCTCGGATTGTCCAGAGGATGGGATGGAGCTTCAGTCTCTGCTTATTGTAGGCTGAGCTTGATTTCTGAGGAACGCTCCTCCCTCCCTCACATGGCTTGCCATCTCGTTCCCCAGTTTATGCTCAGCCTTCGAGCAGAGTAGGCTGTGTGTTTGCGTGCTCTTGGCCGTTGCTGGATTCCCCTCATTCACCCCTTTTTCTACCTGTTCAGGTTGTATACAACCCGTATTCCTTTCTATCTCCTTAGCCCTGCGCAGCTAGTTCCTTCGTTGGCTTGGTTTCTTGGGAGGTTTCCCCCCCCCCGGGGTTGCCAGGGGGTAGGTTCAAAACTGCGCTGCCTCCCCCACCCTTTTTTCTCAGCTTTTCTGCTGTGTAAAAATTGTTTAAAAGGCTCCGTTTCGTTCCGCCCCCCCAAGCTCCATTTGAATTTTTTCATAGCGTTTAAGGTTTTTTTGGCTATATCCTCTGTGGGCTTCCCTAGGGACCCTCTGATTGTTACCGGGATCCTCCTGGCCTTGCCAGGTTAATCTCCACAAGAACTGTTAGTGGCGTCCGCCATTTTGAAGCTCGCCTCGTGGCTGGGTGCCATTTTGGAGCTCATTTCTTCTTCTTACTGAGTGCCTATTCAAACAGCAGGTCCATTAGACCTGCCGAGGTTTAAAAAAAAAAATTGTTTTTGCAGTTGGAGGTTTTTTTTCTCCTCCTCCCCCTGTTGGCTCTCACCGCAACCAGCTGTAGCGGCTGCGGTTATTTCCACCACTCCCGCCCGGTTGTTGTCTGGGTCGGCAGTTGGTTTAGGCCCGGTTTTACCCTTAAGGCCCTTGATCTGAGACCTTGCAAGGTCGTTTCTTCAAGTTCTTCCTAGGCCTTGACTTCAAAAAAAAAAAGAAAAAGAAAAAAAAAGGAGAAAATAACAGAGTGGGGGGGGGAATAATCTTCGGAGCAAAAGGGGGTAAAGTGTGTCAGTGTATAAAGGAACACCCAGGGCTCCCGGCCTTCATTGTAGGTCGACTCCTAGGCGCGCCAACTGCCTCAGATTTGCACCCCCAATTATCGGGAATGGCAGAGAGCAATCCCTCAAAGGGGCCTTCTTTGAAGGTCAAGGCAAAGACCCACCACCTGCGCAGTCAGTCTAAGGAGCCCACCAAAGCCTCTCAAAAGGACGCTTTAAGACGTCACAAGGCTCTAGAAAGAGAAATTGACAGACGTGCTAGACAGACAGGCTCAGTGCCTCCAGCACCTGCCACTCCTTCCACCTCCACCCTCCCTCCCCCTCCTGTGGCTTTTTCCTCCCTATCCAGGCACAGCTCGCCCTCTCAAGGGCATCAAGCCCCGGGCACACCAACCAGGCAACTCCTGAGGCCACCTTCACGCCCACGGCCGCTGGCCTGTGCCAAAAGGAACCTCTCATTCAGGCGGTTCGGAGCAGTTCAGAGTCTGGATGGAGATGGCCATTCGACAGGGAATTGCAGAAGGGATGCAGCAGATGACCAGACCGGGGTTGCCTCCGCAGGCCACCGAATCTGTAAGATCATTCTCTCTTATGCCTCCCCAAGGGGAGGTTTGCCCTTCAGTCAGGGAGGACGAGGAGGAAGTGGAAGGGGACCTAGACTTAGATAGGGAGGAGGAGGAACAATATGACCTGGGATCCTTACCATACGATGAGCCTCTTCCGGACTCTGACCCATCAGAGGCGGAAATGTCCGAGGATGAAGGTCTCTCTCAGGACCAGCCCACCTTTGTAGGGCTCTTTAAGCCCCAGCTTTTTAAATCCCTCCTCTACAAGGCTAGGAACATCTTGGGCCTAACAGCCCAGACCCCCTCTGATCCCATTCCCGTGGTTTCGGAGGAACAGGGGGACTCCATGTTCAAACAACCGGTAGTGGAGGCCGAGGTCATCCCTACCCCCCCCATATTCCTGGACCTGGTGTCCAAGCAACTCTCCTCTTCAGTTGTTCCCCCGGCCCCCTCGGCCAATGATAAAAGGTTCTTCAACCTCGACCCGGAGCTCTCAACCTTGCTGAGTACCCTGGAGGTTGATGAGCCTGTCGTAGGTCTGTCTTCTTCCTCCGCCCTCAGTGACCCTTTAGAGGCCCTCAAACCAGAGGACAAGCGGTCAGAGCTCGCATTAAGGCGAGCTCACCAGTCGGACGCATGGGCAATCAGGTCGGCTACGGCCGCTTCTTTTTTTATCAGATCTTCCATTCGCTGGCTTCGCCAGCTTAAGCAACATGTCCCGGCCTCCAATATCCGCGCCCATCAACACATCGCCAAAATAACGGCTGCTGCTAAGTTTTCAGCTGATGCCACTTTTCACTCCGTAAAATTCTCCTCCCGCACCATTTCCTCTCATGTCTCGGCCCGCCGCCTGCTCTGGCTAAAACCCTGGCAGGCGGATCTTAAGCACAAGGTCAAGCTAGCTTCTGCACCCATAGCCGGAAATAAGTTGTTCGGTACATCCTTGGACCCTCTCCTAGTCGAGGGAAGGAACAAAAACAAATTCTTCCCTTCTCTTTCCCGCAAGTCTGATTCCAGACCTCTGCAGCCCTTTCGGAGGGCTTCCTTTCGTCCCTATCACCAACCCTTTCCTCCCAGACACCAAGGGTCCTCCTCCTTTGGTTCGGGTCAGTCCCAGGACAGGTCTGACCCCTTCAACAGGCACAGAAGAGGCGGAAACTTCAGGAGGCCCTTTCGTGGCTCTGGCAGCAGGCCCTTCCGCCGCTCCAAATAAGCCTCCTGACATTATTCCCGTTGGCGGGCGACTTAAAGCCTTCGCCTGTCAATGGGATTCATCCACTTCAGACGCTTGGGTCAGGGATACAGTCAGGTTTGGCCTTGCCCTCGAGTTTCTCTCCCCCCCCCCCCGATTTTTACATTTCATGTCCCCGCTCCAACAACCCTTCCAAACGTAATCTCATGGAGGAGGCAATTCGACACCTACTGGATATTCAGGCTATCCAGCCTGTTCCTCCATCCCAAAGGGGACAGGGGTGTTATTCACGTTTATTCGTGGTGCCCAAACACTCGGGGGGATGGAGGGCTATTTTGGACTTAAAGCGTTTAAACCGTCACTTAGTGTACCGTAGATTCAAAATGAACACACTTCAATCCATCCTTTTGGGAGTTCGGCAGGGAGACTGGTTGTCTTCTATAGACCTCTCCGAGGCATATTTACACATCCCAATTCGACCCTCCCACTCTAAATTTCTCCGTTTCAACTACAATAACCTACACTTTCAGTACGTGGCCCTTCCATTCGGGTTAGCCTCGGCCCCCAGGACCTTCACCAAGGTTCTGGCCGCTCTGGCTGCCCACCTCAAATCCATCCCGGTACGGCTCCACTGTTACCTGGATGATATTTTCATCCTCTCCCCTTCCAGGGAACAGGCTATCAGGGATATCCACACTACCCTCACCTCCCTCCAGGAACACGGGTTCTTCATAAATTGGAAGAAAAGCCAACTGGCCCCCGCCACTAGACTACCCCACCTAGTGACCATAATTGATACAGTCATGGGGAGAGTGTTCATCTCCCCAGAAAGGATACTCAGCATCCAACAATCAGTCAGGTTCATCAGACGACAAAGGAAGGTCTCTCTCCTTGATCTATCTAAGTTATTAGGTAAAATGATCTCTTGTATTCCCGTTATTCCCTGGGCCTATTTCCACTCCAGATCCCTCCAGTGGTTCCTGCTTCCGTATCAAAGAGCTGGGACAAGCAACTCAAGGAGCAAGGTCAAGGTCTCGCCAAGGGTTCTCATCTCCCTCCTCTGGTGGAGCAAGGCATCGATCAACAAGGGCTGCCTCCTCAAGGAGCCTCCAAGACTTATCGTCACCACAGACGCCAGTCTGTCAGGATGGGGCGCCCACCTTCTCTCCCTTACAGCTCAGGGCAGATGGTCACCATCAGAGAGGCTGCGCAACATAAACTGGTTAGAGCTTCACGCCATCCACCTGGCCCTCCGCAGCTTCCTACATCATATTCAGGGAAGCCACGTCCTCATTCTCACCAACAACATAACAGCAAAGGCACATGTAAACAGACAGGGGGGCACTCAGTCCTCAAGTCTAATGAGGGAGACCGAGCGCCTCTGTCGGTGGGCAGAGTCTCACCTCCTTTCACTCAGGGCAGACCACATTTCAGGCACCCTCAACACCAGGGCAGATTGGTTGAGCAGGGCCACCATAGACCAGGCAGAATGGCGCCTCCACCCAGACCTGTTCAGGGAGGCGACAACAATATTTGGCCTGCCAGTGGTAGACCTGTTTGCCTCCCCCAGCAATACCCAACTTCCACGGTTCATCTCCAGATTCCCGTCCCTCGGGGCAGAGAACCACAACGCCCTCTTATGCCCGTGGCCCTCGGGTTTTCTTTACGCCTTCCCCCCTTTGGCTCTGGTGCCAAGAGTACTCCAGAAGGTCCTTCAAGAAAGGGCGGAATTGCTTCTGGTAGCTCCTTATTGGCCCCGTTGCTCCTGGTTTGCGGACCTCCGCAGCCTATCAGTAGCTCCACCTTGGAGGATCCCAGCAGACAGGATCTCTCTGTCTCAAGGCCCCCTCCTTCACCCAGACCCCCAATGGCTACAGCTAGCCGTCTGGAGGTTGAGCGGGAACGTCTAAAAGGGAGAATTTCTCCACGGAGGTCATCAACACCATTTTAGCAGCCAGGCATCCTTCTACGAGAAGGATTTACGACGCCACTTGGAACAGTTTCCGCAAATGGTGTGCCAATCTCCACATTGATCCATCAAACCCATCAGTAGCAAAAGTCCTCGATTTTCTCCAGGAGGGTCTCGGTAAAGATCTCTCCCCCAACACTCTAAGGCGTCAGGTAGCTGCCCTATCCACCGTAATTTCCTACGAGGGTGCTAATTCCCTCTCTCACCATCCCTGCATCCGGGCATTTCTAAAAGGTGCCTCAAACTTACGACCTTCGTCCCTTCACCGATACCCAACATGGGATCTCAACAAGATCTTGACCTCCCTCACCAAACTCCCCTTTGAACCCCTTAGAAAAGTTTCCCTCCAATTCCTATCCTACAAGGTAGTTTTCCTGGTGGCGATTACTTCAGCCCGAAGGATTTCAGAGATCGCTGCTCTGTCAGTCAGGAAAGACCTGTGCGTCTTCCACTCTGACCGAGTAGTACTTAGACTTGATCCTTCCTTTCTACCAAAAATTAATTCTATTTTCCACAGGGCTCAGGAACTTATCTTCCCCAATTTTTGCCCCAGGCCAACTCATGAAAGAGAACAGATTTGGCACACCTTAGATGTTAGGCGGGCCTTGTGGATTTATATTAAATGTACTCAGTCATTCCGCAAATCCGAGGCCCTGTTCATTTCCTTTCAACCAAAGTCACAGGGGCTCAAGGTTCCCTCTACTACAATAGGCCGCTGGATAAGGGCGGCCATTTCTAGGGCATACCAGGCTCAGGCACTCCCAGTGCCCAGGGGTATCACAGCTCACTCTACCAGGAGTGCGGCGACATCAGCTGCCTGGGCTACACAGGCCCCTATATTCGACATTTGCCAGGCCGCAACTTGGTCCTTCCTGTCGCCTTTTATTAGGCATTACAGGATTGATAAGTATGCCGCGCCGGAGGCATATTTCGGTAGAAGGATCCTCCAGAGGGTGCTCGGGGATCCCGAGGACTCGTCAAACCAGATGGTGTCTCTCCCGTAGGACAAGCCCCAGCTTTGTTATGTCCCATCCTCTGGACAATCCGAGCAGTTCCAAGGAGAATGGGCGTTGGTTCTTACCTGACACGCCTTTTCTCTTGGACTGGGAGGATTGTCCAGCCCCTCCCTTTTCCTTTCACCGTCTGGGGGGGGTTCTCGTTCGGCCAAGGCACCTTAAGTCTAGCAAAAGGGACAGCACGAATGCCTGTGTCTTTCTTCTCTTCTTCGCATAAACTGGGGAATGAGATGGCAAGCCACGTGATGGAGGGAGGAGCATTCCTCAGAAATCAAGCTCAGCCTACAATAAGCAGAGACTGAAGCTCCACCCCATCCTCTGGGCAATCCTCCCAGTCCAAGAGAAACAGTGTGTCAGATAAGAACCAATGCCCATTCAGATCATTTGGAGAATGTCAGGTGGCCTGTTACTGATTTAACAAACCACTGCAAATGTTCCAAAGGTAAAGTTGCTGAGTGAGTACCCTTAGTTCAGACAAGATAGAGTTTAAAAATGTAAACCTCTTTTCTCCCATGAGCTGTTCAGAACATCCAGAAGTGGGAGGTGCTTCAGTCTCTTCTGGAAAGGCTGGGCTTAAAATCTGGGACACTCCTCCTCCTCCAAGGACACCTCTTCAGCGTCCCCCAGTTTTAGCTCAGCCTTTGTGGTAAGAGATTATGCATTCCCTGACTGGACCAGTTTCGGATTCAGCTAGTCAAGATTCAGGTTTGCTCTTGGGTTAATTCAGCTTGAAAATTTCCCCCCCTATTAATCTGGCAATTTCAAGGCTTGTGGCTCTATTAGGTTATCCCCCCAATTAGTTGAGAGCAGCTCTTTGTGACTGACAGAGCCTGCCACTTCGCAGGCTGTCTGAGACGGCCTCTTCAGGCAATTAGCCTATCTAATTCCCCGATCGTCTTATTTTTGAGATCTTGCTGGAACGCTCGTAGCTGCGGCTCACTTCTCCTTACAGGATCATATATCTGACATTTTAGAGAGTCAGCAGCAGCGGCTCGTTAAACTGCTCAGGCATTTAACTTCAGAGATTCTGCCTTCCCGCCATTTTCAACGGCTGGCTTCAAGTTCGCGCCTAAATATTACAGGCGCCATTCCCCACTGGTTTCCCTTTTTGGGGACTGGGGCAAGTACTTTCCCACTTCACTTTCCTGGGATTATTTCTCTCTTAGCCTGCTGGTGTTGGATAAGCAGGCTAGTCCTTAAATAGGATTTTTTTTTTCCCCTCTCGCAATTGCTTTTGGATTGTTACATTGGAGCAAAGCCTCAAGTGCCATTTCAAACAGCAGGACGTTTTTGACAGGAAAGGATCCATCCAGGACCTGTATAGCTGGTTTCCCTTGTTGGGGACCAGGGATCCTGAACATTTCTTCCTTGGAGCGCTTGGGGGGTTTCCCTTGCTGCGGACCCTTAGATACTGTTTCCCATATATACGGGCTTACGTATAGATATAGGCATATGTATATATATATATGTGTGTTTGTACGTAGATATATATATATATATATATATATACACTCCTGGAGAAGCGCTCTACTTCCAACCAAAGGGGTAGGCATCAACCCTAAGTACAAATAACAACAACAACAATAATAATTTTAAAAAATTAAAGTTAGAGACGCGCGATTCAGTCCTCCACAATGGAAGGTGACAACGTCTTCCGTTCCAAGCCAAATAAGTCCCGAGATAAGTCAGTGGGCCCCAAAAAGGCCTCTAAGGCGGTGGATAAGGATGCCCATAGACGGCACCAAGCCTTGGAAAGGCAGTTGCAGAAACAGGCCAGGGAGGCGGACAAGATGGCTATGACACAACAATAAGATCAGGGCCCAAGTACATTGTTGGGGCCCTTGGACTTATCCACCCAGCCCAGGCAGGCTATTTCTGGACAGCCTCCCAGAGGCATATCTCCTCCAATGAGTACTGCCTGGCGAATCCCAGAGGCAACCCTCACCCCTATGGCTGCCGGTTTAAGACAGGAGGAAGGATTACCTAAAACTATTCCCATCAAAATGAGGCAATGGATGGAGATGGCCATACAAAAGGGCATTGCAGCTGAAGTTCAGCAATCCATCTGGACCAGACACTTTTTGGCTACTTCGGAAGTGGGATCCCTGTCTGCTCGATCCTTTGTGCATATGGGACATCATCAAACTCAGGTATTGCCCAATATCCCTGACATACCAGTCCAGTGTCTTCGGGAGGAGATGGAATTAGATGACCAGGATGTTCCCATGGAGGTGGGGTCGATCCATCAGATGGACTTGGGGTTGTCAGAGGCTGACCCACTAGAACGAGGAATGTCAGATGACGAAGGCCTCATTCTGGACCAACCTACCGTTGCTGGCCTTTTTCGTCCGCACCTCTTTAAATCTTTACTATTCAAAGCAAAGAATACCGCTAAACTAGGCACATCAAGCCCTCATCCATTGTCAACAGGGTCTCAGGACGAATCTGAGGATCTAATATTTTCACAACCGGCTAATGAGGCAGAAACTATTCCTGTCCCTTGTATGTTTGCTGAATTAGTACAAAATCAATGGGCATCAGCAGCATCCTACCCAGCCCCAACAGGGTACAATAAACGATATTATAATTTGGCACCAGAGTTTTCAAATTTTCTCAAAATGCTGGAGGTGGATGAGCCCATTGTGGCACTGGCCTCTTCTTCAACCTTTCCTGAGACTGGTGTAAAAGAGAGCAGAGTTGGCACTTCGTAGGGCGTATGTTTCTGACGCCTGGGCCATTAGGGCAGCTACAGATGCGTCCTTTTTTACACGATCCTCCCTACAATGGCTCTTCCACTTGATGGATATATTGCCAGCATCAAATGTCAGAGCCCACCAGGACATTGCTAAGATTATTGCAGCGGCAGAATTCTTCACTGACGCCACATTTAATGCGGTCAAATTCTCGTCTAGAGCCATAGTATCTCACGTATCAGCATGGAGACTGCTATGGCTCAGATATTGGCAGGCGGATACCAAGCATAAATGCAAGCTGGCATCAACCCCAATATCAGGGGATAAATTATTTGGCGGTATCTTGGAGCCCCTGCTTATTGAGAGTAGAAACAAGAAAAAGGTGCTTCCCCCTCTTTTTCGGAGGTCTGAAAACAGAACGCCCCAGTCTTTTCGAAGGGGCTCCTTTCGGCCCTACTATCAAGGCCCATACGTTCCCAGATTGCAAAGAACATCAGACTACAGACCAAGTTTTAGACAGGATAGGTCGGAATCTTCTGACAGAGGTCAGCGGGGAGGCCAAAACAGAAGAAACCCCAGAGGTATCAGAGGCCAATTTTTTCGTCGCCCCAAGTGAGTCCTTGACAGCAGCTCCCATTGGAGGGCGGCTAAAATTGTTTGCTGATCAACTCCACCTCTGATGCGTGGGTCAGGGACTCAGTTAGGTTTGGTTTGGCGCTAGAGTTTCAATCCTCCCCCACGAACTTTTTCATTAGGAGCCCTAGGCTATCAATCATCTTCTGCATATTCGGGCCATTAGAGAGGTCCCATCTGAACAACGGGGTCAAGGCTGTTACTATCTATTGTTTGTGGTCCCAAAGAGTTCGGGGGCCTGGAGGGCAATTCTGGACCTCAAACATCTGAACAGATCATTGGTTTATCAAAAATTGAAAATGACTACTTTCCAGTCCATTCTGCTCAGTATCAGAGAGAACGATGTCCTGACGTCTATAGATCTGACAGAGGCTTATCTACATATACCAATTAGACCTGCTCACCACAAATATCTTAGATTTTGCTTTTGTGATCGCCACTATGAATATATTGCCCTACCATTTGGTCTAGCTTTGGCCTCTAAGACTTTTACCAAGGTCCTAGCGGCTTTGGCTGCCTCTCTCAGGATCAAATCTATTCATTTACAATGTTATCTGGATGATATTTTAATTTTTTCATCTTCCAGACATCAAGCAAATTTGGATACCAAGATTACTCTGGAGACCCTTCAAGGTCATGGCTTTTCCGTAAATTGGGATAAAAGCCATTTATTGCAATAATCTTTATTGACTTCAACTAGGTTAGTTCGTTTAGGGGCAGTGAAAGATACCGTGGAGGGCAAGGTTTTTCTCTCTAAGGGCAGGTTGAATAGTATCCAGTCTTTGGCCAGAAAGCTCAGAGTCTTAAAGAGGGTTTCCCTGGCAGTTCTGTCTCAACTGTTAGGGAAACTGATTTCTTGTATTTCCATTGTGTCTTGGGCTCGATTCCATTCTAGAGATCTGCAATGGTTCCTGCTAATGGTTCCAGCGATCCGGAAGAGCCACTTCCAACGTCTGGATAAAGGTACCGCACAATGTTCTCCGATTGCTCCGCTGGTGGTCGGAAAACACGATAAACAAGAGGTGTCCTTTCAAGGAACCTTGCGTGGCAACGATCACAACCGATGCCAGCCTGGTAGGATGGGGAGCTCACTTCCAATCCCATACTGCACAGGGAAGTTGGACTATTTCTGAGCAATCACAAAGCATCAACCTGTTGGAGCTGTGAGCAGTTCATCTGGCGTTACACAGTTTTCTACCCCTTTTCCAATCACGTCACATTCTGATCTTGACAGACAGTATCACAACCAAGGCCCATGTAAACAGATGGGGCTACTCATTTCAAACTTCTGATGCTGGAGATGGCCAGGTTGTTCAAGTGAGCCGAGGCCAATCTGTTGTCGCTCAAGGCAGAGCACATAGCAGAGGCCTTAAACACACCAGCAGACTGCTCAGCAGGGCCATGGTCAGACAGAGTAGCGCCTACACCTGTCTTTCTTCCAGGAAGCAGTGCGGAGGTTTGGGCTACCGGTGATCAATCTATTTGCCTCTCCCCTCAACGCCCAATTGCCCCGGTATATTTCAAGGTACCTGACTCAGGGGGCGGAGGCCGTCAACGCTCTGTGATGTCAGTGGCCTCCTGGACGTCTATATGCGTTTCTTCCACTTCCTGTAATACCCAGGTTATCCAGAAGTTATTGGAGGAATGAGCGGAACTGATAATGGTCGCCCCTTACTGGCCCAGGCGAACGTGGTTCATGGACTTACAGGACCTGTCGAGAGAACAACTTTGGAAAATTCCACCATCGAGGGTTTCCCTCTCGCAAGGGCCAGTACCTCACCCGGACCCACAATGGCTCAGCCTAGCCGTATGGAGGTTGAGCAGAACCGTTTAAGGACCCAACAGATTTCAGAGGATGTTACTGCCACCATACAAGCATCCAGGGGATTTTCTACAAATTGTATATACGAGGCCACGTGTGTCGCTGGTGCTGGGGGCCTAAGACTGCCCCAACTGCCCCATCAATAAGACAATTATTGGACTTTTTACAGGAGGGGTTGACCAAGGGCCTATCTCCATATACTTTACACAGACAGGTGGCGGCCTTAGCCTCACTGATATTCTGGGGTGACCTTTGTTCCATAGCGCACCATCCATATGTCTGCAGCTTTCTTAAGCGTGCTGCAAACTTATGGCCTCCTGTAATTCACCGCTATCTCACTTGGGAATTCATCAAGGTGTTAACTGCGCTCACAACTGGCCCGTTCGAGCCTTTAAGAACCTCTAGTCTCAAATTCCTGACATATAAGGGGGACTTCTTATTTGCAATCACATCAGCAAGGAGGATTTCTGAGTTGGCAGCATTGTCGATGAGAAAAGACCTGTGCGTGTTTCATGCGGACAGAGTGGTTCTCAGATTGGATCCATTGTTCATCCCTAAAGTAAATTCAGCCTTCCACAGAGCGCAGAAGTTGGTGCTTCCAAATTTTTGTCCGAAACCATCTCATAGACTGGAGCATCAATGGCATCAACTTGACATTTGAAGGGCATTAAGCATCTATCTAGACCGCATGGCAGCATTTTGAAAATCTGAGGCTCTATTCCTATCTTTCAACCCATCCACTTTAGGACACAGGGTGTTGTCGACAACCATTGGTAGATGGTTGAGAGCCACCATAGCTAAAAGTTACAAATGCCAGTCCATCTCAGTTCCTAAGGGCATTACACAGCCCATTTGACAAGGAGTGCGGCAACATCAGCAGCATGGGCCACTTGGGCTTCCATAGACGAAATCTGCAGAGCGGCGACTTGGGCTTTACCATCGCCCTTTGTCAGAAATTATAAAATTGATGTCTATGCCTCAGCGGACGCTTCATTTGGCAGAAGAATCCTGCAGAGGGTCTACAGAGTTTAGGAGTGGATTTCGATCCAGAGTCCCTCCCTAAGGACAGACCAAGCTTTGGTATGTCCCACTTCTGGATGCTCTGAACAGCTCATGGGAGAAAGGGCGTTTGTACTTACCTGATACGCCCATTCTCTGTGAGCTCTGAAGAGCATCCAGCCCCACCCATTTCTTTCTGTCTGGTGGGGTTCCGTTCCGGTCAGGAATCTAGATTAGGTGATGAGTTCCGGACTTTGGCCCTCAGTCTTCGCAAAACTGGGGGACGCTGAGGAGGTGTCCCGTGGAGGAGGAGGAGCGTCCCGGAGTAAAAGCCCAGCCTTTCCAGAAGAGACTGAAGCACCTCCCACTTCTGGATGCTCTTCACAGCTCACAGAGAATGGGCGTATCAGGTAAGTACCAATGCTCTTTTTGAATGTTAGATTACATGATCTTCCTGTGAGGTTTAAACACAAAATATTCCACTAGACATGAGGACTTAGGGGCCAAACTGTCCACAATAAACAAGTGTGTTTTACTTATTTTTCTGTAAGGAAAAAGCAGCATAGGCTTTGGATGCATTTCCAGTCTGAATCTAGACTCAATATTATCTTTTGAAGTCTCTCTAGGCTGGTATTACTTGTAAGAGAACTTTTGATGGACAGAAATACTGTGAGAAGAGAGACCATTTTAGTCGAAACTTATTGTGCTGTTCAGGTCCAGAAAAACGTGTTCCAGTCTATGTTTTAGCTGCTAATTTTTCCTCCAAAATAAAAATGGCCAGCTTTTGAAATAATTGTAAATATCTAGTTTAAATATCCCATGAACAGAACTGCTTGGGGTCCTATTGCATACTTCCTTTCTTTTTCTTTTAGAGATTTAAGGTTATTTATGGTAAGAACAAATCAGTTGAAAGATGTTTCATATAGATAAATGCAGTAGCAGTTGGAGCTGTCTTTTCTTCCACTTTTTCTTCACCAGAACAAACAAACAAGTTCCAAACGATAACTTCACAGTTTACTGAGATAAAGTTTTCAGTTCTTGTTTATTTCTGCAAGCAAAATATGGCATGGATGCCATATTCTATAGTGCTATAAATTGCTTTGCTTATACTTTGAAAGTTAATGGAAGTGTTTATTCAGAAATAATTTATTAACAGGTCTTGTTCTAATCCTTTGTACTCGTTTCCTTCACCTGATCATAATTTTTATACCTAACTGTAGGTGTTAAAGGCAGGTGTATATAGAGTGACATCATAAGATGTATGTAAGTGCAGAGGAAGATGCATCCTTCCTCCAAGTTACTTTGGAAAGCATTCTTAGACAACAATGAAGATGACCATTACTCAGATCACAAGCAAAGTTAATGTGACTTGCTGGTAAAGTACAACGACAAGGAACTAATGACATTGATATTCTGAAAAGCAGAAACTTTCTCAGTTGTATTGGTCGGAGAATCCAAAGCATGGGTAGTCTCTGCTTTATTGAAGACTGAGTCAATGAAAGCTTAGTCCTGCCTCCTATTGAGCATGCCCAATTTTTTGACTCAATCTTCATGCAAGGAAGACACACAGAGAGAGAGTGCTCAAGAGAAAGGAAATTTAGTCACACTTTGGATACTAAACAATTCAAAAGAACACACCAGAAAAGCAAATTAGCAAACTCAGTACAGCGAGCTGGGTGGAAGACACAAGCAAGTGGGAAAGCCACAGTGTGGTAGCACAGCAGGAAAGCGCCAAGCAGCTGCTTGGCACTTAGAAGAAAGTCACCACAGCTCCAAACAAGTGGGCAGGCTAGCATTCGGCCATCCTCAAGCAAGCAAGCAAGCAGGTGGACTAGTGCTTGGCCATCCTGAAGTGCAATGGCCTCCAAGAAGAGGGGCCCAGAGGGGAAGATAGACCGGCGCTCAGTGGTCTAGCCCCAAACAGCTGTTTGGTGCTTAGAAGAAAGCCTCCACAGCCCCAAACGAGAAGGCAGCCAGGAGCTCGGCTTTCCCCCAAGGCATACAGAGCCAATTCCCAAAGAAGGGAGTCCCAAGAAGTTTAGGAGAGTCACTATTCAGTTGCAGATGACCACAGTAGACCCTGCAAAGCCCACCGGTCCGGGGGCTAGAGTCATTAGTCATTGTGGCTGATCATACTCTCGAGCGGTCAGGAATCATCAGACCGCGGAAGCAGAGCTCCAGCATGGGTGAAACTGACTGTCCCAAGGAACAAAGGGGACAACAGGGCTGACTTTTCAAAAACTGAGGCAAGCTTGGAGGATCAGGAATCTCCTGACCCAAGCTCAGCTAGAGAACAGGGCTCTAAAGGACCTAAGACAGCTAGTAGAACAACAACGACAGATGAGGAAAAAAACCTTTTTCACACAGTTTCCAAAGCCAATGAAAGGGAAGCATTAAGGAGACAAAAAGCCATTGAAGAGTTGTGCAAGGGCAGAAAGGGAGGCAGAGAGAAATGGAAATCCCCCCACTTCATCAAATAGAACAATAGAAACAAAGCAACAAGAAAATAGCACCCAGACTGCAACACCAGAGGGAGTTGGTGAGCAGTATATTCAGCCAGCTCTTTGTCTGAAAGAGAGTGGGTGTTTATCAGAGACGCAGGGAGGCCCCCAGGACTTCAATTATAGTTGGGAACCTTCCTCAAAGAGGAGATTGGCACCAGAAGGCAGTTTTACTCCCACAGCAGCAGGGCTCAAAGAGCCTACCTTTAGGGATGAAATGAAGGCCTTGATGTTAAAAGTACTAGCAGAGGTTAGGGAGAAACAATGTTATCAGCATAACCCATAATGATGAGAGAATACCTGATAAGCAGCATCCCTTATTAGCCAGGGAGACAGAGGGGGAATTGAACTTTCAGAGAACCAATTCAATATGATCATACACCCAAAGTGAGTGAGGCTTCAGTCTCAGGGGAGGAAGAGCAGAAGGAAACATTATTTTCTGATGAGGACGAAAATGTGACAGAGACCCCAGCATTTACCGGCCTGTTTCTCCAGCATCTGTTTAAAATGCTGCTAGGTAAAGGCAAAGTAATAACAGATCTGGGGTCTACCACAGCAACAGATGAATCTACACCAGATTCATGAAACCCAAAAGACTACCTCTTTCCAAGAACTAAGGTGGAATGCCAGATGGTGCCCTCACCTGAGCTGTTCAAGCAGGTGATGGAAGGGCAGTTGGACTGACCAGTGATGTTCCCAATATCAGGTGGAATGAAAAGAAGAATTACAATGTAGAGCTGGCCAAAATGATTCAAATCCCGACAATAGATAGACCAGTGGCTGCTTCTACATAAGCAACCATCTTAGCCAATGAACCAGAGGAGAATCTTAAGGAAGAAGACAAGAAGGCAGAACAAACCCTAAAGAAGGTCCACCAGGCAGCAGCATGAGCAGTGAAGGCAACTTCAACTGCATCATTCTTCAGCAGGGCAGCCCTAACATGGCTTGAATAGATGCAGGAAGGGGTGCTACCTGGTGATCTTTGATCACAACAGGATCTGAACAAGATGATCACAAAAATGGAGCTTGTAGCCAGTGGCTCTCTTAATGGTGTCAAATATGCTACCAAGGCCATCGCAACCTGGTTTGGCTCTGACATTGGCAGGCGGACTTGAAGCACAAGCACTAACTTCTGGCCCAGTTAAGGGGAACAAACTATTTGGGGAAGCCATTGAATCCATGCTGATGGAGACCAACAACAAGAGGAAGACCTTGCCTAGGAGATATGGCCAAGCAGAGCAGCGGCCTTCACCTTACACACAAAAGCAGCCCTTTCCAGCCACTGGGGAAGGCTTCAATTACTCCCAGCAATCCCAGAGACCATATACACACTGGACAGAGCTGGATTTAAAGACAGCGGTGGTCAGAGATTTCAAGGAAAGCAACTGTTCAAGGGCCTCCACTGGCAGGCCCTTCTGTCACAAAGTGACAACAGGAACAGTGCATCCATTGGCGGAAGACTGGGCCTATTTGCTGATGGATGGGAAGCAACAACAACAGACAAGTGGGTCCTGAATACAATAAAATAAGGTCTAGCTCTGGAATTTCTCTCCTTACTTCCGATCTCCTTCAGAAGGTGCCTGATTTCAAGAGATAGCAAAAAGGAGCATCATGGAGACAACAGTTCAACATCTATTGTACTTCCAGGCTGTCCAACCAGTGCCAAAGGATGAACAGGGACAAGGGTTTTATTCAATCCTGCACGTAGTCCAGAAGGCATTGGGCAGGTAGAGACCAATTTTAGTTCTCAAAGAGACTGAACAAATACATGGTGCACAAAAGATTCTGGTTGTAATCCCTACAGTCAATCCTGGGGAATATCCGAGGAGATGTCCTGACGTCGGTAGATCTCACGAAGGCATACTTGCACATCCCAATTGTCCAACCACGTCGAAGGTTCCTGCAATTTTGTTACGCAGGAAGACATTACCAATACAAGACCCTACCGTTTGGGCTATCTTCAGCATCCAGAATGTTCACCAAGGTGTTGGCAGTAGTAGCAGCCCATCTCAGGACCCATACTCATCCAATGCTGCCTGAACGACATATTGATACAGATCTCCTCTCCCCTAAGGTTGAAGGAGGATGTAGAGACCACAGTACAAATATTACAGGAACATGGGTTTTCCGTGAACTTCGAAAAGAGCCATCTGACTCTGACAAGCCAACTGCAACACTTGTGGGCAGTTATAGACACCCACTCTTGCGAGGTTTATCTGTCACAGGAGCAGCAGATCAGCATAAAAACAGTGATAAGCCAGGTGATCGCAGCACCAGTGGTGGTCCTGGAACTGTTTTCACAACTGCTAGGGAAGATGATTTCTTGCATCTCAGTAGTACCTTGGGCTTGGCTACATGCAAGAACTTTATAATGGTTTCTATTACCTTACTAGAGAGCAGGCAAGGACAATGTGAAAACCAAGATGCGGGTCCCACCAAAAGTGAAACAATCCCTCCAGTGGTGGAGGTCACAGGTAACGAGCAGGGGATGTGGGCTCAAGAAACCCAATCAACTGATCATCATGACAGATGCCAGCCTGTTTGGCTGGGGGGCCCACTGCCAGTCTTAAATTATACAAAGTCAATGGTCCAAGGCAGACCTCAGAAACAACATCAACTGGCTGGAGCTCAGAGCTACGCACCTGGCCTGGTGCTAAAGACAACTACAGTAGGTCAACACGTCTTAATCCTGATGGACAATGTGGACCCACTGCCGAGCGTTCATGTAGAGGTGGAGTGCTTAGGCCACTGGGCAGAGAGAGACATCTATCAATCAGAGCAGAACATACCTCGGGACAGAGAATGTGCAGAAAGATTGGCTCAGCAGGATAATAGTTGACCACTCAGAATGGCATCTACGCTCAGACCAGTTCAGGGAGAGGTTCTACAGGTTTGGGAAGCCAGTCCTGGATCTGTTTGTGTCCCCAACAAATACAGAACTACTCAGATTCTATTCAAGGTTCCCAGCATTGGGGCAGAAAGAGCCAATGCCCTCCAAGAGGCGTGACCCTGGGATCTGTTTTACGCCTTTCCTCCATTCCCATTGATTCTGAGATTAATCAAAAGAGTGATAGAGAAAGACGTGGAAGTCTTACTTGTAGCACCCCACTGGCCAGAAGGCTGTGGTACAGCAGATCCGGTCGATATGTCAGTAGCCAGACCATGGAGAATCCCGTCGGACAGGATAAACCCTGACCCGGGGGCAGTACAGCACCCAGAACCACAATAGCTTACCTGGCACTTGAAAGGGCCGCATTGAGTCAGAATGTTCAAGTCATGCAGAAACTCCAGGCCTCTAGGAGGCCTTTGACCAACAGAATTTATGATGAAATCTGGAGAGCATTCTGTGGTTGGTGCTCTAAGATTCATCTCGAACCAACCAGGATATCAGTGACACAGATTCTAGACTTCTTCCAGGAGGTCCTGGATAAGGGCCTGGCTCCCAATACTTTACGTAGGCAGGTGGCAACAATAGCATCAGTTTTGGGTTGTGGGACCTCAGAGTCCCTCACCTGGCATCCATTGGTGCATATGTTCATCAGAGGAGCAATCAATTTAAAACCACCAGTGATAAACAGGTACTTCACCTGGGATCTGACCAGGTGCTGAGAGCGCTCATGTTTGTGGCACTGTGGTCGGCTACCTTAAATTTGCTCACCCTTAAGGTGGTTTTCCTAATAGCCATTACATCGGCTAGACGGATATCCGAACTGGCAGCCTTATCCATAAGGAAGCATCTTTGCATATTCCACCCAAACAGAGTAGTGTTAAGAATAGATCCTATCTTTATTCTGAAGGTGAACTCCATATTCCATAGAGCTCAGGAGATAGTACTGCCAGACTTTTGCCCGGACTGAGTCCATAAGATAGAAAAGAAGTGGCATTATCTGGATATTAGAAGGGTGATGTGCATATATATAAAGAGAGCAAGCTCCATTAGGAAAACGGAATCAATCTGTATCAATCAAGATTGGTTCTTCGGGACACAAGGTTTCGCCATTGACCATAAGTCGGTGGATCAAGGTATACATTGCAAAGGCCTATGAGATCCAGTCGTTACCACTGCCCAGTGATGGCCCATTCAACCAGGAGTGCAGCCACAATGGCGGCTTGGAACACACAGGCCGCTATCAAAGAGATGTAATAGGGCAGCAATGTGATCATCACCATCTCTGTTTATCGGGCACTATAAGCTGGATGTTTTCGCGTCAGCAAAGGCAGCCTTTGGAAAGAGAGTACTGCAGAGAGTGCATATGGAGGTGGGGACTCAGGACCAGACTACTACCCAGCCTTAGTACAGCCAGCTTTGGTATGTCCCACGCTTTGGATTCTCCGACCACTACAACTGAGAACAGTGTTGGTCTTACCTGAAATGCAACTTCTAGTTGTACTGGGGGAGAATCCAAACCCACTCCGATGAATGTCGGGTCCTGAGTTCAGGAACGTCCAGGAAGAGCACCAAGAAAATCTCCAAGTCAGTTGTTTAGCCTTCATAAAAAAACTGGGCATGTTCAGGAGGAGGATGCAGGACTAAGCTTTGATTTACTCAATCTTCAAGCAAGGAAGCAGAGACTACCCACAATTCGAATTCTCTTCCAGTACAACTAGAAGATGTGTTTCAGGTAAGACCAAAGCTCTGTCCAGTACAGTTGAGGCACCACTTTTTAAATGTAAGAGTTGACATTTTAAGTTGACAGCACTACAGGTAGTCTCTGACTTAACAACAGTTTATTTGAAGTTATAACAATATTGAAAAAAGTGACTTCTATTCATTTTTCACACTTACAACCATTGCAGAATTGCCAGGATCATATCAAAATTCAGAAGCTTAGTAATTGCCTCATTTTTATGATAGTTGCAGTGTTCTGGATCATGTGATAATCTTTTGCAACCTTCTGACAAGCAAAGCTAACGGGGGGAGCCAAATCTACTTAACAACCATGTTATTAACTTAACCTCTGCAGTGATTCACTTAACAACAGTGGTAAGAAATATGATATAGGGAAAACTCAACAATTGTCTTGTTTAGCAACAAAATTTTGGGCTCAATTGTGGTTATAAGTTGAGGACTACCTGTACAAAATTTTAAAGTTCCTGTACAACTACAGAGGTCCTGGTTTGAAATTTTGTTGTTTTATTTGTAAATTGGCTGTATCATTGGTTTATTATAACATGTAATCTAATAATAAAATGGTTAAAATAAATAAAAAAGTGAAATCGCTGAGAGTTATAGATCATAGGTTGGAACAATGGGAAACTCATTTTTCTTAAAGGAGAAAAACAGGAACTCCAGTCTAAGAATATAGATTTTAAGCATTCAAATTAGCTGTTGGAGCCTTAACAAAGAAACTATTTTGTACGGAGACAAACTATTATTCCATCGACATTAGTTATTCTGTTTAATTGCAATTGCTCAAGGTTTAATATAATGTGTATAATATGTGTGTGTGCATGTATATCTGCGCATACATACACACACACACCTTGAGCAATTGCAACTAAACAGAATAACTAATGTAGATAGAATAATGTCAGGTTGCAAATTGAGCCTGTATCTGTTTTAAGAAGAGCTATGTGCGTTGTATAAACTACAGCCCATGATCATCTTGTCCATACTTGTTTTAAATGGGAAGGTAAGAACTAAATATAGTAGCCTTCTTAGTTCCTGTGGTGCATTCTGTGGCTTAACTTTCTTGCCACATGTTTTAACTCTTGCTATAATAAATATTTTATGAGAGAGTTAAGCACATAGATAGGTGACCCAATAAATGTTGCACCCTTAGATTTTCAAACAGCCTTTTACAAAAATCACTCAAAAAGTATTAAAAGCAAATAGAAGAGCAATAAGAAGGAGAAGAAGGGAAAAGTGAGGGAAGATGGGGGGAGAAAAAGAAGCATTGACTTCGAACACTTTGTTAAGCAGAATAAGGTATTAACAACAGACTACAGCTTTTTGCTTTTCCATAATAGTACGAACAAGTCATTTCTATAAAGATCTATCAATCTAATCTGTAAAACCCGAAGTAAGAGTTTCATTTTTTTACACATCAAGCATGAAGTTCAGAAGTGGTTTCCATGTGGAAACAAAAGGTACTTATGTTCTTCAATCAAGGTGGTCAGTTTTGTCATTTCAGCCAATTCCATCAACTTCTGCAACTATTCTTCCATGGAAGGAATCAAAGTGTCCTTCCATTTTTCCACATGCAATAACCTTGCTGCTGTTAACATATATGGTAACAAAGTTCCACACATTTTCTCCAGTTTTTTTTCCATTAGACCCAAGATTTTCTTGAAGTACAGATGATCTTTGGGTTATGCCCACTTGTTCAGTGACCATTCAGACATAAACTGGCATTAAAGTGATAGTTATGACTGGTGTTCAGAGACTGTTGCAGTATCCCCATGGTCATGGGCTTGCAGTCATAATGTCATAGTGAATTGTGATCATAGGCGGTGCTCCCTTGGTTTCCCACAAGTAAAGTCAGTGGGGAAGCTAGCAAGAACTCTGAAGTCCTGGTCAAGTGATTGACAACCAGGAGTGCTAGAACTTATATTGCAAAGCAATGCAATCACGGATGCCAAACTATAACTGCATTGCATAGTGATGACAGTTCTGATCCAATTGTCATTTTAAACTGAGGACTAAAGTAGTTCTTGACAATTGGGACTATAATTTTGCTCACTAAGCAGTGTTGTTGTTAAGCGAGTTATCACGTAATCAGAGCTGACTTATGACCATTTTACTGTGGTCATCAAGTGAATCACCATGCTAAGCAAATTAAAGGTCAGTAAGCAAACTGCTTGTCAGAAATTAGCTGGAAAAGTTGCAAAGTGTGATCACATGACCAACCCCATGATGATACAGTTGTATATGCAAGCTAATTGCCAAATGCCTAAGTTGTCATAATTTGATTGTGGGGATAGTGCAGTAGACATGTCAAGGATTACTTGAAGTTACTTTTTCCAAAGCATGGTATATTAGTCTTAAACAAATAAATGTTAGTCAACAATTACTTGCAGCTGTAATTATCCTACGTTGATTAATGGACATCAATATTACATATTCAGTTGATTGTAAACTAGTATAATATGTTGGCATAAAAATTCGACCATATTAATACAGAGATTGATTAAGAAAGAGTCTTGGAAATGAAATTCATTAATACAGAGATTGATTAAGAAAGGGTCTTGGAAATAAAATCTTAAACCAATGGACAGTTTCTGTAAAAGAAACAAATTACATACTTGGAATCATTAGCTGAAAATAGAACTGCCATTACAATATCTGTCCTGATAAAATATACAATGAAGCTCCAAATAGAGCTTCATTCAAGAATTGTTTACTGTTCCGGTCATTGTACCCTAAAAAATAAATTATAGGCCTAGAAAAGATGCCAAAAAGACCAAATTTGATTGGTGGAGCAGCTCTTGTACAAGAAAAAACGGTGGCAATTAGGACTCTGGCTTGAAATGAAAAATTGTAAGGCTTGTGATAGAGTTAAATAAAATCCTGCGGAACAGAGGCAACAGAAGAAGTTGGAAGAGTGCTAGTTTTCATTTTGTCACATTGCTAGAATGTAAGTCATCTAACGAGACTACCTGTGGAAAGATTTAGGACCCAAGAAGAGGAAATACTTTTTCACATAGTTTATAATTGTTGCAGTGGGAGCCAGTTTGGATAGTTGAAAACAAGGACTGGGCTGTAAATATTATTGGCTTGTTTAAAACTTTTTTTTTATTTGTAGACTATCCAGCTCCTAAACTTGACTTTATTAAAAACTGCTCAAAATATAAAAGAACACACTGATAAAAAAGAGCAAGAAGAAAAAACAAATATCACTAAAACTTCCTGAGTCATATCCTTTATATGTATCTTGTGAAGTAGTGTGGAAAGGAGATCCTCCATTCCAAGCTTGTGAATTTTCCAAATACAATTAGCCATTAGAAAACAAGATACTGAACTAGATTGTCTCTTTAGCAACACTGTTGTTATATCCTTTTTTTTAAAAAGTTGCCATAAAATTCCTAATTGAGATTAATTAAGTTTTTAATAGTAGTTTCTATTACTTGGTTTTTTCTACAGAAATTTGTAAGAGTGCTTTGTTCAAGCTGGCTTTAATGTCTGGAATGTATGACTGGTTGAACAGATGTGAGCAGCATATTTTTGTACATTCCACTTCTGTTATGAAAGCACTTGCAATGGCCAGAATAAATTCAAAACCCCAATAAATGTTCATTCGACACTAGTTTCCTTCATTTATTGGGAAAGGGACTTATAAGAAACCATACTCAGTATTGGAACTGGGCTTGATCTTAAGGGCAAAAGCCAGATAAATGTGCAGAAGATTATAAGAAATGGAACAGTTATATATATTTCTAATTTTTATTATTTATTATAATTTTATGCCACTCGTCTCCCCTAAAAGGTGACTCATACATATTTGCGAAATAATTAACATTACTTTCTCAGGATAGCAACATTTCTAACAATTAGCAAGTTTTCTGATGTTGCTATCCTGAGTTTAAGTAGCACAATAATTTTTCTCATGTTTTGCACCTAAAGATTAGAAAGCTTGTATATGGCCTGTGCTTTCCAACAAGGAAGTAATGTTTGTTTTTAGCTAAATTAGCTCATTCCCAAATCACTTATGTTTTTTCATACCTGAAATAATACAAGTATTCATCTAATTCATCATTTTCTAGTTAGACAATCATACAGGTAGTAAATATGTATGATGTATGTCACCCAGAATCACCTTGTAAGGGAGATGGGTGGCATAAAACTTTAATAAATAATAAAAATAAATAATATCTGCATTAGGGAGGCAATGTGCATAGATTTTTGTATAGCCATGGTTCTGATGCATAAGAAAACAGATGGACAACTTAAGTGGGTAGTCTTCTTCAGTACAAACATTCATCTTCATTTATGGTTGGAAGTTCTGTCTATTAAAATAGCAATTGTTTGGAAAGTATTGGGCTGGAAAAAGCGTGGTATGGGTTGTCTTCAAGGTTTTTTGGTAATCTTGATCTAGTTACAAATGTTTGTATTGGAAATAGAGGTCAGAATGGAATTTTGTTAGCACAGCAGCCTTCCTGCTGTCTCTTTATTGACCTTGTAGGGATGATTTGGGGATTTATCTCAAAGGAGAAGTTGTTGTGTTCCAAATATTTTTAGATTGATTTCCTGTTCAGATTTTCAGTTCATTTTCCAGCTTGGTTTTGATAAATAATGAAAATAAAAGATGAAACTCGCCTGAGCATCTTCAATGTTAACTTTTGTTTGGAAATACATGGGAAAAGTATGTCTATATAATCTCTAGATGGTTTTGACTGCTGTTGTCTGTGGTATTCTGGTTAGATGATCTATTTTTTTCCTGAAGGGCAGATTTATGAAGTTTTTGTTTGGGCTGTACTGCTCAACATAAATGATTGTATTTACCTCATGAGCCTTGAGATAGTGTATGAGCTTCTGATGGAAAACTAGAATATAAATCTAACAAATGATAAGTAAATATTTCATTGTCATTACTCCATTCTTTTATTTTGTGTGATAGAAGTATTTTAGTATCAGTAAAGAACTGGATGAGAGTCTATAAACTGAAACTTAATCTAGGAGAGATGGAGAAACTGGGCATTGTCTTACCTGAATGCCATTTCTCCTTGTAGGCAAGATAGGCTAGACAATGGATTGTTCTTGTCTTCGCTGATTGGACTGAGTCTCTCAAAAAGGCTGATTAGCCTAGTTCCGCCCACTGTGGATGGCTCCTCCTAGCTTTCAGTGAAGACATCATGACCGACAGGACTGCCTCTGAAACACAAAGACCGGTTATCGGCCGCCCTCCCATTGGGCCACATCATGGACCAGATTAATCAGGGTGGGGCTGACCTATCTTGCCTTACAAAAAGAAATGGTGTTCAGGTAAGACAATGCCCATTCTCCCTTGTAAGGTTGCAATAGGTCAGACAGTGGGACATACCAAAGCTGGATTGTCCTCAGGAGGGTTCAAGTCTGGTCCTAGTCCCCATGCTCCATGACAGCTCTGCAGAACTATTCTGCCAAACGCAGCATCCACCGAAGCAAAAGCATCCCGCCGGGAGTGTCGAATGAAAGGAGATGGGAATGTCCAAGTGGCTGCCTTGCAGACCTCTTCAATTGAAGCCTGTGTTGCCCAGGTCACTGCCGCAGCAGCACTACAAGTAGAATGGGCCATAATACCCCTGGTTCCCAGGATGGAGCGACACATGTATGCTCTGGAAATACAGGACTTAATCTATCTGCTGATTGTAGAGGAATCACCTTGCCCCATCCCTGCAAAGTAGTAGGTTGGAAACAAACAAACAGAGATTCCATTCTATGAAATTCTGAAGTCCTCTTGAGATAACTCTTCAATGCCCTAGGCACATCTAACGTATGCCCAGATTTTTCAAAGCTGTGTATCAGTTAGGGACAGAAGTCTGGAAGAACCAATTCTTGTGCTCTGTGAAACAAGGGATTGACTTTTGGAATGAATACAGGGTCTAGCCTCCCACCCGGTGTGGGAGGGATAGGCATAGGTCTGGACACACTGAAAAAAACTACCCAGTCAGATACGCTCCTAGTTGAAGAGATAGCAAGTAAGAAACTTAACCATCAGGAGATGCAAATTTGCCCATCTGAGAGACTCGAATGGAGCCTAGTCAGGGCCTGCAACACCTTTGACAGGTCCCAAGTAAGGTACCTGTGGACCACCGGAGGACGAAGATTAAAAATACCTGTGAGGAATCTGCGGACTGTGGGATGGTGCACTCCAACTTGCTGCAAGTTAGCACAGATGATAAAGCCGCCCCACCTAATGACGAAGGGCATTGCGAGAAAAAAAAACCTCTATCTGAACCCACCTGTAAATTCTAAAACCTGTGCTATGGAAGCCTCTAGAGGCAGAATATTTGACTTTGGACACCAAAGGGAAAAAGGCTTGCCAGGTAGCATCATAAATGTGAATTATGGAAGGTCCCCTGGAGGTCTGAATGTGTCTTATAAATCTGTTGGATAGTTGGGTGCATTTTAAAATGCTCCACTCATTTGCCAAACTGTCAGCTCACTGGGGCTCTGGATGAATTGGACCCCTGGAGGAGAGATACATGTTCCTTAGGAATCCACCAAGGATGACCTACTGAGAGGGCCACTAAACCTGTGAACCAAGGGTGACGAGGCCAGTAAGGAGCCACTAAAATAATCTCCGCTTTTTTTGCCCATATCTTATGCACCACAGCTGACAGCTGAGACAAGGGAGGAAAGCAGATAAGCACCTGCTGCAGAGGGTGTTGGTTCCTTCAGCCCCTGAGGCAACAAATCTAGTAAAAAATCTAGGTAACTGTGCCTTTAATAGAGTGGCAAACAAATCCACTACCAGCCAACCAAGTCTCTGAGTAATTTGGAGAAAGAGGAAAAAATGCAGTCTCCATTCAGCATGGTCAATAGTAGCTCTAATGAGCCAGTCTGTCTACACATTACCACTGTCAGAAATATGTTCAGCCCTGATGGACAGGAGATGTCTCTCTGCCCATCTACTTAAAATCCCAGGTTCTGACATAAGGGATTGGGGCCTGGTACCTCCGTGCCTGTTGATGAGGGCTTGATAGCTACATAGTCCATCATCACAAAGACATGTGTGCCAGAATATGCTGACTAAATCTTGTGAGAGCTAGGTGAACAGCCCTGAATTCCAGTCAAATAATTTTGAGCACCTGTTCCTCAGTTGACCAGATGCCCTGAGCCCTATGAGAATCCAAGAGAACTCCCCAACCCAATAAACTGATATCCGTAGTGTGGATGAATCTGTTACCCTCCTTGAAAGACAGATGCTTGGAGATGGCTAGGGATAGCCACCACTGAAAAGGCTGAGACACATTCTGGGGAACCCCGACCTTAACCAAGAAATGTCTCTTGCTTAATTTTTGATGAGGTAAGAGGAACCACTGAAGAGCTCTGGAATGTAGCCAGGCCCAGAGAACACATGCCTATGCGAGACACCCTCTTACCTTACAGTTGAGAGACGTGAACCAAAGGAGAGGAACCCATTTGTTTGCAAACATGGCTAAGTGACCACAATGAGGGAAGTATAAATGCTATTAGCGTTGGCGACGGTGTGGGTGACTTCCCTTCCTTGAAAAGTCCATTTGCCCCAAAATCATTGCCTGCCCATGCCTATCCAATCTGATGGTGGTTCAGGTCGTTGGTATGGGGACTTGAAGGCCGATGGAAGCTGTGTCCTAGTTCTGCCCTGAAGGATGGACGTCTATAGTCTGGGGCAAGCCGAGCCTCTGCCCTCTTGTAGAGTGCCAAGAGCACTTACCTCTTGTCCTTGGGCTCCACAAGGGACGGGTCCAAGACTTTCCCCCCCCCCAAACAACTTGTTCTTTCAGATGGGAGTCGATGTCAGCTTCTACATTCTCCTGCCATACGCCTGCCAATTTCGCAGCCAACACATATGTCTGGCTGCCATAGAGGCAGCGATGACTTTGGTGGCCAACCTTGCCATGTGCCAGGTATCATCTGCTGTAAACTCTTGTCGCAGCTCTTATTTATTGATACGCTGATGAGTTTGGATCTCTGAAACAGAGATCCTATCCTGTAGCTGCTTGAGCCATCTGAGAGATGTTTTGGTGAGGAAAGATGCAGCCGTGGAAGCTTTTACAGCCCAAGTAGCTGCCTGATGAGACCTCTGCAAGAATTGCTCAATCCTTTTTCTCCTTAGCTTTGAGGATATGTTCTGGGGTCAGAAGGGACCAAATAGGTAGAAGCCAAGGCTGCTGCTACAGGGGCATCTACAATGGGCACTTGAAGGGCCCTTAGAGAGCTCTGGTCCCGCATTAAAGAATTTGTGGTCAGAAGACAATTAGTTGGGACCTGAAGAAGGAGATTTTAACTGCTTATGCACCATCTTCAAAGGGAGGTTGGGAGATGATACTACTTTCTCCCTCACAGTAGGCTCATTGAAGAGAACATCTGATTCCACGGGGGGGGGGAGGGGTAGATTGCCTGATTCTTCATCGTCCGCATCTGGGCCCAGATTGGTTGTATTCCTAGCCTTGCAAAACAAGGACTTGGATAACATAGGGTGGAACAGGCCAGAAAAAAAAAGGGATTTCAGGAGACTTTGGGCCTTCATCATTCAGAGATCAGACTCATGTTTATCTACTTCCCCTATCAAGGAGGAAGCAGCATAAACTGAAGGAGCATAAGCTGAATCAGCTGGAGAATCTAATTCCTGAACTAAGGAACCTCTTTCTGATAGAAGAGCCACCTGATCTTGAGATAGAAGCACAGACACCTCTGATACTTCTGTAGAGTGATGGACAAACCTTTGGATGCCTTCAGCAATGCCCTTTCTGATGGCTCTGTCTATCAACAGCTGTATGTTCACTGGAATTTCTGAGTCAGTAGATTCCACCTGTCTGAGCCCTGCAGCCTAGGGAAACATGGCTTCTACTATGGGCCTGCTGCCATCTTGCTCCTGCCAAGTTTCCACCCTAAAGGCCTCCTATGGATCTTCCTAAGAAACCTTCTGCAGTGAGATGTTGCATATTGCTCCTGTCAGCTGCATTTGGGGACTAAGTCTGAGCTGTAGCTCTAGGCCAGGTTCCTGTTCCTGAAGAGCAACTGCACTGTGATGAGAGGCAGGAGAGGTTCTCTTATCTGGAGATCTAATCAATGAGGCTTTTTGGATCTTGGTAATTTGTACTGCTGTCTAGAAGCATCCTTCTCCGCCTTTGTGGCCTTTGTTGGCAAAGCCTGCTTTCCTTGTCTGCTCCTTGGAATCAGAGCAGAGGAAGCTGTGCTGTGGGTGCCTGATCTGGTGGTAAGTGTTAGGAATAAAAAGGTTACCTAACGTAGTTTGGGTAAATTAATATATATATATAAACTATAATAGTAAGTTTAAGTCTGTGTCACTTTAAACTGCAAAACATGTAATTTTGGGTGCGGTTGTGAAACCGCCATAAGAGGGAGCAAGAGAACTTGCTTGCTTTTGTTGGATTGACTGACTATGATGGATTGATGGTTTGCTAACTGCGTGTTCCCTACTGCTGAGTTTTTTGAACGTCGAAGGAAGAAAGGAGGTTTGACTTCTTTATATCTTTACTGTAAGGAGATATATTACTGGACTGATATTTGTAAGTTTACTGACCTCTTTTTCGACACTGGACTTTGCAAATGAATAATCCCCGGACGGACTGAACTAGTAAATGATATATGGACTGTTTGACTATGCTAAAAAACTCTTACTGGAATAAACTATTTAACTAGCACAGTGTATCTGTTTTACTGAGTGTAAACTACAAAAATGTTTATCTCACATATTTGCCTGCCTGCCGTGCACATTCTGCTAGGGTGTATCCCTAACACTAAGTCTCTAGCAGATTGCAACCTGTATAAGGGGGAGAAGTAATGAAGGGAATTAAATTGGGGAATGACCTTTCTTCAGTTCCCCCCAGCTCCCAGTCAATCCTCTTCACCCCTATACAAACTTCAGTAGGATGTTTTAATACTTCCTATTGGAACTCACACCCATGGTGCCTAATAGGGCCTGAGGTCTGGACCAGACCTGGCCATGAGGCTTGAAGGTCCTGGTCTTACCTTTGGTTCCCCACCAAAACAAAGAATTTTTTGCGCCTCACTGTTCATAGTCTTCTGGACCTGCTGCTTCCAGAACCTGATGGCCTAGCACTGGTCCATTGGTGATGGGGTGGTCTGGAGAAGCAGCCGACTCACCTGTTGATCCAAAATGGCCATCGGTGGCCATGAGGTCTTCCACTTCATCAAGGAGGCTCAAAAAACAGCCTCCTTGGCCTCTCACTGCCCCCTGATGGACTGGGTCAAATCTCTGGGTGTCCGCTTGGTCGCAGCCTCCTTCGCTGCAGAGGTTCAAAAATGGCCCCGCAGCCTTTCTTGGCTGCTCCTGACCACCGGAGCAGTAATCAGCTGTTTTGTGGCTCCAAGAAATACCTGAGAGTTGGAGCCGCAGTTTTTGAGTTTTTTTTTTTTCTTTCCTGCTCTATGATAGTAAGACTGCCTTTGCAAAGCAAAGAGAGGCAATCGATTGCATCTATCCTGGCTGGGGACTGAGTCGAAAGCTGGAAGGAGCCACCTACAGTGGGCGGAGCTAGGCTAATCAGCCTTTTTGACAGACTCAGTCCAATCAACTAGGACAAGAGCAACCCATTGTCTGATCTACTGCAGCCTTACAAGGGAGAATGTTGGATTTTTAAAAACATTTTTATCAGTCCCCTCCCATTATTATTTTTATAAACAACGCAAGGCACAACTGTGCCTAATACCCTTCTGCTTTTTCTTACAATAGCAACCCTGTGAGGAGAGTTGGACTGAGAGAGAGTGATTTTCTCAAAGACACTCAACCCAGAACATTCAAAACCAGTTGGTTTTTGTACCTAATTTTTAGTATTAAATTTCTTTGTGTAATGTGGGATTAGAACTCAGTTTCATGGTTTTTAGACTGGTGCTACAAAAAACTTACTGAAGAAAGGGAAGGGAATTCTTTATTGGCCAAGTGTGATTGGACACACAAGGAATTGTCTTGGTGCATATGCTCTCAGTATGCATAAAAGAAAAGATACATTAATCAAGAGTCAAGAATCATAAGGTACAACACTTAATAATAGTTATAAGGTACAATAAGCAATGTCTCTCTCTCTTTCTCTCTCTCTCTCTCTCTCTCCCTCCCTCCCTCTCATATGTTGGTGTTGCATTCAATATCTTCTAGGTGAGATCACAGTCTTTAAAAATAAAGTATCCTCTTGTTTAACAGATGTTCATTCAGCTTTTGTAATTGATTATTTAATCTTTGTGGTTTGATTTTCCATCAGCTGCATCCATTTCTAGATGAGATCATACAGTTACAATCATCTGTGCTTGTTTCTTTTTAAAGATTGCTTAGGATCTGTCCTAAGAACATTCAAATTATAGTTGCTAGGTGTTATGTGGCAAAAATCTCCCTTGCATGTGCACTCCATGTCCTGGTGCTTCCTCTTTTAAAAGATGTACTGTTTGAGACCATGTATAGGACAGCTTAAGCCAGCGGGAGCTGCCTATATCTTTGATCTCCAGTTTTTTTTTCTAGCTGCTCTGTGATCCCAATAGGTAGTAACTTTGAAGGAACTCTATGTAATTGTGCAGCCCTGTTGATGGAATGCTTTCCCAAAGGAGGCATGTTTAGTGTCTGCTGTGGTTGTGTGTGTATGTCTGCGCATGTGTGCTTGCTTGTTTTATTTTTCTTAGCTGTAGATGACTCAGCCCTTCCAGGGAGAATGGAGTTGTACAAGGAAATAATCAGGCTTTGGAACAATTGTTTGTAACTCTTTACACTTTTCTGTCTTGTAACCATTTAGAATATAAATCACATAACACAAATGATACTTTTGAAATATTATGAATAGTTGGAGCAAGTGAATTTTGTTATAGTTTTATAAAAATGGGCTGACTTCTCTCCCCTCCCACCCTCCCAAAATAACAGCAAACTGCTTTTTTCTCTTTCCCATCTCCTACAAAACCCTGTGTTCTTAGGGTGAGCAGTTACATCACACCTCGTATTAACTGAATATGTTCCGTATAATATACATGTGCCCAGGTGATTGACTTGATCCATCTTCAGAAGATTTATAGTAGTAAAGAAATACATTACTATACTGACCAGAGTGCAGATTAACAAATGCACTAGATCAGAGATGCCAAACTCATGACCTGTGGTCTGGATGTGTCATGCGCTGGCCACATCCATCCCTGATTTAACAAAGGGGGAAACAGTCACGATACATCACATGACGACAACATGATGCTGCGAGTTTGCTGCTCCTGCACTAGATGATACTAAATTGTGCCCTTTTTCACTGGGTGATACTGAAGTGTATGTGTGTGAGAGAGAGAGAGACAGACATACAGAAAGAAATTTGTGACTGTAGGAGAAAAACTGTCAGTGTTGGTAAAAGCACTTTAACTGGTTGCTCTCAGAAAATTAAACATAGATTCTTTTAGTACTTGGATAGGAGACCACTGAAAAATCCAATTGCTGAAGATTAATTTAAAAATATATCCCAGAAGAAAGCAGTGACAAACCACATCCATAAAATTGGTGGGAATATAACAAAGGTTTCTCATCAGCCAAAATTGATGAGAAGAATATGCTGCTTTCAGAGATATATTTTGGTGCAGAACTTCTTATACAGGTAGTCATCAATTTATATTGAGAATTTCTGTTACTAAGGAAGCTATTTGTTCATTGAATCCCATTGAAGTTATTAAGTAAATAACTTGGTTATTAAGCAAATCCAGCTTCTTCCATTGACTATGCTTGTCAGAAGCCCGTGGGAAAATAGCAAGTGGCGATCAAATGATCCTCAGGCGCTGCAACCATTGTAAATACATGCCAGTTGCCAATTGCCTAAATTTTGATCATGTAACCAGGGGTGCTACCGTATGTGAATATCGATCATAAGTCATTTTTTCAATACTATTGTAATTTTGAAGGGTCACTAAATGAATGGTTGTAAATCTAGGACTATTTGTAATAGAGCGCATAGTGATTTTAGTCTTCATATTCCTGGTGCACAAACTTCAATTCCCATGATTCTAAGATAGTTAATATCATTACCCAGGCAGATGTGCTAATACAGAGTCTAGCTCATTGGGCATTCAGGAGAACTATGGCAGTTTATTTTGGTTTCAGATTTTGTTTTCAATCACTTCCAAAAATTGCAGATTCTGGAGGAGAAAGATGTTTTGGAGCAATTAATTATTTATAAATTATAATTTACAGTATTTAATGTATACAAAATGACAGTTACCTGTTCCTATCCATGCTGCTGTTTCTCCAAAAGAGAGAATCTTGCTGTGTTTGTTTAGCTAGAGATATACTGAAGCAATATAGCTGTTACTATATATAAAGTGTGGTCTAGATATCTTTGAGAACATTAAGTTTTTCAGAAGATTCAAGCTATTTTCATAATAAATGCTATTACTTGCCTGTCTTTCTGTCATGAATTTTCCAGAGGCTGCATGACGTGTGATAACATCATAATTTTGATGGCTAATGGGACCTATTTTGTGTTGCCTAGAAGATTTTATGGTAGAAGGTTTAATAATAAATGTGTATTAAAATAAATAATAATTCAGTTTTAGGATTGGGCTTTTTTGTGTTAAAATATGATTGATTTATTGTCCTTTATATATATATACATAAACATGCACACACATTTTCTTAGCTTTTATTTTTAATATTAAAATACTAAAAGACAAAACTCATAACAGAAGTTCTCAGTAATTTTTAAGAATGTAGAAAGTCGTGAAAATTTCTGTTGTGTGTATATTCTGATACGGCTTTCAGTGATTACTTGCTAAAAGTGAAAGTTCAGAGTAAGATGGTGGAGATCCAGAATGTTATTATCAGCCTGTTTTGAAAATTCACTAAATGTAATTTAATTGGTAGAACAAAATTAGTCATATGCTTATGTGGGTGTTGTCTCTATCATTCAGTGAAGAAATGAATATGCAAGAAGCTGATGAGTTACAGTTTTAGATTGCTTCCTACCAGTCAAGCCATGACTTATATAAGATAAATAATATGGGCATGTATTGTTAAGTTTACATGAAGCCTTGCACTTAATATACTGAATGTGGCACTAATTGTTCATTGATATACACTGAACATATAATGTCTTCAGAGGCATTCTTAAATTAATGAGGAATTCAGTTATATGTGTAGGAAATGACCAGGCTGAGTCTGAGGGAGGGCTCAAATGCATCATTAGTAATGAGCCCTTTATTCCCACAAGAGATTTAAATTCAGCCCACCTTGAATTCCTGTGCCTCTTATCAACCCATCAGTTTGCTTGGGCCATTAGTATTTCAGATTCTTGTAGAGTGCTTAAGGTTGCAATAAATCTTTATATCCATTTGGACTGCCTGGAGCTCCTGATTTCACTAGTGCTTGACAGTTCAAATTGCTTAGTTCCTTTACAAGCAATAATGAGATAAGATGACTAATTTTCTTTTTTTCAATTTGGCTAGAGATAATTGTTTACTTGGTTTACCCATAGGATGCAGATCATATTATTCGGTTGTGGTAGCAGGGAGTATAGCCAAAGATCCAAAGATTCCAAATCATCACTGGCCTCAGCAAAAGCAAAATATGTTAGAGATGTAGGTCAGAGTATCCTTTCTTCTTCCCCTTTTCAATTTTGCTATTCTTGAGAATGGAAGGAGATAAATCAGTGATTGTTGTGTCTACTATAAATAGTCCTCATTGTTTGAAGATTTTATATCTGCAATTTTTGTTATTTGTAAAGCCAGGGTGTCAGTCTATTTCACAGACAGACATATGGAGTGGCAAACATTGGAGTCCATCTACATTGCTTGTGGTCTCAGAGAGATTCAGTAATTTAGTATTCCTGGCATTTTTACATTACAACTACTGCATATAACAAGATTGCCTAGTATGATGTAAGTAGATATTAATATTGATTCTCAGTTTTTTCATATAATTAATAATAATAACAACAATAACAACAACTTCTAAAACCCAGGTTGCTAATAAGTTTTAAGAACTGGCTATAAGAGCTTTCCTCAACTGATGTTCTCAGGGGTATTCTAGTATCAGTAATTTGTAGCTGGCATGGTGTTGCTTGCTTACTGATATGTATTGAAATATGATCATTCTCCAGATATTTTTATATAAACTTCATTCTAGAGTAACAATTCCTTTCCGTTATAATGTAGTGATAAAGTGCTGGTTTACCATTTTTCTCCCATTTGTATTGCTATATTTAAAAAACTATGTAAGGAAAGCTCTTGTAATTTCTGGTTAAAACAGTCATTAGAACTACATTCTTGAAATCTTTTGGACTTTGATCTGAGGAGGGGGCTTTTCGGATGGTTCAGTAGTATTCAGCATGTGTTTCTGTCACTGTTGGATGGGGGAGTATCTTAAGCATTTGTCTCCCTAAGTGGTTATTTGGTTATATCTTTAGTTTTAAAAATCTGAAGTCTTAGTTTGAAAGCTAATCAGATGCTATCAGCAAAAAGTGCAAGTGAGATTTCCCATTGCTTCTGCTTAATGTTTTCTCTTTTGACTGTTTGCTCATGCAAAGGGGAATGCTGAGGGAGGTACTTTACAATCATCTTAGGGCTGAGATTAGCAGTAGAGAAAAATATCCTAAGGCTTTTTAAGGAAGTGTAGAAGATACATTACATTACATTACATTACATTACATTACATTACATTACATTACATTACATTACATTACATACATACATACATACATACATACATACATACATACATACATATATGAGAAGCACAGAGCTGAAGACCAAGCCTGAAGATGATGAATGAGACTTCATCGAAACGTTGCCTAGATACTTCCAATCTTACATAGGAGAAAACCCGAATAACCAAAGATCGATCTATCTATCTATCTATCTATATCTATATCTATATCTATTTAAATCATTACTTTTGTCTTTCTGTTCTTAAATTTCGCAGGATTCTGGATGGTTATATTAATAAGATATCTCTCCCTCTCCTCCTCTCTCCCACCTCCCTCTCTCTCCTCCCTCCCTTCACTCTCCCTTTTCCTTTCTCTTCCTCCCTCCCTCATCCCCTTTGGTCAGTTGTTCATATTGTATGTTTTAGGGAAAGGAGGATTGCTTGGAAATTTTCTCTCTTTCTGTTCTAGTCCTAAAAGCAACTGAAATAGGATGGGATCATCATAGATAATAACTCTGCTTAGCTTCTTGGTGTATGCCTAGATTAACTAGATTGCAGTAGCTGGGAGAATCATGTTGCAATAACAGAGGTCCTGGTGATAAGATTTTTCCATTGGTGTTGCTGGACTGAAAAATTACACAAACAATTAGAATGTGATTAACCCTAATGGATTTTTCCTTTTCTGACACTTCATAGTATCTAATAACACTTTATCCTTTTATCAGCAAATATTAAATCTTTTGGATTTTATTTTTATAATGAAAAATGGGATTTCATTGCAGAAAGTAGTATAAGAGGAAAAGGCTTAGGATTGTACCTGAATTTGTGCAAGATGGCTTCTTGTCTCCTGATAATGAAAATTGGAAACAAAGATGTGTTTTTCAGGTAGATTTTAATGTTTATCCGGTTGTGTTGTGGGTAAGGCAGGAGACTTGAGTTCAAATCTCATCTTAGCCATGAAATCCAGATGGGTGACTGGGCCGATCATTCTCTTCCAGTTCAACCCAACTCAAGGGTGGTTGTTCTGGGGAAAATAGGAAGAGGAAGGTGTATTGAATATGTTTACTGCCTTGAGTTAAAGTTAAGATAAAATAAATGTTTGAGTTTTTCTAATTTCCAAATGTTTCTCTTCTGCCCTGTCTCATCCTCACAGTATTTTACATGGGTACATGTACTTGTTCCTTTGAGTAGTTAACATATCTTTTATTCATCTTCCCAGAAGTAATGGTTCATCAATTACTTTGGAGATAGCTTATTTATTTTAGCTATATTTCCATAAAATGTTAATGGTAAGCTGTAGTAATACAATTTATAATCATATACAGGTGAAACTCAAAAAATTAGAATATTGTGCAAAAGTTCAATCCATGCAAGTTAGATTCCCTTGGACATTCAATCAGCATAAATGACTTTCTAAAAAGCTATATTTTTACTATATGCTAGAAGACCAAGAATTAGAAAAACTTAAAAACCAATATGGAAGGGGATTTTGTATAGTGGAAGGTTTTTGCCATCTGTTAAGCTGCACAAGAAGAAGGGTAGAAGCTGTACTTCCCTGAACAAGATTCCACAACTAAGATACAACAACAACAAAAAAAAGCATTTTCTCTCATTTAAATTGACCACCTTCTCCAAAGTGGCTTCTTCAGGAGAAATCAAAACAAACAAGGAGCAATGTTTTGATTGCAGTGCTATGGTTGTCTTTTTGCCTGTGTTTATGCATCTGGTATGGATGCTGCCATTTCTCCACTGTGTTTTGGACCTAGAGATAAATTCCTATCCTACATTAAAAACAAAAAATTATCCTGGATCGAAAGCTGAAAAGTTGATCATCAATCTTTTTAGTTACCGTTAGAAACAAAAAAACAACAACCCCTAATCAGTTACAGGTAGTCCTCAACTGATAACAATTCAATTAGTGACTGTTCAAAGTTACAGTGGCACTGAAAAAAAGTGACTTCTCCCTCGAGCCGCTCAGAGCATCCAGAAAGTGGGATGTGCTTCCGAGTCCTCTTCTTGCAGGCTGAGCTCTAGCTGAGGAAACGCTCCGCCCCCTCACGTGACTCCAAGTAGCGTTCCCCCAGTCTTTTGCTCAGCCTCGAAGAGTCACGCTGTTGTTGGAAAGAGCTCCTTGGCTGATTCAAACTTCGTACTTTATTCTGGCTAATTTCTTTATTTCTCAGGTTTGGTTTTTCCTTTCCTCCTCCTGCACAAAAGGTTGGGACTTAGGGGAAGTCTCCCCTGGCCTTGTGGCGCGCAACTTTTGCTGGATTCCCCCCCACCCTAAATGCCAACTGGGAAGGGCTAGTTGCTCCTTAAGAGCACCAGGTGTGCTGAGCTAACCGGACAAGCCCTCCTTGCCGTCCCAAAGGCACCTGACATAGCTCAGCTCGCGGCCGCCATCTTGGTGCTGCATCATGGTCGGGCGCCATTTTTATTTCTGATTCTTGCTGCTGTGGTGGAAGTAAACGTCCCAGACCTCTTGGGTCAAGAGTTAGTTGCTTTTAGCGTTCCTCCGGGTTCGCTTTCATTGTTTCTGTTGGCCTCCCGCAGCCTCTTATCGGAGCGAAGTTGCAGCAACCCCCCCTCCGGCTTGTTGTCTGGAGGCCTGCTGCCAGAGGCCTCTCTCCTTCTAGGCCTCAGGCGTTTATTTGATAAATCCGGCCTGTATTGTGGTACCTCTTTGGTTCCTTTCCTGTTATTGTTTATATAAAAAGAAAAAGAAAAGAAAGAAAAATTTACAGACGAAATTATACGTTTTTATACGTATATACATAGATAATCTTTACATGCAGATAGCATAAAAAATAAAAAATAAAAAAATAAAAAAATTAGAGGATTATATATCTGTACATATTATATATATATATATTTATACCTTACTACCTGTTATCACTGTACATATTAAATTCCAAAAGGGGGAGCGGGCCAGCTCAAACCTCACTCGGCCCCACTCAGGCCAATTCCACCGCTCTTTGCTATTATTACTATTATTATTACTGTTATTATAATTATCAAAATGGCAGACGGCAATCTCTCTAAACAACCTTCCTTGAAGGCTAAGGCAAAGTCCTACTACTTGTGCAGGCAGGACAAGGAACCTTCCAAGGCCTCCCAACGAGACACCTTAAGGCGCCATAAGGCGTTGGAAAAGGAGTTTGATAAGCGATCAAGGGAGTCCCGCTCGGGGCCTCCAGCCCTTCCTTCTCCCACTTCAGGGTCACGTGACCCCGGGACCACCGACCAGACAGACCCCTGAAGCTGCCTTTACACCTACGGCCGCTGGTCTGCGTCAGGAAGAACCCTCTACATCTGAGGTTCCAGTCCACATCAAGGCTTGGATGGAATCGGCTATCCGCCAGGGCATTGCAGAAGGCCTGCAGCACATATCCAGATCAGGCTTCTCTCCACGGGCTCTCGACCACAACTCTTTATCCATCAGATCCCTTCCACAGCTGGATCCTCCGGTTGGTCAGGTACTCTCTCGGAGGGATAGCCCTCCTCCCGTATGGGGCCAGGAGGAGGAGGAGGAAGGGGACTTTGGTGACTTCAGGGAAGAGGAAGAGGACTCCCGGATGGGATCCTCCCATTATAGTGAGCCCCTCTTAGAGACGGAACTCGTGGAGGGGGAGATGTCGGAGGACGAGGGGGCTTCTCCCGACCAACCCGTTTTCGGGGGGCTGTTCAAGCCACGTTTGTTTAAATCCCTCCTCTTTAAAGCCAAGAATGTCTCTGGTCTTCTTTCCCAGTCTCCCTCTGACTTCCCCCCACCTCGGAGAGACCAGAGGACTCCATTTTCACACAACCAGTGGTGGAAGTTGAGGTCATCCTGACCCCCTCCATCTTCGTAGACCTAGTGACGAAGCAACTTGCTTCCACGGGAGCTCCCACTACACCCTCTAACTAAGACAAGAGATTCTTTAATCTCGATTCGGCAATGTCTACTCTTCTAAACATCCCGGAGGTTGACGATCCCATTGTGGGCCTTGCTTCCTCCTCTACCTCCAGTGAGGCCTTAGAGGCCTTGAAACCTGAGGACAAGCGGATGGAACTGGCGTTGCGCCGGGCCCATCTATCCGACGCTTGGGCCATTAAATCAGCTACGGCCGCTTCATTCTTCACAAGGTCCTCTATCCACTGGCTCTGGCAGCTGAGAGAACACGTCCCCGCGTCCAATGTGAGGGCGCACCAAGACATAGCGAAACTGGTGGCCACAGCTGAGTTCTCAGCTGACGCCACTTACCAATCGGTAAGGTTCTCTTCCAGAGCGATAACATCCCATGTCACAGCTTGCCGCCTACTGTGGCTCAAGCACTGGCAGGCGGATGTTAAAAATAATGTCAACCTGGCCACTGCTCCCGTCAAGGGAGACAAACTGTTCTGCCTGGCCTTGGAACCCCTGCTGGTCGAGGGCCGCAGCAAGAAGAAGCACCTGCCCTCCCTTTTTCGGAGGCCAGAGACAAGAGGCCCTCAGCCCTTTCGGAGGGGTTTCCCTTGCCCCTTCTACCAACCCCCCTTCCCGCCCAGATACCCGAGACCCCCTTCCTTCCGGTCTCAGGACCGCTCGGACTCAGGAGACAGAAACAGACGGGGCAGCAACTATAAGAGGCCCTTTAGGGGATCAGGGGGGAGGCCCTACTGCCGACCCAGATAGATTTTCTTCCTCCCTCCCCATCGGTGGCCGCCTCAGACACTTCGCCGCTCAATGGGACAAATCCACATCCGATGCATGGGTTAGGGACACCGTCAGGTTTGGTCTTGCCCTTGAGTTCCGATCTGCCCCCGCTGATTTCTTCATGACATCCCCCACCTCAAGAGATCCCGCCAAACGTGCACTAATGGATGCAGCCATCCAACACCTGCTTGACATTCAGGCCATTCAACCCATTCCACTGGCCCAGAGGGAGTGAGGATTCTACTCCCACCTCTTTGTGGTGCCCAAGCATTCTGGGGGATGCAGAGCTATATTAGATTTAAAACGGCTAAACCGCCACCTTATCCAGCGCAAATTCAAAATGCACACCTTGCAATCGATTCTCTTGGGTACCAGGCGGGGTGACTGGTTATCCTCCATAGATCTCTCGGAGGCATACCTACACATTCCTATCTGGCCTTCTCACCACAAATTCCTTAGGTTCTGTTATAATAACCTTCACTATCAATACGTGGCCCTCCCCTTTGGTCTGGCCTCGGCCCCCAGGACCTTCACCAAGTTCCTCGCGGCCCTGGCAGCTCACCTCAGGAGCGTTCCCGTCCGCCTTCACTGCTGTTTGGACGATATCCTTATTATCTCCCCGTCCAAGACCCAGGCAATCAGGGACACCAGAGCCACCCTCTCCGCTCTCCTGGCACATGGGTTCCTCATCAATTGGCAAAAGAGTCAACTGATCCCATCCACCTGAATCACCCATTTGGGAGCCATAATTGATTCGGTTACAGAAAAGGTCTTCCTCTCTTCGGAGAGGTTCCTCAGCATTCAAGCTCTGGTCAAACAGATTAGGCGATCAAGGAGGGTGGTGGTACTTGACCTTTCTAAATTATTGGCTAAGATGGTTTCATGCATCTCAATTATTCTCTGGGCCCATTTACACAGCAGATCCCTCCAGTGGTTCCTGCTCCCATTCCAAAGATCTGGAAGAAGCAACTCGAAGTCCAGAGTCAAGGTGCCTCCGAGGGTCCTCACGTTTCTTCTCTGGTGGACCAACCCCGCCATCAACAGGGGCCACCTCTTCTCAGAACCTCAGCGGCTAACCCTCACCACGGTCGCGAGCCTATCCAGTTGGGGCACTCATGTCAACTCACTCTCGGCACAGGGGAAGTGGTCGCCGATCGAGCAAAGATGCAGCATCAACTGGCTGGAGCTTCACGCCGTCCACCTGGCCCTGTGCAGATTCCTCCCCTTGGTACGTGGGCGTCACATCCTTATTCTCATGGACAACATCACGGCCAAAGCCCATATCAACAGGCAAGGAGGCACCCAGTCTATTCAGTTGATGAGGGAGGCCGAGCGCCTCTGCCATTGGGCAGAATCCAACCTCCTCTCACTAAAAGCTGAGCACATCTCCGGAATCTCCAACATCCAGGCGGATTGGCTGAGCAGGGCCATGGTGGACCAAGCAGAATGGCGCCTCCATCCATCCCTATTCAAGGAGGCGTCCAGAATATTCGGCCTCCCGAGGGTGGATCTCTTCGCCTCCCCGTCCAACGCACAGCTTCCATGGTTTTTCTCCAGGTACCCGTCTCATGGGTCGGAGAACCACAACGTGCTACGCTGCCCATGGCCCCCAGGGCTCTTATATGCCTTCCCTCCGCTGCCGCTAGTTCCCAGAGTCATACAGAAACTCATTCATGAGACTTCCTCCTGGTGGCTCCTTATTGGCCCAGGAGACCGTGGTTCGCGGACCTCCACATTCTTTCGGTAGCGCCCCCATGGAGGATCCCCCCAGACAGGATCTCCCTCTCTCAGGGGCCCCTTCTGCATCCAGAGCCCCAATGGCTCCAGTTAGCCATCTGGATGTTGAATGGATCCGTTTGACAAGAGAAAAATTCTCCAGTCAAGTAATCGACACTATTTTAGCCACTAGGCGACCCTCCACCACAGGAATTTATGATGCCACTTGGAAGGGCTTTTGCAAGTGGTGTAGCGGGTTCCAAGTTGACCCCCTCTCTCCCTCTATTGCGCAGGTCTTGGAATTCCTTCAAGAAGGCCTACGTAAAGGGCTTGCCCCCAACACCCTGAGACGGCAGGCCGCTGCCCTCTCAACCGTTGTCTCTTGTGATAACTTCAGTTCCCTCTCTCATCACCCCCGGGTTAGGGCTTTCCTCAGGGGCGCCACCAACTTGTGCCCTCCGACTGTTCACAGGTTTCCCACATGGGACCTCAACAAGGTCCTCATTTCGTTTACAAGGCACCCGTTTGAACCTCTGAGGGAGTCCTCCCTTCAATTTCTAACGTTTAAGGTAGTTTTTCTAGTGGCCATTACTTCTGCTTGTCAAGTCTCGGAAATAGCAGCATTGTCAATCAGAAACGATTTATGCGTGTTCCATGCTGATCGGGTGGTCCTTCGCCCCGAGCCCACCTTCTTACCCAAGGTTAACTCACCCTTCCACAGGTCTCAGGAACTGGTTCTCCCAAACTTTTGCCCCAGACCCTCGAGGGACAGGGAAACCCTTTGGCACACCCTGGATGTTAGAAGGGCCTTGCGCATATACATTAAGCGCACACAACCCCTGAGAAGATCAGAATCCCTCTTCCTCTCCTTTCAACCCAAGACACTGGGGCTCAAAGTCTCTCCCTCAACCATCAGTCGCTGGATCAGGGCGACTATCGCCAGGTGCTACCTATCACAATCTCTGCCCGCTTCTGGGGAAATAACCGCTCATTCCACCAGGAGTGCAGCTACTTCGGCGGCTTAGGCCACGCAAGCCCCAATCGCTGACATTTGTCGGGCAGCCACTTGGGCCTCTCCGTCCCCATTCATCAGACATTACAAAATAGACATACGCCTCAGCAGAGGCCTCTTGGCTGACGAGTCCTACAGAGGGTCATCAGTGACCCGGAGGGGCTTCCAGCCCAGACGGAGTCCCACCCATAGGACAGCCAAGCTTTGGTATGTCCCACTCTCTGGATGCTCCGAGCGGCTTGAGGGAGAATGGGCATTGGTTCTTACCTGATATGCCCCTTCTCGGCGAGCCACGAGGATCATCCAGCCCCACCCTAACTCCTCCGTCTGGTGGGTACTCTGGTTTCAGCCAAGGAGCCAATAGAAGGATTTCATAACCTTTCTTCTCGTTATCGCAAAAATCTGGGGGAACGCTACTTGGAGTCATGTGAGGGGGCGGAGCGTTTCCTCAGCTAGAGCTCAGCCTGCAAGAAGAGGACTTGGAAGCACATCCCACTCTCTGGATGCTCCTCGCGGCTCGCCGAGAAGGGGTGTATCAGGTAAGAACCAACGCCCATTTTCTCCAGCATGCCTTTGGGATAATCCGCACATATGGGTTGAATCTGCCTTTCTGCTCCCTGTCTCCCTCTGGTGACCGAGCCTGGAAGCTGCAGGCAAGTCCTATGCTAATGGCTGTTGTGGGAAGGGACTAATAGGCCTTGGCTGGGAGAGGGGGAATACCTTTCCTGGTTTGCTTGCTTCTGAGCTCTGGAGAACTGCTTTTCCAGTGTTCTTTGCCTTCTTACTTCTGCTCCTGTGGACTTTCTGGAATAAAGAGACTTTGCCTTTACTTGCAGATCTGGCCTTCCTGGGACTCTGCCTGGATCGTTTAGCAGATGGTCTTACCCAGCAGTTTCATGAATGTGTTAAACAGAAACAGGGAGAGTACCAAGCCCTCTTGCTTCCTATCAATACTAAGAGTGCCCTGAGGAAGGTAGTGAACAAGAGAACATGGAAACTCTCACTTCCAACCCAACAAGCCACTCCAGAAGGACGCCATAGTTAAATATATCAAAAGCTGCTGAGAGGTCAAATAGAGCAAGGATGGATGCGCTACACCATCCTATTCACAACAAAAATCATCAAAGAGTGAAACCAATTTTTAAAAAATATCATATTATGTTTTAATCTCTGACCGGAAAGGATCTAGATAATCCATTTCATCTAGGAACTTGTAGAGCTGCCGCACAACCATCTTCTCAACAACTTTTCCCAAAAAGGAAGATAGGTGACAGGTCAAAAATTATCTTAACAGGATGGAATCTAGCAATAGCTTTTTAAAATGAGGGCAGACCATAGCCTTCTTAAAAGGCTCGGGCACAACCCACTCCCACAGGGAAGCCTTAATTACTGCCACCAGGAAGCAAAAAATACAAGTGCTTGTACTCATTCTCCCCCTCACCCCAACACACACACACACACACAAACACACACAGCCATTTTCATGTGAAGATTTGAAGAAGCAGGAAATATCATGTATACACATTCTACTCCATCATCTTCTAGAAGCTTAGATGCTGTTGCTTCTTTCATTTTCATTTTCTACCATGCTGATATTAACCCTCTAGATGTTTTAAAAACACAACCACCTTTATGCAGTAACCATAGAGGCATATGAATCTAATGGTGCTTCAGAAGAGGAAGGAAAGAAAGGAAAAATCCTATCCTGCCCACCCCATCCCTTAACAAAAGGAAGTAATGTATGTTCATCCTATTTAGCTTGCCTGTTTGCTGCAGTATTTAGAACTCAGAGGCCTAGCTCAAACCTTCTAGTCATCCTGGTAGTTCTGCCTCCTTTCTAGTTATTCTCTATTTTTTTCCTCTATCCTCCCATTCTTTCTAAATAAATAAAGGACAGAGACCTTCTCAGTATACATTTGTTTATTTCCTATCGCTGCTGCCTCCTTCCTCCTTTCTGTGATGCAACATTAATCTATAGAAAGAGGTGAAGTGAAGCCTCAAGTCACTTCCATCCCGCACCCATGTGCATACAGTTTCTTTTTTACAAGTGCCATCTGCTTAAATTTATAGGAGGTTGTCCTTGTCAGTCAAGGAGCCTGTCTGCTTGAAACTGCATGCTAGCTTGGCAAGTGCCCACAGACATGGGTGTGATAAAAGTATCCTTGACATTTGATTCTCCTTCCTTGGTCTTTTACTATCTTGCACTAAGGTCTGTGGTCTAAGGAGATTAAGCTGTATTGGCTACATTCATTCTTTATTTGGTCTAACAGAAAACCTAGTTGTGAAAAATCGTTACTGCATAAAATCTGATTTGTGTTCAGATACCAATAATGACCTTTTGTGGCTGAAGATGTGAAAAAATAACCAAACTTTTTAGAATATAATCCACACTGGAAATATAAAAAGGGATTATTTTTAATTTTATTAAAGTCTCCAATAGATTTGTAATGTTTTGCGCTGTTTTGTTTTTGCCTGCATTTTCTTTATAGATGTTGCAGCACACCCACATCCTGAAATTTAAAACTCCAGAGGCCCTGACAGTAAACATGTACCATGCGGGCAATTTTATTCTAAGATGTCCATCTCTGCCTTTTGAATTTTTCCCCATTATCCTGAAGTTGCAGGAGAAATTCTGTTTTTTGTAGAACTAATTTTAAATTATCCAGGCAAAAAACCAATAATGTCCTTTATTTATGTACATAAAACCAATCTTATTGTGGTGTAAAATTGATCTATCTACTGTGCACATATCTACATATGCATCTTCCTTCAGTAGAAATTATTATTCAGATCCTTGCTTACTAAAGAAACTAGAAACATTGAATTCATCCATATGTTAGACTAGCAGACATTTTACAGTTTTTTGAATAAACATTTGGAAGTAGTAACTAGGAAGTTTTAATTAGATAACTGATTTGTAGAGAATATGTAGTTGACTACATTTTGAACATATAATCTTTTTATTGAGAATTTAATATATGCAAAGCATTTATCAGTTGCTCCAAAAAGTAGAATTGTTGTACACATATGATATGTATATATACAATATAGTGTACAGTTTAACATGTGTAGATACATGCATCCATAATTATTTGGGTGTATAATATGGATCCACTTGGGTATAAAAAAGTGAGACATAACATTTGTCGTTTTAAGAAATAAAAATTGTCAAGTTTCATTTGCTGCCTCCATGCTGGTATGGCCTTTATGTATGTAAAAAAGATATTTTTTCCTTATGCTTTTTCTTGACAATTATGCAAAATCAATGCAAAGTAGAATATTATCATAACATAGCATAAAATAATATCACATTGGAGTGATATTTTGTCCTTCTGCACATAGTAATTAAATAGGAATTTGAACCTTAAAGTTCTCTACTTACATGCCCTTATCAACTCAAGGCTTAACTATTGCAATACACATGGGTCTGCCATTGAAGGACACCCAGAAGCTTCAAATTGTCCGGAATGCAATGACACAAGCAATGATAGGCTTATCTCAGCATGCTCATGTGATATTTCTGCTATGAAATAGGGCCTAATTATTTGAGGGACCACCTATCTTCCATGGTTACTGCCTAGTATTATATATCCAGAAGAGTGCTCCAGATGCTTTTATATAAACAAAGTCATTTTTGAGACCAGAAACATGGCCTCTCACTGTTTCCAGGCCTAGAATAAGGTGGATGAGAGATGCCTCACACCCCATTTGAGTTATTTGGATTGATATGTTACCTGGATTGCCAATTTGCATCTATCTTTAAGCTCTTTTCTGGATTGCTTTTTATTGTCTTTCAGTTTAGTTATTTTTATGTTATTTATTTTGTATGCTATCCAAAGTTTTTGAGAGTCTGGCATAATTAAAATAGAATAAACAGTAATAGCAGCATAATTTGTAGAGCATCCAACTTGGGAACAGCTATTGCAAGGGTTCTAAATTATATGTATTGTTATTGTTCAAGAGAACAAAGTAGGATGAACAAGTGTAGAACAAGACTTGGATGCATTATTCTTGGTTTTTATGGTTGTGAGATGCTCAGGGTTTTGTTCTTAAGCTGGACTGTCATAGAAATCTTTAAAACAAATAAGTTTTGGTCCTGCCTACTTAATCAACCCTTTATTTCAAATGTTGATAAAATGTTATGCTATATTTTTCTTTAGACAACCTTGTAATCGTTTTTTTAAGATTACACCTAGGTCCCATGTTTGAGAGCTAAATGCACCTAGTAAGTGAAATGGCTTAACTGAGATTTATGCTAGTCTTCTACAAGCACATACGTTCCTTCTGACAGGATTAGACTCCAACTGCCAAGATAGTGATAATAGTTACAGTTCTGTACACTTGAAGATTCAGGGTTAGAAAAGTTGGTTTACAATCTTAGAGTACCATCTCCTTATTTGTTCATGTTTTCTTTATACTCTTCCTGACCAGCTGTTGACAAATATATTTCAGAGTTTTTCCCTCTTTTCCTATTAATGAAGGTTGAGCTAAGTTATGTAAAATGAATAATTGCTTCAGATTAGGCCTGCATAGCATACAGTCTGTGACCTGCGAAGCATCCTTGTAGGACACATCAGCATTTTTTAAAAAGTCAAATTTGCTCCATCACACCAGAAGATGGGGGGCAAAGTGCTTCTAATTCACCACCAGCAGCTCTGGCATTGCCAGTAGCCACCAAATTGTTGATTGGCACCCCAGGTTTCTTTCATGGTTTGCAAGGATTTTTAGTTTATCAGCATGACCTTTTCCCTCCTACAATGGTGCAAATTGAAGGAGAAGGTAAATACGAAGGGCTTTAAAAAATACAGTTCTTCAGATTCTTGAGGAAGATGAAATAAATTTTCAACAATAATGGTCTAAAAACAAGGATATTTACAAGGGCTTCTAATGTGGCTGTAGCCAAGCCAGAATTGTGATAGTTGAAAATGTTTGGAAACATTATTGAAAAATACTAATTTTATTTTAAAATAATTAGTTGGAAAAATTTATGGGGTAAAAAATAATGTTTACGAAATCTAGTAAAATATGCTAAAGTGTTTAATAATAATATATTAAAAAAGGGAAAGCTACTAATTTTTACTGCTCTATGAGATTATTAAAATGTAACCTTTTTTGTATGCCTTTAAGAAAGATAAGGAACATTTGCAAGATTTTTTCTTCTTCTAAATTGCCCTTCTAACTTTCTCATTTCTTTGTATAGGGGAGTTTTATGTTCAGTTTCTATTCGCAATATGTTATAGAATTTCTAGATTAAAAATGCAGAATGGATAAGAATTTAAATTATTATAATACTTGTTTAGAGAAATAATACTTACATGTGTAAAACAAAACTGCCATCATCCCAGTACACAAGGAAGAGAGGAATATTTTGGTTTTCTATGAGAAGGCTTTCCTTTTTTTCCTTAAAGATGGGGAAATGTTTAAAATCAGATTGCTCACTTGTAATCTGTGCATTCTACAGGGAATTAGATTGATGTAGCAGCTTGGTGTAGTGGTTAAGATACCAGACTAGAAAACTGTAGACTGATAGTTCTAGGTCCCTCTTGGGTACAAAGCCAACTGGATGATTTTGGGCCAGTCACACACTCTCAGCTCTGAGGCAATGGCAGATCTTTCTGAAAATCTTTCCAAGGAAACTTCAAGGACTCATCCAGGCAGTAGCCAGGAGTAAAAACAGACTACAAAGACACCCCACTCTCTAAATTCAAGAGAGACAACATTTAGCAAGAGCTCCAGAGCAAAAGGGCAGAGTTAATTTCTTCGGATTCTCTTAGAAGTTTTTCTTGGGTTTTCTTGGATTTATTTCTCTTCTTGGATTTACAGTTGCAAAGCCGATGCAGTCCCTCCAGTCTATCCTAGAGAGCATCTGGGAGGGCAACTTCCTAACATCCATAGACCTGATGGAGGCATATCTCTACATCCCTCTCCTACCATCCCACCGCTGGTTCCTCAAGTTCTATTATGTGGGACATCACTACCACTACAGAGCCCTACCATTAGGCCTGTCTTAAGCACCAAAGGCTGGCAGCACTGGCGGCCCATCTCAGGGCGATTCCAATCTGTGTCCAAATGACATTTTAATCCAGTCCTCCTCCCACCTTCAGGCAGCAGAGAATCTGCAAGTCACAATCTGGGTCCTGCAGGATCACAGATTCTCAGTTAATTACAAGAAGAGCCACTTGGCTCCTACCACCCGCTTACCACACCTGGGGCGATTGTAGACATCTCATTATGCGAGGTTTATCTATCACAGGACCGCCAGGAGAGCATAAAAGCATTGGCGAATCGGAACTCCTGGGCAAAATGGTATCTTGCATGGCAATTGTTCCCTGTGCATGGCTACACATATTCTTAACCTGGGGACTATCTATATTGTGACATAGAGAAGATATGGATGCTTGATCAAACATAGAAATTACTAAGGTTATTATTGTGGATATTGTTAAGAACTTGAAAGGTTGATATAGGTGATTAATATTTTCAGTTACTCTATTCTGTTGGTGATGATGCAAATTAATGGGTTCACATTAAAAGGGGATTTTTACAATAAGAACTTCTTAATAGTCCAACTACGGTAATAATCTAAATTGACCTTTGAGACTTCTTCAAACTCTGATACTAACAAGTGAAACCACACCATATGTTTAACTGTGATATATACTATAATAAGGGTGGTGTATGTATGTGTATAGTTAGATAGAAAATGAAAAAGATAGTGAGGTTAATGCTGGCCTGCAGTATTTGTATATAAAACAAATTTATTCAGTATTCAGTCTATTCTTTTTCAGTGAATATTTGAAAATATTAATGTTTATTAATAAATAAACTTAGTCTCCTTAATTTTTCATATGGAATTATTTTCCTATAAATTATTTGTGATATTGTTCTGCTAGGGGATTTTTTATAGGAGATTCTAAAATAGGCATTAAGTAACTGATTTATTTAGGAATCAGAATAGTATATCACTGGTATGTCAGAAAGTTTATATCTTGTTGAGTCTTTGAACAAAAAGAACACAGAAGTTGAAATATAAATAATTTCTGCATACTTCAAAACTTGGAAAACTTGATATGTTTATACATTCTTCTGTGAGAACTTTACCATTTTCTCTAGAAATATATTTGAGCTTGCAAACTATCCAGTTCCCCTTTTTGCTAAATGTACAACACATTCACATCCATATCTCTTATTATTTTTTTGTTCCAGTCAGTTACTGATTATATAGCCAGGTGTGGGATGACTTTGTGTAGCTAATTAGATTTATGTTTATAATAATAGAGCAGAAAACATAAGTCCTATGTAGAGTTGAAGAGGAATGTTGTAAATGCTTCTTTGCCTCTGTTGATAATGCTATACAATTTTGCGGTTTGGGAAAATATTAACAAGAAACCGTACAATTTTTATCAGCTAATTTGAATGTGATGTCTTTTTTTAAAAGAATTTACACAAAAGGCCAAGGACTTTTTAGAGCAGTATTAGCTAGTTTCTAAGACTTGACGCCTTATTTGGAGTAATGTTTTTCTGTGTTTCCAGTTTGGAAATTTCCATTCAGTTTTGGAGGAGAAATACAGGGTTGATAAAGAGGGCTGATAAGGATGAAAGGATACAAGGACAACATGATCACATTTCTATTGTGAATTTTATATCAGAACAACTATAAATTTATTTTATTTAAGAATATGTGTAGGAAACAGGAAAGTCATCTAATATTTTACTGGAGTCAGTAAATTGCCAAACATAGAGATTGATGAGAAAATGACAAAGTAAATGTATCAGGGGTACTTTAGTCAGATATAATCAAGCAGAAATCTAGATGCTCGTGTCTTAACTGTTCTTTGAATATTTTTTATTCCAAATTTGTAGAATTGAGTATTGTACACACCACCCTCCTTTTAAAAAAGGCTATTAAAAAAGATAAAAGCAGCCAGGGTGGGTGGTTCTTGAATTGGGACAGCATGTGTGTGCAGTCATCAATACTGAATGCTGATTTCTCTTCTTTCCAGGAGGCGACGGTCAGAATGGCAGTGGGCAGCAGACAGAGCTGCTATTGTCAGTCGCTGGAACTGGCTTCAAGCTCATGTCTCAGATTTAGAGTACCGAATCCGTCAGCAAACAGATATATGCAAACAAATTCGAGTCCGCAAGGTAAGAAAGCAAAAGTTACTTCTTTTGGATCTTTGCCATTTTATTATAGTACAGGAAGTCCTCAACTTACAACCATTGGTTTAGTGAGTGTTCAAATTACAATGGCACTGAACTTTTAACCAGTATTCAACACTACGACCATCACAGAAACCCCAAGGTCACTTCATCAAAACTCAGGCACTTGGCAATTGGCATGTATTTTTTTGACAATTGTAGCATTCTGCTGTCAGATGATTGCCATTTACAATCACGTGATTCATTAGCAACTGTAGTGATTCACTTAACAACTGTGGCAAGAAAGGTCAGGAGTGACTCATTTAACAATCGCCTAACTTGGAATGGAAATTTTGCTCCCAATTCTATCCCTAAGTTGAAGACTACTTGTACTGCAAATACCTTAATATATGTTTTGCATTGCATATATCAGGGGAGGGTGACAGGATTTTATAGCTTCATTTGTCTTAGCATTTTTATCACCAGATATAGCTACATGAATGGTATTAGAAGTATATTTTAGCAGAGGTTGCAGAGCAACTTGGTAATTTTTATTTTCATTAGTACCTCTACTTGCCAGACTTCAAATTCTCTGGAATATGTGGCACAGAAAGGGGAAGAAGTAAAATCAGCAGATCAGATCAGCCCAACCGTGCTGGCATTTAATAAAGTTACTTAAGCCTGACTATTTTTGAAAGCCTTGAAAGGAGATTGATAGAGAGGTGAATTCCCACTTCGCAATAGGTGATTAGTGCTTACAGAGAGTGTTATTCCACGGTATGATGATGAATGTGAAGGTTACTACTGTCATTAGTATTTGTAATTATTACTGTTGTAGTTATTTCTGTTTTGTAATTTTAATAGATTTAATTTTTTGTTAACATGTTGGAATATGCATCTTTTAGCGTCATCTATGATTGAAGTGTCATTTAAAGCTTAGAAAATAATAAATATCCCCAAAATAGGAATTTGCTACTACTAGGAAAACATGTAATTTGAGTGATTAATTTGTAGTTTAACCTGCTCATTTCAATTACTAGATATGAATTTGACTTCAGTTGATTTTTTCCAGGTACATCAGCCCTGAACACCAGCTTTGCTAATATAATGATCATTGCACCTTTATTTCTGTTCTTTGACTTTCCTAGAATTTAATTACTTTTCTCCAGGCAAGCTAAAAGGAAATTTGACTTATAGCTGTCATTAAATATATATCCAGAAATGCAGAGGTCAACCTTTGCTTCTTTGTCCTATAAGCTAGGTAAAATTTGATAACATACAGTATTTAAAAATGACTAAATCAAATTGTCTTTCCATCTCATTTCCTGCTTGACGAAGAAGTCTCAAGGTAGTACAAAACTCTGTGGCAAATCAGTTGCTTTAAAAATGTACTTTGCAGTTGTTGATACTGGATTATTCCCCTCTCATGAATCAGGATAGATTTAATTCATATGCCTTGTATCGTTGGACACTCATTTGAGTACAACCATATTACTTTTGCTTTCTATCATAATACATTACTGGGTGTAATTCATAAGATTAAACAGAAATATATAGGAAAAAATTAGGACATTTTTATTTGCTTAAAATAGAATAGTGTAATGGCAATACATTTGAATGGCACCATAGAGTGTTACAGAATTAATTATCAATTATTCAGTTGTTTCCCCTTTTCATGTTAGGGAAAGATCTTTCAGCATTTAGAAAGTGATGTTCTTAATTTTCTGAACCTGTCAGAATTGTAATAGTATTAAGGCTACTGAATTTTTTTATGGTTTTGCTGCTGTTTGTGTTAACTGTCAGCAGTTCTTCCTAATTGTGGCACTAAATTGGGATGGATCAGGAAAGATTTTGAATAGTGAAAGATAAAATTAAGAATAAGGATGGGTGTGAGCAGAAACGCTTACAGGTATTCCTTAGCTTATGACTGGTCACTTATTGACTATTTCAAGTCATAATGAAACCCCCCCCCCCCCAAAGTTCCTTATAACCTAGTTTCAAAGCCTGACCCTCATGGTCCTGTGATTACCTTTTGTCTGCTGGCTTCAAGTACAGTAAAAACAGAGAAATCACCTCATTCCATTACTCCTATCATCACAAAATAAAGTCCTGGTAAAAGTTCTTTTCCTGTACTTGGTTGAATTTGTGCTTGGTTTTTCTTCATCAGTGCTATAGGTGTCCCTTTCATCATCACTTCATATCCTGGACCTCTTTGTTAAACCAGGCAACTCTATAGTAACCATGATCATAGAGACCCCACACAGCTACAATTTGTTGAAAGGCTCTTCTGTGCTTGTTCCAGGCCATAATTAAGGCCTCGGAACCATGATCAGAGCTTTGGGTATAAACTATTATATAATTAATTAATAATCTATAATATATTTCTTTCTGAAACTCCATTGTCACTCAGTCACCTGGAACTAGCCAATCAAATAGGATCTTTTTCTCTGCAGCAGAAAGCAGTTAGAGAGAACTGCAAGGTCAAAAGGGAGAATTGTAAAGCAAGGGACTGATAATTAACACCCCCCCAATCCCAAATCTTGTTGCCACTTCTTCAAGACAAAAACCAGATCCAAATATGACCTCTGTTGTGGAAGTCCCCTCATTAATTTGGATGAGGTCTGTAGTTGCCATAGTGGTCAAAACCCCCAAGCAGTTTCTGAGTGGGCATAGAGAAAGCAAGTTGAAATCCTCCAGGATAACCACACTAGGTCTGTTTCACTGCAAATTTAGTAGCTAGACTATAGAGAAACAAGCAGCCCTTTTAACCAATCTGCCCTTGAAACTTGGAAGGGCACATTTCAGAGAAATGACACAGACATAACAGGCATGGAGGCTCACATATGCCCGAGCATTACACCTGACCATATTTCGGTAATGCATGCAAGGTCATCTTCTTATCCAGGATCAAATTGAGGACCAGGTGACCTTATTACAGTATGACCTAGCATTAAGTAACAACAGCTGGATTTCAAGGTCTAGGAAGTCTCCTAGAAATAAGGCCTGGAAACTAAGCAGATGGGCTGGTTTCCAAGGTGAGAATTATAAGACTTCTGGTTTCTGAAGTTGCAGCATGATTTAGATAAGATGAAGAGGCTTTTACTCCTCTATAATTATAATTGCAACTCCTGACTATCACAGCCCATAGGATTGATGGTGAGTTATAGTGAAGTTGCCTCCCTTGATTTAAAGAAAACCAGGTGCTGCTTTCTGTGGTACAAGTTGACATTTGGAGTAAACAGGATTTTTGTGCCAAAAACCAAGTTCAGCCAAAAAAACTTATTGCCTCAAAATGTAATAATTAAACCTAGCCCATAAGACAATTAGAACCATTCTTTCCTTGTTGAAAAATGTCCTAGCAGTCAGTTCTTTCAAAAATAGCACTGCTAAAAATGCATTTTCTTTTACATTTATTAATTCTGAGATTTATTTCTAATCCCTGCCAGGTATAATAATATAAAATGATAAAATATTTTAAGATGGTGGTACACAACATCCAAGCACTCTGTCCGTAACCTTGACTAACAGCAACCAGTAAAAAGTTAAGCTTTTTCTGTGGATTTTGACAGAAAAGGCAGCCAAATTAAAGTAAATTCAAAGAATTTTATTCAGAAAAGATAAAACAGCATTGCAAAATATCACTGCATAGTGATAGCAATCATTGGAATAAGTTTTTAAGATGTAGCTTTTTCCACAGGCATTTGGATCTTGTTCAGTAAAATCAGTTTTGGATATTTAATTATTACATTTGATTGTTATTTAATTATTATATTTGATTACTGGGTTGTTTTTAAAAGTTGTACAAAGGTGTTTTTTTTTTTTTTGTTTAATGTTTATTTTTGTTACATGTTGCCAGAATCACATTGTTTGAGTCGGGCAGCTCAATAAATTAAATACAAAAATACATCTATCCTTTGGACTATTCTTAATAGATAGTATTATTTTCTTTCCTGAGATATTTACAACAAATAGGCCATAAAGTGAGTTCAGAATGTTTTATTAGTCTTTATCAAATTCATGTGTTTCTCCTATTTGTCTGATGATCTGTATAAATGGGAACCAAACACTATTCAGTAGAAAAAAGTGCTAAGGGGAAACTTTGTCCATTGTCTGAAACTTCCGTATCCATTACAGTTCAGCAATAGCAGTCTTGCACAACCTGTTGCCCTGGGGAGATGCGGTCCAATACTATTTGCTCTTCTGGCATGCAGTTACAGAAGCTGATGTCAAATAAGTCTGCAGAGCATCAAGCTTGAAATATCTTCAAATTATCACAAATGTTTACCATAAAAAATAGCAAATATAGAAAATGACTGCCCACTACCATTCTGAATGTTTATATCTCAGAGCAGGGGTGGGATTCTACCGGTTCAGACTGGTTCTATAGAACCAGTTGCTATGATTCTGCACAGTTCAGAGAACTTCAAATCGTGCCCCTGGCTGGCCCTGCCCCATTCCGCCAACTCCTCCCCACCCAGTCAATCCTTATTGCACATGCACATCACACACGTGCCCGACATCGCTGACTATGTTCTTCCCTGCCCAGTCACTTCTTAAGGTATTTCTTTTTCCCCCCTCCCGACGATCAGATGTTCCTGTGATCAGCTGTGCTGGGATTCCCCTTGCTATCTTACTGCTTTGCCCAGGAGGTTTCCCTGAGGCCCAGGAAGGCAAATAATGGAGGGGGGCATGTTAAGCCTGTGTTCCCCAACCAGGGTTAAGGAGACAAGCTAAACAGAATGTGCAGCATTAGTCAGATAGGCACACAGATAAATGAGTGAGATATGTTTGTATGTTTGTTAACATACAGTAAAAATAACAGATACGCTTGTGCTATCAAAAATATAGTTTATTCCACTTAGAGTTATATAGCATAGTCAAAATAACAGTCCATTAGTCATGTATCGTTTTAGTCAGTCCATTCAAGGATATTCAATTAGCAAAGTCCGTGTAGAATATCCTATGTCAGTTCACTTACAAATCAGTCCTATCTCTCTCCCGTTCCAGTAGGGGAAAAACCCAGTCTTCATCCAGTAATTAGGGATCATCAAGCCAGAGAGAGCAAGCTGACGTTCCTTGCTTCTTTTATGTTGCTTTCACAACCACTCCCTTAATTACATTCCTATATTTAAAGTTGCAGACACTTTAACTTATGAACCATGATTACATATTTATTATTTTACCTAAACCAGTTAGGGTAAACAATGTTATCCCTAACATTCTCCCCTTTTAGGTAATAATAATAATACTATAACTATTTACATCTTTAAATCATATTTGTTACAACTCTCTTTAAACTTAATTACTCCTTGAGCTTTTGTAAATTGGTCTGCAATGTTTTCTTCTGTCATGCAGTATTCCAATTTAATTAGCCCATTCTTTACAGATTCTCTAACATTTAAGTATCTTAAATCAGTATGCTTTGATCTAGTTTTTACAGCTATATTAGTAGCCAACTTTATGGCTGCCTGGTTGTCCTCATACACAATAATGGAATCTTTAACAGTTACACCCATGTCTAATAATAACTGTTTGTACAAAATTAAGTCAGTGCATAGTAATGACAGACATGAAAATTCCGCTTCCATCGTGGACAAGCTAATATGCTGTTGTCTGATTGACCTCCACCCTATTAGTGTCTTACCAAATAATATAGCCATCCCAGATGTTGATTTTCTAGTGTTTATGTCAGTTGCAAAACTTGCATCTGCATAGGCACTAAGACTCAAATCACCCTTTGGTTCTATATACAATGCATGGTTCATTGTTCCTTTAACATATGTTAAAATTCTCTTTAATGATTGCCAATGACATTGATGTGGATCTGAATTAAAACGTGCCAGCTGATTAACACTATAAGCTATATCTGGCCTTGACCAATTGCTTATATATGATAAGCTGCCAATCAAAGATTGATATATGGACTTATCAAATTTGGGACTTTGATCATCAGTTTGGCAAACTTCCTGACTCATTGGAGTCTTTGCCGGTTTACAAAGTTCCATTTTATACGTTTTAATTAATTGGCAAATTTTATCTTCTTGAGATATCTTACATCCTTTTTTTGTTTTGTTAATTGTCAATCCTAGATACATTTTAATTTCACCTAAATGCTTTAATTTTATCTTTTTGGCTAATAATGATATAATCTCATTAGCTTCATTATTAGTCTTAGTTATCAAAGCAATATCATCTGTAAATAATAACAATAATGACACCGTTCCATTATTTTCTCTTTTAAACACACATGGATCTGCTAAACCAGATTTAAAACCTACCATATATACTCAAGTATAAGTCAACCCAAATATAAGCCGAGGCACCTAATTTAACCACAAAAAACCTGGGAAAACTTATTGACTCGAGTATAAGCCGAGGGTGGGAAATGCAGCAACTACTGGTAAATTTCAAAAATAAAAATAGATACCAATAAAAACTTTCACTAGGACAGTTGAGAATAAGTTTGATGTTCACAATTTCCTCTTTGAAAGAGACCAGTAAATAGGGAACAAGAAGATGAAGAAAAAGAAGTGTGTTTTTTCACACTTTTCATAGTGCAGTGAACAAAAATGGCATCATAGGAACAGGCTTATTCTCAGTCCAAAGGTTTGTTTCTGATTTCTTCCCTGATTTAAGGGAAATTTGGGAAACGATCTCATTATCATGAAAGGTTTAATTGATTCACTAACCCAAAAGATGATGATGATGACAGTGGTAGGCAGGAGTCACTCTCTCCCTTGCAAGAAAAAAGCAAGAGCCATTCTTATGATCTCTCCCTCTCTCTCTCTCCTCGTAATACAGTCAAGCCCTTTCCAGCACGCGCGATCTGCCTTCACCACTTTGCACCTTGCAAATGCAAAATCCTGGGGTTTTTGCATTTGCAAGGTGCAAAGCGGCGGGGGCGGATTCCGCGTGCTGGAAAGGGCTTGACTGTATTACGGGGGGAGAGAGAGAGAGGGAGAGATCATAAGAACGGCTCTTGCTTTTTTCTTGCAAGGGAGAGAGTGACTCCTGCCTCCCACTGTCATCAACATCTTCTTCTTTTGGGTTAGTGAATCAATTAATTTGGGAAATGATCTCACTATCAGAAAACAACGCGAGCCACCACCACCACCTCCTCCTCCCCCTCCTCCCGAGTGGACTGAAAGCAGCTGGAGCTGAGGAAACGAAGCTGAGTGGAGCGACCTCGGCTCGCGTTGTTTTCTCAGCCTAGAGCTCAGAAAACAACACGAGCCGCCACCACCACCTCCTCCCCCTCCTCCCGAGTGGACTGAAAGCAGCTGGAGCTGAGGAAATGAAGCTGAGTGGAGCCGAAGCAACCTCGGCTCGCGTTATTTTCTCAGCCTAGAGAAAGGGGAAGGGGCTCATCTGGACCAAGGGTGAGTCTCCCCCTCAGTTTCTCCTGAAGGATTTTCCGTAGCTTTTGCCTTCTCCCTCCATCTTTCTTCTGTTAAAATCCCCACACACACACACACACTTATTTTCGGTCGGATAGATTTCGTGTCTGAGCATTCTCACATGGCGATGGGTCTTTCTCCCCCCCCCCTAAAAACAGTTAAAAAAAGAAAAAACCATATATCCTCAAGCAAGAACTTTTCTGCTTCCGATTACCCCCATGCTTAAAAGTTGCAAAGGAAACACGGAAGCAGGGAAGTGGCTGCCCAGCTTCGGAGCTCCACACCATTTTTTTTTCAGAGGAGAATCTGACTCGAGTATAAGCCGAGAGGGGTTTTTTCAGCACAAAAAATGTGCTGAAAAGCTCGGCTTATACTCGAGTATATACGGTATATAGTTTAATTCTTTCACAATATATTGGTTCCACTCAAAGCCAGATTGTTTCAACCCATAAAAACTCTTTTTGAGTTTCCAACAATCATTACTATTTACTTTATTGTCTTTTATAGTAACTGGCTTTTTCAAATATATAGTGTGCTGCAAAGGTGCATGCAGATAAGCAGTTTCTACATCTAAATGGTTAATGATATAATTTTTCTTAGCTGCCCACACTATTGCTGCTCTCAAAGATGTTGCTTTAAGGCTTGGTGCAAAAACTTCATCGTAATCAGATGCAGTTTGATTAAAACCTTGAGCTACCAACCTAGCCTGATGGGTAACAGTCCCATCATTTCCAGTTTTTACTTTAAATATCAATTTGCACCCAATGGATTTTTCTCCTGGAGGTAATTTAGCATCTTTATATACTTTCATTACCTTTAATGAATTTAGTTCTTTTTCCATTGCCTTTTGCCAATTCTCCTGATCCTTAGCAGGATACATCCTAAGTTCATCTATACTAGTTGGAACTTTAGTTACTTGGCAAGCTATACTTGCTTGATACCTATCAGGTGGTCTAGTTACACGTGTAGTACGTCTAGGTATTACAGGACTTACAGGTGGACTTTCATTTACTAACTTCTTGATTATCTAACTCTTCCTGATCAACTGTTTCCTCTTGTTCTGCTCCTATTTGTTCTTCGTGGACTTCTTCTTTAATTGGACTCTTCTTATAACTAGTCTGTTCTTTCTGCCTTTTGTAGGGTTCAGTAATTACTTCATTATTTAAATCTTGCTCTAATCTATTCCATCCTACATGTTCTAGGAATTTAGCACTAGCAATGGTGTAAACTCTAGATGTACCTGGTTCCCAGAATCTATAAGATCTATGATTAGATTCATATCCTACAAAAAATAATCTTTTAGCTGTATGTTGTCCTTTGTGTCTGAGTTGTGAAGGGATATGCACCCATGCTGGTGCTCCAAATGTGTGCACGTAACTTAAATCAGGTTTTGTACCATGCCACAGTGTGAATGGTAATTCACCTGTTGTTGAATTAACATGATTCAATATATGATTACCACACATTATTGCTTCTCCCCATAAATTGTCAGGTAATCCTGAATCAGACAACATAGTACGTGCCATTGATTGCAGTGTTTGGCCTCGTCTCTCTATAAAGGCATTATGTTGTGGCCTATATGGTGCAGACTTTTTATGTTGAATACCTAACATTCTAAGTCTATTCTGGAATTTATTATTTGTAAATTCCGCACCATTATCTGTTATAAGAGTTACTAATTTCTTTTTAGTTTTCCTTTCTGCAGATTTTATCCAATTAAAGAGATTTAGATACGTTTCAGTTTTGCTCCTCATTAAATAGCAGAACCCATATCTAGAATAGTGGTACATTATACTTAATATGTATCGAGCACCTCCTACACTTGGTTTTTTCGGACCTATTAAATCTGCAAATACTACTTCTAAAGGCTCTTTGGTAGTAAATCCATCAACTCTATTAGCCGGTTTGACCTTGGCTTTGCTTTGATTACACGCAAAACATTGCAAATACTTATTACAAGGTTTCAAACTTATTCCCTTAGATAATTCAACAAAACTTAAGCATTTTAAAATTTAAATGCCCTAGCCGTCGGTGTAACAAGTGAATACATTCATCATGAGGTTTCTTATTATCATAAACCGTGTTAGCCACCTCTAAACCATTATCATTTAACACATATAATTCACCTCTTAAAGATGCAGTAATTCTCTTATCTTCTTTCTCAATTATGCAATTATCTCCCCTAAAGATAACTACATATCCTAGTTTAACCAAAATTCTAACTGAAATTAAATTAAATTTAAGTTGTGGTACATATAACATTTTTACATTCTCTTTTATGAAAGAACAATATGCTATACCTTGACCTTTAGCTTTCAGTTTCCAGCCATTGGCTAACGATATCTGCTGTGTACTCTGGGACATTTTAATAAAATTTTTGTTATCATTTGTTATACAGTGGGATGCTCCACTGTCAACCACCCATAAATTATTTTTTACAGCTCCGTTAATATACATGGCTAACTCTAAATTTTTATTTATCTTTTGATGACTTTTAGCATTCTGGCCAGCATTCTGGCGCTGTGCTTTTTTACAAAATCTTGCCAAATGTCCTCTTCCTCCACAATTAAAACACTTTTTAATTGCGTATGCAGTAGGAGATTCAATATTTTCTTTTTGAGGTTGCTCCCTCCTTAACTGATCTCTTTCAAGTCTTCTTCTTGCCTCTTCAATCAATCTGCCAGTTATATCACTTAAAGTTAAACTTTCCTCAGGCAATATTTCAAGGGAAGTGACGTAGTTATCATAACTTTTATTTAGTGATGATAGAATTATGTAGACTTGGTGTAGTTCAGGGAAAATAAGCTCTTTCTCGTGCAGTTCTTGAAAAATGCTTTTTATAGAATTCAAATGACTCAGCATATCACCATTCGTTTGGAGATGCGTCCTGAAAAGCTTCCGTGTTAGATTTATGTGAGCACCAACGTTATCTCAGAAATAAATCCTCTTCAGCTTCTGCCAACACCCAACAGCCGTTTGCTCTCCACGGATATGAACAAGTTGCTGGTCAGACAGTGTTAGTCCTATTATGCAAATAGCTTGTTCATTTTTCTGCATAAAATCTTTTATCTTTAGTCTATCTTCCTCAATCTCTGGATCCCATTCCTCTATGTTTGGTGGATTTTCAATTATGTTCCACAGACCTTCTCTTCGTAGAAGTAGACTACATTTTATAGACCATGATACATAGTTTGTTCCATCCAGCTTGGATATAAGGGACAAACTTTGGAGATTGACTTGTGCCATGTTTTCTTGTATGGATATAAAACTATAATTAATAAAACACAGCTGTCTGTTTACTCTAATGTATAACAACACAAACTCTCACTTGTTACATAAATCTGTTTTATCCTAGTTAAACTGACTTTGCAGCCTCTGGGCCCATAACCAGTGTTAAGCCTGTGTTCCCCAACCAGTGTTAAGGAGACAAGCTAAACAGAATGTGCAGCGTTAGTCAGATAGTCACACAGATAAATGAGTGAGATATGTTTGTATGTTTGTTAACATACAGTAAAAATAACAGATACGCTTGTGCTATCAAAAATATAGTTTATTCCATTTAGAGATTATAGCATAGTCAAAATAACAGTCCATTAGTCATGTATCGTTTTAGTCAGTCCATTCAAGGATATTCAATTAGCAAAGTCCGTGCAGAATATCCTATGTCAGTTCACTTACAAATCAGTCCTATCTCTCTCCCATTCCAGTAGGGGAAAAACGCAGTCTTCATCCAGTAATTAGGGATCATCGAGCCAGAGAGAGCAAGCTGATGTTCCTTGCTTCTTTTATGTTGCTTTCACAACCACTCCCTTAATTACATTCCTATATTTAAAGTTGTAGACACTTTAACTTATAAACCATGATTATATATTTATTATTTTACCTAAACCAGTTCGGGTAAACAATGTTATCCCTAACAGGGCATTCCATTTTTTTTCCTTCCTAAACCCCAAGGAAGATTTTCTGGGAACAAAACGCCTCCCAGGTGGCTTCCCTGTGGCCCCAGAAGGCCCCAAAATGGAGCATGGGGAGGGATGCTGCGGGTCCCTCCTGGCTCTGTTTTTTTCCTTCCTGAGTCCTAGGGAAGCCTTCTGTGGGAGCAAAAACATCACCCCAGGAGGCTCCACTGAGGCTCAGGAGGCTGAAAAACAGAGTGCAGGGGAGTGTTCCCCCTCTCCATTTTTTGCCTTCCTGGGTCCAGGGAAGCCTTTTTGGGAGCAAAAATGCCCCCCCCCCCCCGAGGCTTCCCTGAAGTCCAGAAGACCCCAAAAATGGGGAGCCTGCAAAACAGCCATGCCCATCTAGCCATGCCTAAAGAATCGGTTGTTAAAAAATTTGAATCCCATCCCTTCCTCAGCACCTCTTGAAATAATTTTTAGATGTTTTGAATCCCTGCAATAAAAATCAACCCTCCCCCTCAAAGTTTACAATAAAGTTCATTTCTTTTTTTTTTTAAACAATTTTATTGATTTTTTACAAACAAACAAAATATAAAAACATCAACTGTCTTCCATATATACATACAGTGTGTCGGTTGGTTCATCAGTTTTGTGCATTCATTTCGCAGTCTCAATTACAGTTATATTACATAATAGCTCATATTGTCAATCCAAACTTATATATCCTAATATCGCTATTAGAAAATCATTTGACTATAATTTTAATCATTCATACTTTATGAGATTACAATACTTTAAATAGTTTATTCTATAACAAATCATATAATCATACCAGATCTATCCTAAAAACACTTTATAGATATGATGTCAAATAACAAAAGAGAAAGAAAAACCAAAAACATTCCTTGCTGTCTAACATTCTAAATATTCTATTATTGTATTTTGTCATCCAACCATTGATAGAAAAGATCCCAAATTTCATAAAATTGTTTATCCTCTTGCTCTCTAATTTCAAATGTCAATCTACTCATCTCAGCACATTCTAATATTTTCTTAATAATTTCTTCCTGCAATGGTATTTTCTCATTCTTCCAATTTTTAGCAAATACAATCCTAGCCGCTGTTAATACATTTACAATCAGGTATTTCAAATCTTTACTGTATGTATCTGGTAAGATTCCCAATAAAAATAACTCCGGTTTCAAATCTATATGTTTCTTTGTCATTTTTTCCAACACATGCGAATTTTAGTCCAATATTTTCTAGCATCCTCACAAGTCCACCACATATGGTAATATGAGCCAGGTATCTGATGACATTTCCAGCATTTTTCAGATTTATTCTTGAACAGCAATAAAGTTCCTTTCTAACAGTTATGTTTTACAACCACAAAGAGACTGCTGGCAGCTGAGTTGTCATGTGTAAAAATAGCATTGTTCAAAGTTCAAAAAGCAATGTTGATTTAGTTTTCAATCCCAATTTCTAATAGAATTCCTAGGGATCTCTTAAAAACCTCTTAGTTTTGCAGAACTTCAGTTCAGAAGGTGTATTGTACCAGTGGCCTTCTAAGCCACCTTTAGTTTTCATTTGCATCAATCCTGAGTTATCCTTCCCCAACTTGAGGAATATTGTTAAGCCGAAGAGTTCTTGTTGAATAAACAGAATCTTTAATTGTATCATGATGGATGATATTATATGAAATCCAGATAGTAAAAAAGGTTTGACCTCAATGACAGAGCATGCGCTTTACATGTAAAAAGTCCCAGTTCTGGCTAAAATTCTGAAAAACAATTATTCATTGTGTTTGCAGTAGTGGCATTTAATAGGTCCACTGAGCTGATTCCATATAATGCAATTTCCTCTGTCACTATTAACTGATAAATCTCAGCCCATTGTAAATCTTTCTAGGTGATTAAGTTTTCCTCTGTTTATAGTTGTCAAAGAATCTTTGTCCTATGGTTGGAGGTAAACTGCATGATCTCTCACTTCCCCAAATCTTCTGCCTCTTAGAATCAGGTCATTCTCCTTCATGCTGCAGTGGGAGCCCAGGATAGGTAGACTCTTCCTTATGGTGTCATTAAGCTGAATCTGTTCTTGTATATATAAAAGCCAGCCCCGAGAGTATCCCCAGCTTTGACTCAGCTTCTTTAAGTCACAAGCTGTGTCTTTGAAAGTGTTAGTGATTTCTTTCAGCGAATTTCAGAAACTATCTTTGCTTCATCAGCTCCCGGGGATCCAAGTGGCTGCAACTTCAGGTGAGCAGGGCTCCGTTCTCCTGCAACGTTGCCTCCGTGCTGTGAGGCAAGCAGGGAAGCATCTAAGCTACCTTCCCCATTGCCCGCAGTTTGTGCAATCATAAATCTGATCAGCAAACCAATAACAGCACCAGTCAGCTGATCGCTCAGGCGGTGATTCTTACCTTCTCTGGCTGATCCTATTGCTTGGGGCTCACAATAGCTTAAGGAGCGACTTCTACTTCTTTGGAGCCCTCGACGAGCAGCGGCCATCTTGGAGTGCAGTCTCTTCAGACACGAGGTGAACAGCCATTTTAAGTGGCCCGGCGGCCATTTTCCGGCCAAAAAAGACTCAATTGGTCCTTCTGCCAGCCTTAAGTTCATATTGAGAGCCATTCTCACAACGCTTGAGCCTTGCCTATATTAATATGGATCAGGACAGGGTTCATGCAGAGCTTTCCCTCCAGTGGAACAGACCCTCCAACCTACTAAAAGGAAAAGACGCAGATAGTGTACTGCTCAGAGAGAAGTGGCTACAAAAATCAGAGCTAAGGCTCTAGCCCCAAGAAGACAACTCAGTCCGAGTTGAGAGCAGAAAACGAGGCATGCGGCTCTAGAGAGGCAATTTAACAAAACAATTCAACAAATGAGAGGGTAACTGCAACAAGCTTTCCAGCCAGGTGAGCATCAGGGTTCCCAGGGAAGCCCGCCCTAGGGGAGGGGAAGTTATTCATGGAGCCTTTGGGACACCCCCCCCCTTTTCTGGTCTCCTGAGGCATTTGAGGAACAACTAGATCCTCAGGATTTGAGCAGGTCTGGGCCTATTTCCAGCAAACCTCTGGGCCCTATGCCCCCTCTCTTCCCTCTAAAGTTCAGGCCTCCTCCCAAATCAGGCCAGAAGCTAATTTTACACCCACAGCAGCTGGTCTTCAGCCCTCCAACCCTACTTTTGCTAACAGGCCCAGGGAGATCTAAGATGTCATTTCCTTGGCCATTAGACAGGGATTGGCTGAAGGATTCCAACAGATTCTTCGGCCTCTGGAAAGGGTTCAGGCCCTCCTCAGTCCATAGGCTCCTTACCTCCTCAGTCCATAGGCTCCTTACCTCCTCAACGAGATTTCCACAGGCCCCAGGATCTCAGGGCTCATTCTTCACAGGCATAATGGAGGGATTATGAAGGGGAAGAGGTGCCTCCCCATCTGAACACAGTTGCTCCTTTCGTGAAGAGCGTGAAGAGGGTGAAATCTGTGATCACAATCTTTCAGAGGAAGAAGACTCTCATCCAGATCAGCCCTCCTCTGCATTGGTCTTTAAACCAGCCCTCCTTACTTAGCAAGGCCCTGCTCATTGCCAAGCTGTCACCCAAGGACATGGCCCCTGAAGCACAAGGGGAACCCTCTGGGCAAGGAGACTCCCTCTTCTCCAAGCCTGTAGTACACAAAGAGGTTTTGCCTTCCCCCTTTTGTTTCTCGACATGGTCAAGGAGCAGTGCGCCTCACCTTCGGCAGGTCCTCGTCCATCATCTCTGGACAAGCAGTTCTACAATGTCAGCATGTCCCTAGCCAACGTCCTCGCAGTGCCCTCTGTAGACATTCCTGTTGTGGCCTCATTCTCCTCTTCTGGCACTCCCACTGAACCAGAAGATGTACTTAAAGCAGAAGATAAGCGCTCTGGACAGACCCTTAAACACAACCACCAAGCAGCTGCCTGGGCTAACCGCTGCATTGTTTTTCATGAGGGCATCTCTACGATGGCTGCACCAACTACAGGACCGATTGCCAGCCTCTGACCTCAGGTCTCATCAGGACCTTAACAAAATTATAGCAGCTGTGGAATTCACGGCAGATGCCACCATCATTTCTGCCAAATTTGCATCAAGGGTCATGGCATCTTCGATGGCGGCAAGAAGGCTTCTATGGCTCCGAAATTGGCAGGCGGAGTCACGCTGCAAATCGAAGCTGGCCTTTGCCCCCTGCACAGGAGACAAACTTTTTGGCCAGTCTCTAGAGCCGTATCTCATTGAGACCAGAGATAAACGTAAAATTTTTTCCTCCTCGGAGAAAAAAGCTGACTATTACTCAGCTCCTTATCGCCCACCTGCCTTTCAGGCAGAGTCCACCTCCCACTTTCCTCAGCCACAGAGTGCATATTCTCAACACCAGGGCCAACGTCAAGAACCACCTGGGAGACAACAACCTTCTGCTGGTAAACGGCCCTTTCGGGGGCAGGGGGTTGTGCCTTCTGTCACTCTAAGTAATACCTCGTTCTCCCCACCCATCAGAGGTTGCTTAGCCTTCTTTGTCTCCAAATGGGAGGAGTCAGCGACGGATGCCTGGGTGCTCAACACTGTTAGGTCAGGGCTACAATTGGAATTTCTATCATCACCCCCAGAAAATTTTTTGATTTGTCCCATTTCATGGGACACTTCAAAGAGAGCCCTTATGTATTCGGCCATTCAACACCTACTCGACATAAGGGCTATTCAACCAGTTCCCACCTTACAATGGGGATGTGGCGAGCCATCCTTGACCTAAAATTTCTCAATCAATTTGTCAAGTACAGGCGATTTAGAATGCAGAGACTGCATTCTGTCTTAGAGAGCGTTCAGGAGGGCAACCTCCTCTCTTCCATTGATCTCATTTAGGCTTACCTCCACATCCCCATCTGGCCTCATAATTGCCAGTTTCTCCGTTTCTGTTACCAGAATGCCCACTACCAGTATCGAGCCCTACCCTTCGGCCTCTCATCGGCTCCAAGGGTCTTCACAAAGATTCTAGCAGCATTGGTGGCTTTACTCCGTTCTGTTCCAGTGAGGATCCAATGCTACTTGGATGACATGTTGATACTGTCCTCCTCCATCCACTCGGCCCTGACTTACAAATTACCCTGTCCTGCCTCCAAAGCCACAGGTTTTTCATCAACACCAAGAAGAGCCATCTCTCACCCACAACCCAACTGCTACACTTGGGAGCAGTCATCGATATGACTTTTTGCCAGGTTTTCCTGTCTCCAGATCGTGGAAAAATCCTTGCAGAGATCATCAGCCAGATTCAACAGCAACCGACTGTTCCCCTGTTGCTGTCCAAACTTTTGGGAAAGACGGTCTCCTGCATCGGCATTGTCCCATGGGCATGGCTTCACTCCCAATCACTCCAATGGTTCCTGCTCCTCCTTCAACGAGCAGGAACCAGCCACACATCAATCAGGGTCTTGCTCTCTCCACAGGCCCGGCAGTCCATCAATTGGTGGCTCTCCCCATCCCTCTGGAAGGGGCTCCAGTTCAAGGAACCAGACAGGCTAGTAATCACTACAAATGCCACCTTCTGGGTTGGGGCTCCCATATGGAGGGTCAGATAGCTCAAGGGGTTTGGTCCAGGTCAGACAGAACCCATCCCATAAATTGGTTAGAGCTCAGAGCTATAACTCTGGCTCTCAGGCATTTCAGAGCCTCAGTGACCAGTTCCCATGTTCTTGTCTTGATGGACAATATGGCTGCAAAGGCACATGTCAACAGGCGGGGGGGGGGGGGGGACGAGATCCAAGGCACTTATGAGGGAGGCAGAATGTTTGGGGCTATGGGGAGAGAGACACTTGTCGATATCAGCAGATCACATCTCCGAAGTTGACAACTCCCAAGCCAACTGGCTGACCAGGAGTTCAGTCAACCAGGCAGAAAGGTCCATTCATCTGTCCCTATTCAGGGATCTTTCCCTCAGATTTGGAACTCAGGAGTGGATCTCTTCTCCACTCCTCAAAACACCCAAATCAACAGATTCACCAGGTTTCCTTTCCAGGGAGCAGAGGGGACCAATGCTCTTTGGTGCAGCTGGCCCACGGGTTTCCTCTTTGCCTTTCCCCATCTTCCCATCATTCCGGCAGTCATACAGAAGTTGTTGGAGGAACGAGTGGAGCTTATTCTCCTGGCTCCCTATTGGTCACGGAGGCCCTTGTTTGCGGACCTGGACAACCTGTCTGTGGCCACTCCTTGGAGGATCCCAGACCATCTGATCTCCCTGCATCAGGAAGCCCTGATCCATCCGGATCCTCAGTGGCTCAAGCTGACCGTGTGGCACTTGAGCGGCAATGGCTAATCTCTCAGAGGGTTATCCTCACCATCCAGGCGTCTCGTAAACCATCTATGAGGCGCGTCTATGATGCCACCTGGAGGGTTTTTTTGTCAATGGTGCCTCAAGGAGGCTCTTTCTTCTTCCTCAGCCCAGTTGGCAGAGATTCCTTCAGGATGGCTTGGAGAAAGGTTTAGCCCCCAATACCCTACATCACCAGGTAGCGGCTCTCTCCTCAGTTCTTTCCTGGGGTTCGTTTCCATCCTTGTCTCATCACCCCTCAGTCAGGAGATTTTTGAAAGGGGCTTCCAACCTACACCCACCTGTGATGCACAGGTATCCTTCATGGGACCTTCACATGGTACTTAATGCCCTTACGAAGCCCCCCCTTTGAGCCCCTTAGAACAGTGTCTCTCAATTCTTAACACTAAAGATAGTTTTTCTCATTTCAATCACTTGGGCCAGAAGGATGTCAGAGTTGGCCGCTCTTTCGATCAGGCAAGATCTATGCACCTTTCACGATGATAGGATTGTTCTCTGTTTATCCTTTATCCCAAAAGTTAACACCTGGTTCCACCGATCCCAGGACATTGTGTTGCCTGATTTCTGTCCCCTTCCGACCATGACTTAGAGCACAAGTGGCACACTCTAGATGACAGAAGGGCTCTTAGAATTTACATCAAGCACACTTCCTCTTTTAGAAAGACAGAAGCCATGTTTTTTCCTTCTCCCCTTCCACTTGGGGAACAAAGCCTCTTCCCCTAATATTAGGTGGGTCAGGACATGCATTGCACAAGCCTACAAAGCTGTGGCTCTTCTGGTCTGACCGCGCACTCTACCAGAAGTGCAGCCACTTCAGCCACCTGGGCCACCCAGGCATCCTTGGAAGAGATTTGCAGAGCAGCCATGTGGACATCCCTGTCTCCCTTTATCAGACATTACCGTCTGGATTCCTTTGCCTCAGCAACTGTAGCCTTCGGCAGATGGGTACTTCAGCGAATGGTTCCACAGTCAGAGTGATTGACTGGACGAGAACCTGCCCGTGGACATGCAAGCCTAGGTATGTCCCATCCTGGGCTCTTGCTGCAGCATGGAGGAGAATGGGCGTTGGTAAATTTACCTGTTAATGCCCTTTCTATCTATGCTGCGAGAGAGCCCAGCCCCTTCCTTGGTTCGTCCGGAGATGGTAAGACATGTTAATATAAGAGATTTTTGCTTTCAGAGACACTGCTTCAGTCTGTCAAGTATCTTCGCCAAAGCTGGGGAAGATACTCCTGATAACTGGCTTTTATATTTACAAGAACAGACTCACCTTAATGATGTCATAAGAAGGAGTCTACCCATACTGGGCTCTCTCGCAGCATAGATAGAAAGGGCGTTCACAGGTAAATTTACCAATGCCCATTTTACATCTTGCACATGGATCTAGCTTTGGGGAACTTTGAGAAAAGGCATAAGACTTTCCAATAATATTACCTTAATATTACCTTAATGGCTGTTGTCTTGGGAGCAATCCAGTGTTTTGGCTAATAAACTAAATGTTCCCAATATACATGCTTACATATTCACATGCTTACATGAAACATATTTTGTAAATAGATGTTGGATCTATGCATTGTTTATTCAAATTACAAAGCTCTAAAAATGACGAAATTTTTATTATGAAAATTTGCCCTCTTTGACATTATTTTTGAGACCACTGCCACAGCCACCAAAGAAGTTGCTGTGCCCATTTTATACAGTAGTCAGAACAAATATTTGTTTGAAATTGCTTTTATACCATAAGGTCATTGGTTCGTCTGGCTAGAACTATCTACCCATTGAAGTCAATGAACTGAATTTTCATTCCAATTTCTCAAAAACTATTTTCCTGGACAAGATAAAGAAGTTATTATTCTACAAAGTAACTACCCATGTTAAAAAATAAGCAATAGTCCTCAACTTACAATCACAATTGACTCAAAATTTCTGTTGCTAAGCAAGACAGTTGAATGAAAGGTCTTATCTTAAGACCTTTCTTGTCACAATCATTAAATCAGTGCAGTTGTTAAATTAGTAACATGGTTGTTAAATGAATCTGACTTTCTCCATTGATTTTGTTTGTCGGAAAAGGTGATCACAAGACCATGAGGTACTGCAACAGTTATAAATACATGCTAGTTGCCAGGCATCTGAATTTTGATCACATAACCATGGGTATGTTGCAGCATGTGAAAAGCAGTCATAAGTTGCTTTTTTTTCACTTTGAACATGACTGAATGAATGGTTGTAAATTGTGAACTATGTGTAATTGTGTAGATTAGTGAGACTGAATATGAGACTGAAGATAAATAAACAGCACCAGGCAATCAGCTAATTTGGTAAAAGTGCAATGTTTATGCTAAGTGAAAAGGAAGATAATTACTGATTCTAATTGTATTGAATAAAGTGTCTGTATAGAATAGGAGGGAGTGGAGGTTAAATTTTTACTAACTTTAAATACCTGTAAAACAACTTTGGGATAGTTAATATCAAAGACAAACTGTGCTTTCTTAAATTTCAAGTGATAGCAAAACTTTTTAAAATTAAAATTAGCATTTAATCAAACCAAGCCAAATAGTGACTTCCAACGTAAATATCATAGAATGAAAAAGAAATTTAGATTGATCTCAAAGCAAATTATACAGTCTGAAGTTGAGTATCTAAGATGTGTCTTAGAGTAGAATCTTTATCAAGGCCTTATTGGGAATGGAATTGCCACATACATTATGCATTATTTTATTTTGTGTATGCATAAAATTAAATCTGTATCTAGGTCTTACCTACTTTGCTGTCTTCCACATGTGTTGAGTCTTGCTAGATATTCTAGCTAGCACAGCTATTGATCAGACTAGAGGTGAAAGTAATTGAAATCCAGCACGCTTAGTATGTCAGGGGTGTCACAGGATGTTTAGATGTGGCCAACAGGGATGCCCTGGAAATAGTGAAGCACCGGTCCGCAGTGCCTCTGTCAGCAAAAGCTGAGCTCTATTTTCACCAGCAGAGGTTTGCAGGAGGTCATCCCAGCCAAAAACAGAGCTCACGAGGGCTGCACTTCCCCCTCCCCCAAGAGTTTCGTTTTTGCTGGAGAGGATTGCAGGAGGCATCACAGATGAAAACGGAGCTCGGGAGTCTATTTTCACTGGCAGAGCGCTCAGACCACCACAGGTGCCCCTGACACAACTGGTGTCATACTGGCCACGCCCACTCTAGCCATGCTCCTCAGACCCCCCCCCCGAGGTCAAATACAAGCCTAATGCGGTCCTCAGTGAAATCGAGTTTGCCATTAGTATGTCAGATTTCAGAAGTCTGATCACACTTGATCACACTTGAATATTAAGATAAGAAGCTGTCATTGATAAATATGTTGTCGGGCTACAACGATGACGCCAACCCCGCCCGACACATTACCCTCGTTGGGGTGAGATTCCCAATGATCCCAGGTTCTGACGCTCTACGTGCAACACCTCCCCGTGTTGGCATGATCAGCTGAGAGGCATTTCAAATGATCTAGTCAGCTGTTTGGCAGTGTGTGTGTGTGTTTCCCTGGTTACGACACTCCCAGCGCAATGCCGTGTTGGTGCAATCAGCTGGGAGGCATTTCGGACAGACTAGCCAGCTGTTTGGTGGTGTGCACTTTTCCGAGCACAATGCCTCTCCCTCTTTATGATGTGACTGGCCGGGAGGCGTTTCGGGCTGGCATCTCAACATATACCTAGGGGCTTTTGGTTTTGCTGAACTGGGACTGGTGGCACAAACTACAGGGTGGGATGATGACAGGGGAGGTGTTGGTTGGGGACTTGCACGTGGAGAGGGTTAATATTACTCCAGGGTTGGGGCACGCGGGGTTTCTAGGAGCGGATGTTAGGTGTTTACTAGTGGCGGATGTTAAGTAATTAGTGGAAAGGGATTATAAAAAGCGCTGCAAGGCAGACGCTCCCAGCGCTGGCTTTGCTTAGAATTGCCGTTTGTTGCTGTTGTTGGAGAAAACATCATAATAAACACATCTTGCCACAACAGAACTGTGAGTAAAGTGGTTTATTGCTAAAGTTTCATCGTACTCCAACGGAAGCTGACACATGCAATTGCATTAAGTAGGATTGAATTGGGCCTGAATAAATCAGTCCATTTCTGGTTTGACATGTGTTAAGCAATGTCCTAATTTTACAATGAATTATAATTTTGTTGATTTTTTATCAATATGAAATGTATATCACGTGCATTTTATTTAGCCAGGTTTATTTTTCAAAATATACATATTTCAGGATACAATTGTGTATTTTAATACATGTTGTACCAACAGACATTCAGAAAAAGCAAAACTCAAATTCTGATTGTAGATTACCCTCGCTGGTGGAAATTGTATCTTTTGCTGGAATTTATCTAGGAATGTAGCACTTAGACTTACCGCTTAATAATGCTTTGCAGCCCTTTCTAAGCAGTTTACAGTCAGTATATTTCCCACCACCCACCCCCACCCCTCAAAATGTGGCAAACATGTTGGCTGCTAACTATATAATTCTTGACAGAGAAGTAATATTTTCCCTTCAAATGGGATGAAAGTGGCTTTAATATACATGCTAGCACTAGCATTTAGACTTATATACTGCTTCACAGTACTTTACAACTTTGTCTAAGCAGTTTACAGAGTCAGCCTATTGCCCCCAAGAATCTGGGCGTTGGTTCTTACCTGACACGCCATTTCTATGAGAGCTGTGAGGATCGCCCAGATAGTGGGTGGAGCTTCAGTCTCTGCTGTTGTAGGCTGAGTTTAATTTCTGAGGAACGCTCCTCCTTCCATCACCGCGTTCCCCAGTTTATGCAAAGACAAGAGGAAAAAACAGGCATTCGTGCCCTCCTCTTACTAGACTTAAGGTGCATTGGCCGAAACAAGACCCCACCAGATGGTGAAAGACAGAAAGGGAGAGGTTGGACGATCCTCACAGCTCTCATAGAAATGGTGTGTCAGGTAAGAACCAACGCCCATTCTCCTGAGAGCTGCTCGGATCGTCCAGATAGTGGGACATACCAAAGCTGGGGCCTGTCCTACGGGGAGGGACACCGTCTGGTCTATAGACTCCTCGGGTTCCCTGATTACCCTCTGAAGGACCCTTCTACCAAAAGAAGCCTCCGCTGCGGCATACCTGTTGATTTTGTAGCCTAATGAAGGGCGACGGGGAGGCCCACGTTGCTGCCCGGCAAATGTCGAGTATTGGGGCCTGGGTAGCCCAGGCGGCTGAAGTTGCTGCACTCCTGGTGGAGTGAGCCGTGATACCCCTGGGAACTTGGAGGGCCTGGGCTTAGTATGCCTTGGAAATGGCCACCCTTATCCAATGGTCTATGGTAGTTGAGGGTATCTTAAGCCTTTGTGACTTTGATTGAAAAGATATAAACAGGGCCTCGGACCTACGGAAGGTCTGAGTACGTTTGATATAGATCCGCAAGGCACGTCTAAAGTGTGCCATAGTCTCTCCATTTCATGAGTTGGCCTGAGGCAAAAATTGGGGAGGATAAGTTCTTGAGCCCTGTGGAAAACTGAGTTAATCTTGGGTAGAAAGGAAGGGTCAAGTCGGAGGACCACCCAGTTGGGATGGAAGATGCACAGATCTTTCCTAACCGACAGAGCAGCGATCTCTGAAATCCTACGGGCTGATGTGATAGCCACCAAGAACACTACCTTGTAGGATAGGAACTGGAGCGAGATCTCTCTTAGGGGTTCAAAGGGTGGTTTAGTGAGAGAAGTCAGGACTCTGTTGAGGTCCCAGGTTGGATACCGGTGAAGGGACGGTGGCCATAAGTTTGTGGCCCCTCTCAGAAATGCTCGGATGCGGGGATGGTGAGAGAGGGAGCTGACCCCCTCGCAGGCAATGATAGTGGATAAAGCTGCCACCTGACGCCTTAGTGTGTTGGGGACAGTCCCTTGCTGAGAGACCCTCTTGGAGACAGTCGAGAATAGATGGGTCGGTTGGGTCAATTAGAAGGTTGGCATACCATTTGCGGAAAATGACCCAAGTGGCGTAAATCCTTCTGGTGGGGGGACGCCTGGCTGCTAAAATGGTATCAATGACTTCGGTGGAGAAATTTTCCTTCTTCAGACGTTCCCGCTCAACCTCCAGATGGCTAGTTGGAGCCATTGGGGGTCCAGGTGAAGGAGGGAGCCTTGCAACAGGGAGATCCTGTCTGCTGGGATCCTCCAGGGAGGGGCTACAGACATGCTGCAGAGATCCGCAAACCAAGGACGACGGGGCCAATAAAGAGTTACAAGAAGCAATTCCGTCCTCTCGAGGAGTACCTTTTGAAGAACTCTGGGCACCAGCGCCAGAGGGGGGAAGGTGTAGAGGAGGCCCGAGGGCTACGGACATCGGAGGGCGTTGTGGTTCTCCGCCCTAGGGACGGGAATCTTGAAACAAACCTTGGAAGTTGGGTATTGAGGGGGGAGGCAAACAGGTCTACTACTGGCAGACCGAGTATTGCTGTCGCCTCCCTGAACAAGGCTGGATGGAGGCGCCACTCCGACTGGTCTATGGTGGCCCTGCTCAACCAGTCTGCTTGGGTGTTGTCGACACCCGAAATGTGGTCGGCACTGAGTGAAAGGAGGTGAGACTCTGCCCACTGACAGAGGCACTCGGTCTCCCTCATTAGGCTTAATGACTGAGTGCACCCCTGCCTGTTGACATGAGCTTTGGCTGTTATGTTGTTGGTGAGAATGAGAATGTGGTAGCCCTGTACCTGAGGGAGGAAACTGCGGAGGGCCAGGTGGATGGCGTGGAGCTCTAACCAGTTTATATTGCACAGCCTTTCTGACGCTGATCATCTGCCCTGAGCTGTAAGGGACTGTAGGTGGGCGCCCCATCTGGACAGACTGGCGTCTGTAGTGACGGTGAGTCTCGGGGGCTCCTTGAGGAGGCAGCCCTTGTTGATCGACGCCCTGCTCCACCAAAGGAGGGAGGTGAGAACCCTCAGCAAGACCTTGACCTTGCGCCTTGAGTTGCTTGATCCGGCTTTTTGGTACAGGAGCAGAAACCACTGGAGAGATCTGGAGTGGAAACGGGCCCAGGAAATAACGGAGATACAAGAGATCATTTTACCTAGCAACTTGGTTAGTTCGAGGAGAGAAACCCTCGTAAGTTGACTGATGAGTTTGACTGAGTGTTGGATGCTAAGTATTCTCTCTGGAGAGATGAACACCCTCCCTTTGACCATGTCTATTATAGTCCCCAGGTGGGATAGCCTAGTGGAAGGGGCCAATTGGCTTTTCTTCCAATTGATGAGAAACCCGTGTTCCTGGAGGGCGGTGAGGGTAATTTGGGTATCCCTGGCAGCTTGTTCCCTGCAAGAGGATAGGATGAGGATATCAACCAGGTAACAGTGGAGTCTCACCGGGATGGTTCTGAGGTGGGCAGCCAGAGCGGCCAGGACCTTGGTAAAGGTCCTGGGGGCAGAGGCCAACCCAAATGGCAGGGCCACGTATTGGAAGTGGCGGTTATTGTAGCTGAAACGCAGAAATTTGGAGTGGGAGGGTCGGATTGGGATGTGTAAGTATGCCTCAGAGAGGTGAATGGATGATAACCAGTCTCCCAGTCTAACTCCCAAGAGGATGGATTGCAGCTTGTTCATTTTGAATTTGCGGTATACAAGATGGCGGTTTAGCTGCTTTAAGTCCAAAATCGCCCTCCATCCCCCCGAGTGTTTGGGAACCACAAATAAGAGTGAGTAGAATCCCTGTCCCCTTTGGGACGGAGGAACAGGCTGGATGGCCTGTATGTCAAGTAGGTGCTGAATTGCTGAATCCATGAGGTTGTGTTTGGTGTGGTTCTTGGAGATGGGACATGTCATGTAGAAATCAGGGGACGTAGAGAGAAACTCGAGGGCAAGGGCAAGCCTGACAGTGTCCCTGACCCAGGCGTCTGAAGTGGAAGAGTCCCACTGGCTGGCGAAGGTTTTAAGTCGCCCGCCAATGGGGATTAAGTCAGGTGGCTTATCTGGAGCGCCGGAAGGGCCTGCTGCCAGAGCCGTGAAAGGGCCTCTTGAAGTTACCGCCTCTCCTGTGCCTGTCAAAGAGGTCGGACCTGTCCTGGGGCTGTCCCGAGCCAAAGGGCCTTTGGTATCTGGGAGGGAAGGGGGTTTGGGGATAGGGACGAAAGGGGGCCCTCCAAAATGGCTGCAGGGATCTGGGTTCTGATTTATGGGTGAGGGATGGGAAGAATTTCTTTTTGTTCCTTCCTTCGACTAGGAGAAGATTCAGGGAAGGTCCGAACAGTTTATTTCCTATGAGGGGGGCGGAGGCTAGTTTCACCTTATTCTTGAGATCCGCCTGCCAGTACCTTAGCCAGAGCAGGCAGCAGGCCGAGATGTGGGAGGAAATTGGGCGGGAGGAGAATTTTACCAAGTGAAAGGTGGCGTCTGCTGCGAACTCCGCCGCAGCCCTAATCTTGGCTATATCCTGATGGGCGCGGGTATTGGAAGTCGGGACATGTTGCTTAAGCTGGCAAAGCCAGCGAATGGATGACCTGATGAAGAAGGAAGCGGCCGTGGCCACCCGAATTGCCCATGTGTCCGACTGGTGAGCTCGCCATAAGGCCAGCTCCAACCGTTTCTCCTCCGGCCTCAGAGCCTCTAAGGGGTCGCTGAGGGTGGAGGAAGTGGCCAGGCCCACAACGGGCTCATCAACCTCTGGAGTACTCAGGAGGTTAGAGAGCTCTGGGTCAAGGTTGAAGAACCTTTTATCATGGGCCGGGGGGGGCGGCTGGGGAGGCCAGTTGCTTGGACACCAGGTCCAGGAAGATGGGGGGGTTGGGATGACCTCGGCCTCCACCACAGGTTATTTAAACATGGAGTCCTCTAGTCCTTCCAAAGCCAGAGGAGTGGGATCAGAGGGGCTCTGAGTAGTTAGACCTGAGATGTTCCTGGCTTTGAAGAGGAGGGATTTGAATAGCTGGGGCTTGAAGAGCCCTACAAAGGCAGGTTGATTGGGGGTGAGCCCTTTGTCCTCCATCATCTCTGCCTCTGATGGTTCTGAGTCTGGAAGGGGTTCGTTGTATTGTCAGAACCCCAGATCAAATTGTTCCTCCTCCTCCTCCCTGCACAAAACTAGGTCCCCTTCCGCCTCCTCCTCGTCCTCCCTGACTGAGGGGAAAACTTCCCCTTGAAGAGGTACCTGACCATGAGATGGTTCCGGAATGAGTGGGAATGATCTTATGGATTCGGTGGCCTGCGGAGGCAACCCCGACCTAGCCATCTGCTGGAGTCCTTCCGCAATTCCTTGGGGGATAGCCATCTCCATCCAGGCTCTGAGCTGCTCCGGAACCGCCTGAATGAGAGGTTCCTCCTGGTGCAGGCCGGCGGCTGTGGGGGTGAAGGTAGCCTCTGGAGTTCGCCTGGCTGGTGTTCCAGGGGCCTGGTGCCCTTGAGAGGGCGAGCTGTGCCTGGATAGGGAGGAAAAAGCTACAGGAGGGAGGGGGGGAAGAGCAGAGGTAGAAGGAGTGGCTGGTGCTGGAGGCACTGAGCCTGCCTGTCTGGTACATTCGTCTATTTCTTTTTCTAGGGCCTTGTGTCGTCTTAGGGCGTCCCTTTGGGAGGCTTTAGAGGACTCCTTAGCCTGACTGCGCAGGTGGTGAGTTTTTGCTTTGGCCTTTAAAGAAGGGCCTTTTGATGGATTGCCTTCTGCCATTTCAGATAATTGAGGAGGATAAAGGATCAGATATGAGGCGTTGGCGCGCCTAGGGGTTGACCTACAACAAAGGCCGGGAGCCCTGGGAAAATATTTTACGCTCCCCCTTTTCTTATTCATTTATTTCTTTTATTTTTAGTTTGTGTGTATGTATGTATATATATATATATATATATATATATATATATATATATATATATTGTTTTGTTTTTTTTTGTTTTTTTTTAACTTATTCAATTAGCCACCTTTCTCTGTCTCTTAAATTTTTCTCTGATCTTGTATTGTTGAATATCGGTTTGCCTCCTTTTTTTTTTTTTTTTTGAATCAGCAAGACTGATCAAGTTGATCAAGGCACGACAGAGGCCTGAATGGCAAAGCCAAGCTTATAGCAGAACCGGGTGGGAGTGGTGGGTAGTAACCGTGGCCACTAGGGCTGGCTGCGGGGGAAGCCAACAAACGGAGGTAGCAAAACAAGCCTCCAACAGAATACACTAAATTCGGAGGTTTAAACGATCGTGAGCAGGCCTACCGGTCCTGCTGCTTTAGACTAGCATGCTGCAGCGATCGGAGAGATAAGGAGGCAAAAATCAAAATGGCGCCCGGCCACGAGGCGGCACTCAAAATGGTGGCCACCTGCTACGTGGACTTGCAGGGCCCTGTTGCAGCGACCGGGAGACTCCCTGGGGGCAATCCAAGGTTCCCAGGTGAAGGACAGAGCAAAAGGAACCAAAAGAATCCAAACAGCAAGAAAACTGAGTTCGGGGGGGGGGAACGAAACGGAGCGTTTTAATAACGTGGAAGGAAAAAAACGGCAGTAAGGCAATGGAAAGAGGTGGGGGGGGTAGCTGTAAAGGTTTGCTAGCCTTCCCCCTGGCAGCCCCTGGGGCTGAGAGAGCCTCCCAGGGGACTCTAGAAATTAAAAGAAGGGAACCAACTGCACAGGGCTAAATGAGAAAAAACAATTAAATGAACTAAATACAACCTGAGAAGGAGAATTAACGAATCAAATAGGGCTTTCCTGAAACGTCCAAGAGCACATCCAAAAACTGCCTACTCTGCATGAGGGCTGAGCATAAACTGGGGAACGCGGTGGTGAGCCACGTGATGGAAGGAGGAGCGTTCCTCAGAAATTAAGCTCAGCCTACAACAGCAGAGACTGAAGCTCCACCCACTCTCTGGACGATCCGAACAGCTCTAAGGAGAATGGGTCCTCATTTTACCAACCTTGGAAGGATGAATTAACCTTGAGCCAGTGAGATTTGAACTGCCAAACTTCTAACAGCTGGCAGTCAGCAGAAGTAACCTATAGTACTGCATTCTAACCGCTCCGTCCACCTCAGTTCTTTTTTACATGCTCCGTGTATATTAAAGTGTGGCAGTGACATTGAAATCCACAAATGCGGGCTTGCAGGCTGTTGATAAATCTGTTCCAATGTACATTGTTTTATTAGATTGGTAAAAGAACTGGAACTTAGGATGGAACAAAAGCAGGAAGTTTTTGCTTTGGGGAATTATTTTTTGTTAGTCCAATGTGAATAGTCCCAAATTAAGCATAGACTAATTCCAACATAGAAAAAGTAGGGATGAAAGACTTTTTGAAGTCTTAGTTAAAATGTTTTTGTAATAAATGACCTGGACAGTATTTTTAGTGAAATTTGCTTCCAGACTTTATTTGTATCATTTTTGTGTAGTCTAGATAAGAGAGTGCATATCTTGTACTCTTGTGAAAGGTCGGATACATAGTTTGGAGTGCTCCTGGATCCATGTTTGGCAGTAAAATTTCATGTTTGGTAGGTGATTAAGAAAGCTTATTGTTGGCTAAAGGTGATAGCTGATATATGAATCAATTTCCCATGGTCTGTTAACTTCTGAAGTGAATTTACCAAGTTGTGTTATATCTCTGCCTGTCTTGAAGATGCTTTAGAGATTTCAATTAATCTGAAGTGCAGTTAATAATTAGGTCTATACAGAATTAGGTTTATACAGAACCTAATAAAATGTTTAGATGACTGTGCTGCACTGGATTTCAGTTGGTTTCAAGATCCAATCAAAATATTAATGAAACCACTGAAAGCCCTTTATGGTTTGAAGTGAAAGCATCCTGCCTAAACTAGACAGGTCAGAAGCATGACCTGTCAATTGTGGGATGTGCTTTTTTTCAAAGAAATGTATTGACATTGTTAATTGGTGCTAAGCAAAAAAGACATACTCAGGCATTAGAGATATTAATGGTTCTGTTTTGAAATCATAAGTGTCAAACTAGTGCAATGCCATTGATATAGACTAAGGGTCTTCAAATTTGGCAAGTTTAAAACTTGTGGACTTCAACTCCCAGAATTCTTGAGCTAACATGATTGGAGGAAGAATTCTGGGAGTTGAAGTCCACAAGTCTTGAAGCTGTCAAGTTTGAAGACCCTGATATAGACATCCTGAAGTTTACCGAACATTGTCCAGCAATTTGAGCTTTTTTTATGATGAGTTATTATAGATATATATCATATGAACTGGTTGCCATTTTGTGCCTGATGTAATGCAGACAGATTTTAATTATGTAGATGAAAACTTTGCCAGGAATAATATTTTTGTTCACATTAACAGAGAAAAAAGTTTGTTTCCCATTTCTCTATTCCTTCAAATAGGCAAATGAGTTAGAAGTTAGATTTACTGTATAAGCTGAATGTTTTTAACCTCTAATACATAAAATGGAAAGGGCTGATTCCTGGTGTTGGCATTATTGGCAAAGCGCATAATTTGGCAAAACAGCCACTGCTGGCTCCACAAACATCCATTGTTACTGCTTGTTTGTGTCCTTTATATAAGAATAAAAGTACAGGTAGTACTTACTTACAGCAGTACTTGCTTACAGACTGCCTCATTTAGCAATGGTTTGAAGTTAACAATAGTGTACTTAAAAAAAAAAATCTGTGTTTATGACTGTTACAGTGTTCTTGTGTCATGTGATCGCCATTTGGCCACTTCACAACTGGCATTCATTTATGACCATCACAATGTCCCACAGTCATCACTTGCTTGTTTTGCAACCAACTTGTGACAAAACAGAATTAATACAGAAAGCAAACATAAAATCCTATGTCAAGGTCACATGATTTTCCACTTAACAACTGAGTTGCCAGCCCAAATAGCAGTGTGTACTTCTAAGCAAAAAAAAACAACCTTGTTGCTTTCACTTTGAGGGATGGGCACATTGACAATGGTAAAGATTATGCAGATTATTTAAAGGCTGCCCTTTGACATTATGAGGTCCCCACAGTCACCATGTAGTTGATAAATAAATTTATCAATAAATAAATTTAATAAATAATAATAAAATAATTGCATTATTTTGATATTTGAACTTACAAACTTAAACTTACATTAGAAGTGGTGGTGAAGCCTGGTAGTTTAGAACTTTTACAAAGTGCTCCAGAAATGATGGTGATTCTTAAGTTGAATGATAAAAGTCTGTAACTTGAATGTTTTTGGAGAACAAAAAAATTTTTTTGAGCCACTGTCCATAGCTTTGTGTTTTGTATTCTTGATAACAAAAGTATTTGATTTTGATACAAAAGTTATCTAAACATCTTACACCCTACAAACCTACAATTTATCATAGGTATCATATGTGTATATCCTTTTTAATTTGCACCTATTATAGATTTACAAAGGAGAAACTCACATATAACATATAACTTGATCTTACTATGTTAGAGAATAGTTACCAGATCATTTTGAGAGATATAAAAATGATTCTTATTCAGATTTGTAGTATTAATATTTAGTGGACATCAATTTAAAATTTGTTTGCTGTTACAGTGGATAGTTTGTCTCTTCATACATATACATATACACTATAAGTGATTAATGAAAAGTTTTCATAATGTGATATAGTAGTTGATAATGTCTGTATATCTAGATTAAAGAGGGTGAGGGAGAACCCAAAAGTGGTTTCAGAAAATTCAATATTAACTAAAGATCTGTTCAGGCATGGACTATTTTTCTTTGGGTGGAGGTCATTACATTTCTCCCATTAGATATTGGGTGTGTCGGGGATTAACTGGATTTTCTCATTTTTCTGGGTTTCAAAGAAGGAAAGATAATTTTAATATTTTAAGCCATACAACATGAAAGCAGCAATTGAATTTTTGCAAAGTTATCCGGGTTTTTAGGAAAATGGGAGTTGGAGCATTTTAGCACTGTCCTTTTTGGCACCACCTCTTCAGCCCTTGCAGACTCAACTTTTTTGAAAAAGGAGTGGGGAAAATGGTGTGGTCCAGGGGACCAAAAACATATCCTGTCATTATCTTTTTCTTATCCTATTGACTTTGGCTTTTAACTTTATTATACATTAACAGGTGTCAGCATTAAATACACTAGGCTGATCCCAGTTATGTATGGTTAAATTCCTATTTCCTAACTGTCAAAATACCTTAAGGTTTACCTGCTATGGATTCAGAAGAGAGAAAATATTGTGGAAGGAATTTATGGCAAACCTCTTCTGTACAATATTGTTTGAAAGAAAACTACAGGGAGGAATCTATGCAGTAGAATCAAGCTCAATTCAAAGGAATTATTTTACATTTTTATTATTAGTAGTAAAAATACTACTCACCTAGCTTTTAATAAAATTAATGGCACCGTCCCTCTTTTAAAAATACTTTACAGTTGATGCTATTGATGAATTCATTTCTTTATGCACATAATAGGCAGGGTATACTTTGCCTAATAGATGGTATTCTAACATTTTCAATTTAAGAATGTATTATACTTTCCCTTCCCTTCTCCAGTCCTCCATTGTACAGCTATAATTCTAAAATGTGATTAATGCTAGAAGGGTTGTCTTCACTAATTTTAATTTTTCAGAACAGGAATTTTAAATCATGCAGCACAGTAAAGATAAAGTTGCTAATTAGTAGAAAAGAAAACTGAGAAAGAATCTTCCAGGAGAAAAGGGAGGACAGGTACAAAGGAACAAAATAAAATGAATGAAATGTAATGGTAGAATTTATTCTTGGCATAGTTTGAAGGAGAATTTGGCCTGACAAAGTGCAATTATCTTTTTCCATTTCCCATGCAGGGACTGGTACTGCTTGGTGAGGTGCCTCCTTCTGACCCTGTATTAAGTGATTCAACCCATAGTCTTAGCATTGACCGCAAGATGGAACCTGGAATTGATAGGATGGTAAGTAATAAGAGCTTGGGAGGAGTATTCCTTGGAGTACTTTTCTTTTATCATATCCTCTTTCTCTGCTGATATTATATTACTGAATTTCATTTTTTAAATTTTTATTTATTTCCTACTTTCTGGACTTGTGTGTATACACAGAAAACAGGAAATAAATAAAATTCAGCAATATAATTATATATTTTAGATTTAATAGTTGTATAAAGAAAGACTGTCCTGTTACTGTTTTTTTTTTCTTTTGTCCCAATATTTGAAGAATTCTGAGATAGGGTTAGTTTTCTGCCCTGAAAATGCTTCCAAAAACCACCTACTTACCTAGGTTTGCATCCTCAAAGACTTATTTCTAGGATAGAATATTATTGCAGGCTATAGATTTGTACTTTATTAGAAGTTAGGATGCAGTTTCAAAATTTCTGAGCACTACAATAAAATACTTAATTATTTTTATTTTTAAAACTACTGGTCTGCCAAAATATAATGCCCAGTGTTTAATTTTAAAAAAAATCAAAACATTGTGAAACAAGTACAGCTGCAGACAGAATTACCATATTTCCAAAGTTGGTGGAAATGCCTCTGCATCTTAAACAGTGAATGTTACTGAAGCCCTGCCCATTCACCTGCCCCCACCCTTTGGCATCTGCCTCCCAGCAATTTGCCTCCTGGTCAGCTTCAGCACAGCCTGATTTAGCACAAACAGCTTATTGAAGCTGTCTAAGGCTGCAGGGATCAGCATCGCCTATTGTCACCTCCGCACATCCCATTTTCAGCCTCTGTCCATCCCATTTTCTGCCCATTCCAGGTGGTGAGGATCGGAATGGGCAGAAAATGGGAAGCGCAGAAGCAATCCCTGCAGCCTAAAACAGCTGATCGTTGGGAGGCAGTTCCAACCAACAATCAGCTGCTTGTGCTAAATCAGGCTGTGCTAAAGCTGACCAGACTGTTTACTATTTGCTGCAAGGAGGCAAATTGCTGAGAAGCAGAGGCAGATTTCTTTCCCCCTTGTTTTCCTCCCCAAAAGCTAGGTGCATCTTATACTTTGAAGCATCTTATAGTGCAAAAATATGGTAATTTAAAAGCGGATGAATAGAGAAAACGCTAAATCTAGAAGTAGGCAGAAACCTAATAAATGATTACGAAAGGGATGAGATTCAGTTGTTCACTTTATAATTTCTGGAAGAACATAGGTAAATGTGTTCCACATTTCAAGGGCACCAGGTGCTTTGAATCGTCTGGACTGAAATACCAATATTTTTAGGTTCTGGCATCCAGGGTTTACTCATAGATGTCTAGGAACAGGAGACCTTTCTATCCATTAGTTGGTATCTCAGGAATGTTTAGGAAGTTAGTACAGTGGAAGTTATTCTTCATAGATTTTTAAAGGAATGCCTATATTTGCTTTGCATACAAAAAGTCCCAAGTTCAACCATGGTTACTTTGGTAGCAGACATTTACTTGAAAGCATGAACAGTAAATAAATATTAACAAGTCTGAGTAAAATAAGTAAGTAAGTGTCATATAAAAATAATCCACATTTGCCTATTGGTTTGATTCTGTAAAGCTTTACAATTGCTTGTCCAAAAGTGATTGCTCAGGTAATGTTGTAATGTCTGTCAGTTGCATTTGATTTAGGCAGGTTTCATGATTGCAGTCATGTAAAATTGCGTTCTCAATTTTTTTTCATAGAAAAGCAGAAAGCTACTTTTTTACTTGGTCTATTTGACCAGAACCATCTATAGGCAGTGTCTTTCTAGACTTGCAGATAAGAGTTTCCCTTGTCGTACCTGGGTGTGTCACTTGGATATATACAAAGCACCTTCTGTTCTAAGACCTTTTGTTAGAGCAGACTGGACTCCTTAATCAAACACTGCCAATTTTCATTTTTGAATTCATTGAGAGAACTTTATCTTTTGTAGCAATATTACCAGCAGTGAACCAAATTATGGGACCAAAGGTGGTAGGGTAGGGTTGAAAGACACAAAATTAAAGGTTCTAAACTAAAGATTATGTTAATTGCCATTTGAAGTATAAATACTGCAGATATTAAATACACAAAGGAAATTCTATAAACTTGTATTTGGTAGGAGAGCTGGATATAATCTATATCCTATAGCTATAGTGGGTGTTTTGTGCACCTCTCTGTGTTACATACTTTATGAATTATATAGTAGATATCTATATTTGATATGTCTCAATACATCAATTTTAATATTCCAGGATATAAAGGAAAAGGCTTCGTCTGTAGTTCATGAAAACTGCTCAGAGGGCAGGACAGCTTTGCTTTTACCTTTAATTCTGTCTCTTTCCCCCTCATCCCTTTTATCTTTGGCCTTATAATTTGATTACTACTGGCAATATTGCTGTAAAAGACAAAGCTCTCTCAAGGAATTCAAAATTTTATTTTTGGTCCTAATTAGTCTTTGCAAATTTAAATAGTATTGCCCTTGCATAACATGATACTGTGTAGGAAATAACAGCAGATTCAGTTCATAGAATATAAGTTGGTAGATTGTATGTGGTTGTTTTTCTACTCCTCGGAAAAACTTCTTTCTCATCTTAGAATATTCCGGATTCATTTTTCTTAGAACTTTCAAGCTTTTGGATGCTTGAAATATCCTCTATTTTTATCAGGTTGTAATATTTAATTCATATAATAAAGCAAACTGTAATTGGTAAAAGCTTGTGATAAATGCATTCATTTCTAAAGTCTCACTAAATTCTTTGTTATGTGCAAAATGTAATATGACTACCCTTTTTCTTGAGCCAGTTAAACTTTTCTTCCCTTTTAAAAATATTTTTGTTAGAGAGCTAAAAGTTTCTTTTAAAATCCTGTCTTCCCTCAATATATTCATTTTGAGTTTTAAAAAGTTTTTATCACATCCTTTTTATACTAACTTAAAGATAAGCTGTAATGTTATGAATCATAAATATGTAAACCAGTGCTGTATTTCAAATAGCCTTTCCAATATGAGTAACAGTTTTGTTGGGCCCTTCTCAAATATTCTTCACAGGTATAAGAACTAGAAGCTTGGTTTTAAGGTGAATTGTGAAAGACTAAACTTTCAATGGTGTAAATTTAAACATAGAACAGTAACATATAGAAGATAGAGCCTCTGAATCAATTTTAGAAAATTATTTTGAAAACGTACAAGATATGTTTGCATTGTCTGGGTATTCCTGTTTGCACAGAGTCTATACATTTGAAAGTTTTCCATAGACAGATGTCCCACCAATGAAAACTGATTTCCATATGAAAATGATGGATAACTGAATTTTAAAGTGAGATATGCTTGCCCATTATTATTTCTAGGTTAGAAAAAATTGTTTTGAAGTAGATGATCAGAAGAGTATCTGTGAAGATGCAGAATATGCTATTCCTTTAATTGTGTCCAAGTTAATGGATCTTTGAAATCATCTCTCTGTGTTCCAGCTTATTGTACTGTTCGTTGCTGAGTTACAGCTATCGTACAATTTGTATTATGAAATACTCTTGATTCCCGAATGCTGCTGGTGATTATAGAGTTTGTTATGTTAAAGAAAAAGAAGCTGTTGATCAGAGAATTATATAATTTAACAATATGTTTTTTTTCTTTTCTCCCCCTGCTTCTTGCCCTTTCTATTTGTTGTATTGGTACAGTCATCGGAGAATCTTGGTAAATCCATTAGTAATACCCAAGAATCTCTAACTGCCAAAACCTGTGGAGTGCCGAGACCAGTCAATGGAGTCATTAACACGTAAGGTTCTTGTTAAACCTCTTCTTAAGAAAACATAACCTCTAGAAAGGTACTTCTGAAAGGCTACCCTTGAAGGTACTTAGGCCTATAAGCATATATAGATTAAATCAACTCTGACAGTATCTATTCAGCATGTCATTTATATTTTTATTAGAAATCTTAAAAATAAATAATTTGGAAAAATTTAGAAACTTCTGAGCAGAAGTAAGTCAAAGGACCTTTCTCAATCTGATGTTCCGTACATGTGTTAGACCAGTGATGGCTCACCCTTTTCACGTTGCGTGCCAAAAGTGTGTGCATGCATGGCTGCACACATGATGCAGTGCAAGCATGCCCCTCTGCCTGCATGTGCACATGATCCTCCATGCCACGCACCTCTGCATATATGCACATGATGGTGCTCATGCCTCATGCACTGCAGATACCCGATAATGAGCTGGCTGGCAGGGGCGCGCATGCGCAGTGGGGCTCTTCCGGGTGACTCTCACATGCTGGCAGAAATGGCTCTGTGGGCCACTTCCGGCACGCATGCCATAGGTTTGCCATCACGGTATTAGACTACAACTATAACTTCCTACAAGCTGGTTCAGGAAGCTGTAGACCAGCTTATCTAAAGAACGCATTGGATTGAGAAAATAAAAAGTGATGGAAAGTTAACAGAATGAATCTCCTGGAAGCTGGAGCAGGCATTGTATGCAGAAGAATAGGATAGGATAATAGTGAAATAGTGTGGATGAGAAAAATGTGAGCCAGGAAGTTGTGAAAAATAGTAAGGACAAAGGAAGAACAGTACCTGGCATTTCCAAATAATGAAAAGCTAGAGAGTTGCTGACAAGTGATGGTTCACTGTAATCTAGTCTAACCTGGTATCAAAAAAGAATTCTGGGGGGTACTGATCTTAATTTTTAATCTTTATTATATGTATGGATTTATTAATTTTCTGGGACAAATGGACTGCCGATTTTAAGAAGTGAAAATCTAGGCCCGATTAATAATAGAGAAGTAGAAATGCCTAATGTGCTGTATTTCCATTGTTGGACAGTCTTCAGCCAGGTTTGACAGAGCATACTCAGGGAGATGGCTCAGATGCTGAGGAGCTGTTGCGGAAAAAGCAGAGATTAAATATGATGTCCTCAATCCCTGATGGAACCTGTGTGGCAGCCCGTACACGCCCTCTTCTCGGCTGCAAGAAACGGAGGCTTATTCGACCCAGCAATTTGATTCCACTCTCCAAAAAGGTCTGTAAATGCATAAAGATAGTAAAAAAATAGAGGAGAAGAAATATGCAGCTAAATGAGATAACTAACAAATTGTTGGTTTTACATATTGTTCCTTTGCCCCATATCACTATAAAATCTGCTTAGAATCTCTCTGATATTCAAATGAAGTACATTTATTGGTCTTCATATCAGAGAAACTTTTCCACTATTAAGTGAGTTTGGCATTGAGTAGGAAAGACTTGAAAAAGCTACATTTTAAATCTTTGAAGAAAACTACATTTTAAGTCTTGATTATTTGGCTATAGAAGTGGGCAGAGAAAGATAGTTTGACTTCTCCTTCCACCCTGCATATTGCTTTGGGAGGAAAGATTCACATTTTAATTTGAGTTTAGTTTTAGATTTTTTAATTTAAAAATGTTTAAATGGCTACAATTCAGTATGCTGAATTCAGAATCAGTTCTAAATTTTGTGTTTGAGTTCATTGTCATTATTATCTGTTATTTTTTAAAATATTTTTTTTCTTTCCTCTCCTTTCTCCCACAATTTAAAAAATAGCTTATCTAGGTAATTAGGGAAGTATGTACTTTCAACCAGACTGATCTGTTTTCAGTGCAATAGTTGGTAGGCTAACAGCTTAGGACAAATGTGATATTGATAGTCAAGAAATTTAAATTTGTATGCATAAATAGAAGACACAGTACACAGAATGTAAACCTCTAAAAAAACCCCAATTTTTATATATTCTGAGCTATATCACTATTGAAGATAAAATGTTGCAGTGCTCATTACCTGATGCGGAAAAAAGGTGCTCTTTTCTCCAAGAACAAAACTTTTACATATCTTACTTTGAGACTTATTGTATTATCATGGATATTGAAGAAGGTTTGTTTGCTGTTTTTTTGTTTGTTTTAATTGGAACATTAATAGGATGAAGTTCCAACAATTATGTTTCAGTGGACACTTTGGATTTATGAATAGCAAATATTCTGTTATTGGATACTCTATCAATAGTAGTTTTCTAGTCCTGGACAAATTCTCTAATAAGAGACGCAACTACAAAAGCTGAAGTACAAGTAGTTTTCCCAAACAGCAGAGAAAACTCAACCCCCATTCTTTATACTTGTAGACTTAGGCAAATTCACAGAATCAGTCTCTCATTCATCCATCCTGTTCCCTTTTCACTCCTGTCAGATCATCTTGAAGGCTTGTTAAATACTTTGTGTAATTCACTATACCCAAATCATATACTTCCTTTTTCCAGTGCATTGATTCTACAATAAAATCAATTTCAAATTTTGCTGAATAATTTTGCTTATCCTTTCCTGACTACCCAGAGCCATCCTGAGGTTTTCTTCTTTCCTTCCTTATCAAGCAGTAGCAGTAAAACATGTTTTTCCCTTTATGTTTTAGGCAGCCAAGAGCACCTCAAAGCCATTGGTCTCTGGCCATACCTGATAGCCCATGCCATGAAACTAATTAGTGGGTGATTGAAGACCAGGTGCTCAGTTTGAAACAAAGTGCAAGTTGATGCCTTTTTCTAGATTGATGGATTCTAGCCCTTTTCCCTATCTCATCCTATGTCTAGGTTTATCGTAAACCACAGCGGTGTGGTTGTGATGTGAACCCTTTGTGTGTTCTCTGTGGCTCTCGAAGCTCAATGCCTTCAGAAATCCAGTATGAAGCCCCTTTGATGGAGCGTCTCTCACAGTTGGATTCCTGCATCCACCCTGTACTTTCATTCCCAGATGGTAAGAATGACCCCATTAGCAGATGTGAGTAATAAAAGCTAAACAAAAGTCAGCTCCTCATTCCAAGCTAGGTCGGCAGCCATATCTAGGCAACAGTAAGATCTCTACTTTTATCCTGTCTTACATAGGATGCTGGCTTTAGGATGATCCTTTGGAAGCAGAAATCAAATCTTTTTTTCTTTTTTTCTTGGACCAGAGAGAGGTAGGCAGCCACAGGGGAATAAGATTTTGGTTAAGAGAAGATCTGGAAATGCATTTACTTTGGCTCTCCTAAGGTATTGGAGCTACTTGGTACTAATGTTAGGCATCCCTGACCTAATTATCTAAGGGTGGCCTGACATGCACTGCTAGAGACTAGTAGTTAAAATTTAAACAACAATTGGGCATCTTCCCCCCCTCCCCTTTTCCCTGCCCTCATCCTGCTTCTTTCTTCCATATGTGAGGTTGTAATGAATGTTCTGCCCTCGTCTGGATGATTTGATATGTGACTGGAAATTTCCAGATGACATTATAACGTCATAACAACCTTGGTGAAAAGGATGTTAATCAGGTCTTTAAAACAGCTAAGATAGCGCCATCTGGAGTTCTTGAGGGAAGGTTGTTGCTCTGAAGCATTTGGTCAGGGGAAAAAAAGACTGTCTTGGCAGGTCACAATACTGTTTTGGCGCAGTCAGATGTTGGCTAGCAGTAAGACGGAGGAAGAGTAAGCTGAATAATCAATTGGATGGTGTGATCAGATGGAAAAATTGCTCGCATGTCTTCAACAATGCACTTCTCTCTTCTATATACATGCACACAGGTAGCATTATTTTACTGCTACAGTGCAGCCTTCTTAGTTTACATTTTCATGGTTTTCATCATTTGTATTATATTAGCAAGTTGCCAGAGTAAAGGCAGGAGATTTGCTTGGCAGATTGATTTGAATTTTTCTGCTGAATGTATTTTACTTATCAGCCTGTTATCCAGGCTGTTTTTTTAATTAACATCTGAATTCATCCTCTTTCATCAGCTGTTTCTCAGTATCCAACTACCTCTCCTATCTTAAGCCCTGCTCCTAGTTTTATGTACTTGTGTATGACCCATTTATGGAATATTCTGGGCAGGTAACTTATTTTCCAAACCCAATGGATGCAACTATTTCTATACTGTGACTGTCCTTGATTTTGAAGTACTATGCCCAGGGGTGCACTGTAAACATGGTAGGCAATGGCAGGGCAAAAAGTTAAAATGAATTTTGTTTTATTTACATTTGCAATAAAAAACCATAAAACATAATTACTGCCTAGGCATATGCTGTGGAACTTTCTTCATGTTAAAATCCACTGTTCGTTAATCTGCAAGAAATGCTCCGAAAGGTTTTGTTTGTGGGTTATATGTGAATAGGATGTGGCCTTACATCCTTGTGTATATGCTCTAAACAAAGGTACACATTTTGGTTTTTACTAGGTAGGGGTGTGTGTGTGTATGTATGTGAGAGAGAGAGAGAGAATACACCTCATACATTTTCATGTTTTATTTTACTTGTTGAAGGGTGCCTACATACTTAACACGCATGTTTTAGTACCTTGCCTTTCAAGTTGCCTGCACCACCACCAGCCACATTTCTCTAGGAGATGTTTGTGGTTTCTGCCCCCCGTTCATTATCGATCCATTTCACCCACATACAGAAAATTACCAAACAAAAAGGAAAATGCCAGTGATAAATTAATTGGAAGTATATTCAGGTTGCTACTGGATAGACTAGGACTGTGAATGTGAAAATAAACATCTTGGTTTGGATAGATGATGAATCAATGTTATAATTGAGAAGTGATCAAATTCTTCATGTAAGGGGAAACACTCTTTTAATTCCATGTTTCCTCAAAAATGTCAATTCACCTTCACAATTTTACTGTAGGGCAAATTTGCTGTTTATGTTATTTAGTAAATATCCTCATTTTAATTTAAGAGGCACTTAATAATTATTTATTTTCAGAAACAAATCTTATTTTGGATTTTAACAAAATATTTGAATTGCTCTAATATAAAATTCAACTTGGGATAGAAATCTAGGACTTTTTTTTCCAGAGAAAGCTGTTTTAATTGGAGAGATGGAGTAGCTGCTTCTGTTGTTGGGTCTCTACAAACAAAACTGTTCTGTCCTAACTGGAGGCGGAGCATGTTCAAAGAGAAGAATTATTTTTCCTTTCTCTACAAATAGTTCTCTACTTAAAAGAATTCATTTAGTGACCTTCCAAAGTTACAGTAGCACTGAGAAAGTGACTTACAATTGTTTTTTAGTTACGACTTTTGTAGCATCCTTATGATCATGTGATCAAAATTCAGATGCTTCGCGATTGGTTCATATTTATGACCATTGCTGTGTCCCAGGGTCATGTGATCACCTTTTGCAAGCAAAATCAGTGGGGAAACCAAATTCACTTAACCATGTTACTAGGTTATTAACTGCAGTGATTCACTTAACAACTCTGGCAAGAAAGGTTGTAAAATGGAGCAAAACTCACTTAACAAATATCTCACTTAACAACATAAATTTTGGCTCAATTGTGGTTGTATGTCGAAGGCTACCTGTATTTATTTTCTACTGTCAACCCTTTAAGCAATTTATAAATAAAAAGAACAAAACATAAAACTAACAATAGGAGAACAATATTTTATAAAATATTTGACAGAGTCATAATTAATGCAGTAATCCAGTGGCTTTTCTTTTGGTACTTGTTCTACCCAAAAAAGGCACATGCCCCTCAGATATATTGTTGCTGAAGGCTATGTTAGTTCAGAATTCCAATGGACTCAAAATATCTGGAGAGCACAATGTTAGGGTAGCTGCAACTGGTGATTTCATTACTGGGTGAAAATAAAGAACTCCATAAATAAATACTGCTTTATTGGCTCTGAATGGATGATTGTTTTTAATCCATGTTACTATAAATCTCCAAATTTATGTTTAGATAGATTTGATGGGGAACTTTGTTCTGCATTCACAATAGGCCATCTTTATTCTGAATAGTGTCTGATAAATGCCTTCTTTTGGTTTTATGTTTGCGTATGTGTGTATTTATTTTTCTGCAGATGTACAAATAGGCTTACACCTTCAGGGCATGTTGAAATCCCACTTGCAGTACAAATCCTGTGAGAAAACCAAACCTCCCAAAAAGCTCATGTTGAAGCACCGATCCACCATGCCTCCTAGCAGTCTGTCTGACTCAATGCGCAAAGACCGTCACAAGCTGGTTAATACCTTTTCAGCAACCGCCAGTAAGTGCCTTCATTGATTTTAGTCTTGAATTGGCAGGAATTATCCATTTGGTCCTGCAGTCATCTATGTGTATGGCTTAAAGTAAACCAGGATTCCACTTTGAAATGTGATTAATGCTAGTGCCCAGTGTGGAAAAGGAAATAATAAATAAGAGACTGCTGGCGAGGATACATTGAGTATTTGGGCTTCCCATAATAATAGTACGCAAACTCTAGCTTTAGGCAAAGCTTTCCAGGATTACAGGCCACCTAGGGGCTCCACTCTACTCTCTCCCTTTGGTGGTATTATTTCTGACAGTATGTCCTCTTTTAGTAGTAATTTAATTTAGCTTTTAAGAGGGGAGAGAAAGGTTAAATGGGTTAGTTATAAAGAAGAGAAGTTTTAAATTTCTAAAAATTCCTTTGTGCAAATAATAATTAAGCAGTGGAAAAACAAAATAGGCAAGAACCAATGGTGCATCAATGTTTATTGAAATGAAACTTAGGCTCTTGCTTCGATCCTGGTTTTTGCAGTGTCTATGTGAGTTAATGATAAGGAAGACTTAACTTCATATTAGTTGAAAAGAAAAATCTAGTGTGAATAACTGAAGGAATTAAACATGTAACTCTTTTTGAAGGATTATGTTGCATAGAGTGGAATAATAAAAATAATGTTTAATATTAAAGACATAAGGGTATCCCTTATTCTGAGCCAGATCATTGCTCCATCTAGTCTAGGGTTTAGTGTATTCTGGCTTGAAAAACACTACTTCTGTTTGACAACTCTTTTTATCTGAAGATGCCAAAGATTGACCTATGACTCTGAGCACACAAACATGAGTTTTGCTATTGAGATTACCAACCTCCCTTCCCTTTCCCTTTTCTTACAAAATAGAAAGAGATTAAGTTTCTGAAATAAGATGTCGTAGACTGTTTGAATTGTGTTAGAGCATGAGGGGAGCAATTATTTAGTGTTGGCTGCTGTTACGGGAAAACCACAATGAGTATATGTAGAATGCAGTCATTCTTGAATGTTTCATGGTTATGGTATGTGTTGTTCTGGAACTGAAAACAATTAAACATGGATGGTGTGTTCCTAAATAAGCAAGAGAAAATATATTTGCATGCATACACACATGTTTGTTCCTATTTTTTGAATGGATTGTCTGCATTGAGCATCAGGAACACTGAACAGTATATAATTGATCAACTGCAAAGGGAGGTTTAATACTTAAAGCAAAAGACAGGTCCTGCTGCTCTTGATTTTTGAGATTGTTCTGCAGTGGTCAAGTAGCACCATCTGTAATTGCCTCTTAGTTCTCTTTACAGAATGTAATTGACACAAACACGTGTGCCAGAATGGAAGCCAGCATTTTAGAAGCCTTGGCAGGGCTGCGTGCAGCTCAAAAGTTCTGCGTTCTAGTAGGCCTTGCAAACAGGATGGATGGATAGATTTTTATTGCAACTACTAAATTAATAGGGTTGTCACCCAAGGGCAGTTGCTGGCAGTGAGTCTTTTATGTTGTTCTGGCAATCATGCTCGTATGGCTCCTGTGTCTTGTCTAGGCTGGGTCTTGAAAGGCAGGAAAGAGGGGTGAAAGCAGGGCATTTTCATGGCTCTCTTTCTGTTCCACTCCTCAGCTTGCTCACATCACAAAATTGAGCCAGACAAGGCATACAGGCAACCCTTAAACGATGTGAGGGCTGCTCCCAAGGCCGAGAGAGCGCCAGAGCGCTCACTTATCCTGACGGCAGTTCATGAAAGAAAGCGATTGCGGGACAGCTCCTCCGAGAGAAGTGAAGGTAGGCTGGCCCCAGCCAGGTCTGTCTGGGTGGAGTTTGGGATCTGCATTCTGCTCCCCATCTCACTTTCGAGATGGCTGCTTTCTGTTTCTGGGGAATTAAAAGTGGCAGTGGTGTTACCTGCCAGGGGCTCTCTTGTGTGCTTTAGCAACTTCCTCCTCTAGAGAAGCAGTCCAGCCAGAGGAAGCTTCTTTCCCTTAAGTGTGTTCGATGCCTGTCTGGTGTAATTCTTGTGGGTGTAATACAGGCATTGTTTTCACTCATTGCTCTCTACCTTATTCCTTCTCTTTCTTCCTTGCATAGTGTTGAAGCATCATGCAGAGATTGGAGGGCCAAGTTACTTGTCGAGTGCCATGGCCTCCACGGCTCACAGTTCCTTCATGAGGCAACTCTCTACTTCCTCTGAAAATTCTATCCCTCCTGCCACCACAAGTTCCTTGGGAAGCTCCAGTGCAACTGTAAGTACTTTGGGTGGGGACGAGGGTTTACCTGACAGTAGCAAGTGACTTAGAGTTTGGTTTCTTCAGTGCTTCAGGATACAGTGTGTTGCATGACCTAAGTCATACCATATCTCAAGGTGCTTGAGAGCTGACCTTGACTTAGAAGAAAAATTAAAGCAAGGAGGAATGACTTGAACAGAAGGATATTCATATGTGCTCTTTTGTTTCAATTATACAGTATGGGATACAAGGGGTTGTATCAAAGGTACAATGGCAAAAATGATTTTTAGCTTTCATGCTCATCAATCTTCTAAACAATTGGATTTAGATATAGACTGAAACAGAGGAAGAAAAAGTGAAGAAAAGCAGGCTTCAGAGTTGGGGACTTAATATATTCTGGGTTTGGGAACAAGGAAGTTGCGAATCATAGTGGAGAACGGGTGAGAGAATGACGGTAAGAAATGAAGTTAAGAAATGGATGCATAGAAGGGGACTTTATGGCTTTTCAGTCCAGCTGAATTGAAACCCACTAGTTTGTTTTTTTTAATTTTGACCCAGACAATTGGAAAGGACCTTAGAAAAGAAGTAGGATAAAATTGGTGTATTTCTTCCTGTCTATATAGCTTGCTCTCCCTCCCCTCTCTGTCTTCCCAAGGCTTGCTTTGCCTTAGCTGTATACTGCCACTCTGAAACTTAGCCTATATCTACCTTTCGTAATCAACTGGTGCCACCTTTCTTCTTCTCTTTAATTGCACACCACTGTTCCCCTAACTAAGCATTAGTTATCCCTTCCTCCCTACGTTTTCTGTATACTTTTAGCTGTTGCTTCATGTTACCATCTCTGATTTTTCTCCTTTCCCACTCTCCCATTACAAAACATTTCACAGGCAAAAGTTACATATTCTAACCCATGCATGACAGCCCAGAATTTCCCATCCTATGTACAGAATAGCCTATACGTAGGGTGATTGGAATAAGAGATTGTGTGCCCAGACTCTAGAAAGGCAAAGTAGTGGATACTTAATTTTATTTGGAACATTTCAGCAATTGCTAGTAATTTCATTTGGCGGGATTTGGTTTTCCAGACTTGTCAAGCATTTAGAAAATGCTTTTCAGGAGCCATCTTGTGGTTTAGTTTCTTGGCATTTAAACACTAATAGCACCCTATAAGTTCACTGTGTTTTGCTTCACTAGTTCCCTATTCATTCCTCTTCTTTATGACAAGCAAGTTTACTTGCTTGAAATAGTCATTTATTTTATTTATTAAATTTATATGCTGCCCAGCTTGAACATTTCAAGCTGTGTAGTGCTTATCAGGTAAAAGTGGAATTTCAGTGACATCTCTAGAGGAAATGTTCAAAATAGCATCCTAATTTTTACCTGGAGATTCTTTGTTTAGACACAAGCAGGACCAGCTTAATGTCATTTTAGTAGTATGGGGTAGCAGCTAAATCACGGGTTGAAATCCACATTCAGCTATAAAAGTGCAACTGCCACATTAATTTCATGCATGAAATTTAAGAAAAAGTTATAGAATATATTTCCTTAAATTCCTGTACAAAAGCTGGATATCAGTGTAAGAAGCATTCATGCTTTCTTGGCCAAATTTGAGTTGAATAGTGAAATAACATTTCACAAACCGTTTGAACTGCAATTGCTAATTCATTTCATTCACCCTGGAAAAGGCCAAATAATGTGATTTAATAATGGCCATAATGGAACATGATCAGTCAACCAGTTCTGTTTATAAAAAAGGAGGTCCTACAATTAGAAGTAATAGCAAATAAATTAGTTGAATTTTTATTTGTTGGGCAGATGAGAGAAAAAAGAAAAATGTTCAATAAAAACATACACATATTTGGAACATTCCAAATATATTGGAATGTTATATTGGAAGCTGTGGACTAGATTAAATTCTCTGGATGATTTTGGACTGCATCTCCCATCACCATACTGGTAGTTATGCTTTTGTTGGTTATGGTGGAATTTATTTATTTTTGTGTCTCTACATATATAGCAGTCACTACAAAGTGGCAAAAAAACTTTATTAAATATTGTTAAAACCACTAGTAAGCTAATGCAATTAGAAAAGGACTGAACTTAGAAGGTGGTTTTAATCTATTTTCTGAAAGCAAGAAAGAGTGGAAACAGACTATGGTTCTTCAGGGAGCATGTTCCAAAGCTTGGAAACAAGGCCATCTCTCAGTTGTTTACTAGATAAAGATCAGGAAAATGAAGGTATCTATACTGATTTATGATTTAACCAACTGGTCCATCAGATAGTAAGGTCCTAAGCCATTCAGGGTTTTAAAGATGAAAACTAATATCTAAAATTGTGTCTGTAAGATAGTAACAATGGGCTGTTTTTTTTCAAAATGGGCAAAGTACACTTCTGATATTGTCTACCAGTTAGCAACTTAGTTCCTGCATTTTATACCAGTTGAAGCCTCCACGCACACTCCTCAAGACTAAAACTATGTAGAAAACATTATATTATAACCAAAAAGTGTTAATTATTGCTACATCTAGCCAGCTCAGATACATTATATGTGATTGCCTGACCATATTCCTTACCACTCATGCCACCTGAAAATCGGGGATGGTAGAAGGTGTGAAGGAGCCCTTCCAAATGCTAGTCATCCTGTTTTATTAAGAATATAATCCACCCAGAATGACGAAAAGTATAGGGGGAAAATATTATCCCTGATCACTTCTGTTACAGACCCAGCATCGGACCAATTTGGAAAAAGCTAGTCTAGGTATAAATATCTAAATGTGTTCATGAATAACTTTAAGACCTCTAATTCAGATAGAGGCAAATAAGAAGGTCTTCCCTCCCCCCCCCCCCTTTTTTTTTTTTGGCTTGCATTACTATGATACTTACAAAATCTCACACGCGTAACTTTGGTTTCCATATCAGTACCTCTGTATGAGTTTGCAAGCAAGAACTGGATCATGAAATTTGCATCTCTGCCCTGAGTAGCTTCTGTTGGTTCATATTTCATTGAACCTCTCAGGTACCTAAATAATACTAGGTCCATTTATGCAGGACAGGGGCCTTGTGCTAGCCAATCAGGGGCAAGATTTGTACATGTGTAACAATCCTATTTTCCAACATTAACAGCTGAAGTGAGGCTACTGAGTCTCTCTGTCTCCCTGTAGCAGTGCTCTAGACTAATTGTTTGTCTCAACTTATGATTAAAGTGCAGTTTTAACAGCAGTAGATGCATGTGCTTGGTTTTTATCCTCTTTATTCATACTGGGGGGAAAGGAGGATACTGAGACAATGGTAAATTATAAGCAGTTTTTGTAAACATTTATTGGTAGTATTGTTTGTGGTATGTTTCATGTCTGGTTTCCTCTACTTCAAGGTTTCCCAAGTTGACCACCATTTTAAAAGTTTGAAATGTAATAAGGTTAATTTCAAATTTCCCAAAGTAAGCTATTTTTTCTAAATGCCTCTTAATAAGTTATAGTATTTCTTCCAAGCTTGTTGACATTAAAAAAAAGTTCTTACATTCTGCACCAAGTATTTTAAGCAATAAAGAAGATAGCTTGATTTTGAAAGTTGCAATAAAAACAGTAATGAATATCTGTCGTAAATGGATATCATAATTTGGTATAAATTGCTATGTCAACAGAGCTAGAGGCTTGAGAATCTCTTTAAGATAGGGTTTTCCAACCGTAGCCAACTGAAGATGTGTGGACTTCAATTCCCAGAAATTATGGGAGTTGGAATCCCCACATCTTCAATCTACCAAAGTTGAGAAACGTTGCCTTTAGGAATTTTTATACAACCCTCTTCATTATAAAACAACTAAAAGGAAAAGTTAGATCTGCCACAATATGTCACCCAATATGTCACGCAAGAGATGGTATTCTCAAAAAAAATCCCATGTTCATGAAGAGCCTGGTAGAACCTTAGGCAAAAATCAGCAGACACAAGCACTTGTTTTAATTTTATTATGTAGGATTATATATGCAGAGTATCTATGAATGTTAGAACTAGCAACATACTGCACATTTTATCAATTTTTAGAAAAATGGGCTGTTGGGAAGAAGGCTTTCCAATAAATAAATATATGCTTTACAAACTATTCAAAGGGTAGTGTAGCTTTGCTTTAGTTTTAGTTACAAGGTTGTTTAACTTGGAATTTACATCAGGATATCTATGTTTTCCATTAGTAGCTGGTTCCCTGGAATATTTAAGCACATTAGAACTTAAATAATTCCACATCCATTGTATTTTAATCACTAGATTAAAAGGCCAAAACATTTGTCCTTTCTTTCTTCTATAGGTTAGTTTTGAAATTGTTCCCTCTTCATATCCCTGCCTCATTTTTACTGTTGTTTTCTGCATTGTTTTGCAGCAGCAGCCAAGGAGGAGAAGAGGGGAAAGCTCTTTTGACATTAACAACATTGTCATACCAATGTCTGTTGCTGCCACAACCAGGGTAGAAAAACTTCAGTACAAAGAAATTCTTACACCAAGGTATGTTCGGAGGTTTAGTTAGCATATTAAATTTCCACAATCTTCCTGTTCATCTAAACCAGTTGAATAGCGTAATATCCCTTTTATTTTATTTTTTTGCAGTCTTCCTTTTATAGAAAATTACTGGGAACTACTTGATAAATGTTCCACCATATTAAAAGAACAAACAATTAGAATCTTGCTTTTTCTATTCTACAGAACATCTGAATGAAACTTGTAGGCCACCAGTGCTTTTAGACTACAGAAAACTTATCATAGATAACGATCCGTATGTGAGTGAGCCTCTGAACCCCAAGATATTGCTGATCTATATTTTTCAACTGCTAGCATGCCCAGTGGTAAAAGATATTTTAAACAAGTTAAATAGTATCTAAAAGACTACCATTTCTTCCTCAACAGTCTAGAAGCAGAACAACTCTCTTAGGATCAGGTTAAACATTTTGCTAAATATGTTCCAGAACAGGTGTCTAATCAAATTTGGAAGGGCCAAGGATTTCCCAGGAAAGGGAAATGTAGTTAGTATGTTCCTTACATTGGGTTCCTTACAAAATTTTGTTTTCTCATCACAGAAGTCATATTTCTATTGAGAATGAGGTTGCATAAGGTCTAGTAACTTGATATAAAATACTTTATTGTAGATTTTATAGATTGAAAGCAGAAATGCAGGGTCTTAACTGTGGCCTTGATGGAATTTCCTTGTTACGTATGGTTATTCGATATATGACTGAAATTGAACCAACAATTTTGGCTGAGTCATGACAGTTGTAAGATGGGTCACGTAACCAGACATGCGCAGTGGTTATAATGTTCATCATAGTCATTAAACAGAATGAACCCATTTTTTGCTGTGGGCAGGTTTTTTTTTCCTGGAAACCAGAAGTAAATAACTTGTTTCCAGCAAAAGCATTATAAATCACAGTCATATGACTGCAGGGCCATGGTTCTGCACTTTTTTAGGAAGAGTCATAGCTTATCATGCTTTTAATTTAAAAGATCCAGTGCTTCAGTCACCAATTTAAATGATCTCTACTGCTTGGTTAAAAATTAGAATAGGAAAAAAAAAATCAGCTGAATTAGAGTAAGGCTGTGATGATCATAGAACGCAAATGTGAAGTATTTCCCACCCCTTCTTCTTTGTGTGTGTGTGTGTGTGTTTTTTTTTTTCATGCTGTCGTGGCAACAGTAATCTCTTTTAGTGAATAGCTATCTATCTCTGGCTCTGTCCCTTGGATCTGTTACATCATCTTCACCATGCTCTCCAGCAGATTTCCAGTTGATCCTTGCAAAAGCAATATATGTTTATTATTGTTATTGCAATTACCGGTAATAGAATAAGTTATATAGGAATCAACATGCATTTTCCCTCAATAATACTCACACATTTTCCAAATAAAGTGATTTTGTTTTAATGGCAAATATCAAGAGATTTTGCAGAGGGTGATTGTAATTGCAGCCCAGTACATATAGAGACTTGAAGGCATGAGTTGGTGTGAGCTGGTATGTCTGATTTGAAATTTTGCCACTGCATGTTAAAAAAGGGCTGATTGAGATATGACTGCTATGAACATTAGTGAGATCTCTAAAAAGATATTTGAAGCTTATTTGCTTTACCTGAAGAGGGGAAAGAGTTAGGAAGGTGTGCTAGAAAATCAAAGGCAATACTTATGGTACTGAGGTTTAAAAGGGGCAGATACTCTGAAATGCCATCATAAGAGTCAGGCTCTACTATGACTCTTAACTTTCCCAAGCAAGGATTAAGCTCAGTCTTCAGCTTAAGTAGAGTTCTTGAGTCGTTTTGATTGTTAATGAAAATATCTCCATAAGCCTCCACGGAGGAAAAGCCAAATGCTAAAGTAGCAGATTTCCTTTTGCTGTTGTATCCAAGTGGCAATGGATGTATTTTCCCTACTGACTCCTCTTTTTTGATCCAATTGTTGCAGCTGGCGTGTTGTGAATGTTGGTGCTCTGAAAATGAATCCAGATGAAGATAGTGAAGAGGTAATTGTAATTGTTTTCCTTGGTTGTCTGTGCTTAATTTCCATGCATGGGATTCTGAGCAGATTCTAATACTATATATTTTATTGACATATGTTGGCTTCTAAATATATTTGGAAGAAGGTGGCAAAAACAACCATATGATCAACACATGTTGACTTTTTCCAAGGAAGAATTCTTTTTGAAGCAATCCAGAGCCCTTTCTTGGTTATCTTGAATGGCTGATAAAAACAAATGGAAGTGTCTGCCTACAGAGCATTTTGGAGGGCAAAATAGAATTACAATTCATAGTGAATGCTATTAACTACTAAGAAACTAAAACTGGAGTGCCAACTGAATCAGTACCAACTGATTCTCTGGGCATAAACCTCTCCACCCTAGCACTCACCAATTGTGTTGAACTGCCATTCTCAGTCAGTATTAGTAATTGTGCCTAGATATCTTTGGAAGGTACTAGCTCAGACTGAGGGAGACAGTCTTGTGAAAGTTTGTTATTGATCTGACCCATCAGTTTTGCCTGATGTTATTGGATATGCAGATACCATGGAAGAGAGGCAGTCCTTTAAATAAACTAGCCTTGTGTCAATAAAGAGTAACCTGGTAGTCCTTGAGTTACATTGAAATTCATTGAATGAATTTACACCTGGCTTCTGAAGTTACAACTTGCAAATGGCCCCTTAGTTATATGGTCAAAATTTGGGTGCTTGGCAACACTGACTGTAGGGGTCCTTCAAATCCCCTCTGCCTTTCCTCCCCCTCAACCCAAAATCTCTGCCCTTTTGGCAGCCCGGCATTCCTCACAGTGTTCAAGATGGCTGTGCACATGGATGCTGCAGCTGGCCACTCCTTCTTTCAGTGTATGGTGTGTATGATTCAGTGTGTGTTTTGGATCCTTTATTTGATGGAATCCTGTGGGGCAAGGGGCATCTATAGTCGGCAAGCCTTGTTACAAATTGGACTGAAATGTGAAAAGGCTATTATGGATGATTTTATACATTCTCATAACATACCGAAGAGCTAGGCAGCTAGGACCCTGGGGGGAACTATGGATCACTATCCCTGTAGGAAGGAGAAAGAGGCAGAGAAAAAGGAACAGGAAGAGAGGATGCCATGCTGGGGTTTTCTTTAGGCTCAGTAAGTTTCCACACAAGCCTTCAATTCCAAGTATATTTCTTACCAATGCAAGATTTCTGACTAACAGAATGGATGAATTAAGGTTACAGATTGCAAAGACTAAATTCATCAAGAACTGCTGTATTTTGCTAATCATAGAAACTTAGCTTCATTCACTCATTCCAGATAAAGCTGTTGAGCTAGAAGGCTACATAGCTCACCGGCAGGACAGGAGTAAAGATTCTGGCAAGATCAAAGGGGAAGGTTTTAGCCTTTATGTGAACAAAAGCTGGTGTATCAATACAAAGACTATAGACAGCCACTGCTCCATGAATCTGGAGTATATGACTTTTAAAAGTAGACTCATATATTTTCCGCAGGAATTCAGCGTGGTTTTGATTACTGCAGTCTATATATCCCACTTGATGCCAATACTACCATAGCTTTGTGATTCATATTTAACATTGTTAGTAATCAGCAGAATAAGTATCCTGATGCTGTGAATATCATGATGGGGGATTTTAATCAAGATGACTTAAAAGCAGTGCTCTCTAAATTCTATCAGCATGTTAAGTATGCTACTAGAGGAGCAAACATATTGGACAAAGTATATACCAACATCAAACATGGCTATAAGGTTATACAATTACCACATTTAGGACAATCAGACCATATGTCACTGCTTTTAGCACCAGCGTACATCCCTCTTAGGAGTTGGGCTCTGCCTATAATAAAGACAGTGAAATCTTGGCCAGAAGATGCTTCCCAACAACTTCAGGATTGTTTTATTGGGACATCTTTTACCACCCTGACATAGAGGACCACACTGCAACTGTTCTGTGCTATATCAAACACTGCACAGATACTATCACTGTGGATAAACATATTAGGATCTATCCCAATCAAAAACCCTGGATGATCAAGGAAGTCCAGCGCCTCTTGCGTGATAGGACCAAGGCCTTTAGGTCGGGTGATGGGACAAGATACAGTGTTGCCAGATCTAATCTGAAGAAAGGTATTCAGAAGGCCAAGACTGATTAAGAGGAAGATTGAGGATAATTTTTATAGCAATAACATGAGGAAGGTGTGGCGAGGGATTCAACAAATTACAAACCATCAACCAATCAATGTCATCCCTACTGAGGGGGATGCTTCATTGGCTGAGGAACTGAATCATTTCTTTGCTCGCTTTGAAGTGGAGACATCAGAGACAGATAAAACACAACTAACAGCCAATTGTAGCACCCACCTCATTGTGGAGAAAAAGGAGGTGAGGAGCATTTTGGGGGCTGTGGATCCTAGAAAGTCTGCCGGTATCTCTAGCCGAGTGCTTAAAGACTGTGTTGATTATTTGGCTGCAGTCTTTACCAGGATCTTCAATTGGTCTTTATCCCAAGCCACTATTCCATCTTGTTTGAAGGCTTCCACCATTGTTCCGCTGCCAAAGAAGTTCCCTATCAATAACCTCAACGATTACAGACCAGTAGCACTCACTCCTATCATCATGAAGTGCTTTGAGAAATTGGTCTGCCAGCACATCATTTCTGGTCTTCCGCATACATTTCATAAACACCAGTTTGCATACAGAAGAAATAGATCTACAGAGGACGCTATAGCCATCACTCTTCACACTGCTCTGACTCATCTAGAACAGCAGGGGAGCTATGTGAGGATGCTTTTTGTAGATTTTAGTTCTGCACACTTCTTCCACATAGACTAATGTCTGAACTTCTGGACTTTGGGCTTTCTAATTCAATCTGCCTTTGGATTATGGATTTCCTGTCTGGCCGCTCATAGAGGGTCAGATTAGGTAATCATACATCTTCAGCCCTTATTCTTAACACTGGTACACCACAGGGTTGCATGTTGAGTCCCTTACTCTATACTCTTTATGTCCATGATTGCATTTCCCACTCACGCTAGTAATACTACTGCTAAATTTGCAGATGATACAACAGAGGTGGGACTCATCTCCAGATGGATGCCTATCAAGATGAGGTGGACCGGTTGCTTTTGTGGTGTGGAGACAATAACTTGGTCCTCAATACCAATAAGACCAAGGAGCTTATAGTGGATTATAGAAGAAATCAGACACCCAGCCCTTGCTTATCAGTGGAGGCCGAGTGGAGCAAGTGTTCAGTTTTAAGTTTCTGGGTGTTACCATAAAAGAAGATCTGACCTGGGATGCTCACATTGCAGCACTGGTCAAAAGGGCTCAGTAGAGATTATATTACCTGAGACTTCTCAGAAAACAACTGAATGACAAACTGCTGGTGACCTTCTACTGCTGCATCATAGAGAGTATCTTAACTTACTGCACCCCTGTATGGTTTACCAATTGCACAGTGGCAGATAGGAAAGCACTCCAGAGGGTTAACGTCATTGCCCAGAAGATCATTGGTTGCCCTTTCCCCTCTTTGGAAGAGCTTTATAGCTCCTGCTGCCTTAAGGAAGTTCAAAACATTCTCAAAGATCCATCTCATCCTGGGAACCCCTTTTTTTTAAACTATTACCCTCTGGCAGATGGTACAGAATAATAAAAACAAGCACAAATAGGCTGAAAAACAGCTTCTATCCCAAGGTCATAGCTGTTTTGAATTTTTCTGTATAGTGCAATGTTGGTGCAGTGTCGGGGGTTTTCGGTTCAATGTGTGGAGGGTGAAGGATGTGTGTTTGTGTTTATTGTCATGGTCATGATGTTCACTGAAGATGTTGTTTGATTTCGTTGTATGAGGTGTAATGACAATAATGTAAACTAAACTAAAACAGGAGCACAGGGGATAAAGTAAGAGGCCTGGGATCCAGCAGTTTCCACCAGTTGCCCCCAGGCTGCTATTTTAGTCTCGGCGCCACTTTTCTTCAAGCCTCCAAGTGCTACAATGCAAAATCGCCATCCTGCACTCTGCAGGCCCTGACACACCCAGTTGACCTTAGCTGTCTTCCATTGCTGACCAGAAGCACTCAGCCTTGCCCCATGTCAGGCCGCTGTTGGCTCTTCCAGTCCTTTTTGCTGAGGCCACTTGTACTGTTCTCCAGTTAGTATGCCCCAGTCTCACAATCTTTCAGAAGGTTTCTGAAGCTTTATGAAGATTTTCCAAAGCATCGCAAAGCAGAGTCCATTACTGGTAATCTTCAACTTACAACAGTTCATTTAGTAACCGTTGAAACTTACAACAGCATTGAAACAAGTGACTTACAACTGTTTTTCACACTTACACTTGTTGAATAATTGCCATGGTCACGTGATCAAAATTCATATGCTTGGCAGCTGGTTCATATTTATGATGGTTGCCCTGTTCCAGAATCATGTGATCACCTTTTGGAACTTTCTAACAAGCAAAGTCAATGGGAAGCCAGATTTGCTTAACAAACGTATTGCTGACTTAATAACTGCACTGCTTCATTTAAAAAGTGTGGCAAGAAGGATCATCAAATGGGGCAAAACTCATTTAATAAGTGTCTTGCTTAACAGAAATTTTGTTGTTGTAAGTTGAGAACAGCACAAACTGCTTTGGGGAAACAGGCCTAGAATAGCCAATAGCTGCCTCACATGGAGCCAGATCAAGTGCAACCCCCTCGCAGTAGGAAGAAGAGTAAGGTCATTTGGGCATGGCAGGATTTGTGGAATGCAGTTTGGTAGGGGCTTTGTGCTGTGGCATTCGGGTGGCTGGCTATGGCACAAAACTTGAGGCATCACTCTGATTGTGCTGTGGCTAAAGGCCTGGGGGTAAATACCTGGGTCTCTATTTAAGCCCTATCACTTCTGTTCAAGACTGCCTAACAATGGTGGGATTCAGTGAACAATGATGTGAAGTGCTAGGTGATGAGGTCATCTGATGTTTTGCCTAATGACCATATTGCTAAACTGTGCCAGTTACCAGAAGTAGATAATAACCAGTGCCTTGAATTGTATTGGGAAACTTGCTGACAACCAGTGCAACTCTCAGAGCAGGGACTTTTCCAGTTATGAAGAATGTACCAAAAATTATCCTTAGAAATCTAATGCACTAAAAAGATTCATTTAGTGATAATCATTTCTATAGAATCTGGTAAGCTATTTGGAGATATACAGCTTGCCACAATTGTACATACTAACCAAAAAAAAGAAGTCCAAGTGAGATTTTATACCATTTTTTTTAGAGCACATCAGCGATCATCTTGAATTCCCAATATCTGAGGCAGCATTCAAGGCCAAGGTTTCCTTGCAACCAGCAAATAATGCTTGACAATGGGGAGGGAAGGGCAGAGAGATTTTGTAATATTTTCTTGGGGAAAATGTGGTTGTGTTCTTGAAAAGTACTATTGGAGAAGAGTTGTATGGGCTAAAGTATTCAGCCAGGCATATTATAAGTTGGAAACGTGGGGTTGTGGCATCAGCATAATGCTGTGTTTGCCTATGTTAGCCATTTCTCCGCTAAGGCCAGAGTTGAAAGAGAGGAAGGAAAAGGAAAAGGCAACAAGTTATTGCTTGTCATGCATTAACAATAATAAAAGATTTGTCTAATTAATGTTACATCTCACCATGCTTTTAAATGAAAATCTCATTCTCTGCTACATCCTACTTTATAGGTATTAGTAGGTTCCTAGGCAACACCTAACTAGCTCTTAGTAACGATCTCAAGGTGGGAGGCAACCTCACACTTGAAAAGGGAAATCTTTTTTATTTAGAGCCCAGGAACCATCTTCATATTCTCCAGGTAGATGGGCCAGTGACATTAGGAACTATTTGTTTTATTTATACCAAGAGTCTTCAAACTTGGCAAGTTTAAGACTTCTGGACTTCAACTTCCAGAATTCCTGAGCTAACATGACTAGAGGAGGAATTCTGGGAGTTGAAGTCCAGAAGTCTTAAAGCTGTCAAGTTTGAAGAGCCCTGGTTTATACAAACCCAAACAAGTTGAGATCACTATATATCAATGATTCCTTACTTGTGGAAAGCAATGAAGAAACCTGTTTTCTTTTTCCTTGCCCATCTTCTTGTCACAAGCGATTTTCTACTCCACTTAATGAGCAAGCTTACGAAATTGCTGCATCAATTACCTGTGGAAGGATTTTCAGCTCCATACAGCCACTGAGCTGTATCTAGATAGCTAATACAGAGGATTAACAGACCCAGGTTTTGGAACTGAGTATCATTAAGGCTAGGTTAGCATTGCCCATTGGAGAGTCCTGCTGATTAGATTAGAAAGCAAAAACCCTCCACATTTCAGCACATAGAAATCATGAGAGGAAGACTATTCTTAAGAGTAGTGTCATGATCTGCTCTTCTGATTCTGTGGAAGGCTCTTCTCTAGATCAGGAAGGCATGAAAGTAGTCAGAGCCTTTTCATGTGGAGTTTCTGTTCTCTTCCACTGAAGAGTTTGTAGTGTGCCTTGATCTCAGGAAGCTTATCCAGTTGCCCTTTTTTGTGCTACTACATCATTTTAATGGTCTTCTCTATTGAAGAAATCCTAGTTCCAAAATTACTTAGAGAAGATTCAGGCATTTTATGGCTTCTGGGCCACATTGGTCTTTTGGCTGTACCTGTGTGGCTGATGTGAGGACAGTTGGCAATTAGAAATCAAATGCATGCTGGAGAGGACAGAAGAAGTAGCCAAGTTGGGTCCAGCTCTACACAATTGCTGTGTGCTCCTTTAGTCAGCTGTTGACTGCAGGAGGACGAGAAGAGGAAGTGCTTTTCTACTCCTGTGCAATACTTGCCCCTCACCTCGAGCAACCTGAGGAGTTGAGAGGATGAATTTTGAGGACATCAAATCAGATTATATTGGTTCGGCCTTCCACATCAACCAGAGTTTTTCATGTGGCCCTCTTGGGAAAATTAATTATCCACCTCTGACTTAGAAGATAGTTGGAATTTGGAGAGCTAGTTTGGTGTTGTGGTTAAGCCAGTGGTCCCCAACCATTCCAGCTTGGCAGTCTGGCACAAGGAGGGAGGGGAGGCAGGTGACTGGCAGGTACACTCAGCTTCATTGGTCCAAGAGGTTAGTGCCACTCACACAAACTGAGCTTTATGTGTGAACTTATGTGCAAAGCTGCATTTGTGCAAGTGGTGGGCACTTGTGCTCATGTGCAAAGCTGCACTCAAGTGTGGAGGATGCTTGTGCTCACGCACGAAGCTCCACTCGCATGAGTGAAGAGTACGCACATTGAGTGGAGTTTTGTGAATGAGCACAAGGGCTCTCTATTCAAGCACCCTCTGCTCATGCAAATGGAGCTTTGCACCTGCACACATGCCCTCTTCCGCTCACGTGGAGCTTTGCGTTCACTTGTTAATCGTTCACATAGCCCTGTTTGAACAGGCCATGGCCTGGAACTGGGCTATAGCCCAGGGGTTGGGGACCCCTGGGTTAAGGCATCAGGCTAGAAACCAGAAGACTGTGAGTTCTACTCCTGTCTTGGGTATGAAACCAGCTGGATGATCTTGGGTCAATTACTTTCAATCCTAGGAAGGAGACAGTGGCAAATCACTTTTCAAAAACCTTGCCAAGAAAATTGTAGGGATTTGTCCAGACAGACCCCAAAAATCAGACATGATTGAATGGAAGAAAAATAAAATTGGAATTCAGACTATAACTGAAGTAGCCACTCTCAAACTGCTAATTTTTTCCTAGAAAAAGGTGACTGAACTGATTGTATGATAATAGGATGGCGATGATTATGACAAAATTGTCCATGCAATGGATTTTGCCATTTTTCTTTGACAGTTTATGTGAATATACCATCAGATACTCAGTTTTATCCATATCTTTAAGAAGTTGAATCTTCCTCATGAAATTATACTGATTCTCAACCATACTTGCTATCACTGAGATATGTGGGGTTAAAAAATCATATAGGTTGATGGTGCCAGGTTGGAGAAGATTGTTCTAGTTGTTTGGAAATATGTTTGAACCAGAAATGTATAAAATATTTTCTCCTAGAGTTCTATTAGGTGTTTAGTTTTAGCCAGATTGAATTTTCAACATTCTCTTCTGTTAGTAGAGAAGTCTAAAATCTATCTGAATTTGGTTAACCTATCCTACCTCAAAAGAGTATATTTGTAGAAGAAACTTGATATAGTTATTCATGGAGGATATATCCTGAAATACTTCCTTAAAGACAAAAACATGCTTCAGAGTATATAGGAGCACAAGTGTAGCTCCTGTTTCCACTTCTTTAAAACAGCATTGTCTTTTTCTATGATCACAAAATTGCTTAGAGGAATTTGCAGACACATGTCTCTGCACTATGCAAAACATTCCTATTGGGTTGATTCCAAAGCATTACACAACCATGAAAAAATGTTTTGTCGTTGCCAGGTAAAAGCAGGATTGCAAGTTCATCTGTGAAATATAGAGAATCTTTGACCTAATGACTTCATTCAGGAACTTTCCAAATGCTTGATGGTGCTGAATAAAAAGACACATCACCCCCTCACAAAGTTTCCAGTGCTAGAGCATCCCTGCAGTCTCAATAAAAATTGGGGTGCTTTACAGCACGTCTGTCCTGAATAACCATAGGAGCTCTGCAAATACTTTTTATCAGAGACCAGGAGGCATTTTCTAGTTAGGCCCAATGATTCCTCAGCTTTCTCCCGGCTTCACCACACCCAGAAGGCTTGGGCCTTCTCCCTACCCAACTATTTACTTTCCCTTTCCATGCAGCTACTGACATGCGTTCCTAATCAAAGTGAGGCACAGTTACTGTAGAAAGCTAGCCAAAGATAGAAAGAACCTCAAGTCATTGCTAGGGTTGGTGAATATCTTGCAGTGTTCTGAAACTCTTTTGAAACATCACATTAGATAATTTCCTGTAATAGTTGTTGACTGGGCGGGCTTGTCAGCGGCTGCATAAATTGGAAAGGTAAGTAGAGCCATGAGTAGTAGGGGCTGGGGGAGGGGGAAGACTTGTATACTGGCAGGTCTTGTTAGCTAGGACCTCCCAGCAGATCTCAAATTTCTATTCACCAGTGGGCACTGGCCCTGCCAAGGCTTCCCCATCCCTGATACAAGTGGCTTTAACAACTGTAAGGGGGGAAGCTGGGGTTGTTGAGCAAGGCAGTCACAGGGGTGTCTCACTTAATGACTGCAATGATTTATTAGCCAAATTGTGGGCTTTATAGTGCTCATATGTCAAGGACCATCTATCAGCAGACACGGGATATGGCTAGGAGTCTTTCTTCCCTGTGCTTCATTAATTCCTCAGAAAAGAAGAAGTTTGCTTTATGGCTGGATAAATTATGCCTTTCAAGTTCCTTAAATGTAGAGGTGGGTAACTGGGTAATTTGGAATCTTTCAGTTACCTATTTTAAGAAGTGGATACGGTAGGCCTGTGATGAAAAAATAACTATTATTCTTGGCGAGCTGCCTGTCCCCTTTGTGGAGTGCTTCAATAAGACACAGTTTGCAAAGCTTGAGTCCTATTCCAATTCTAACTTTCCTTTATGGCTTTTTCAGATAGAGGATGTGTCTGACGCAGCCTTTGCCACTCTCCATGCTAAATGTGAGGAAATGGAGCGAGCTAGGTGGCTGTGGAGCACAAGTTTGCCACCACAACGACGAGGTAGCAGGTAAGACTGGCTGCTGCTTCAGAGCAGAGTGCTAAGCAACCTAAATGCTTCAGTTATAAGCGCCTGCTGTTAACTTTTCAGCAGCATTGCAGCTAATACGTACCCCTATTGAGATACAAAGCTCATGTGGGCATGAATGGGGTGGCGGCGGTCAGAAAAGCATTTCTTCAGACTAAAATGTTTGCACTAGAGAGAATATATCCTTCAGTAAATGAAGTTGATCTGCATTCATAAGAGTGCTACCGATACTTGGGACATTATTTTCCAGGAAGAGTTCAGAGGTTTTACAGTCTTACATGACTTGAGAATCACATCTGCTATAAAGTAAAACAGATTGATTTATGTTCCAAGAAGTTTAGAGCCTGAACTTCAGAGAAAGTAGAAACAGGGTAGGGGTGGGGGGTGGAAATTGGGATAGAGAAAAGACCTAGCTACTTTTATTTCATGTGTGAAGGTGTTTTTAACAGTTTATGCCTTTTGAATTTTCAATATTTCTGCATAGATACAATCTAAAACAAGATGCATTTTCAGTGGTTGTGATGTTGGGCTTCTTGGCTGGAAAAGCTGCAGCCCAGGTTTGAGACCCAAGCATCATGTGACAGGATGTGCTCCCGTCCTCACCCCCAGCTCCTGCCAACTAGTGACTTAAATGCAGGAAAATGCGAGTAGATAAATAGGTACCACTTCGGTGGGAAGGTAACTGCACTCTGTGACTTAATGCTGACCACATGATCACAGAAATGTCTTCTAGTAGTTCTGGCTTGGAGATGAGCTCCCTCCCTCTTAATCGGCAATGACTAGCAGAGTAAAATCCACAAGGATTCCTTTATCTTTTTATTTCAATCAATGAGGTGACAGTTGGGTCTGAGAGATCCTGCTTTATTTAAGAAGCACAGTTATGGGTATTCATTATCCAAGTCTGATTTTCTCAACAGATATGTTATTGTGTCATGGCTCAAAAAAAGAGATTTCTAAGGACTTCTGAAAAACAGTTGTTGATGCTCACTAGGTTGGAAGTGTTTTTCATAGTATTTTGAAAGAGTTTGGACTTCACTAGTCAGGTAGATGGTGTTGAATTGCCTCCATTTGTATACTGTTGTTATTTTCCACATGAGAGATCGGTCAACCAAGATCACAATAAGACATTACCCCAGAGTAATGTCTAAGAAGCTAAAGGCCAATCTTTTATAGGCAAATGACAGTATTCATGAGACCATTCTTAGGAGAACACTGAATAATAATGGTGTGCATGGCAGGGTTGAAAGGACAATAATACTTAAAAGAAAAAAGATGTTCATGTGTAGCTCACAAAATGCTATCTGGATAAGCCTAGAGGCTATTAGAAGAATGTTCTGTGGATAGATGAAACCAAAATTACATTTCTTTTGGCCAGAATAAAAAGGATTAAATGTTTAGTAGGATTTGCTTTCTATTGAAAATCTTTCCCATCTTTGAAACATGGCAGAACATGGTTTGGGTTCGCTTTGCTATTTCTGGATCAGGACAGTTTGCCATTGTTGATGGAACTATTCTGAATTAAACCAGCAAATTTTATAGAAAAACATGAGGCCTAACATCTGTGCGCTAAAGCTCATCATGCAGTAGGAAGACGTCCAAAAACACACAGGTTGCATGACCAAAGAATGGCTGGAACAGAAGAAAGTTTTGGAATTGTCTGAATCCTGATCATAATCCTATAGACGTGTGGTTGAGGGACTTGAAGCCAGCAATTCATGTGAGGAAGCCCACCAACATCCCTGAGTTGAAGCTGTTCTGTAAGGAGGAATGGATAAAATTTCTCCAGGCCAATTGCAGATTGATCAATAGTTAATGGAAACATTTAGTGGCAGTTACTGCTGCCCAAGAAAGACACACCAGTTATTCAAAGCATAATTTTTCATACTTGCACACACACATACTCAAATATTCAAATATTTACGTATGTAGCTTTGGATCATTTTCATAAAATGTCTGATTCATTTAATTGGGTTCTCTTTACCTAGTTTTAGAACATTTGGAGAACAAGTCAGATTCTAGGTCATATTTATATAGACATACTGAACTTGAAAAGGTTCATAAACTTTAAGCACCACTGTAATCGAGTTCTTGAAATAGCAAATAGAGTTTGTGTCAAAAGCTTTTGGATGAAGGATAGATTCAGAAGGCAGCGAGGACATGAGAGATCTTTTGAGAGAGTTTTAAATGTAAAAAAGAGTAATGTCTTTTCTGAAAGGAGGATACCTTATATGAAGAGAGGATGACCATTGTGGGCAGGGATGTATCCAGGAGAGGAGGAGGGAAATGAGTAAAGACCATGTCAGGATTCTTTTAAAAAGGGAACTTTTCATTGGCAAGCAACTGTTCACTTTCCTAATGTTATTTACTGCTTCTATGCTTCACTTATGATTTGTCTGGATTAAGATGGGAGAAGTAGGATATTGAAGAAAGATTGTACCAATTAATAATTGCCATCCTTATATATTAGTGCTTATTTTAATTTCAGGTCATACAGGTCTACAGATGGACGGACAACCCCACAGTTGGGGAACCCATCTACTCCACAGCCAGCCTCACCTGATGTTGGAAACTGCTGTCTACATTCTGATTTCTCCCATCTACACTCTCCACGCAGCCCCATCAGTCCTGATCTGTTGTCTGGTCCTCATACTCCTTTGTCTCGAGACTCCATGCGACATCTGCCAACAGAGGACACACGTTGTTCCACACCTGACTCAGGCCTTGATGAGCAGGTGAGTGAATGTATCCCTTCTGGCATTTAATGAGCGAATTAATCTATGACTCTGTTGGCCTTGTAGGTGAGGATTACCCCCTTGGTGTTTTTTTTATCTACAAAGATTAAAAGTATTTTTGGTTTAGTTATTTCTTGGCTCCCTGCTGCCCCAGCTGCATACAGACTGAAAATTGCTTTTAGTTGCAGTTCTATCCCGAAAGAATATTTCTGGTTTCTAGATTGTGCCTTGTCTTAGCACTGAGTGTTCACATTCAGCAGCAGTGTGCTTCATTGCAATAGCTGCTCAGTGTCTTTCATTCCAAGGGTTTCCAGATAAGGTACAATAGGACGCAGAGGTGATGAAGCCTACCAACCTCTCTGCCTTTTTTCTCCAGACTGTACAGCCCTGGGAACGGCGCACTTTCCCACTGACCTACAATCCCAAGATGGAGTGTGAGGAACAGACAGACCCACAGGATCGGTCATCACGTTGCACGAGGCGCACATCAGGCAGCAAGCCCTCCCGAGAACCAGACACTGCCTCCCTCTCACCTTCCCTTGCTTGCTTCAAGAGCTGGAATTCGGGGGCTACCACCACAGTTCAGCGGCCAGCCCACAGATAAGAGAGGGACAGGAAAACGGAGCAAAAAGAAAAAAAAATCCACCAAATTAACTCTTGGCATTAAAAGTTTCTGAAATCTGTGTTTGATATTCAAACATCCTGCCGGGAATTTTCACAGTTTTTAGTGAATTTAAGGAGTTTAGAAACTGTTTTCTTTCTTTCCCTCCTTCTCCCCCACCTTCTTTCCACATTTCTTTGTTTCACATACACATTATCCAGTGCTGTGGTCTGATGAGGAGGGCAAACTTGCCACTTCCTCCATGAGGTGTAGATGTACACTTCTCAGAAAGGAGAGTGAAGGTTGGTTGGTTGACCCTGGAATTAGTTCTCTGGTGAACAGATACTTTCCATTTGTTTCCTTTTCTTTTACTGTTTAGTGTCTGTTTTCACCTGCCAGCATCACGGTGCCCTCCCTCACCCTTAAAAGTTTAGTGAAGTGAAATTAGTGGTAACAAGTGCTGTTTCCTGAAAGAGACCTTCCCTTCCCTTCCCTCCCACCGGCCACTGGCACAAGAAAGCACTTGCAATGCAAACTCAAGATCGCTTGGTTCCTTAAGGGGATAGCTACCCATTGTACCAACTACGACAAACAAGAAGCTCTTCTCAAGCGACCTTCCATATGTTCTGGGGGTTTCTGCTGCTTCTGAGACCGTCTCTCCATATGAAAACAAGTTCAGTTGTGTGAGAAAAAGCAATTTTCCATAATGAGCCTGGATATGTTTTGGATATTTTAGTCAGATCGTGCTTTGTTTTTTAATGGCAGATTATTAGTGGGGAGAAGGCTGATAGCCATTCAAGAGGAACATTTTTCCAAGCTTTTTTTTTTTTTCTGAATGTGATCTAGGATTACTTTCTTCCCTATCCCTGTTAATTACTAACACTTCTGTGTTTTCTTTTAATTTTGCATTCTGTCCATTAGTTTGAATATGCTGTAGGTTATACATCTGCAGCTAATAGATTGCAATACAGTAGTGTTGAGCCTTAAGTACTGGGAGCGATGTCACAGGATTCAACAATTTGCCACCCCAGATCCACAAGCCATATAGTGAGTGTGGTATAATTTCATTGTTCCCTTTTCTTTTATCCTCTATTTAAAAAAGTAGTCTATGCATTGTTTGAGATTGCATTTAAATTTAAACATGTCTTGAGTACCAAAATATTTGGGTTTTTTTCCAGAGAAAGAGTGGGTGTTGTTTTTCACCTCTACCTCTTACTTAACTCAACTGCAACTTACATGTTTCGAATGTCTCTCCTCTTCCTCCCCTCCCCCCAAATAGCTTGGGCTGAGTTTTTGCCAAGCTGAACAGATCTGTTTTGTTTTGTTTTTAAGTTAAAGAGCACTTTTGAGAGAAAAGTGAATGTCAGTTATGTCCCCTGTTCCTCCAAAAAGAGCTTGGGTTGACTTTTGCCAGGATGAACAGATCTGATTTTTTTTTTTTTAAGTTAAAGAGCAGTTTTGAGAGAGAACTAAATTTCAAGTTTTCTTTTCTTTTTTTCCTTTGGACTGGCTTGGACTGACTTTTGCTAAGCTGAACAGATCTGGGTTGTTGTTGTTTTTTTAATTTAAAGAGCAGTTTTGAGAGAGAAATAAATCTCAAGTCTTCCCCCGCCTCTGCCCGCCCTAAAAATGGCTTGGGCTGATTTTTGTCAAGTTGAACAGATCTGAATTTATTTTTATTTTAATTTAATTTAAAGCTACTGTCCTCATTTCACATCCCTGATCACTCCCATATTTTGCACACCAATTCATTGTAATGTTTTCCTGACCTTAGCGGTGTGGCTGTTGGTCCCTGTCCTGTTGTTTAGCATTGCACCTGTCTTCTGTATTAATCACATCACCAAAAAAGGAAAAACTTTTTTCTCATTTTGTAACCGTAATAAAATAGTAGCTAAACTGCTTAATGGTTGGGGTTTTTTCACAATTTTCAACATTGCCTAAAGTTTTTGGTTCTGTTCTAGTTTCTTTTTTAAAGGAAAAACCCAATGCTACTATATCCCTCTGCATTAAGTGCTTTTTCTATTTATAAAGTTGAAAATTCTGAAGAACCATCTTAGCGTTAAAAAGGAAAAAAAAATTACAAAAAAGAAAAATAAAACCCACCTTGTATTTTGTAAATATTTCTTTTCCTGCTTCAAGCTGTGTAATGTCCTTGTTATATAGAAATGCTTTTCTTCAGAGAAGCTGATCTTTGTTTAATGTCTTGATTCTGTTGGCCAAAGCACCAATGTGTGCTTATAAAAAAAAATTAAAAAAATTTAAAAGTTAAGGAAAGTGCTATAATTTATTGGGGAATAATATGGGGAATAAGGCATTTAGAGAATTACGGAAACTATTTCAATAGAGAACAGAGTGGTTTTCATTTTTGGATTGTAAAATCTTTGAATTGATTTTTATGAACTATTGAGACTATTTGAAAGAAATAGTATCTTTTTCAGACAGGTGATTTAGCCAAGATTTTGAGAATTTTACTTTTTATGATAGGTAAAGCAGTTGAATAAAAGAGAATGCCATTTGTGGAATGGGAAAGTTAATGCTGCAAGAGATGGAAGGTGCAAAGACAATCACAGTTGCCTTAAATCAGCCTGGTGTGTGAGCATCATCCCATCTTTTCAATAAAAATGTTCAGGCTTAATTCTGATAATTACATTGAGCCTGCGAACTTTTTTTAATGGCAGTTTGGAAGACATTTACCCTTGCTTCTGTCTGGGAAGTTTTCTTCAACAAAGACAATACATTTAATATTGTAGTAATGAATTTTTATTTCCAAATTCACTTTTACAGCAACAGTCAATGTAAACCAGTTGTTAAAACACACAAATACAACATGGACAGTTACAGACAAGTAGCTAAGCTAGGATGACCATACGGAGATCTCATGCCCTTCCCACCCCCTCCCGGTTTCCCCATCTCTGAAAAACTTAAAAGGGAATGATGGTTTTTTCCCAAACGTCATTGTCCCTTTTTTATACTTGCAAATTTATGTAATAAAGCCCCATTTTGTGAACTTCAAAATTAATGTCATGTTTTTTAACACGTTTAAACCCTAGATATGTATATATACCAAGACAAGATATAAGCCAGTCAGTTTAAGATGGCTTTGGTCTGGAACCACCATGGGTCTTCGCCATCTGGGGGGGAAAACGTCTGAATCCTAGAAGGACACAAAGTCAATCAAAATACAGTTGGGAAAAGGGACCTATGATCAAAGGAAATGGCTATGGCTAAGAGGGTAGGTGAAAGAATTCAAAACACTTAAATATGTGCAATGCTTGGGAAAGAGAGGATATAAGCACTAGTAAAAATGTGAATGGAGTTGAGGCATAATTTTCTGAAAAGACTTGAGGACCAATACTCTTTCTAGAAGTAGTGTATGATTGCTCTTCACTGTTCAATGCTGAAGAAATGTGGGGGTGTTTTTTAGGCTTATGCTACTACAGTAGCTGCTAAGGATAGTGTAAGGTTTTCCAGCCCAAAGTCCTGAAAAAACAAGCAAAAAGAAATCACAATGGCATAGTGGTATAGCTTCGCAGTGAAAGGATTTTCCTATTCAATTATTTTTAGATTTAAAAAAGAATAAACCTACCATCCTAACTTAACTACAGAGGTAACAACAGGCTTATAAATGACTGGAAAGTGACTGCTGGTGTACAGATGAATCCTCTGCAAAATCTTCCACTTGAGTGCTATCTTGGAGTAAAATACCTCCTTTAGCATTAGAAGCTATCCATTACTTTGTCCAACCATTCTCCCCTTCAGATCCCATACGTTCTGCTTGTCAAAACTTTCTTCACATGATCCAGATGATTGATTAGCATATAAAAAAGAGGAAACTGCAGCCTTCCTTTGAACTGATGGAGCAAGTGACCCCTTGACCTTTATCTTGGTACTGAAAAAAGATGGCAGTACCACAAATGAACATGTTTTACAGCAAATCAAAAGAGCAATGCTGCTGATCAAGAATTGTCAACTTGTGTGATTTGTTCAACCCGGTGCTGCTCCTGTAACCATTCCCCATCCCCCAGAATATGATAGGTATTAAGGATCATAAAGCAAATTATAATAGCCGGGGCTTTTTTAATTGGCTTTGAAACAAAAATGTTTCTTTTTACCATGGATGCTCTATCTGTTACCTACTAAGGCATCCTGATTTTGGTAATTTCAGACTTGAAATCGGATTAACATTAAAAAAGATTGCTTCCAGAGCAAACCAGTTTGCTTAAAAACCCTTTCAGCTTTGATCATTTTCAATTTTTGCTGTCAACCAAACACATGCAGACCAGAGTTATCTTTGATCACATGCATGAAACTACAGCATGCAGAGGAAAATCTATCTCTTTATGACTGTTGGCTCAACTTAGAAAGGATACAAAGCTGGCATTTTTATTAACAGTCCAAAGGGATACCATGAATTAGGTTGGAAAGGGATGATGACCAAGGAAGTTTCCTTTCATTGCTGAGTGTAGAAGAGCAACCAAGAAAACAATTCAATAGCGAACACCATAATGATTGTACATATTGCAAGCTCCAGTTATTGTGGAAAGAAAGATGTATCTGTAAAATCAACTACATGTTCTTGGGTACTCTTAAAGCACTCCACTATAATTGATCCAACAATCTTTCTTGTTCTACTCTGCCTATAAGATTCCATATTTTTATGTTCCTTTGAAATTTCCATCAAATCATTCTAAAAAAAATGTCTGCAATTTCAAGCACCTATGGCTAAATCTGGTAGAAAGGGGATAAACCAGTTACTCACAATTTCTACTTAGTCTAATTTGTTTCCCTTTGCAAATATATTTCATATAACATAGATGCTTGGAGGAATATTCTTGTTTTGAAATTTAAAAATGGAAGATGAAAGAGAACAGCCTTTTCATTTACAGTACACTTACTGGAGAAAATCATTAGGTTCTAAATATTGTCAGACTCTAAATTTACTCATAGCCACTATGACAGGTAATACAAGAAGATGGGGGTTGTAATCCAGTAATATTTTTGTGAAACATCAAATATATCCCCTTAGCATAGAAAAATTTCTGCGGACAGCAAGTAGCATGTGGGGTAAAGCTTGTGAAATCAGTGCTTTCATGCAACTTGCCTTATGAAAATTATGTTTCTTCACAGTGGATCATTAAAGTCCACAGATCTTCAGAAATCAAATATCTTTTTTAGCAGTGCTTGCTGCATTGCAGTGAGTGAGCTTAACAGCGCAAGTACATCCCTCATTCTTACAGTTAGTTCTTATGAAATTCTTCTGCTGTTCCTGAATTACAACTCCCAGCATCCCTAACAGCTTGATGATTAGACTCATATGGTTGAGTGCAAATCGTAATTCTGCAACTTCTGACGTGCTAAAGACTCTCTTGAATAATGCACAACTAGTAACTGAATAGTAACTATTGAAAGGAGTGTACTTGCTTCTGGCTATAATTTCTGATGTGTGATGCTTCTTTAAAATACACAAATATTACATAAACATGTACTCTATAAAGTATGTATAAGATATAGGTCAAAATACACGTTCCCACGTCTGCTGAACTGGTGTTCTTTCACGCAATTGTCCTTCCTAAAAAACACCTGCATGCACCATAAATAAGTACATCAATTCCTTTATTTTTAAATATGCCTAGAGCCATACCTCTATCTCTCAAATTTCTACATTTACAAAAAACATTGGAACAACCAGGCCAATTGGGCTGAACACGAAGGCAAATTTGCTTCTTCCCCAGCAACTCTGGACAAAATTTTTATGGTGTGACAAAATCATGGAGATTGAAGGTGAGATGGGTAAAAGAGAGGCAATAGTTACTATTTGTAAAAGAGAAACATAACTGATCCATTAAATTAAAAGAACTTAGCATATAAGAAATTAAGTCGGATTGTTTTAGTAGGTATGATTATACAGTCTAAAGTCAAAGGTTAATTTTAGGTACAAACAAAAAACAGATAAGCTATTGCCTTTAAAATACATTATTTCAATTAAAGAGAACTGGCATTCTGCAGGCTTTCAAGGCAGTTTTGGCTTATGTCTTAATTATCCAAAGCATGCAGTTTTATCTTGAACTTAAACCTGGTTCACAAAAATTTTCAGTACCAAAAAAGAATGGATGCATATGTAACATAACAGTCCTTTCAAAAGTTCTCTTTCCTATATCAAAATTCCTCCTTCAAAGGAAGAAATATACTTCAAATATTAAAGCCTAGCATTCCAGCTCTAGCAGGAGAAACATTTGAAGTAGAAGGTCTGCTTGTACATTATAAATCTCTGGAGCTGCTTTTATACTAAATCAGCAGCCATGATTGTAAAGGTGGTCACAAGGCTTCTATGCCTTAAATTTCAATGGAAAAAACTTGGCCAAATAATGAGCACGTACAGCAGAAGATCTCATTTTGCATCCCTAAGTGAGATTTCAAATATCACAAATTTATGTGTATTCAATTTCATTTCTTTTTGTTTGAGGTGAGGTGAAGTGATGAGGGACTTTTTAAACAGCTTATTCCATATAGGATGGAAATCTTTGCTTCCAAGTTGTTAACTATTATGAAATCCTGAGACCACAGATGACTGTTTAACTAAAGGAAGGAGAGGGAACAGATTAGCGTTGATATTAATTTAAAATAAATAGGAATGATGAGGGATGTAGATGGGGGTGGGGGGGAACAGAAAAAAAGGCCAGAGTTAATTTTTCTCTTATTATCTCCAACTACTACAATACAATCACAAGCCTTGCTTGGCCAGAGAAGCAGAAACTTCATCAGCCAATGTGGCCAGTTGAGGGGAGTCCACCATGTTAATGCTTCCAGTCGAAGAGACATTGCTAAGACGACGTGGAGAAGCATCTCCAGAAACAGTGGGTGATTTGTAGACAATTTCAGCTCCATGATCAGTCTTGGCTTTGGCGTTCTCACGAAAGGTCAACTTGTGGCTCTCAATCTGAAATGAGACAAGGTGGAATGGCAAGGACACAATGAGCCAGGAAATTAAAACCTTCCCCACTGCAGTCATATGTTGGTAGAACCAAAATAGTTCACCACATGGAAATAATCTCATATTTTAATGCATGATTCTAACAGGAAAATGTGGGGTCCTTCTTGCCAATCATAAAGCTTTGTTTATGGTTACTCGACCAGCATATCCTGACACGACTACTATATAAAGTTCATGCTACAAATTACCCAGATATAGGATGTAAGATATAAGCCTTTGTCCAAAAATAGTAACTTAAAAAAAAACAGCTTTCCAGACCCAATGAAATTTTTCACAGGAAATACTATGCTCATCTGAACTCTCTATGATAGATTGGATTCAAAATTTAGATACACAAAGACTCCTTAAAATACTTTGCAGATGAATGTGAGGGGGGTGGGGGTGGTGGTGATTGTAGCACAAGAGAAACTGAAGGGGAAAACCCTAAAAAATTAGGCAAAGTCTCCTTCCACAAGCACAACCTGCCTTCTTCAAATAGAGCAATCTGCCTTTGCCACCCCAGTTGCACAACCTATCTATTCATCCAACCCAACATTAAGAGGTGCAGAATCCCTCTTTTTATCACATTGGGGAGCCTAACACCAACATTCCTCAACACTCATTTAACACTGACTTTTTTTCAAAAAACAAAAACAAAGAATAGGAATTAAATTATCCCAGCCACCCAGCCAGCTTTGGGCATCTATTTCCCTTCTTGCTCTCAAAAGCTTATGACAACAGGTAACTACTTACTGACATCACATGGGTGCAAGTCGGGGAGTGGGCTCTCCTCAGGGATGGAGGGCTCCGTGATGGGGGAAGGAAGCCCAGCCTTATTGGGGCAGTTTTGTACACGGTTCTTGTCTTCCTTGCCCTTCTCTCTCTGCATGTGGGTGGAGAAGGTCAGTGGGATGCAAAATAGCATCATCAAATAAGATGACAATGAAACCAAAACTTATCAATAGGGAGGAAGGGACATATGGAACTGAAGGAAGAGAAAGCAGCAGGAAGTATGAAGAAGAAGTCACAGTAACTGAAGATGAAGTATGTAAGAGCTAAATAAGAAGAATCACATAACACTGACTTGGCTCTGAATCCTATAAAGGATGGCTGTCACTGATAATTCATTAAGGACTATTAACCTGCAGCGACTCAATAGACCAGTAGGATCAAGCTTTTTTTTTTTTTTTTTTTTTGCAGGCTAGCCTATAGAAAGGATCATTAATTTGTCTTTGAAAAATTGAACGCTGTCACAAGGGGGCCTATGAAGGCTTGAAGAAATGTTATGATTTAAATCTTAAGTCTTGGGGGTCTCTGTCCATGGTCTGTGACTACAAGAGGTGTTTAAAGCAGGTTCATGGTAAAGAAAAGGTTGAGAACCATTGCCCTTAACAAGATAAAGTATGTGAAAGGTACTCGCTATCGATTTGTAATTTGTTTTCAATCCACTAATGTTCTTTCCTTCCCATAGATATTCAATAGGCATAAAAGGAGATACTGAATGTAACACTGGATACATTTAAAAGGTTCATTTTCCCTTAAAAATAAATCTGGAGGTGGGATGAAATATATAATCTTATATTTACATTAAATCATTCTCATTTGCCCAGAAAAAAGAGATAAAACAGGTGTTACATGAAACTGATAATCTCTGCTTAATACCAGTAATTTGAAGCAGAAACTCCATTATTAAACTCCAACACAGTCATAAGTAAAAACGGAAAAAAAAAGTGGTTTGGCAGTCCCAGTTGTCATTGTTAAGCAAATTGTGTGTGATCATTAGGCAAGGATCTCTAACTACCGGATCTCTAACTACCACTTGTTCAGTGCCATCTTAAGTGTGAATGGTTGCTCAATAAGCATTACCTGTAAGGCCAGAAATAATGTCACCTAATGTTTCTAGCTAACTGCCATTTGGTGACTAGATACAAACTGTGGCAGCCATTTTATGAATGGGCAATCCTCTCTCCAAGTGCAGCTATTTTCCTTACATGCTATGTGTTCTTAAAGTATGGGACCAAAACTACAATCAAGCACAATCTATCGACCTGCCAAATTAACCCAACTGTGATTCAAAAAGCTCAGAAGGAAGAAACAATGCAAAAAGAAGGAGGAGGAAGAAATGCAAAAGTTTTGTCAATATCAGTGAGAGAAGGATAAGGAAGCAGAAAAGTCCTCCCATCAGAAGCCAGAACTCTCATTGGAAAGAGCTAATGAGAAACATAAAGTTTTATAAAGTTATTAAAATGAGATGCATCTGAATGGAAAGGACTGAAATGCATGTGAGTGGAGCCTCCCACTCCAAGACAGGAACAACAGATGAGGTACATACAAACAAAAGAATAACTCGTGTTAATGGAGCACTTTCAGATTGTTGCTTCAAAGACTATGCTACATTTTTATTGCCAGCCCTGAAACTGTGAATATAACAATCTAAACTGGGATACCAATTTACAAGAAAAATAACTAGGTTTAGATAGCTTGTGATTTCAATCTCAGGTCAACATACAAAACTTAAAAGAGGTTAAACCTTTTACTGCACGAAGAGAAACATAACAAATACTGGCAGCTGTTGCTGAAGGTATACCTAGGCTAGCAACTTACAAAACTAACTGGAATGGGGTGACTCAGGAGGTTGATTCAGTCATATGAATATCCTGGTCCAAAGGATTTTTTATTTACTTTTTTATTTCTTTATTGCTCTATTTTCTATTATACCAAGATATTGTGTAGCAGTTTTAAAATATTCACAATCAATAAAAAATGAAGTATTATACATTTGTTTGAAACTCATCATTAACCATTTGAATAGACCAGATTACAGATCTATAATGTCACTTTTCCACACTACTACTGCAGTATAAACAAAGCTTCTTAACTCACCCACCCTTAATGGTACTCTTAAAAATCATACACTGCATTCTGTTGACACTATATTTCATTTTCTACTACACCTTTGTCTTAATAATGCATACTGAAGGCACAAGTTGAATCGCTGAATAAAACCCAAGGAGAGTATTTATTTTCTGAAGACTGTTACAGAAATAGAATAGTTGCAAAAAAAACCCAGTAGCCTTGAAAATTGCTTAATTATTATAATTATATGGTTGTTAGCAGTATATTTCCAATTTGAAATTACTATAAATCAACCAAACAAAAACTTACCAAATTTAACTTGTCTTTTGACACCTAGTGGGATACTTGGGCTTCATGAGGTTTATATGGCTCTTTGTTATCAAATGTAATTCCAGACATATTCTCATTTCTCTCTCAATTGCTTGTAATTTTTCAGTTTTTACATTTGTGAGCACAGAAAATCTTAATTTACTCAAATCAGAAAGTTGATATTGCTTCAGTAACAGAGTCCCTTTACCAGTCAGAGTTTTAAAATTTTTTGAAAGTTTTTGAAATTTTCTTTCCCACTACTTCAATGTGTTTAACAGTTAAGTGCTATGTCATTACTGTTGGTTGGAATAATGAATTTGGGAACATCACAATACAGCATTGCCTTCTTTTACTTGTCACAAATCGATTGCTTTTCTCTCAAAGTTTTTATTTGAAGAAAAAAAAACTGCTATACATCTTTGCATATACTCTCTAAATAAGATAATTCTGCTAGTGACTCACAATATTCTTGCTCAGGCAGAAAAAAAGTAAGCATCTCACTGTTTCTGATGTAATGATATTTTTCCTCTTGATAATCCTTCTGTGAGAAGGAGATTCACATGACTTGTTTCAGTTTACAAAGTTTGGTAAACAGACTCAACCTACTTTTAACTGAGTTCATTATTTTTATGATTTTGTCTTTTCAATTCAAAGCCAATTGTTTTTTGAATCAATGTTCGAAGTGCTAGAAGCATTATTTGTCATTATAATATCCCAAATGTGCTTTTTAAAAAGGAAACTGGATTGTTTTATCTTAAAGACATTTCACTTCTCATCCAAGAAGTTTTTTCAGTTCTGAAAGTCTTCAAAGTAAAACAAAGTCCAATTGCCATTTGAAAAAGCATCTTTGGAACAATCATCACCTGAATGACCAAGAAACTCTAAAGACGTTTAGTTATGTTATACTTTTAAGTGTTGTTCAACTATTTTAACTTCAACCTGCGTGACTTCACCCCTGTAAATGCATACTCATGTACTGGCTGGGGGGGCGGGGGGCGAGAAATACTGATTCTTGGGATAATCTTCCTTCAGCTCACTCAACTCAAAACCCTACAAAACATGTTCATTATTACAGATTTCCTCAAAAGCATCAGTTAGTTCAACAATCATTCACATACGAATGGATTTTTATTTGCAAACAGAATTATTATTTCTGCTATAAAGGTAATTTTTGAGTATATAATTTATGAACAGTTGTAAGAGTTTACAATAAAATTACCATAATGCACTTCGTTGTCTTCCTTGAGAACCATCTGTTTAGGAATTGATGCAGGATAAGGCTTTTTTGCACACCAAAAGGTAATGTCCTGTGTTCAGAAGTGTCCTCAAACAGCTTCTTTTTTGTGGACTACATTAAACTGGCAAGTTTTTAACAAAATATACCTTTAATCTAGCCAGATTAATCCAACTCAAACTTTGGAATACAAAGCTAGTATCTTTAAGACAACCCACAATCAGTGCAGATATTCCAACACTGACTCCTGATTGGCAATCTAAATTACTACCTTTTGTACCACTCCTGCAGAGCAACCCTCAGTGGAGCACATTGCAGAAATATAATGTTATCAGGGACTGGATTAAACAAGATTTTAAAAATAGATTTTTGGGGAATATTTACAGCTGAAATCCAAAACATTCTTGGGTAAACTTTTTGCTATGGGAACCAGTATTTGGCAACAAGATGCTCCAGGTTTTTAGGAACAGTGTGATCCAGAACAAAACAAAGCCCTAGCCATATCCTTTTTGCCTTGTTTCATCACCAAACAGTGCAATACTGTGACTGCTCAAATTCTATTGAATTTATCCTTGTCCAGCCCAGGTTATCTACCAGTCTGAACCAGATTGAAAGTCCCATTAAAACAAGTATGTGATTAACTTCTAAGCACATTCCACTGACTTCAACTTTCCTGAAAGCTGTCCTTACAGAAAGACTCTGTGTTCCATCATTTTATTTGTTTCCCTATGAAGATGACATTGATAATATTTATACCCTGTGGAAGATAGCACACTTACCCTTTCAACAACCTAGAAGCAATTATTTGAGCAAGTAATGACCAAAAGGAATTTTTTAATGTGATCTTTCAAAGACAAAGCAAGGAGATTTGTGAAATTTGAGATAATCTTCAAAGGTACCATATGGTATCTTCATCTACGAAAACATATTAAATCATCGGAACATTTAGGTTCATTATAGATTTCATTATCCAATGGGGTCAAGAAATATTTCTCCTCCCTTCTGCTGTTTCTGAAATATTAATTGCTTTTGCATTTCTTTTGACACATATACAGGTGTACTTAAAAGCAGGGGTTAGATTATGTTTATTTCTCTGCTAATCCTAATGTACTACAAAAGAGGAATTCCTAATTTAGCAGTAGATCTTGATGAAAAAGGAGATGGTCAGATTGCCAAACGAAAGAAAACTACAGTTGAGAGAAGAAGAGCTTGCATAGCCAGTGTAGAAAAATCAGAATAATTTCCAAGGGAATTTGATTTTTCTTAATATTCTGGCAAGTATCAGAGCTGGCAGAATTTTTTTTTTAAAATCTAAGAATTAAAAAAGCTTGTTTAGGAACTTCGTAATACATATCTTTATCCTGGCATTGGCCTTATATAGAATGCTTTGGCAGTGGGATATGATCACTGATTAAAAATGTAAGTTCGGTTTGCCCTGCTCTAAAATCTTTTAATACAGCAATGTTCAGTTAGACAAGAAACAAGGCAAGACTGTTTTCCAATGGTCAAGACGAGAGTAACATGACATCGATATCTCTTAGATCTGGTGTGTTTTTGTGATTTATCCACACTATTGTAATAATATTTTCTGTGCAGGTAAAAAATGTTTGTCCTATGGAAGAATCCTTGTAAGGATTAAAGAATATGGAGATTTATCAAAAGGATGATATCCAAAACAGAAACTCGTCAATCCTTATCAGTGTTCCAAATGCCTCAAAATCTTGAAGAATTGAATTAGTTATCTCTGATCTTTTCTCTCTCGTTCTCTCCTCTAAGAGAATATAGTTATTGTTCAAGATCATTCCTAAATAAGCATATTCTCTCTAAATAACTTCAAATATGAAACTACCAGAGAAATATTTACATTTTCCTGCTGCCAGTTTAATAAGAAATATCGTAAGTATTTAAAAGAGTATTAAAACACTGTCTAAAATCTGGTCTGAGAAAGTGGTGAGAAGATGAGATCATAAAGTAAAAACTAACAAGTTGATTAATATCAATCATCATCTCCAACTTCACTGCACAAGCATGTTGCTTCTATACTCATTCTTATAAAGGAACAAATATATCTCATAACGTGCTGGGCATGCTTCCAGTGTGGCAGTTTTGTGGTTTAGGTATGACTGTACACATCTGAAGGTGCTTGTTGAAAAATGTACCAAAGATATATGAAAAGAGGGATACCTTCTTTAGCAAAGGTATTCCATGCAAATGGAAAATTTATGTGTGCCTTGTCTATTTCTTCTTGGTGACCAGTTTTTAAGGGAAATCAATTTAAATAGTTTATGTGAGCTTGTATATAGTATCTATTAGCTCTCAGTTGCTTCTTTACAATTAAGAACAACTACTGGTTTACTCAATGTCTTAATATGCTTCAGTTGGCACTGGAGATATTTATAGATATTGTGTTAGGAAAATTGGGATCTAGTAAGAATTATGTTAAGTCTTACATTATCATTATTCCAGAATTAGAAGATTTGATAAAGATACTATTTCTCAAAGCTTAATGCAATTATTGCCCTTCCACTTCCTAGACAAACCAGCCCCCATCATCCACACAACTAAAAAAATAGCAAGAGAAATCTTTTTACCTTCTTATTTCCTCCTCCAGGAATATGAGTAATGTTATCTAATGACCCAATTTTTGATTGCACTTTATCTTTGAAATCCAGTTTCTCAGATTTCACCTCTACCAGTCCACCACCTAAGGAAAAATGAGCAGGATAAACAGATATCAAAAGGAACATATAATGACTTCTGAATAAAATACTTTTCTATGTGTATGTCTGTGCATGCTTCTTTCCCTCAAGAAGGTGTTGTGCTTGTCTGCTTAAGCATCTGAACATATGAGTTCTGCTCCAATATCCAAATTCATTTATGGAAGTCTCACATGATTTACAAAGAAAATTTGGATCTCAAAATTTACATTTAGTACAGTAGTAGTTGTTGTAGTAGCCTAGCTGCAACATGCATTCTAAATTCAAAATAATGAAATGTATTTTACTGGAAGGCACAAAGAAAGGACAAACAAATTGGAGTGTACTGAATTTGTGCTTCAAAACAAGAAATCCTTAATAGCTACAGCTTAGGTAAATAATTTTAAAATTAAATGTTACTAAACTTGCAAGACTTTCATATACAGTGCAGCTCTTTTAATAATCTAAACTGATGAACTACACTTTTTCTACACAGCCCGTTTTCTCTAGCTTCCTGTTTTTTAGACCTCTATATAAATAAAAAATAAAAGGAGGCAGGGTTTACGTAAGAACTAAGAACTACTGGATAAATTTTATTCCCAGAGCAGATTGCATTCCCTATTAAAAATCTGGAAATTGATGTTCTAAATTACAGTAGAGAAGTCTGGCACATTTCAAGGAAGGAATTCCAGATTTCATTCTGCAATATCACCACACCAAAATGTTTCCCTTGAAAGGAAGACATTTGGAGTGATTCCTACTGAAACCACTTGGGTGAATTTGTTGTTCATTTAATTTTACAGTTAATTAAACATAGTTTTTTCTTATGTTCTGAAGTAATAAATTGATAGGAATTCTGTAAATAACAGCATCCAGTATTTTGTAGGCATAGTTAAACAATAGCAGGAATAAACATATAGAAGGAATAATTTCTCTGATCTCATTTATCAATTGTAATTATTAATTGTTCTCTAAATAGCTCTATATCTCTTCCAATTACCTTTAACTTTGTCAGATAATCTCAGTATTTTTCAAAGGCAAAATAAAAATAAAACTAACATTTACCCAAAGACAAACAACACAATGTCTTACAAAGATACTTTAAAAATAAAATACATAGATATCACCTGGTTTGTGATGAATGTTATCCAGAGACCCACATTTGGACGTTACATGGCTAAGATCCACTGGCTTGTATACAATTTGTATCTGTGGGAAGAAAACGAAAAAACAACAACTATACACTATGGGATTGGAATTTATTTTAAATTAGAAAAAATTACCCAAAATATGCTGGAAAAGTGAGACATAAAAAATACTGGAACTTGTTTGGAAAAGAAATACAGTTTGGAAGAATCATTTAACCAAGAAAGATTGAATAAAAGCTTTCTGCAAGAAACTGTGAAGCCAAAAAATGTGTTATCAAATTATCTCCCAAGCATGCACAGATTCATTCTGATTTTAACAAGATTCATTAAAAATTTGTGGGAAAGAAAGAACCATCATAAAAGAAAGATACCCATAAAATAATTGATCCCATGTTTTCAAATAAATTATCTATTCTAAAAATTAATTATCTTAGCTTTTAGAATTAACTCATAGTTCTATTTTGCCTTTCACATTCATGCTGTTCCAGATTTTTTTTTTATTTTTAATAGCATAGGAGTCCAAATATTTCAATCATGTATATGCTGTATCCATATACTTAGAATATTTCACAGAGAAAATCATACTTTAAAAATAATTGTTGTACTCATCTCTGAAGATCTCACTATTCTTGCAAAATTACCCCTTATGTAATACCCCTTTCCAAGCATGCAAAAACTATTATACCTCCAGAAGATGGAGATTTGAAACAGAATACTTAGATGAAAGTAGAAAGTGGAGAGGAGAGAAGGAAAGAAAAGTATAATCAAATAAACTATATCACAGAGAAATTATTTAAAAGCACAACAACAGAAACTGAGCTAAATACCTTTTTTGATGTAAAACTTAAGGTTTATGTCCACAAAACTGAAAGAACAGAAATAATCAATGTGCATTGAAAAGGCTGAGGGGGAGGGGAAGAATTAATTTTTTAAAGGATCTTTTTAAAATGCAACTGAAAAAGCATTTGGAACAATGTGGTATTATAATCACAGTAGAGTCAAGTTATCGAGAAATAAGACATGCACAAAAGGCACAAATATAAACAAAAATACTTACTAGCAGTTATTAGGTTACAACAAATGACACTGCAGGAAGGCATACAACTGGAAAAAAGACATACAATATCGTCCCAAAGGGTGGGGACCAAATCCATCTTTGCTGTGCATTTTGCTCCAAAGCTGAGCAGGTAACAGGATACCAATTTCCTTATAACATTAGAAACTGAACAACCCATCATAGGAAGCAACCACAGTCCTGAGCAAATTGATGCTACGTTGTGCTATAGCGGAACTCAGTCAAGGCAATCGTGATTACAAGTTATAACTCTTCTCTGGCCTTTTTCTCCTAAAGGGGTGCATTGGGGATTTTTTTTTTTTTTCTGGAATATTTTTCTCTGCAGCTCCAAGCTAGATCCAAACTATTTTCAAATGTTGTGTTTCTTCTGCCAGCTTCTCTCACCACCTTTGTTACTGTGCTAATCAATTTCCAGACATTTTATCACACTTATGGACAGATGGATAAACAATGTCTTGACCCCTTTACATAACTTCTTTCCAATATTTTTTTGGATTAGGAAAAAAAAAGGTATTTATAATTTAGACTAGTATAATTTTATCACTCTTTACCTATGATGAAATCATTCAGGGACGATGGCTTGAGTTAGACAGCCTACACCATCTAGACCAGCTAGAGGAACATTTCAGAGTCTTATATTAATGGGATGTAATTGAACATATTCACCCATATGCAAAAAAAACCCAATGAGATCTGAATCAATTACCTGTTATTATATAACTTCTGAAGTGAAGTAACTGACCTCACTTCAGAAGTATTCTTCATGTCAGATCTATGTAACATTACTCAAACAGAAGTGATGTGTTAAGAGCATAACTTTCCTCAAATCAGACAAAAGGTGTACCTTTGCTACTCACTTTTCACACAAGCATTAAAAAAAAAACATTAAAGAAAATGTCAATTTTATTTTTAAAATTATCATTGAATAACTATAGCTTGCCAATTAAAAAGGGGGAAGTTTTTAAAAAAATCTCAAAACAAAATGGCATGTTTTCTTATATCAAAAATGGGAAACGGTGGCCCCCTTATTTCTTGTGGACTTCAACTCCCAGAATTCTGAGCCAGCCAATTTGGTCTTCTCCTTTTTTTTAACCCCTACACTGTGCTGTGCTTCTTTCCTGCTCTGCTTTGTTTCAAAACCCAATCTGGTCACAACCATAATTGGTTCCATAACTTTGATCGCAACCTGATTTGGTCATGACCAGAAGCAAGATTGTCTGCGCATACGCCTACAAAAAAAAATGGCACAGAAGGGAAAATCAACACAGAAAGGGAATCAGTCTAACCCTAACCCTAACCCTAACCCTCATGTTTGTTCGCTGTCCGGTTTTTGAATCATGACCCAATTCAAAAATGTTGCGGATTTTTTGGTCAGAACCCAATTTGGTCACAGTCAGAAGCATTTGTGACCAGAGGTTTCACTGTACAATTACATATGTAGTAACAGAAGACTTACATGCTGCTTCACAGTGCTTTTACAGCCCTCTGTAAACAGCTTACAGAGTCAGCATATTGTCCCCAACAATTTGGGTCATCATTTTACCCACCTCAGAAGGATGAAAGGCTGAGTCAACTTTGAGCCTGATAAGATTCGATCTGCCAAATTGCAGGCAGCCGATAGTCAGAGAAGAGCTTGCAGTACTGCATTCTAACCATTGTGCCAGCACAACTCCTAAGATCATAAAAGGTGTTTTCTTCTATAAAATGTGATGCCTAGTACTGGTACCTCGTCCTCTCAAGCCTCCCTCTAGCCATTCTACTCCCCAAGGAAGTTCTGCATCTCCCTGGCTATTTCTCCCCAAATGGACTGTCTACCTCATCCAAAATCAATGCCATTCTCTCCTCTTCTCTGTTGAAACGTTACAAATCACCGAAAAGGACACAGCAAGGATAGAAAGTACATATATCAAGTGTGATGTGATGCACATTGACCTGATAGACAAAAAGGAATAAAGAAGGAAGAGGGAAAGGAAGAACTGAAACAAATTCATAATCATTGTCTGTGAGCTTCACATTGTCCACAAGTTCTATGTCAAAAATTTAGAAATTAACCTCCTTCAAAACTTCATGAAATTTGATTTAAGAGACATGCTTAGAGAGATCTAATGAAAAATGTTTTCATTATTCACAAATTTTTAACTTGGTATGCTACAAAATTGTTGCTGTGAGAATGACAGTACTGTCACAATTTAATTCCCCTTGGAGACTCTAAAAATCAAAACAGCTTTCACTAAATTTCTAGACATTGTAGGGAATGCTACATATAATGGAAAAGGAGAGTATCTTTTTAGAAGCAATCTTTTAGAATGATATTTATAGTACTTAGTGGCTTTTGTTACCAAAGGCAGCATTGTTTCAGTTATTTTTATAATATAATCAACTGACTACATACTATTACACTTATAGCAGAAGTAGCCTTTATAGTTGTAGAGTGAATTAAAGATGAGGAAGAATAAAAATGTTAAAAACCATACCCATAAATAATGGTTGTAACCGTACATGTGGAGTTGCCAATAATGGGAGAAAGGTCACAAAATTAGTTTGAGAAAATAGAACACTATGAGAGAAATAGTGAGTAAGGATGAATAGGAGCTGTGTCTGGCACACAAATGAGGCAGACATCACTATGCTAGAGTAAAAAAGATTAGTAGATGGGACCTATAAAAAAGGTGCTTTGTTCATTTATGTAGCCTACTTTTACAGCATTCATGAACTACTTAATCTTAACCAAAATCCCTCTTAGAAAGTGTACACTTTTGCTTATATACTTTTCAGACTCTGATTTAGAGAAATACATACATCAAAAGCTTAACACTAATCAGAGGATACAGAGCTGCCTTTTTGAATTTTTTTAATGACTATCTTTTAAATGCCAACTATTAAGATCATTTTCTCCACTGCAGACAAATTCTGTTAGTTGATAAACAGTGAAACAGAGAACATTGCACAAGTCCAGCCTCATGCAAACAGTGTTCTAGAAAAGATAAACTATCAAACAAATTAATAATGCAAACTGTGCAAGTTTATTAGTAAATTTTTTTTGAAAATACATGCTATTTAATGTGTATTTCAAAGGCCATGAGCTTTGAGTTGGAAGGTTAAATTTAGAATCCCAGAGTAACTCAAGATCACTGCATTTTGTAAAAATAATAATAATCCTGGCATTCTTAAGGTGCTTCTAGACAAAGCTTATTGCAACAAATAAAAATACATTTGTCAATTAATGTCTTGAGAATTGAAAAACACGGGGAGAAGGGGCTTTGTGAGAGAAAAATGGTGGGAACATTAAGAAAGCTACACATATAAATTCATACCTGAATCCCTATAAATTCTATCAATGGCAATAACCCCATTAATTTCCTAATCTGGAAGCACCTTTGTTTGCAGAAGAAGTAAAGAAATACACAGTTGTTAGCATCTGGTGAAGACTCAAAATGCAATATTGGATAGTTCTTTCTGAATTAGCCAATAAGATTCATATGCCATCCCTGAATTCATTTCTTATGAAGATAAATTAAGAAATGAATCAAGCATTTTTAGAAATGAGAAAAATTATTATCATGGTCCAGAAAAATCCTGACATTTGGTAAAGAATGGTTTTTTTAGACAGATAGAAGGTACATTTTTCTCTCTACTACCCCACTAAAAAGTCTCTAGAAATTTGATACTTGGTATAGCTAAATAAGGGATATTATGGGAAGAGATAAGAGGAATTAATTGGCTCGCCTGAGCCCCTAACAAGTTATGTTGTCCCAGAGAACAAGAATGTCTACACTGAAAACACCACACTTCAGAGGTAAGGTCAATATCCCACATATCCAACTTGGATCTATTTATCTACCAATGATTCAGTCTATTGATTCCACAGAATCAATAGACTGAATATCTTTCCACATGCTTTAAAAATCACCAATTATAAAAACAAAACAAACATGTAAAAAAAAATCTGTAGATGATAATTTGCTTAATTGCCAAATTTTCACATTCTGGGCTAGGGAACATGCTTATCCTTTTTAAAAAAAGGGAAAAAATATTTCAGATGCAGAGCATCTGATTTACCATAAGTATGTGTAATGTTTTCATGAGGCTTCCAGAATAGCACATATTGTTCATCAAATTTCTAGATTTCTATCTTGTATTAACATCTTCCTCTTTCCCTAAGTGTACTGGACAACATATTTGTCAGAAGCGTGAAAGCCATGCAATTAAAAATAACCTTACAGTATTATTTTGAAAACTAGCCAATTAATCCTATATACATTGCTACACAAGATTCTGCTGGAGGTCTAATCAAGCCATATCTTTCCTAGTAGGAGGTTAATTTATATTAAGTGTGTTACCAATGGCTGGCTGGCTGAGCAAGCAGCATTGGCATTTTAGGATTAATGCAGAATTCATGCCACTAATAATAAATTATTTTATTATAGTGCATTGAATGGTGTGAAGGTACTCACACTGCCTCCTCCTGGAATATGTTTGATATTATCCTTTGATCCACACCTGGCTTGGACATGGCTAAAGTTCAGCTTCTTATTAACCACCTGCACCTTTGATAGTCAGAAAAAGAACATAAGTGACACCTACTGCCAGTCAATGACACAGCGCAAAGGGTTTGTCTACAGTAAACTTAGAAGAAAGAAAAAAACAGAAAATGTTTCCAAGGCATTTTTCAGCAACTTAGTTTAACAAATGAAGCCGCATATTTCAGCTCTGCAGAAGTGAATATCTGGAAAGCAAGCTTTAAATCAACACTTTAAAAAAGAAAAAAAATCATAAAATTCAAGCTATTCCATTTGTACTGGAGTGCATTGGTCCTATATAAACTACAATGAACTATTTGTATAAGTTGAAGAGTTACATATTTCATCAGTACTATGCCAAATTTAGTGCAACTTTTAATATTAATATGGGGCTCTGTGGTCCCCACAAGCAAACATCTGAATCCACAACTCACTGGATATATCTTTGATCAGCACAACGAAAAACAACATTGTAACATACTGATGAAAGTGAAAAGAAAAACATGAATCAGACTTCTCTTGCCTGTTTTTAGTTTGTACATTCTTGCTTATTGGACTTGAAAAAATATTCAGAGCTGGTATATGAGTTGCAATTTTAGCATGACAAATGTAGTTGGATAAGTATAGCCACCATATGAAGATGGCTTATGTCTGCAGGGTGAAAGCTGAAATCACAAGTTTTTATCAGATTGAAGAATAGCATCCTGAAAAAGTCATCGCTGGAACCTGCCATTCTGGATATCCCCCAACTAGTTGGGGGGAAATTTTGAAGAATCCTTGGAGTACCTATTACAGAGAATTCTGGATTAAACAAAGAATTTTGATCCATTTTTATCTTTTCAAGTTTCAGATATTGGTCACTCTGGTAGATGACCTTTGTCAGGATGAAAATGTGGGGGTTGAACCCACTACATCTCTCTTCAGGGACAGTCACTTTAGCCAATCTACACCAGTGCTGCAGTATCTGCCCATTTGTTTCTTGATCAAACTGCTGTTAATTAAGTTCTACATAGTTTAAGTCAAGGTGATTTTTGGGACCATTTGCTCCCAGTGACATTAAAAAGGAATGCTCCCATTTCTTCCCTTACATTTGGGCTATGAGAAATAGTTGTGAAGTTGCATTTTTTTCCTGCAATAGCTGCCCTATTTTGTGAAATATTTGCCATCCAAGGATCAACTGGCCCAATCACACCTTACTTTTAAGAAAACAATGAGATCATAATTTTTCAATTGCACATATATTATGTATAAACTAACTTGGGTTTTTTAAATTACTCGTGAGTTTTTTGAATTTGTGAGAAAGGAAATGAAACAAAAGGAAGCAAACAACGCACTTTCAGAGTGGGAACTGAGTCATCACTCTTTCTCTGAAAGTGATTGTGCATCCTGCTGGTACTCATGCCATGGTTTCCTTAGCATGATACAATTATTCAAACTATCAAATCAGCAAAGGTGCTTTTTCAAGAGGCAAATGCACTTTCTGATTTTTCTTTGAAGTCATTTCGCTTCTCATTCAAGAAGCTTCTTCAGCTCTGACTGGTTGGTGGAAAATGGAAGGATTTATACTCCTTATAGACAGCTGGTCACTTGCATTCTTTTTATGAGTTGTTAAGGCCACCTGGATATTTATCTATGTCATCAGGATCACCTGAGCAGTGCAAATAGGTGTGGAGCTTTTTTGGAATTGCTGAAAGGACTGTGTTGCAAACTGGAGGTGGATGATGTTGTATCTCACCCGCTCTGTTGAGAGAAAGCTGTTCAATTTTGACATAGATGGTCTCTTTGACCCCTCTTTCAAACCAGCGGTCTTCTCTATCCAAAATGTGAACTTTGCTGTCTTCAAAAGAGTGGCCCTTGTCTTTTAAATGCAGACAGAGTGCTGAATCTAGTTCTGATGGGTTAGTTCTCCTATATTGTACCATGCGTTTATGAAGTGGTTGTTTTGTTTCCCCAATGTAAAGATCTCCACAAGGCTCACTGAACTGCACTGCATATACCACATTGACTGTGGCCTATTCTGCAAAAGTCAGAAAAAGAACGGGAGAGACAACTAAAGAAATTACTATAAAACAATGATAAGCTTTTATTACAGATTGGTTAAACTATAAAAAATGTTGAGAAAAGACTAGTGAGCCCTGCCTAGAAGTAAAAAGTGAATCAAAAAATTATAATCTGAATTTAATAAGGTGGAAAAATTACAAACTATAGAAATAACATCTGAGATAGAAAAGCCAAGTCAGGGTAGAGGGACTTTAAGATTCGTTAATGCTTTGATGAAGAATGTTGGAAAAAATAAACTGGGACATAGGAAAAAAAACCTGGCTCACATTAGGGCCCATTTCAAAAGTAGCTGCACCAGAGACATGACTTCACTGTGAGATAAGGTGATTTAAGTTGCAAATGGATTAGCAGGATTCTGAGAACCTTATCAAATGGACTGCTACAAAGAAGAAGGGATGAGATATCAGCTGCAAGCTTTTAGAATCTGGTCTAGCAGCATGGAAAAACATATTTCTCTTTTCCTGTTCAATTAAAATTCAGAATCAATTGGTTCAGGCTTGAAATACAAAGAGCTTTCCATATTGAGAGAGAACAAGACAGTATAAATCAAATAAACAAATAGAGTAAGTTTGAAGAAAATAATATTTACTATATGGTCTTCTGGGAAGTAGGCTAATAAGACTGGAATTTCAGTTTGTTACAATCAGCTTCCCCACTGATGTAAAACAATGGTGAACGTGCAAAAAAAGAAAGAGTGATGCAAACTGGCCTAAGCTGTCTTTGATAGGAATGAAGAAGACCTGATAGAAGATGTACATGACATGAGCTCAGGAAACAGTGTTGTAAAACTGGAATTATCTATAAGGCAAAATGGAATATTTGCAGGAGAAGAACTGTTCTGTTTACACTCTTTCCATTTCTTCCTTTTTACTGTTGAAAGCCATCTAGAATAGCCCTACAGTGGGATAGGCAACAAATAAATTTAACAAATAGGTGCAAGCAATAAATCTTAACTGGAACTTAGCATGTGGTCCTGATTCTTCATACCTGACATTAATCTGATCAATTAATGGTCAGCATTAAAATGGCTCTTGGTAAGAGTCAACAGTAAGTACAGACTGAGTTTGGATTGCTTATGGTAATCTAACAACTCCAAACTGATTTCTCTCTTGACTCCAAACCCATGCTCTGCCTTTTCTTCTCCTATAGTACTATGTGATCAAATCATATACAATTCAGGCTACTTAATGTTTGCCCATTAAAAAAAAAATCTTATGATGCCATTCTGTCTTTATGGAATAGGAGCTGCTTGGACTGAATGTAGATAGGCTCAATGACCTAGAGTTGAAGAGATGCTTAGAAAAAAATAACAAAATTGCGCATGACTGAATTATCAGGAAGCATCCAATTGGAAACTAACTTTAAATGAGGTAAAAAAGCATAATAACATGTCATTAATAGAATCGGCATAAAAGTGATTTTAATTTTTCACCATTATTATATGAATTGCATTAATATTACATCAAAAAAAATGTTAAAAAATTAAAAAATAGTAATAATTAAATTGTGTCAACTAGAAAAATCCAAACGGCATCTTAAATTTAAAATTATTTTTCAACATGCATGTATATGCTTTAATTCAAGTCCTGTTGTAGGAATATTTTAATTCCTTAAAATAGAAAGTGCAAAATAAAAGAATCTAACATAATGCTTATCAGAAAGATAATAACCATTACCAAAGTATAGATGTATGAGAAATGGTTTGCCAATCCAGTATATCATTGCACTAATTACAATAATGCATTTTTTAAACAAAAGTAGTAGAAAAGTAATCTAAACAAGTATAACTATACTGTTTTCACATCCTTCTTAACACAGTCATAGCTGGAAAATATATATATATTTGTTTTAAGAAAGCTGTTTAAGTGTAGATAAATGCTGCATGAGTAAATACTTGCAGATGTTCCAAAATCTGAAAACCCACTAAATGCATGATTGTTTCTCCACCTGATGGAAATAAATGGGAAATGCATGAGAGTTGTTGACATGCTCTTGTAAATAGATAGGTACTAGGTATCCATTAAGAATGAAGCACTAAAATTGTCTACACTTAATAAAAATCCAGGGAGCAGCAGTAACTGAACATAATTGAAAACACCACTAGAGGCACCAAAACAGCAGCCTATCCTATCAGCCTAGGAATGAAGCTATATTTAATGTCTGGTCATTAAAAATGCTGGCTTTTGAAACTCTGGTCAGTAAAGTGGCTTAGAAAACTTGGACAGTGATTACTAACTCCCACAGACTAATGTTAACAACAACAACAAATCATTAAAAAGGGAATTTTGCTACCTTTAAATTCTAAATAATTTGTTGCTTTGCCTTGATTGCCTGGTTTTTTTTTAAAAAAATACAGCACTCACTTTTAACATAATGGCATGATGATGAACATCTCAAATTAGATATTAATGAACCTGATTGTTAGAATTTTTAAAAAAAGTTTACCTGTTCCTGCTAGCAACATCATCAAAATGTAACACTAGATCCCGAGAACAATTCAGAGGGCAGGAATATAATATACCTGAAATCAAGTACTATTTATTCTTCTTAATATTCTAGCAATATTAAGATATTATTAAGATATTATTAATATTAAAATATTAAGATCTTCGTATACAAAAAGTACTCTCTTATCAGGTTTCTTTAGTAGAACACACCTCTTTTATTCTATGGCTAAGATGAGAAGTCTGTTCCATTCAAGATCCTGCTGAATTTTAATTCTCAACAACCTCAGCCAAAAGAGTCAAATTGAGACTGAATTACTTCAGTATAATTTTGAGAGAAGCGGGATCTTCACATGAGATGTATATAATGCTGTCTTGTTACTGCTGTGGATTAGTGCTTCCATACATAGTTTTAAAGACCTGCTTTCTAATCAGAACTTCGCTACCTTGTACATACTCAGTTCCCATTTATTTTCTAATTTGGAAGGAATTCTTAGCATGTTTAATTGTAATGAACACATATCATTTCAGTAATGTCAATATTACCTAATCAATAATCTCACATATTCTGCCAGGTTAAGGTAGCTCATATATATATATATGGGGATCTTTGGTTATTCGGGTTTTCTCCCGCGTAAGATTGGAAGTATCTAGGCAACGTTTCGATTTCAGCTCTGTGCTTCTCAGAGTGATGTGAGCTTGCAGCTGCTTCTTCCTTTTAACTGCTAGTGGGGGTGTGACTTGATTGGGTGGGAGCTTGGCTGTGTTCTCATTGGTTGGGGGTTTGGCTGTGTTCTGATTGGCTGGAGGCGTGTTCTGTTTAGGTGGGGGCTTGGTTGTGCTCAGGTTAGTCTTAGTTGCTGGGGGATTTGAGCTGGTGAGCTGTGATCTTGCTGTTTGGCTTCGAGTTCGTGGTCGTGCTGCATCTTCATGGTGGGGGTCAGTTCGCTTCATGTATGGCTCAGAGGGGTTTGAAGTGGGTAGTGATGCAACTGCAGTGCGGCTTCTGGTCCATGGTCATGTCTCATCTTCTGTATGGGTGTGAGTCTGCTTTCTACGTGGAAGTGTGGTGGTGGCATCTTGTGTGGCTCTCGGGGGTGTGGGTCTGGTGTCATTCTTCATGTTAGGTACTTGTCTGTTCATGAGGGCGGGTTTCCAAATGGCTGGTAGACGGGAGGTATCATCTCGTTTATTCATGCTGTGTGGGCGTTTTTCTATCTCTATGGCTTCTCTGATTATTCTGCTGCTGAAATGTTCGGTTTTGGAGATAGTTCTGGTATTTTTAAAGTCAATCTCATGTCCTGTGGCTTTGAGGTGTTGGACCAGGGAAGAGGTCGGTTCTTCCTTTTTGATTGAGTTCTTGTGTTCTTCAATGCGTGCACTTATTCTTCTGTTAGTTTGTCCAATGTATGTGGTGGGGCAGGCAGTGCAAGGGATTTCGTATACTCCTCGATTTTCAAACTCGATTTTGTCCTTAGTGTTTCTTAGGATGGTGGATATCTTTCTGTTTGTGCAGAATGCTGTCTTAATGTTGCATTTTTGGAGGATCTTGCTGATTTTGTCTGTAGTGCCTTTTATATATGGGAGGAGGGCTTTGCCATTCTCTTGTTCTCTGTCTTGGATTTTGGTTGGGGTTTCTTTTTTTTTTTTTTTTGAAACAAATTTTATTAATTTTAAAGATAAAACAACACATCATTAACCATTAAATACATAAACACATAAAACCTCTTAATATTGTAAATCCTTACAAGTCAAACAAAACAATATTTTTATACAACATAATTCCAATTTATCCCATCCCCATATGGACACGCAAATATCTTTCATCAAGTTTCTCATTATTTCTCTTTACTCCAATTCAATTTCATTTCTCTTCCATATTTATCCATGTTAGATGAGAATAATTTAAACAAGTCAGAAAGAAAAGAATATGATGATTATAAAATGGATAAATATGGTTGGGGTTTCTTTTTGAATTAGGTGGGTGATCTTCTTTCTTTGGAATCCATTGGCTGTCAGCACGCCGGTGAGAATGTGTAGTTCGGTCTCTAGGTGTTGTTCGTCGGCTAAGCATTTTGTTCTGGAGATGAGTGTCTCGGCTACGGAATTGATCTGTGCTGGGTGGTGGTGTGAGAATGCGTGTAGATAGCGGTTTGTATGTGTTTTCTTCTGGTAGATGGTGTGTCCTAGGGAGCCATTGGATGTTTTGTATACCAATACATCTAGGAAGGGAAGTTGGTTGTTAGCTTCTGTTTCCATGGTGAATTGTATTTTGGGGTGTAGGCTGTTGAGGTGTGTGAGGAAGTTGTTCAGTTTTTCTTTCCCGTGTGGCCAGATTATGAAGGTGTCATCTACGTATCTGAGCCAGAGTTTGGGTTTGTGATCATATTTTTCTAGAGCTTGTGTTTCAAAGTGTTCCATGTAGAGGTTAGCAATGACAGGTGAGAGGGGTGATCCCATGGGTGCTCCTTCTATTTGTTTGTATTTTTGTCCATTGTAGGTGAAGTATGTATTAGATAGGCAGTGGTTGGTCAGATCTAGGATGTGCTTGGGGGGTTTGTATTTGTTTTGGATGGCTGTCAAGGCTTCTTTTATTGGCGCTTGGGTGAAGAGGGATATGACATCGAAGCTCACTAGTTGGTCACTGGGTTATAAGTTTTGTTTCTTTATGATCTCGATGAACTGGAATGAGTTTCTTACGTGTGAGTTGATGGATTCTGCATAGGGCTGTAGTTGTTTGGTGAGAAATTTGGCTAGGTTTTCTAGAGGTGAGCCTGTGGAGCTGTCTATTGGTCTAAGTGGGGTTCCTTCTTTGTGTATCTTGGGGAGACCATAAAGTTTAGGGCATCTGGATGGTTTCTCTCTGGGTATGATTCTTTGCTGGATTTCTTCACTGATGGGGGAGGCTTTTATTTTGGATCTGGTGGTTTTTCCTAGGTAAGTGGTGGGGT